>JAYESA010000012.1:171222121-171822121 GCA_036927795.1 Iris macrosiphon | reverse complement strand
TTCTCTAAAAAAAGATCGGAATATTTTTTTCTCAAAACTCTGTAGTAAGCAAAAGTAAAAAAAAAATAATTCTACAAATTTTTTTGGATTTCAATAAATTCCTCAAATTTAATAAAGAGAGGTGAGAAAGAAAGAGAGTGAGAGAGAAAGAGCAGAGAAAGAGTGAGAGAGACGAGAGAGAGAGAGAGAGAGAGAGAGAGAGAGAGAGAGAGAGATATGCTAGAGTCATGTATCAGTCGAGTAAGTTCAGTGTGTCAGTGAGTGAGCGATTATATATGTATGTGTGAATGTATATATATATATATATATATATATATATATATATATATATATATATATAGAGAGAGAGAGAGAGAGAGAGAGAGAGAGAGAGCAGTCATGTATATATATGTGTGTGTTTGGGTGTGAGCTATGCATATATGTATCGAGAGGAGATAGGTATATGTATATATGTAGTCTGATATATAGATACATGTATATAGGTATATAGGTGTCTGTGTGAGCATTGTGTGTATTAGTGTATTCTTATTAATTGATATTGTGTTGTGAGTGCATTGTTGTACTGTGGTGTGTATCAATTATTGATACATGGAGGTCTGTGTTTGTGAGAGGTACCTGTGCACTGAACATTCAGTTATGGGTGTGTAGTGAGTGATAGGAGTCGGGTTCAAGCACAGACATATGGGTAGTTTTCCAAGTGCTGTGGTGCAAGTAAGGGAATTGGTGCAAGTGATGTGCACCACATATGTGCAGTTGATGCACAGATATTCTAGGTACATGCTTTGGGAGTTTGAGGTCTTGTGCAAGTGTGTAATAAGAATGTCAGTAGTAGGAGAGTTCAGTTGGCAGCAAAGGAGAAACTCAGTAGAAGCTCGGGTTTCAGTATCACTGTGCAGAGGAGGTGCACAGTATCAGTGTCCAGTTCAGTATCAGTTAGTTGGTGCAAGGTATGGGTAGTTAGTTAATTTAAGTTGTTAGTTAATAGTTAGATAATTATGTATATAGTTACTAGTTTTTTTAATGGTTATATATATATATATATATATATATATATATATATATATATATATATATATATAGGTTAGTAGTTTAGATATATTAATCTAGTTAGTACTTGGGATTATGTATATATATTAGCTATACTCAATAGGTTTTGACATTACCTTGGGATACCAAGGTAAAGTTAAGGTAATGGGTCGATACCAAGGTATTGGGTTTGGGTATCGAGACATGTTGTGTGATACACATTGGTGCAGGACCAAGGTATCCTGAATTAATTGATTAGTTAGATACTATAAATATTGAATTGTATATATATATAAATTACTATTTTCATATATTGAAACTTGCGTATCTTAGGATACAACTTTTTTAGTGTCTCTTAGTATCTTAGATTATTAGTATAGCTTAGTTTCATAGTGCATTGTCTTAGTATCCTAGTGTTAGACTCTTGCAACCTAGAAATAGTCGGTTTGACTTAGAAATGGCTTTATGACTTAGAATTGCATTAGTTTAACTTATTTTTATTCTAGAACCTAGTATTGATGCAATGTACCATATATATAGGTTTGTGTGACTCCAGTTTAAACATCGATCCTCACTCATTGCTCAGGACCACAGGCAAGTACATTTTCTGATAGTTTTTATTATGTTGATTATTACTATGATTCTAGTTGTAGTGTATGCTTGATTCTGACACTGTCGATACACGGGCTAGTATTATAGATACCTGTCATGAGGAGTCATGATTGGAATCCATCGTGCTAGCTGGGGACGGAGAAATATTAGCAAGATTATTTGATCATACCCCACTTTACATGCATCATAGCTCACCCCACATATCACATAGGGTGTAGCCTACCATTTACATGTCTCATAGCATGTTATATATGATTAGCCTGACTATTGCTCGCATCATAGCCAACCAGATGGTTTTCTTGACCATATATAACAAGCTTGATCTAGTCCCAAGCCGATCACATAACAAACTGATATTTCACAGGACTTTGCTAGAATTTCTATTCTTTACTTCCAATTCACTCATTTCTAGCATTCACATATATCTGTTCATTACTATTTAGTACTATTGCTGATTTTATGTCTCTCCAGTATTCCTTATTTTTCGGTATTTCTTCATCATGTATGGGTTCCAATCCTGACTGGATAACATTTTTTAGAGGACCTTGAGGATTTCTGTCCTACTCACTATGGCCCAGGAGTAGAGGGAGACTACATTCCGGAGATTCTAGAGGAGTCACTCTCCTTAGAGGAGACACCACCCGCAGTCGTTTAGACAGCTCCTTGGTTTAGTTATCTATGTATTAAATTGTTCTAAACTTGAGATTTGGATTGTATTATGTTGAGACTATTTATGTCTAGATTATTGTTGTATTTGGGTTGTTGTGCTTGACTTATGTCAGTACTTTCTATCTTTTACATCTTATCATGCCATTTATTTTCCTATAGTTATTGTGATTGATTATTATATGTTTTGAGGATCATTACGCATATTCATTGTCCTCCTTATGGAGTTGAGGTCATTGACAGGTTATGAGTTATGTTTGGTAGTCTTGAGAACTAGACAACGTTCTATCGTTGATGCTGCGGCATAGGCTGGACGTACCCACGGCTCATGCCCAAATTCTGGGTGCGAGTCGTGACACGTTTAGTGATCATCAACAATAGTTTCGTGTCTGTATCTTATGCTCTTAAGCATTGTTTAGAGGCGGAACCATTAGATAGGACTTGCAAGATACGTGAGAGAGACGTAAGAGAGACGTGACAGAGAGAGGAGAGAGAGGAGAGAGAGAGAGAGAGTGCGAGAGACGAGCGTGAGAGAGAAAAATAATAATAAAAAATAGAAAACGTCCTTCCTAAGGGCATTTTTTTCTAACGTATATTGAAAAAATTAACGATAGAAATATAATATTAAAAAATATAAAACGTTCTTCCAATGGACGTTTTGATGCTTTTTTCGTTATTTTTTAAAATTCGATCTTTTATATAAAATTTATATAAATTCGGATGCTCTGGATGAAAATTTCAATTTATTAAATTTCTTTTCCATAAAAAATAAAATAAAAATAAAAATCCTAAAAATACAAAACCTTCCTCTATACAAACGACCCCTAAATCATCACCATACCATTTGATCTCATCATCCACTCTCAACCAACATTATCAACTCATTCTTCCACTGCTATAAAATTATCACAACTCATATCCGCTCTTCTTTTCCTCCTCCTTTTCATGTCTCAGCTATGACTCGTATGCACAAATGATGAATACATGAGAGAGACGAGAAAGGAGGGAGGAAGGTTGGACAACGATGAGACAAATATGTACACAAATGTTTTGTTTTCTATCTAACTCAATCGAGTTAATTATAAAAAGGTTATTGCCCAATTGTTTAAATGAAGTCTTTTTTCAGAACAAACCATTCTTGACATACTACATTGAGGATGATGGATAAATTCCAATGTTCTCAGGTTCTCCAGCACAGAATTCAGCTTCCCCCAACAAAGCAGAAGACTGGTTGTTTCAGAAGAGGATAATATGAAAGATGGCTGAAAAAAGTTGTATTTTATTCATGTATTCAATAGCATATATATACAAGTGAAGAATCTGTTGGAGCTTAGCTGTTAGCCCTATAATTGTGGTAACCTATCTTACTTGGCTAACAGCCGAATCCCATAGAGTAGGGGTAACCTATCTTACTTGGCTAACAACCGAATCCCATAGAATAAGGGAGACGGTTATATGCAAGCGAACACTCCCCCTCAAGTTGGTGCATATATATCACTCATTCCCAACTTGGATAGGAACTTTGAGAGAACATGACCTGCAACTGCTTTCGTATGTATGTCTGCTAACTGGTCCTCTATTCTGATTGGTGGTACTACAATAATTTTCTTATCGATCTTTTCTTTGATGAAGAACCTGTCAACTTCAACATGTTTTGTCCTGTCATGTTGAACGGGGTTATGTGCAATGTTACGAGCAGCTTGATTGTCACAGAACAACTTCATCGGTTCCGTATTATCGAAGCCTAAATCCTTCAACAGATTTTTGATCCACAATATTTCACAAATCCCCAATGCCATACCACGATATTCAGCCTCTGCACTCGAGCGAGCAACCACATTTTGCTTCTTGCTCCTCCATGTAACTAAATTACCTCCCACAAATGTAAAGTAACCTGATGTAGAACGTCGATTATCAATCGCTCCTGCCCAATCTGCATCTGTATATCCCTCGACTCTGAGATGATTATTCTTCTTGAACAGTATCCCTTTTCCTTGACTTCCTTTAAGATATCGTAATATTCTCAACACTGCATTCATATGTTGTTCTCCAGGATCATGCATAAACTGGCTAACCACTCCCAACGCATGAGCCAGATCAGGCCTGGTATGTGCCAAGTACATTAGCCTGCCAACTAACCTCTGATATCTTCCTTTGTTCACTGGTACTTGATTTGGATTCATTCCAAGCTTCAACCCTTCCTCCAATGGAGTATCAACTGGTTGACAACCCAACATACCTGTTTCCCGTAACAAATCCAAAGTATATTTTCTTTGAGACAAGAAAATTCCAGATTGGCATCTAGATACTTCGATTCCCAAGAAATACTTCAAGGAGCCTAGGTCTTTCATCTCAAACTCGGTTGATAAATATTTTTGAAGTGCTAAACGTTCTTCCTCATCATTTCCAGTAACCACCATATCATCAACATACACAATGAGGGCTGTCATTTTACTTCCCTTTCGTTTTATGAACAGAATATAGTCGGAATTACTCTGCTCATACCCAAACTTTCTCATAGCTGTTGTAAACCTACCAAACCAGGCTCTTGGAGATTGTTTGAGACCATACAAGGATTTTTGTAGTCTACAAACCTTTCTTCCATGTGATAATGGAACATTGTATCCTGGAGGCAAGTCCATATATACTTCCTCAGTCAAGTCTCCATGTAAGAAAGCATTCTTCACGTCGAGTTGATGCAGAGACCAGTCACAATTAGCTGCTAGGGACAACAGTACACGAACTGTGTTGATCTTTGCTACAGGTGCAAACGTCTCTGTGTAGTCGATCCCATATTTTTGTGAGTATCCCTTCGCCACCAATCTCACTTTGTAATGATCAATAGTACCATTTGCTTTATAATTTACAGTATAAATCCATCTACACCCTACCGGCTTCTTTCCAGCTGGTAAATCAACTATCCTCCAAGTGACATTTTTTTTTAATGAGTTCAACTCTTCATTCATCGCTGCCTGCCATTTAGGTTCAGCTAAAGCTTCCTGCAAACTGTTAGGAATAGATACAGAGGATAATTGATAAGTAAATGACTTATTTGATTTTGACAGATGATCGGTAGACACATAGTTACTCATAGGATATTTTACATTATTTTTAGGATCAGGCTCATATGTGGGTTTAGGAATACCTCGATTATGACGTGGTGGAAGACGTTGCGGTGTGGAACATCCAACTCTGGAGACGATTGGTTATCATCCTCATTGCCCGTTGGCAAGGAGGAAGCAGGCATGACTGTAGGCATTGGTACTGGGCCCCCCTGAACGACTGTAGGTTGTGGCACTGGTGACTCCTGTGTTTGTAGCTCCATAACAGTTGGCTCTTCAACCTGGGGTGTATAACTAGTTGTCTCTTCATCACTAATATGAACAATCGCTTCAATTGTGTGTAAATTGTTACTATAATCCAGAGTCCGAACCTCCTGTTTCCTCTCCCCCTGAGGTGAAGAATCGGACAATAAATAATACATATCATGTTCATGGAATACCAAAACCATGGTGACGAACATCTTCCTGGTAGGTGGGTGATAACACCGGTAGCCTTTTTGGTGTAAGGCATACCCAACAAATATGCACTTCAGGGCACAAGGTTCCAGCTTACTTCATTGTTGTTTATGAAGATGAGCGAAGGCTACATACCCGAACACATGAGGAGGCAAGTTGGGACTAGGTGGTGCAGTGACAAGAGCAGAGAGCTCCTGGCAGGGTGTTCGAAAATTCATTGTACGGGATGGCACACGGTTGATTAAGTAGGCAGCAGAGACAAGGGCCTCACCCCAATAGAACAACGGGGCATTAGCTTCAAGTAGAGAGGCACGCACCACATTTAGGAGGTGACGATTCTTCCGCTCAGCCACGCCATTTTGTTGTGGTGTATATGGACATGTCGTCTGATGAGCAATACCATGATGATCTAGGAACTTACGGAGATCTGAATTCACATATTCACGCCCATTATCACTACGAAGGACTTGTATTTGTGCTTTATATTGGACAGCAACCATTTTGTGAAATTTTTTGAAGGCAGAACACACCTCATTTTTCGATTTCAAAAGAGACACCTATGTCATACGTGTACAATCATCAATAAATGTTGCAAACCAATGGGCACCACCTAAAGTAGCAATTTTAAATGGACCCCATACATCTGAATGTACTACCATAAAAGGGACAAAACTTTTTTTAAAACTTGGAGAGAAAGTACTACGTTGGCTATGTGCTAATTCACACACATCACACTTAAAATGGAAAACATTACTCTTTGCAAATAAACTAGGAAAAAGTTTCTGTAAATAACCAAATGAGGCGTGTCCAAGACGACGATGCCATAACCAAATATCATTAACATTTTTTTCCTGCTTCCCTTGTGTACCTCCAACTGAAAGGGCTTTTATCAACTGATGATTACTGTCTGATGTTAAGTCCAAGTAGTAGAGCTTGTCCCGTCTAGTGCCATAACCAATCGTCTTCCGAGTCTGGATGTCCTTAAACACACAGAAACAAGGCCAAAAAACGACAAGGCAGTTTAGAGCAATAGTTATTTGGGCAACAGATAATAGATTATAATCAATGGATGGAACTACAAGGACAGTATCAAGATTAAGATTGTCATTAAGGGAAATAGTGCCTTCCCCAATAACAGGGACAGAGCTGCTGTCACGCCCCGATCTCCCGCAGGCAATCGGCCGTTCCCGCTAGGCGGGAATCACCCTCGCCAGCGCTCCCGCGGAACGATCGCTTGACCTATCCGGACGTGATGCCGCACGAGCATGATCCACGCCCGTGCAAGGCCATGGTTCATTGGCTGGCGGTTAGATTTCTAAGCCACAGAGTCGCACAGATTATCCGAGTGCAGCAGAGTCATGAACGCATAGGCGATCGGTAACAGGTTCACTGAGTCGACAAATATAGCGGAAGCATTGAAACACAAGTTGAAGTAAGGCAAGCTCTTTTATTGATATAAAAAAGTGTTACAGGCGGCGTATAACCGAGATTACAAGTCGCTCAAGCCTCTCTCTCTCTGAAAGATAAAGCGTGCCAAGTGGCTACAATTATGGAATGATTTTACAGGCGATGATCAGGCGAGTTCGGGCTATGTTCACAACATTATGTCTTGTATATGTGCTTCAGTCCCGGACGCACCGTTGCTTCAGAGTGATGTCCACGCCTTAGCACGCACGTTGGAGGCGTCTGCACCGAACGAGGTTCTCCCGCACCCTGCATACAAACTGGTGGATTATCAGTACATTGAATGCACTGGTGGGGAAGCTACTCGCCCGCTCGACAAATCCAAACACGTAATACAGGTTCCGTGCAACACTATTAAGTTATCTTTCTAGTTGCCTTAGGATCAGTTTCATGCAAACATTGAATAGCCTAACGTGTCGGGCAGTGCGCCGTACGATATTTGAGGAAACACGGCGAGACTTACCAACTTACCATTTGTCCTTCCCTGTCCAAGGCAAATATTGTTAATTCATGCACGGGCAAGTATAAATATTCAGGAGCATAGCATATGCAAACATGAGGGTCGTTATTTTCAGATCGTTCAGGTGTTTAGTTCATTGATGCTATGCAATGACTCGCACGCGAATTGCCGCTAAGCGAGGATGACTTATCTATATGAACATAAGTCGCTGGCGTAGCCATTATGGACGGTTCACAGTCTCAAGACACAGAATGATATGCAACGCAGGTGGCGAGCCCCGCTGCATAACACCTTGTCCCATAACATACGACTGCTCATACGTCCCGTCCGGATCGGATCGGTCCCAGTGCCCCAGTGATCGTCCGCGAGACTCAACATAACATACCTTGTGCACAAGCTGTCCGCGACAATGCAGGTCAGGGTCTATCCATATTCCATAGCTTGACATGATAATCATGAAACTTAAACTTAATCTGAATGAGCATATTGCTCCACGAGCTGGGATTCCATCAGTACATAACACGATCCTCGTTCAGATGCATACATAGCATGATTATCATTCAAGTGTGATTCACGTTCAGTATTTATTCTTGCTTAATGCATTCCCCTGGTTCGGGGATATGCCTTAGGTGACCTGACGGTCCCGGATACTTGCAGGTTTATTCAGGCACAGAACGACTATGTAGTAGTCTTTCGGGGTTTGGATAAAAACATGACAACATTCAAGCAGACAAGCATGCATTTCTAAGGAACATAAGCAGGCACGTTGCTCGGACCCGAAGGTAAGCCGAGAGATGAAACCGTTAAGGGACTTAGCATGCGAGGTCTGAATATAAGTAGTATTTCATTTCTATGTTCTAGCAAGCAATACAAGTTGGGATTATTCCCTTAGCTAGGTGCGTTAGATTTATTAGCATGCAGGGGGTGATTCACCTAGCGACTAGCATAAATATTCCAGATTTTATGTGTGCTGGCTAAGCAAAGACAAGTTCACCGTAGCCACCCACCTTAGCGATGATTCGCCTCGGTAGAGCGATACGTCAAGCGAGCCTCTGAAAGTCCAAGCCGGGATTCCTGTAGGGACAAGTCTGGATATCCTTTGCTTTTTATTTGAGGCAAAGCGGGTCGGGACAGTTGCACTATTGTCGATTGAGTCGGTAGTCCGTTAGAACGGAACGGGGTGTTACAGCTGCCATCTGCGGTGGTCACATCGGTTTGAGATGAAGGATTTAAAGTTTGAACAAGTTTGGAATCAAAAGTCATATGTGCCGTAGCACCCGAGTCAATTAACCATGTATTATTCATAACAGAATCAGAAACTTTTAAAGCCTTACCCTTGTTACCTGCTGTCGTGACTAAAGCAGTTGCTTTCTCAGCTATCAGTTATGTATCAACCTTGACGTTAGTAACATAGGCTCAATTTTTGTTGAAGCGAGAGTCACGGGTTTTGTTCCAGCCTTCAGGGTAGCCAATCAATTCGTAGCATCTTTGCTTGGAGTGTCCAGGTATTCCATAATACTCACACTTGCCATATTGACGTGAGGCACGATCACCACTCGACTGATTATATGAGCGTCCGGATCGAACACCTCTATACTGTCCAGCTTCCTCAGAGAAGGTTCGAGTAGATGAACCTGAACGGTTCTGTGGAGTGCGATATCGAGCCACCATCGTTTCAGCCTTATCTCCTTCTGTCTTCATGGCTTCCTTCCTATCACATTCTCGACGAACATAGGCATAGGAAGCCTGCAGGCCAAGCGGAGGATCCTTCCGGAGAACTTCACCACTGTCACGCCCCAGTCCCAAAATACCGAGGGACCGGACGCGTGATAATGGCCAACAACACACACCGATGGACAAACCCAATTTAATGGATCCATCGGGCATACTTAAGCTGTAATATAACTATAAGTAGGTCCAATGATATAAGTCACAGTCTATACTAATCTCATCCACAACAGATAATCATAGATCAAATGCCAGAATAATGCAAATAAATATAAACTAACAAGTCTCAATAAAAGTGTCTCGGAGAACAATCCGAGTACAAGTCTGGTACATCAATGTAATAGACTGGAAATAAAGTAACTAGAATCAGAAATAAATGAGTATCTCAAGCCAATACTCCGGAGAAATCCTCTGGTATAATCTTGTCCTCAGATCCTGGTTCTGCTCCAAGGTAGGCACCTGCTTCTGCTAATGCTAATGCTCCGGTCCCGTATACCTCGGGATAGATCTCGTCAGCTAATCCTGGGGACATAATCACGTATCCAGGTCCTCGGAGGACATAAAAAGGTACAGAAATCAACATGCCAAAATAGAGTGTAATAGTAAATGAGATAAATAGGGTAGTATATAACCAGCTAAGTGATATGCAAGTTGAGAGTGTTAGTCATACTCGGGATGAGACTACTACAGGATCAGTGTCGGAGAAACCCATAGCAGTATTTTCTCGAAGGGCCAGAACTAGTGCCATAGCTCTGTGTCAGAGACTAAGACACATCCAGATCTCCCCACCCAATGAAATCTCACGTCTCATGTTCATGACACGCAGGATCAAAACTAATGCAACAAGTCAGGATATAATCTAAGCATGTAAACTGTGTATGTCATAAACCAGTATCCTATACAGAATCACCATGAATATCTCAGGAAGATTCTGTCCATGAATAGTGTCAAGTGTCCTGGGTATAATATACTTGATAAGATAAGTACGAGGATGTAAAGGGTCACGAATGTCCATCTCTAGATGACAATCCACAACACCGCGTACGGTGTTGGCACCCGACTATAATCGGACGCTAAGTACGTCACACGGTCCTAGGTTAAGCATGCACAATAATGTAAAAGAATCAAGGAAAATATGTAACATGACTGCAAAGTTTGGCAAGGTACACTTGCCTGTGGTTCTGGCTCCAACTGTAGCTCTGGTCTCAGTGTGATCTGCAGGTACTTCTCCGGTTGCTGAAATAAACATCACCATTAGATTCAGAAAATATCAAATAGCTAGAAACGCCTGTCCTTCAGTCCAATTTGGATACAGGGGCGAAAATGACATTTCCGGGTCAAAGCGGGGTCCACATGTGGGCCACTTTGCACCGAAAAGTGTGTCAGGGTCAAAGGTCTCCAAATTCACCAAACTTAGTATTAAAAAGTCAGGAACGATGATACGATCCCAACGGAACTTCCAAAATTGGATTCCGATGAGCCGATCACAAAATCGCCCGTCAAGTGGAGCCTGTGGGGCCCACGATACACGATTTTGTCAACGTTCTCAGAATCGGACCAAACTTGGGTCACAGGACCAGCATATTGCTACGAGTTCGATGGCACAAGTTTCGTCTCGATCCGACGTGTGTACATAAAGTTATAGCGTGTTCCAGAATAGACGGATACGGGGCGTTGTCGGCAGATACGCATTGATTCCGGTGTGCACGCACATCCGAATCGACTTCTGCGAAATCCCACACGTCCGTATCAATGTCGCGCACGTTTCGGTAAAGACCGCGTGCTACCAAGTCGTCCCCTTTAGCGGGGCGCACTCAGTTTCGGGGTTAAACAAGGCGTTATTTTTTCTGTTTTTGGATCGCGGTTTACGATCACCACAGGACGCGATGCACCGAGCGGGTTGCATGGGCACCGAGAGAATTATATAGTCTACGCGTTGCAACTGACGGAATCGAAAATGGAGTTACGAGGTGAGAGAAAACGCTACCTGAACAGGGCTCCGAGAAGTCTGAATCTCACGCGTCCGAGGGTACTGTTCGTGTCCTGGTCGAGAGTTCCCGTGTCCTCGTGTCTGCCGTGAGTCCGAGCTGGGGTTCTGATCTAGAGACAGCGGGGGCTTCGCTGGAGGGAGTCGGCGAGGGCGGTGGCTCTGCACAGTTGGCCGGAGCGGGTTCACGCGGGCCGGAGGCTCGGCGTTGGGACGAGCGGCTGGGTGAACTCGGGTCTGACCGAGGGCTGGGTCGACTCTGCGGCGGAGTCGAGCAGAGGGGCGACAGCATCGAGCAAAGGGGAACGGCGGCCTGGGTCGGTGAGGGAGGCTGCCGTCGGGGTCTGGGCGGACTCGGGGTCGTCGATGGCCTGGCGACGATGACGAGGACAGAGTCGTCGAGGGGTTCTGGGGGCTGCTCGAGGCGGGGAGTCGAATGGCGGACGCGGGCGGCGCTCGCGCGGAGGGGGAAAGTCGACGAGGGGTTCTGGGGGTTGTTCGAGGCGGGGAGTAGTCGGAGTTGGGTCAGCGTCGGCGGAGATCGGGCGGCGGAGAGATGGAGAAGAGAGTGGCGGCGGCGGCTTCGCGGATCCCGAGGGGATTAAATAGCCGCTACAGTGTTTCCGATCAGTTAGGGTTTTCCCAATGGGTTTCGGGTCCGGGTCGGGTTTGGCTCAGATCCGACCCGACCCGACCCGCTATGCTGGTTGGCTTGGTTCAGCAGCGGCTTGGTTCAGGTTTGGGTTTGGGTTTGGTTCGGTTTAATTAGCCAATAGTTTATAGGTCCTAAAACACGTTTTCGGAGTCCAATAAATTCACCGAAAATTATCCTGTATCCGGGTTTCCATTTTACACCATTATATATTATTTCCATAATATTTTAATATTAATTAATATTAATTAAAAATTATTTAATAATTAAAACATCTTAGTTTAATTTCAGAAAAATCTCAGAAAAATTCAGAAAATTGTGAAAAATTCCAAATTAAAATTTTTTGAAAATCAGGGGGTTTACAATCCACCCCCCTTAAGAGGATTGCGTCCTCGCAATCAAAGAATAACCGGTCAACAGAGATGACACGGTTGCAACATTGTTCGGAGCATAACATGATCAAGGAAAATCAAGGTTGAGGATGTAAGAATAACACATAGGAAAATTTATTTTCCCAAGCATTAAAAGTTATACAATTTCCCGGGTGAAGGAAATCTAGAAGACTACAATCTAGAAAACTAGGTTATCACTAGGTTATCAATTATAAGAACATACTAGGTTATTAGCAAGTTCAACATTACTAGGTTAAGGCTGAGGTCACGAACCAACATGTAAAAACTAAAGCAAATCTAGAAGCAGATAATTATAAAAACTTACGCGTATTAGCTACTCCATGAATCTGTGCGTCCTCCAAGGTCATCGCATAAGCTTGTCCGCGTCCTTGAGGGGGTGCCCTCTGCTGTTGCTGGGCCAGTTGGAAGGGTGCTGGTCGAGGTGCCAAAGGTGGCCTTGGTTGATATCCTCCTGGTGCTGGTAGAGCTTGTTGGTTTGCCCTTGGTGCTCCTTCTCTACGCTCAGGGCAGTCCCTCACGTATGCTGTCTGGATCCGCAACCTAAGCATAGTCCTAACCTGCGTCGGCATTCCCTGGCGAGATGGCCTGCTTTGCCACAATAGTGACCAGTAGAGAGGACTATTACTTGTGGTATAGATGCTTTCTGCTGTTGCTGTAGGTGAGGTCTCTTTGCAGCTTCTTCTTGTGGTGCTCTGGTTGTTGCTGATGTGGAAGGCGGCTTCAGACTGGTCTCTCTCCTAGTGACGCGCTCCATGCGCCGAGCTGCAGCAAGGACGTCCGAGTAAGATGTAGGTGCAACGGATCCAATTAGTTTCTATAGCTCGAAGTTTAGTCCATCGAAGAACTTCTCGGCCTTATCTTCTTCTGTCAGAATCAAGGTAGGGGCGAAATGACTCAGACGAATAAATTCCGCGTTGTACTCTTCCACTGTCATATTGCCTTGGATAAGACGGTTGAACTTGTCTCTGAGTTCTGATCGAGCGGTAGCTGGAATGTACATCTCCTGAAAGAGTTTGGAGAACTCCTCCCAGGTGACTCGGTCTGGTCCGAGTCGGGTCTCTTCGGATAGCCACCAGTGATGTGCATTGTCCGTCAATTGCATTCTGACGGCAGTCATCCAACGCTCTCTTGGAAGCTCAGCTGCTTCCAACTGGTGTTGTGTGTTGGTGAGCCACTCATGAACTTCTGTGGGCTCCTCCTTGCCTGAGAAGGTACGTGGCTTCAGCTGGCGGAAGTCGGTGATAGAGCCCGTCGGTTGCCGTCGAGTTGGTAGGTTGGCCTGCTCCAGTACAAGTGCTAGGCTGCGACTCAAAGTCTCTTGTTGAATCTGCTGTTGAGCTTGCATCATTGCGTAGATCATTTGGAACATCTGTTGCCCGTCCATAGGCTGTCCTTGTGGGAATACAGGTATTGGTGGAACGAACTGTGGAGGCGGTGGGATGTCGTCACGCCAAAATCTAGAAGCATGCTGATCTGTTTTGCTGCTTCGGTGAGTAGAGGGATCTCCACTCATTGGTGCCACTTCATCTTCTCCGTAGGTGGCTACCGCACCTAT
Organism: Iris macrosiphon; assembly: GCA_036927795.1. Lineage (NCBI taxonomy): Eukaryota > Viridiplantae > Streptophyta > Magnoliopsida > Asparagales > Iridaceae > Iris > Iris macrosiphon. Next base: position 171,808,040 of record JAYESA010000012.1, on the reverse strand, counting down.
TGGTGTGTTTTCTGGAGTTTCGTCGTTTTCTTTTGAATCCATTACTCTGCATCAAAAATAAACTATAAGAGGCGCACGGGAATCAAGGCATGATGCAAAAAAATTTAATTCGAATACGATATAGATATCAAAACGTTTTCAAGCAAGTGGATGAGATCCTAAAAACTTATCCTATTTTTAGTGCAGGCTTGCTCGGTCCCTAAGTTGAAACCGAACAATTTAGTCGTTGACCTGCATGGGCCACCACAAAATCCATGTCACGCCCAGTCCCAAAATACCGAGGGACCGGACGCGTGATAATGGCCAGCAGCACACACCGATGGACAAACCCAATTTAATGGATCCATCGGACATACTTAAGCTGTAATATAACTATAAGTAGGTCCAATGATATAAGTCACAGTCTATACTAATCTCATCCACAACAGATAATCACAGATCAAATGCCAGAATAATGCAAATAAATATAAACTAACAAGTCTCAATAAAAGTGTCTCGGAGAACAATCCGAGTACAAGTCTGGTACATCAATGTAATAGACTGGAAATAAAGTAACTAGAATCAGAAATAAAGGAGTATCTCAAGCCAATACTCCGGAGAAATCCTCTGGTATAATCTTGTCCTCAGATCCTGGTTCTGCTCCAAGGTAGGCACCTGCTTCTGCTAATGCTAATACTCCGGTCCCGTATACCTCGGGATAGATCTCGTCTGCTAATCCTGGGGACATAATCCGGTATCCAGGTCCTCAGGGGACATAACAAGGTACAGAAATCAACATGCCAAAATACAGTGTAATAGTAAATGAGATAAATAGGGTAGTATATAACCAGCTAAGTGATATGCAAGTTGAGAGTGTTAGTCATACTCGGGCTGAGACTACTACAGGATCAGTGTCGGAGAAACCCATAGCAGTATTTTCTCGAAGGGCCAGAACTGGTGCCATAGCTCTGTGTCAGAGAATAAGACACATCCAGATGTCAATATATATAATATAATCAGACTTTGATATGGTAATACTCTCCCCACCCAATGAAATCTCACGTCTCATGTCCATGACACGCATGATCAAAACTAATACAACAAGTCAGGATATAATCTAAGCATGTAAACTGTGTATGTCCTATACAGAATCACCATGAATATCTCAGGAAGATTCTGTCCATGAATAGTGTCAAGTGTCCTGGGTATAATGTACTTGATAAGACAAGTACGAGGATGTAAAGGGTCACGAATGTCCATCTCTAGATGACAATACACAACACCGCGTACGGTGTTGGCACTCGATTATAATCGGATGCTAAGTACGTCACACGGTCCTAGGTTAAGCATGCACAACAATGTAAAAGAATCAAAAAAAATATGTAACATGACTGCAAAGTTTGGCAAGGTACACTTGCCTGTGGTTCTGGCTCCAACTGTATCTGGTCTCAGTGTGATCTGCAGGTACTTCTCCGGTTGCTGAAATAAACATCACCATTAGATTCAGAAAATATCAAATAGCTAGAAACGCCTGTTCTTGAGTCCAATTTGGACACAGGGGCGAAAATGACATTTCTAGGTAAAAGCGGGGTGCACATGTGGGCCACTTTGCACCGAAAAGCGTGTCAGGGTCAAATGTCTCCAAATTTACCAAACTTAGTGTCAACAAGTCAGGAACGATGATACGATCCCAACGGAACGTCCAGAATTGGATTCCGATGAGCCGATCACAAAATCGCCCGTCAAGTGGAGCTTGTGGGGCCCACGATACACGATTTTGTCAACGTTCTCAGAATCGGACCAAACTTGGGTCACAGGACCAGCGTATTTCTACGAGTCCGATGGTGCAAGTTTCGTCTCGATCCGACGTGTGTACACAAAGTTACAGCATGTTCCAGAACAGACGGATACGGGGCGTTGTCGGCGGATATACGTTGATTTCGGTGTTCACGCACATCCGAATCGACTTCTGCAAAATTCCACACGTCCGTATCAACGTCGCGTACGTTTCGGTAAAGACCGCGTGCGACCAAGTCGTCCCGTTTGGCGGGGCGCACTCAGTTCCGGGGTAAAATAGGGCGTTATTTTTCCTGTTTTTGGATTGCGGTGTGCGATCACCACATGACGCGATGAACCGAGCGGGTTGCACGGGCACCGAGAGGGTTATACAGTCTATGCGTTGCAACTGACGGAATCAGAAAAGGAGTTACGAGGTGAGAGAAAATGCTACCTGAACAGGGTTCCGAGAAGTCTGAATCTCACGCGTCCGAGGGTACTGTTCGTGTCCTGGTCGAGAGTTCCCGTGTCCTCGTGTCTGCCGTGAGTCCGAGCTGGGGTTCTGATCTGGAGACAACGGGGGCCTCGCCGGAGGGAGTCGGCGAGGGCGGCGGCTCTGCACAGTTGGCCGGAGTGGGTTCACGCGGGCCGGAGGCTCGGCGTTGGGACGAGCGGCTGGGTGGACTCGGGTCTGACCGAGGGCTGGGTCGACTCGGCGGCGGAGTCGAGCAGAGGGGCGGCGACGTCGAGAAAAGGGGAACGGCGACGTGGGTCGGTGAGGGAGGCTGCCGTCGGGGCCTGGGCGGACTCGGGGTCGTCGATGGCCTGGCGGCGATGACGAGGACAGAGTCGTCGAGGGGTTCTGGGGGCTGCTCGAGGCGAGGAGTCGAATGGCGGACGCGGGCGACGCTCGCGCGGAGGGGGAAAGTCGACGAGGGGTTCTAGGGGTTGCTCGAGGCAGGGAGTCGTCGGAGTTGGGTCGGCGTCGGCGAAGATCGGGCGGCGGAGAGATGGAGAAGAGAGTGGCGGCGGCGGCTTCGCGGATCCCGAGGGGATTAAATAGCCGCTACAGTGTTTCCGATCAGTTAGGGTTTTCCCAATGGGGTTCGGGTCCGGGTCGGGTTTGGCTCGGATCCGACCCGACCTGACCCGACCCGCTATGCTGGTTGGCTTGGTTCAGCAGCGGCTTGGTTCAGGTTTGGGTTTGGTTCGGTTTAATTAGCCAATAGTTTATAGGTCCTAAAACGCGTTTTCAGAGTCCAATAAATTCACCGAAAATTACCCTGTGTCCGGGTTCCCATTTTACACCATTAAATATTATTTTCATAATATTTAATATTAATTAATATCAACTAAAAATTATTTAATAATTAAAACACCTTAGTTTAATTTCAAAAAAATCTCAGAAAAATCCAGAAAATTGTGAAAAATTCCAAATTAAAATTTCTTGAAAATCAGGTGGTTTACAACCACGAACCTGTTCAAAATCATCATCTAGGCCTCCGAGGAATAAGTAGACTCTCTGTCTCTCCTTTGACTCCAGGTAGGTCTTGAGATCTTTGTCACAAATCATGGCAATCTTGCTGTAGTGATCCAGCTCCTGAAAAATTTCAGTCAGTTCTCCAAAGTAGACGGATATAGGCCTACCATTCTGTTTGAGGTGAGAGTCCTTCTGGTTCAAAGTATACACCCTTACTTCATCATTCTCATCAAAGAAGGCTGTCTTCAAGACATCCCATATCTCTTTGGCACTCGGTAAGCGGATGTAGCGCTTCATGATTTCTGGCTTCATGGATGAGAGAAGCCAACTCTTGACTTTTTGATCCTCAGAATACCAATCTTCATAAGTATGATCATCTTCAGGTGGGGCTTTGATCGTACCCCGAAGGTACCCTATTTTTTTTCTCCCAGCGACATGCATCCCTATGAGCGGAGCCCATAGATCATAGTTGCTTTCATCGAGCAGTATTCCAATATTAAAGTTGGAATTCTCTGCTTGAACGACAACAGGGGAAGCACCACTGGAGGAAATGGTTTTCTTTTCGTCACCCATAAAATCCAGTGGAGATAAGAATCAGCAAATCGGTTGGTGTCTCGACGTGCCGCTCAGTCGGAGCCGGCACGGTTGATCGAGAGCTTACAAACCCTGCTAGAGGGAAAGATGGCGACTTGAGGAAAGGGGCGGCCGAACCCGGCCTTAGATCCCAACTGGATCTGGTCGACGGATCTAAGCGGATCAACGCGGAAGGAAGGCAGAGCAACTGCGGAAGGGAGATCGACGGGTGCACATGCACGACCCACCAGCAGGCTCTGGAGACGAAATCGAACTAGGAGGCGCATGCGTTCAGCAGCGACTCGACGCTGACGGAGATCGACGCACGACACGGTGATCGACGCACGACCCACCAACAGGCTCTGGAGACGAAACCTGGCTCTGATACCATGTTTCAGAAGAGGATAATATGAAAGATGGCTGAAAAAGGTTGTATTTTATTCATGTATTCAATAGCATATATATACAAGTGAAGAATCTGTTGGAGCTTAGCTGTTAGCCCTATAATTGTAGTAACCTATCTTAATTGGCTAACAACCGAATCCCATAGAATAAGGGTAACCTATCTTACTTGGCTAACAACCGAATCCCATAGAATAAAGGAGACGGTTATATGCAAGCGAACACTGGTGTCCACCGTCTTTAATAACTTCCATGGTGCAATCTCAACTAGACAAATTAGAGGCGGAGGGACTGGCATTGACTCTGGCTCTTAAACTTTGTCGTCGGCTGACCATATCTGAAATCAGCGACACTAAACCGCTACTGCAGGATGCAATCATATTCAAAGTTCGAGATATCTTATGGCAAGCTCGGCACATAATTGAAGAAGGACGCCTTCTCATCGACCTCAACAAGCGGCATTCGTTCAAATTTGTCCACAGAGAAGCCAACAAAGTAGCTCATGCTTTAGCTGCAGATTCCCTATTATCAACTCATGTATCTGGCATTAACAACCTAGCTGTATCTCAACTCATATCAGTTATTATACTAGTAAACTATGTTCTTCTTCTAACTAACGATAATGTTTCATTTTGTTTCTTCTAGGCCAATAACATATGCTACATTTTTAAAGGACTTTTATGTAAATATAGTAATAAAAGTAGTAAAGATTTTGGTAGTTATTGGTTGGTCACATTTCTACTTGCTAACTTTTGCTTTTTTCTTCTTCTGAATATTCCATCAGATCAGCTCGACACCAGCACATTTCCGGCCAAACACAACCTTTACAAACCCTAGTTTTACACAAAACACCCTAAACCTAATTACTCTTTCGTGGCAGTCCCTCCTCCAACTCCAGCTCCGTTGTTACTGACCAGCTGAACTTGACTGGACTCTTGCATGTCCTTCTTCTCCTCCTCCTTGTTAATGTTCTTGTCATCATGCATTGACCTGACCCCAAAGAACTCCTCCATCTCCTCCAGAGTCTTCCCCCTCGTCTCCGGCAGGTACGTGTAGAAGAACACGAACGCCACCGCCGCGACGCCTCCGTAGAGGAAGAAGCTCCCGCCGATCGTTATCGCTTTGTAGAGGGATATGAACGTCATCGTGAGCACTCCGCTGGTCACGCGGTTGACCCCGACGCCGATGCTCATCCCCGTCGCCCTCAGCCTCAGCGGGAATATCTCCGACGTGTACACCCACGTTATCGGCCCGAGCCCGATCGAGAAGAAGGCCACGTAGAGGAGGATCGAGGCGATGCATATCGCTATCGCCCACGTGAGCTTCTCGTCCTGGTGCCGGTCGATGACGGTGAGCCCGAGCCCGAGCCCGGCGAGCGACACGATCATTCCCCCGACGCTGGTGAGCAGGAGCGGGCGCCGGCCGACGCGGTCGAGGAGGAAAGTCGCGACTAGGATGAATACCGTCTTCACGAATCCGACCGCGACGGTGGTGCCGAGGAGCTCGTTCTTGTCGGTGATGCCGGCTTTCTTGAAGACTCTCGGGCTGTAGAGGACGACGGAGTCGATGCCCGAGGCCTGCTGGAAGAAATGCATCCCGACCGCGGAGATCAGGATGCGGCGGACGGATGGGGCGGGAAAGAGGAGTAGCTCTTTCCATGCGCCGGGATCCCCGTCGCCTTTTTTGGGGACTGCAGCGACGATATCTTCGTCGTCGTTGCAGTCCTCGGGGATCCCGGCGCAGGCCTTGATCTCGGCGAGGCGGAGCGCGGCCTCCGCGTCGGAGTCGGAGGTCCGCTGGAGGACGCGCTTCGCCTCGTCGAGGCGGCCCTTCATGACGAGCCAGCGGGGGGACTCGGGCATGGCGAGGACCCCGAGGCCGAGGAAGACGGAGGGGACGGCGCCGATGCCGAGCATGACGCGCCAGCCGAGGTGGAGGGGAAGCCTGGAGAAGGCGAAGTTGGAGACGTAGCCGAGGAGGATGCCGAGGTTGATGAAGACCTCCGGGAAGGAGGTGAGGAAGCCGCGGGAGGAGGCCGGGGAGACCTCGGCGGTGTAGACGGGGGCGATCATGAGGGCGTAGCCGACGCCGACGCCCGCGACGAAGCGCCCCACCATGAGGAAGGCGTAGTTGGGGGCGAGGCCCATCATGAGGGCGCCCGCGAAGAAGATGGCGGATGCGAGCACGATGGTGAGTCGGCGGCCCACCCAGTCGGAGGTCCGGCCCGCGGCGGCGGAGCCGATGAGGGAGTAGAGGTTGAGGATGCCCAGGAGGACCTCCACCTCCGTGTCGGTGATGTGGAGGTCGTCCTTGATGAAGAGCGAGGCGCCACTCATCACGCCGATATCTGAACGTCGTCATAAATATATAATACATGACTGTGTAAATTTCTTGACGATGTTAACGAAGGACATGCAAGTCTTCATATTTAATATAAATTAATGTTGAGTACTGACCATAGCCCAAAAGAATGGAAGTCATGGAAGCGAGAAGCGCACAGGCAAAGGCGAATCTGGTGTTGCGTCTCGGAGGAGCCGCCATGTCCTCCGGGACATCAGAGACCACCTTCCCTTCGGCTAATTGCTTTTGTTCACTCATCTCTTCCAATTCCTTCTCACTCTGTGTGTATATTCCTTCTCACTGTGTGTGTATGAATATATATATATATAGAGAGAGAGAGAGAGAGAGTGTTCAATGAACAAAGAGTTGAAGTGCCCACGGACAGTGACGAGAAGTATCAGAGAGTGGAGCTTATTAAATAGATGGGTTGGCATACATTCACCACCGAGTTCCATAACCATGCTCGTGAGTATTGTTTAGTTGGGTAATCTGTACTAATATAATTAGGTTTCTAAACGGCTCATAATATTATTTAATAAGAAAATTTATATTACTTAAAAAATTATTATTTTTAATAAATAATGTCATGAGTGATTAAACCTAACCAATTGAGTTAGAAAAGGTATATGACTATAGTTACTATAGATAATATTGTGTAGTTAAATAATTAATTAAAAAATTATTATTTTTATGTTTTAATTACGTAGGAATACACATACGGTTGAGACGGCTAGCAGTTTTCAAGGCTCTTTAAAAAGAGCAGAAATATATTAACAAATTCTAATTAAAATATAAACATGTATAAAAATAAATCTTAATCTAAATATATTTAAAATTTTAAATTATTTTAAATAATATCAAAAAAAAAAATTACTTTACGTGCAACACACGTGAATTTGCTAGTGTAATTAATTCCTCCATGACTTTCCTTTAAACTAATCTTTTTTATGTGACATGAGCTGATATGGCATGTTAAATAGTATTATATGATATTTAACATGAAAGCTGATATGACAAATTTTAAATCGAATCAACCAAATCAATTATCGATTCGATTTCGGCTATAACTATTTTCGATTTGATTTTGGCTTTTTAGAAAGATAATTTAAATCAATTTTTAGTATTTCAGTTTGGTTAAAATCGAATTATAACTAAACGCTCATCCATAATCCTCACTACACTACACTAGTTCAAACAATTCCAAAAACCAGTCGAACTGCGGTTCAAATCGAACTGGTGAATCTTGAGCCATTATATCGAGCAGTCTAGTCTGATTTGGACAGTCTAGCAAAATGACTGCCCTTAACCGAATTTGGACTTTGTTGCACTGCTCAAACCGGTCGAACTCGATACTGTTCAAACGAACCATCCAGAAGGTGCAACCGGTTTGGATTGGTTTCTATAACTTTTACAATAATGCTAAGTTTACAACCAAATCCCATCCGACCATATTTTTTTTCTCCTCCAATTGTAAACTCTTACCACCATTTTTGGTGTGTAAAAGAAACATTGTCCTAACTTTTGAATTCAATACTCACTCAAAATGATAAGAGACTACCGCTGCATTTTTGAGGTTACCACTCACCGGTCGCGGTTGTGTTATAGACACCACTTCGATTCCTTAGCCCATTACTATAACTCATAATTCATAGACTAGACTATAGCTAACTTATATTATGGAACCAACAAATATACATCCGTCCGTCAATCTATCTAATGTGGTGCAGTGAAACTTAAATAATTTTCTATTTTTAGAGATAAGACTGGCTTAATTACTCTTATAAATATATAATCATGCTTGATATATCGCATTGGAACATGAAAATTATATTATATTTTTTTGGGTGGGTGAAATTTGGGAAGACATGCATGTTACATTATTTGCTGTCATGTGGTTAGAGGAGGGGTCCTTGACTTCTTGGCCTTTCCTCTCCTCACGTCGGCATGAGATCAATGATTCTTGTTCTTGGTACGAGTTTTTTTTTTAATTTTAATGACATTATTTGGTTGTCGGGATGTGATTGTATTGGTACGTAGATTTTGAGTATTAAAAGCTCGAGTGTCCGACTCGAAGAAGGATTTACGTGCAGACACGTACACTGATCAACTTGGAATGTCTTGGTGAGGACTAGTCGCTTGACGGTTAGTGGTCACTTGTGTCAATCATTAGTTAGCTTGTTTTGACTTCCAGGGAATACGATGTCAATTGAAGTTTAGGCTCGGATGGCAAATTGGAAGTCACTTGCGTCTAAGGCTGCAAATGAGTCAAGTTGAATTAAGTTTTTATAAGCTTGAGTTTGGTTTTACTAGAATTAATCGAGTTCGGACTTGATAAATTTTTTATTTTACAGTTTGAACTTGTCTCGAACTTATTTATATTAAGCTTGAACTTGACTTGGTTTGAGCTCGTACTTGACTTGATAAGCAAGCTTGATGAACAAGCTTGCAAAGTTCAAAATCAAGCTCGTTCAGCTTGATTTTAAGCTCATTAACCTTGATTTTAAACTTAACGAGTTCAATTTCAAGCTAGTTAGGCTTGAATTAAAGTACATATAATATTAACTATTTATTTATAAAAAATTAATTAATTTTTTTTTAATATTAATTATTAAGGACATATAAATATATAATGCACACAACCAAATTGTTAACAAACAAACATAAAACTAGAATTCAACAAAAAATAAATTTAATTTAAAATAACAAAATAAATTGGTAGACTGTTAGCAACGAACTCCTAAACGAGCTTCTAAACGAGCCAACTTACGAGTAAGCTCGCAAGCTCATAAACAAGCCAGCTCGCGAGCTCAAAAGAGCCGAGTACTTTTAAGCTTAGGCTTTGCTCGTTTATTAAACGAGCTCGAAAATAAAACTTGAGCTCAGCTTGTTTACTAAACGAATCGAGCTTAAACGCGTTTTTATCGAACCGAGCTTCCACTACCAGAATAACACATATTAGCGACGCCTAAAAACGTCGCTAATAGGTAAACTAACGTCGCTAATAGGTAAACAAACGTCGCCAAAATAATTTAGCGACGTAATTAGTCACGTTTTTACGGTGTCGCGTATTTCATGGTCGCTGACAACAAAAATGTCGCTAGTTCTCGCTGTAGTGACATATATTAGCGACGATACGACGTTGCAGAATATACGACGATTAGCGATGTGTCATCGTTAAATGACGATATAATATTTGGTCGTAAAATGTCGCTACATTAACGACATTATGAGCGATATTTTGCTACTACAATGCTGACATGGCAAGTTTTGCCATGTCAGCATGTTAGCGACATTTAGCAACATACTAGCGACGTCCTTAGTATCAATTAGCGACTTTCTGATACTTTTTAGCGACGTAAATGTACGTCACGGAAGGTCGCAATACGTCCCAACATGTCGCTAAATTGAAAAAAAAAATTAAAAAAATAGAATACAATTTGTAAAATATTTTCCAACAAAACTCTACCTGCAGTTATAAAATCACAGTTTATATAAATAGACCCGGAGCAACCCTCCGTTGAATTTTCTGAGTTCGTCGACCCCTTCGGTGGAACACTCAACACCGATAAATTTTGGTTTACAGTTAATATAAATAATAAACTAAACTCGCATAGAAAAAAAATCTACAAAATCACATTACACTAAATATGTCCCAAGAAGTAGATAAATGAATTTAAAATAAGTATCACATGCGTCTCAGAATATAATAAAAAGTATAAAATAAATACATTAAAGACCCAAGAATGGGCAAATACACACAAACATACTAAAACCTGTCCAAACTAGGACTACTAGTAATCAGGAGGAGCACCGCCGCGCATCTGGGATAGAAGGAACTCATACTTCTCCTGTGAAAGCGTTACCGATGCCGATGGAGGAGGCAGTGATGGAGGCGGTGTCGATACTGGCGGACCAGGAGGACGTATCTTCTCCAATACTAGCAGTCGAGCATTGTATGAATCCATGGCATATACTACCCTCGAAGTGTTCTCCGCCACCGACCGGCTCAACAAATCTTGCACCGCATGGATCCTCGCAAGTGAGTCGCTCATGGTCGTATGCAACCCCTACAACTCCGTCTGTCTGCGGTTCATAGACGTGACCAGAGTTGACAAGCTGCGCTCTGTCGTCTGGCCCATAGTCCTGAGCTCCATAAGGCTGTGCTATGTCGCATGGCTCAGAGTCCTGAGCTCCATAAGGCTATGCTTGAGCGAATCAAAACGTGCGATGATCATCGCATCGTCCGTCTGTGGCGCAGACTATGGCCGCTCCGTAATCTTCCGTAGCAACTCGTTACGCAGGTCAGCAATCTAACTGTCAACGCTCTCCTGGGCTCGTGTCGACGCCTGCGAAGGCTACGAGGAATGCACACTGACAGAGGGGGCCCTGGATGACTGTATCGTAAAATAGGCGTCGTAGGATCCATTATCGTAGTACGTACCCCTCTGAAGACCACCAACGACGGTCATCCAGAGCTCGTCCGTCGACAGAGCTATAGAGGGATGCGAGGAAGTACCAGCCCCTCTCTTTGCAGGTGCACTAGCAGTCGCCCGCTCACGTAGTTTAAGATACTCGTCCTAAAAAAGTGGTTGCTAACATCTAAGTTACTTATTACTAACTATATAGATATCTATTTGCATATTTTTTAGATTATTTTAAAAATAACACATGATAGTAAAACATATATATAGGTTTGTGTGGCATTCTCCTCGTTGAGCTTTCCGCCCTTCCGATGGTTGGCTAGGAAGACTGTCACCATGTTGGCGTCCCCACCCCTCTGTACCTGTTAAAAATTATATTATTTGTTATTAAAATTAAATATCTTATCCTACTTGTATTAAAATAATATATATTCAATAGAATACATACCAGATGACAAAAATATTCTGCCATAAAAATGAATCAAATGCTGGTTACATTTGAAATGTCGGATTTTGGGAAGAAGGATTAATCGAGTTGGTTTCAATGTGCAGATGGCTAGCGGGTTCGATGGAAATCAGGTGTTCGTTCAGAACAGTACTGAATAGCTGGATGGAAACGATAATGCCGTCTTCCTTAGTCCGATCGGTCGGATGATTTGGAGAGCACGGCCTGCTCGCACGGTCATACCAGTTGAGTAGATCGCGCTTGCATCGGACCACGGGTTCAAGGGATTGGCCGTATCGGCAGGACAGGATGCCTAACGGATTCAAACATTGTGAGTGGGCTCTTTCCCTTCTCCTCTACTCCTTCATGCCTAATAATATGGAAAACACGTAATGGCTTGAACACTTGGGCTGAAACATCGGGAAGCACTACACTGAGGCGTGCATAGAGTGTGCGTCGTTGGCTTGGTAGGATTGTGGCTTGAACTGGTTTACGCGTTGGATAGTTGGATTATTACATTTGAGGCAGTCGGTTGGATTACTTGGGATTATGCTTGGATAGTTGGATACGATAGCGGGATTATTCATTTGAGGCGATCGGTTGGATTACTTGGGATTATGCTTGGACGGTTGGAAATATACAAGTTGGAATGATACAATTGAGGCAATGGGAATATCGAGAATATCGGGAATCCGGACGAGAGAGCGTGCATCCGTGCACGAGTATCACTGGGTCGCTTTGTCTTGCAAAGCGAGCAGTTGTGGTTCGAAACCGAACAACTGCATCGGCGAGGGTATTGTGCCACTGTTGGGGCATTGTGCCATGGGATTATTCGGAGTGTGGGGTATTGCACCCAATGTGAAACACTGTGTTGGGAAGCGGCAATGTGAAACACTATGGATTTTGGTGCCTTGGGATTAAATCCTGAGGTCGAGATTTGGACTCCGTTGGGAGGATATGTTGGAAGAATGGTTATGGATGCTTTGGTTGGTTATTCGGTGGAACGAGTTTAGGATCGCTTGGTGGGGCGAGAATGTTCGATCCTCTCGCCTCACCTACCTTTTTGCATGTCACGGACAACCTGGGTGCACAGGGTGTTGATTTCCTTGAAACGGTTTTTATCCGGGGCACTGGAGCCGTTTCAATCCGGAGGGAAATATTCGATTCGTGCTAGTCACGATGCTTAGCGGGACCTCCAGCAGGGCTTGCTACCCGGGCTGATAGGGCGCGCCGCTAAGGCGGAGAAATATGTCCTTTATGGCTTGGCCAGTGACTTCATATAGACTAAGAGTTGGCTTGCTTTTCTTTCGTTGGTTTGTGCATCGTGTAGGCGCGGCCACCTTGCCTCGGCAAGAGTGTGCATTCGAGATGGGAATATATAACATTCGGTTGAGGATGGATATTGAGGCGAGTCTGATGGTTCGATATGTTATCGTGCAAACGATGGCATTGAGTTAGACGGGTCGGCTATATATAAACTGCTTGTCGCTTGGTTTGAGATTGAATGCTTGCATGCTTAAACTGCTTTACTGCTTTCCTTAACATGTCATCCATATGCCATGAAAAGAATCTAGGATTCAACTAGAAAGATCACCATATAACTGTGTGCATTCACTACTTTACTTAGTGTCGGCTTAGACGAGTGGGTTACCCCGCTCACCAGTACGGTTGTGTACTGACCCACGTTTGTGGGCAATATTTCAGGTACACAGGCGTAGTGGCGCTGCTTGGATAATACGGGACAAGATGTATGAACTGTAAGTACCTTTGTGGGCTAGAGAAAGAGCAAGAGTTATTTCATCGTCTCCGTGGTATCGCCTTTGTGGCGTGGCCTTCGGGGCATCTCATTTGGACCCTATCGTGAGCTTCGCTGCGTATACTCTGATGTGTGCTTGGTACACAATTGGCTTCCGCTGTAACTTGGTTGTTTCGATGATAACTTTCGTGTTTAACAACATCGCCTTGTACGAGCGCAACTCCAGGCTCGTACGGCATCACGTCCCGAATAGAACGATTGTCCCGCGGGAGAGCTGCAACGTGGTGATTTCACGTTCAGCGGGGACTATTGGGCTTGCGGGAGTTTGGGGCGTGACAGATTGGTATCAGAGCGCCCGGTTCATTTCTTCGGACTTGGTCCTTCGCTTCATCACAAACTCTAAATAGCTTCCGCGTGTCGTTTAGCTCTTGACTCTACTCAGTGCCGCATCGGATGCTTCATGCAATAAGTCTATTTATTGCTGGTTTTGGCTGCATGTTATTCTGTGTTGGGTTGCCTTGGTTGGTTTTCGTAGGATCGCTTAGCCTCGTTAGGCGTTGTTGCATTCGTGCAGCAAGTTGGTTGGCGTTGTTGCATTTGTGCAACAAGTTGTGGGCTTCCGTTGGGTTGGCTTGGCTTATCGTTCTGGAGTTTCTGATTGCCTCAATGGATCAGTTGGTTGGCTGACGAAATTTGGTTATGCGGCATATTTTGAGTAGAAACATTCGATGGGAATGGATCCTTGCACGAGTTGCTCGTCAAGTGATTGTGTTGGATAGAAGTTGGAATTTCGACTGTGGCGCATCGGTTGGGCAGATTTGAGTTGGCTTGAAAAATATCAGATAAGTTGGCATGAGTTGCTCGTACAATAAACGTGTGGAACCGTTGGGTATTGGGTTGGACTATTTGGAAGACAATCGTTGCACGATTGCTCGTGCTGTGAAAGTATCAGGCGGTTTGAGAATAGCTGGGAGCAATGAGAATGGAACATAGCACGAGTTGCCTAACGAAATTGATGGTTAAAGAATCGGCTAAGTTTTGTGTCAGACTTAAGATGGGAATGGCATGATCACACCTAAGGGATGGTTCGAACGGATCTCGGATTCGTGAAAGGAAACATAATGTGAGTAGCAAATTGATTCGAAGTGGTATATGGGATCAAATGTGTTAAGCAAGGCATTGGAAATATTTTGGTTGGACATCTATTGGAATTGCCTGAACGGACTCGGATAACGAATACAAGTCGATTGGTGCAAATTGACTGAGTTGGAAGGAATGAAAATGGAACAGGCGAATATTGAGTTATGATTCGGCAGAATTACCTCGGAATAGTCGGTTTGGGATAGACGCTGGTTGACGCAGATTTTGTACGAGGGCAACTTTATTTCTAAGTGGTATATAGTGCAATAGAATTTGACTCGGGTATCCTTCGATACATTAGACTTGAGAACTCAAGGACGGAGTCGTGCAAATGAAAGTATTGTTTGGCTTAAGGGATTGACGGAATCGGAACGAATATTTGGGTTATGCTTGAGCAAAGCGATGGGATTATCGGAAGGATAGCGAGCACGAACTACGATTTTGGGCAACACATTTGAGCTGTTGGTTGGGCGAAGAAACACGATATTGATCTGGAGGGACAATGGGATGGATTCACACAAACTTGAAGGATTTTGGATATTGCTGCTCGTGAAGTTGACTCAAGTTTAGCGAAAATGAAATTTTGGGCAAAATGGTACAACGATGATAAACGGATTCTTTGGAAAGACGTGGACGGATTGTGGCAACAAGGGAAGGCAAAAAGATTCTGGCGGATTGATTTTTGAAGATAGCTATGTGGGAGCAACGTCAGAACGAATCACTGTGCTGCTCGAGTAAGTTGAAAGTGCAAGGTGGGACGTGGCAAACGGATGTGAATTTGAGCAAGTCTCGAACTTTGAGAATCGTTGAAATCGATGGTGCGAGAATCGAATATGTAATTCAAAAATTTGATGGATTCAGGACAGAACGGCGGATTGATGGAATAAGGTTTCAACGAGCGCGGTTCTCGAATTCGGAAACTTCGCTCGGATGGGATGGTTGGAATTTTGATTCGGATTTGCAGAGGAGATATAGCATGGTTTATAGTAACTGTCCATCGTGATGATTACAATTATCGAGCGTAGCTTCAGGACAGCTGACCCTAAGCGACCTTGCCCGCTGAATCAGATATGAATATGGTAGACCCATAGAATGACCCTTGAGGCGGCGTATTTGGGAATGCGTCGAGGGCAGATGTGAGCAATGTGATTTGGCTTATTGACTGAGAGTTGGATTTGAGAGATCCATGGAATAGCCTTCAGCTGAAAATACAGCCGGAAGATCGAAGCGATGGTGGAAGTAGCCTTGTCAACTGATGAGATTCAGAGTCACAGATTTTTGTAGATGGCATCGCCTCTGACTCATCGTGCTCTGGAAGGGAATAGCATTTATATGAATGGACGACTGTGGCGGCTCGTTCAAATCAAATCTTTGTGAATACTGGAAGGAACAGATGTGCATCAGATTTACAAGATGTCTCGGAACTTAGTCTGGGAAACGTGCTCATTCGGAAGGCGAAGGTGATATTCTATGCTTCGAGGCAGTGGAAGCAGCGCGAAGAACTATTTCATGCGCAACCTAAGAATTGTGGCGAGTGTGTCCACGTTGAAATCGTGCCGACACAAATCCCTTTGGCGTGGCGGCGAGATCTTCGTGGATCACACGAACCTCAATATAGATGTTCACCCTATGAGATTTTGTGATAGCAGGAAATGTGTTGGACTGAGCTGATCTAAGCAAGTTGATATTTGGGTAAGTCGCATAGCTGGGGTAGATCAGTTGAGATTATCTTTCGGTGATCAAGATAATATTTGGAGATGTTGCTAGTACTGATTTCAGAAATAGTGGGATAGATTGAGCTGGAACACGAACTGATTGAGTCAGTGGAAAATCTGCATAATTGAGAATAGTTCTCAAGTGAATGTGTTGGAATGGGAATTTTGTTTGGTTCAATTGGGAGCAAAGCAAATGGACGCCTCGAACATAAAGATACCCTTGTAACTTGTTCAAATTTGCTATCGCAAAGCTCGGCTGAAATGCATATATTTTAGGGACGCCTTAAATATATGTACGATCCAAAACTAAGCGATACGAGAAATTCGGGTTGAGCTGCAAGGAGGATGTGGGAATTCGTGAAATTTATTCGAGCGTTCAGCCGAACGAGATGCGGAGTCAGAATCGTGAATATGTGAGTTGCTTAGAGCAGATCTATGTAATTGGATTATGGCATGCTAGTAAGGAATGAGTACCAGCACGGTTCGTGGACGAACCTGATTCTAAGTGGTATATTATGTAACGCCCCGCAACTGCTCGGAGCGTTACGCTGAGTCGGAGTCGGATAAAATGAATCAAATGCTGGTTACATTTGAAATGTCGGATTTCGGGAAGAAGGATTAATCGAGTTGGTTTCAATGTGCAGATGGCTAGCGGGTTCGATGGAAATCAGGTGTTCGTTCAGAACAGTACTGAATAGCTGGATGGAAACGATAATGCCGTCTTCCTTAGTCCGATCGGTCGGATGATTTGGAGAGCACGGCCTGCTCGCACGGTCATACCAGTTGAGTAGATCGCGCTTGCATCGGACCACGGGTTCAAGGGATTGGCCGTATCGGCAGGACAGGATGCCTAACGGATTCAAACATTGTGAGTGGGCTCTTTCCCTTCTCCTCTACTCCTTCATGCCTAATAATATGGAAAACACGTAATGGCTTGAACACTTGGGCTGAAACATCGGGAAGCACTACACTGAGGCGTGCATAGAGTGTGCGTCGTTGGCTTGGTAGGATTGTGGCTTGAACTGGTTTACGCGTTGGATAGTTGGATTATTACATTTGAGGCAGTCGGTTGGATTACTTGGGATTATGCTTGGATAGTTGGATACGATAGCGGGATTATTCATTTGAGGCGATCGGTTGGATTACTTGGGATTATGCTTGGACGGTTGGAAATATACAAGTTGGAATGATACAATTGAGGCAATGGGAATATCGAGAATATCGGGAATCCGGACGAGCGAGCGTGCATCCGTGCACGAGTATCACTGGGTCGCTTTGTCTTGCAAAGCGAGCAGTTGTGGTTCGAAACCGAACAACTGCATCGGCGAGGGTATTGTGCCACTGTTGGGGCATTGTGCCATGGGATTATTCGGAGTGTGGGGTATTGCACCCAATGTGAAACACTGTGTTGGGAAGCGGCAATGTGAAACACTATGGATTTTGGTGCCTTGGGATTAAATCCTGAGGTCGAGATTTGGACTCCGTTGGGAGGATATGTTGGAAGAATGGTTATGGATGCTTTGGTTGGTTATTCGGTGGAACGAGTTTAGGATCGCTTGGTGGGGCGAGAATGTTCGATCCTCTCGCCTCACCTACCTTTTTGCATGTCACGGACAACCTGGGTGCACAGGGTGTTGATTTCCTTGAAACGGTTTTTATCCGGGGCACTGGAGCCGTTTCAATCCGGAGGGAAATATTCGATTCGTGCTAGTCACGATGCTTAGCGGGACCTCCAGCAGGGCTTGCTACCCGGGCTGATAGGGCGCGCCGCTAAGGCGGAGAAATATGTCCTTTATGGCTTGGCCAGTGACTTCATATAGACTAAGAGTTGGCTTGCTTTTCTTTCGTTGGTTTGTGCATCGTGTAGGCGCGGCCACCTTGCCTCGGCAAGAGTGTGCATTCGAGATGGGAATATATAACATTCGGTTGAGGATGGATATTGAGGCGAGTCTGATGGTTCGATATGTTATCGTGCAAACGATGGCATTGAGTTAGACGGGTCGGCTATATATAAACTGCTTGTCGCTTGGTTTGAGATTGAATGCTTGCATGCTTAAACTGCTTTACTGCTTTCCTTAACATGTCATCCATATGCCATGAAAAGAATCTAGGATTCAACTAGAAAGATCACCATATAACTGTGTGCATTCACTACTTTACTTAGTGTCGGCTTAGACGAGTGGGTTACCCCGCTCACCAGTACGGTTGTGTACTGACCCACGTTTGTGGGCAATATTTCAGGTACACAGGCGTAGTGGCGCTGCTTGGATAATACGGGACAAGATGTATGAACTGTAAGTACCTTTGTGGGCTAGAGAAAGAGCAAGAGTTATTTCATCGTCTCCGTGGTATCGCCTTTGTGGCGTGGCCTTCGGGGCATCTCATTTGGACCCTATCGTGAGCTTCGCTGCGTATACTCTGATGTGTGCTTGGTACACAATTGGCTTCCGCTGTAACTTGGTTGTTTCGATGATAACTTTCGTGTTTAACAACATCGCCTTGTACGAGCGCAACTCCAGGCTCGTACGGCATCACGTCCCGAATAGAACGATTGTCCCGCGGGAGAGCTGCAACGTGGTGATTTCACGTTCAGCGGGGACTATTGGGCTTGCGGGAGTTTGGGGCGTGACACTCTCTTTGCAGGTGCACTAGCAGTCGCCCGCTCACGTAGTTTAAGATACTCGTCCTAAAAAAGTGGTTGCTAACATCTAAGTTACTTATTACTAACTATATAGATATCTATTTGCATATTTTTTAGATTATTTTAAAAATAACACATGATAGTAAAACATATATAGGTTTGTGTGGCATTCTCCTCGTTGAGCTTTCCGCCCTTCCGATGGTTGGCTAGGAAGACTGTCACCATGTTGGCATCCCCACCCCTCTGTACCTGTTAAAAATTATATTATTTGTTATTAAAATTAAATATCTTATCCTACTTGTATTAAAATAATATATATTCAATAGAATACATACCAGATGACAAAAATATTCTGCCATAAAAATTGAGCCACCACACCACTTTTCTGCCTTCGACCTAGCCGCCTTTGCCTTCTTCGACCGTTCCTTGTACTTGGGTTTGTCGAATCTCGCCTTCATCGCAGTCCACTATTCAGGCATGATCCAACCGTAGATCGATTCTCCGTCGCGATCACGGACCTTCTGGTCGTTGATAGCATCACGGATCATCTTGGCGACGACGGCAGAAAACTGCTCCTCGATCTTCTCAGTCCGGTATGTTGGATAGAAATATATTTTCTACAAGAAGTAAAATAAAGAGTTACATAATATGCATAAATGATTATTGATATTAAAAGTAAATATATTTTTACCTTGAAGTAGGAAAAACAGAATTCATTCATATTTTCAGGAGCTTCTGAGTAGTTGATCCAAGGCCCACCATAGTTCTGCCTCATAAATACCCCCCGTGCTCTCTGTACCACCGACGAACGATATCTATACAACGATAATTAAATTCTTGAATATAAAGATATAATCATTTGGCCCATCGGTCTAAAATGTTAACTAATTAACTTACTTATGAGGCCCGTCAGTCCAAATCTCCATCATCGTCTCATCCGGAGGCCGGCATGGAGGATCGCTCTGATCATGTGCAAACAGAGTCGCCTTGACCTCCTCCATCCGCTCCTCTGTCTCCATGGTGTCGTCAGCTGGAGGAACGCTGGACGAGGGAGTAGTCTCAGGCCTAGAACTACTCGTCCTAGGAGTACTGTCATGTCGTATCGTCGACGGAGTCAGAGATGCTAAAGATCAGTACACTGGAGTACTCTGCGACGAGGATCCAGAACCAGTAGCATGTACTGGAGGAGCACTCCGTCTAGAGGATCGATCTATAAACGATCCGCGTCGTACGACCATACCTGATAATAACATATGATGATAAAATAAATACACAGACTTATAACAGTTCATAAAAATAGACAGGCCTGGAGCAACCCTCCGTTGAATTTTTTGGGTACGAGATATCACAAAAGTATATGAAATATTACAGTCACACAATAAACACAAAATAAAAGTATCACAGTCACGTAATAAGTACAATATAAAAGTATTACAGTCACACAATAAGCACAATAAAAGTATCACAGTCATACCATATGTCTTATCCAATTTCTCAATCTCTCAAGAAAATCCAATACGTTGCGGCAGAACCCAGTCCTTCAGATACTTCGCATAAGTAGCGTCTAAGTGATCAATCTCCGCTATAGGTACTGGGTGACTGGAACTCACCCTCTGAGCTGGTGCCTGCCCAATAGTAGGAGGTACCACTTCCTACTTAACAGTAGGAGTTGTCACTTCCTCCTTAACAACCACTTATAATTTAATAGTAGGAGGTGACACTTTCTCCTTAACAGTCACTTCCTTTTTAACAGTAAGAGGTACCACTTCCTCCTTAACAGTAGGAGGTGCCTCTCTCAAGCGACGTGCACGTGCTTGGGTCATGGGTGCCATCTAGTAAGATAGATGAAAACAAAAAATATAATTGATAACAGATATAAATATATGTATTCATACAGTTAAAATAGATGTTACATTCTATATTAAAAATACAGTACATGGCTAGAGTTCTAAATGAATTTTATTTTATTTTTAATCCTCTTCTGAAAATTCAACTTCTTCGTTTTTCTCGTCCTCCTCTTTCTCTTCCTCCTCATCTTCACTTTCATCTACTTCGTCTTTCTCTACGGATAATTCTACCTCTTCTACACGATTATACGTGTAATATAAAATCCCTGATTTTTAAAAACATATTATAATTATTTAATTGAATTGTATTATTTCATAGTATATTAAAAAATATAAATTTATTAAATTTAATTATTAGGTAAAGATGCATTTATAATTCATGGAGCAAAACTATTATTTTATCCTATTTTATTTTATGTAGGATACTTTGTAAAAGGATGATAGAATTTAGAAGGTACTAATAAATTTTTCCTGAAATTTTTATACCATTTATATATATATATATATATATATATATATATATATATATATATATATATATATAGTATAAATAAAAGAATAAAAGAAAAAGAAAAAGAAAAGAAAAATGAAATCAGTAAACGAAAAATCATTAGTAAGAATCCTTTTTACTAAACCTCTAAACAATCCCTAAGCCTTAAATCAAAACCACTAACCTAAAACCCAGTAGCCCAGCAAACAAATTTCCTAAGTCTACCCCAAACCTGCTATACACCCCCGCAGAATACACCCCCTGTTCTCATCCTCTCTCTCTCTCTCTCTCTCTCTCTCTCTCTCTTTATATATATATATATGTAAACCCTAAACCCTAATCCTAAATCTCCATGATACCAACCCAACGCCGCCGTCCCTGAGATCGCCTCGACCGCCTGGACCCGCCGCAGCACCGTCAGAAGCCGCCCGCCGCTCGCCCGCGTCAACACCCGCGCACCAGCGTAGAAATCTGACTACAACGAACCCCTGTTCACGCGTAGATTTCTGCTCCATCGCTCGACCAAATTCGACCCCGTCTTCACCGGTATGTTCATGACCTATCCCTCTTTCAATCCCGTTAATTAGTTTCTATCGTGCAACGTTAGAAACTAGGTAAAAATTGATGCCAACTTTAGGAAAAACCATGTTTTAAACTACTATAAAAAAAATTGTTCCAGAGGCCTATGTTTCGAGGTCGATATCTCCCAACGTAGATATCCAAATTGAGATCTACTTTTTTCTGTGTGAAGCCTATATAACCAAGATTATTTTCTGTAAATTATAATATTTTATTTAGTGTTATATGTAGAATTAAATTAGGTTAAAAACCCTTAAAACTTATTTTCGAAACTTCAAAACTTGTGATACGGAGCGCGTCTCACCAAACGGGTTTGCCTCGTCGCATACCAGTTACACAGAAAGGCGCGTATGGTATGTACTGACGTGTGAGCTTTCGCCGAAACTGATTTGGACGTATGTGCGAGTCAAAATTATCCCGTATCCGTGAAAAGGCCCCGTATCGCGACTTTTGTAAAATATCGTCCCATTTAGTGTACGCTCGTCAGAAAGCGACGAAACTCGCACCATTGGATTCGTGATATCACGCTGGTCCTGTGACTCAAGTTTCATCCGATTCTGAGATAGTTGACTAAGCCGCCTATTTGCGGGCCCTACGGTTGACTTTTTAGGCGAATTTGTGTTCGGCTTACCGGAATCCAAAATTGGACGTACCGTTGAGTTCGTATTAACATTTAAAATTGGTTTATCCTATAATTTATCCCATTTAGAAACTTTTATCCCTGGCACATTTTTTGGTGCAAAGTGGGCCACATGTGGACCCCGCTTTGATCCGAAATTACCGTTTTTCCCCTGTATCCAAATTGGACGAAAGGGTAGTATTTTCTAGCTATCTCGCTTATTCTGGGAATGTTGATGATGTTTATTATAGCATCCGTAGTTTTTATTTCTGTGTGCTTGACGCCTGGACGTTTACACTTTGCAGCTTTCTCGCCAGGCAAGTTTACCTTGCCAAATTGCTTACAGTAATTTACATGCTTATTATATTTCTGTATATTTATTGCATATATATTTTATTTCAGTCATAGGTATATGCTATATATATATATATATATATATGTTGACACACACTTGATATATAGTATCATGGAAGGGAGGACAATCAGTAGGCGTATGGGCTAAAACCACTCTGGTAAACTGTAGTATCTAGCAGGCACTACGGTAGTGTATCGTGCTGGTCGCTACCCTCGCGGTATGTCGATTTCTGGAGTCGCGCTGGTCGCTACCCTCGCGGTATGTTAATTTTTGATGTCCCTGACGTGTGTGTGAGTTGTGAGATTTAGATCGAGTAGCCTACCCATGCCCATACGTCGAAAAGTTATCCTCATTATGCATATTCATATAGATTATCTTTTATAACGTACTTATATATTTTCTGTCTATATTGCATGTTTACTGTATTTAATTGGCATGCTTCTATGTATCTTGTTACGTCCCTCTGAGGACCTGGTCCTTTGCCAGGTATAGACGACTAGGAGTATCCGCAGGAGTACGGGCCAGGACCTGATGCATTACTTTCTGCCGAGGAGGTCTTACCTTCTGAGCATCTTTGATTATCCCTAGTGATGGATCTTTTAACTGACACTCTTATATCATTATCTTATTTTATATTGGAGATTTACCCTCCTCTCTCATTTTAGTTTTGGATATAGTCTTTGGTAGTGGATTTGTCTCCACCTGACTATTAGTTTTGGATTATTCAGACTCATTATTCTAGTTTAGTTATTTCTTTTCTGTGACTTGTTGTGTGGATGAGATTAGTATTTCTGTGACTTGTGACAATATATATACCATATGTGAGTTATTATTCATATTATAGCGTACGAGTGTATTATGGTATCCATATATTAGAGTTGCCATATACATACGGCTGACATGCTTACGTGTTCCTAGTTCTACATATTTTGGTACTGGGACGTGCCATGTAATGAGAAACTTTCGTTGAGTCAATATCTACAATATTTGTTACAATATGTAGCTCATACTCCTGATAAGCTATTTCGTTAACGTCAAAGGTATTTTCTGAGAAGAAAATTTACTGAGAGTTATACAAGATTTTACTGAGAGGCCTTTGTTGTACAAGATTTTGAAAAAAATTACTGAGATTTATACAAGATTTTGAAAAAAAATCCTAGAAAAGGCTAAGTATTATAAATTATCTGAAAAGAATGAGAGGCCTTTGTTTACTCCTCTAAAAAAACCCTAAAAAGACTTGAAATCTTGTTCTCACCACAAGTCTTTTTAGATATTTAGATCATTTCGTTCTTTGTCTTTTCGGGTTTAACTCTAATAGCCTCAAAAGGCTTTTGCAGAACTCAATTTTTTTTTCACATAATGGCCTACGAAGGAACACTTGACTTAGGAGTATCCAACATAGGTAGAACCTAAATATTCAACAGGGTAGAACCTAAAAGCTAGTTACTACTATTCTAGACCTAAAAATCTCAAAAAAATTTGTTTCAGAGAAGGGCTCACATGGATACTTGACTTTGGAGTGTCCAACATCGGCACGATCATATTCACTACTATTCTAGATCTAAAAGCCTCAAAATAAATATTTTTGTGTCTAAATTTTGCTATAATGGAAGCAGCAGTTGCAGCAGCTCTATCAGCAATGGAGCAGCAGCCAAGGCAAGGGGTCAGTGTATTATTCTTGACCCCTGTATGAATTCATCCAGCACACCGCACATGTCATCAGGATGACGGTTGTACATCCACGTACGATAACACAGGTAGTAATTCAGATCCATTTCTAGATACTGATTTCTAAGTTTTTAGTGGTCAACCCAAACTGTATCTAGAGCTATTCTAGGGTCTCAAGTATAGCTTCCACGTGTTCTATAGCCTGTATTCTATAGAGTTACTACACTCTCTCACACTTGTCATTTGTAGATATATAAACTTCACTAATGTGCAATTCAATTACAGTTTGTTTTCTTCAAAGGATCATAGCCTTTAAATTCTAGAACTCTGCGATAGTTTCAATTCCATCACTTCATCTTCATATCGATCTTCCATTGACATGATGCAAATGATGGTTAACTTAGTTACTATATATTTTTTATATAAGACTGTAACAAACCGATTAATATACCACAACAAAAACAAGAAATAAGCACTAAATCCAGTGAGCCAGTAGTCCAATGACATAATCAATCAATTAGGGACTAAGTCAAATAGGGATTTGATGGAGGTAGGTGATTCAAAATCAGTCTTAATCATACTATGGCTCACATCAACCCATCCAAAGTGCTGTTATCCTAAGTAGGTTGACACTCGCCTACTGTTATCCTATATATGTCCAATAGTCAAAAGTCTATGGCAAATAAAATGGGGACATCCCACGAAATAGGCCAAAAGTATTTACAAAATCAAAAAATTAGAGAAGATGTCTATACTATAAATACGAGAAAAAATGCATACTGATAGAAAGTTAATCGTGTCTGTGTTTGTGTGTCCGTGTCGTGTCAGTATGTGTGTATGTATGTGTGTCATGTCAGTGTCACTGTGTTAGTGTGTCTTTGTCGTGTCAGCAAGAGGGAGATAGGGATAGGGTTAGGGTTACCTGACCCAATGATCGATGTGGGGGGTCGTCGAGGTCGAGGGTAGCCGAGGGGGGGTCGTCGGGGCCAAGGGGCGTTGGGGCAGGGGGCCGAGGGTGCTTGCCGGACTCGAGAGGGGTCGGGGTCGCCGGATGAAGGGGCCTAGGGGGGTTGCCAGATTCGAAAGGGTTCGAGGTCGACGGGGCGGGGAGGGGAGAGGGGTGCAGCAGATTTTTGGGAGAGGGGAAGATCGAGAGAATGAGAGAAAAATAAAAAACTCAAAACCCTATATTAACTTTTTAGCAACATCTAAATTGAATGTCGCTAATTAAAAATATTTGCGACGTCTTGCTACATTTATAAATATCGCTAATTAAAATAAGAAACGTAGGTTAATATATCGTCAAATGACTCTAAATCAGACCAATTAGCGACGTTAAAGAAGCGTATAGCTACTATGTTTTAAAAAACCCAAGTAACAATCGCTACTAGTTGCTATGCGTCGCCAACATCGACGTATAGCGACGTTTATTTTTGGAATCACTAATTATTTTAAAATTAGCGACGTTTTATGACGCTATCGTTAAAAACATCGTTATTTTATCATATTTTGGTAGTGTTCGAATAGCTCGTGAACAACTTGGCTCAACTGCAGCCCTACTAGTTGTGCTAGTAAATAATCTTGAATTTTGGGTTATGTTTGGAAGCTTTATCTATTTAGGAATTTGGAACGGTCGACCAGTTAGTTGTTCCCATTCTGGGTCGACCGTACAAAATAATTTTTATTTTTTTAATTCAGTATGGCATGGCTAAAGTCCAGGGCGAAATTACATGCTTGGGTTAGAGGAAATGGGAAACATTAATGCATTAATGCATGTATGGGAGGGGAACATTATTACATGCTTGGGTTAGAGGGGAATATTAATGCATTAATACATGCATGGGTTGGTCTTGTTGGTTCACGTGAAAGGGAAGAAAAGTGTCAGCCTCTAATGAACTTTCAAGATAGTAGAAATAGATCGCACTTCGATCTATGACGACAAGAAAATAAATTTTCAACATGTAAATTAAATTGAGCTTCTTCTTAATAATAACTTAACTTGAAAAAAGAATGAGATTTTTTTTTACAGAATATTTAGTATAGTATTAGAATACAAATATTACGTTTATATAAATATGTTGGAGATGAACATTACCTTGGAGAGAATTGTTAGATATAGCAGTTGGAGAGATATAGCTGTTGGAGATGAACGTTAGATGTAGCCTTGGCACATAACACTTGAACCAACCCATAAAACTAATCTATCAAAACCATTCTCTTAAACCAAAACATATATATATATATATATATATATATATATATATATATATATAAATTTTTTGATTTTTTTTTTTAAGAGATAAGTCCCGCGACTCGAACTCGAACAAGTGCAAGGAAGCGGACGAAGGATGCAAAATGGTACTTTGATATCACACTTTACACTTGGATACAGAGCGGACGAAGCGTGGAATTCTGCGCGGACGCAACATGCATGTATGCGAGGGGAGCACTTGATTTCCGCCTAAAAGCAACTTTAGCAAAAATTGTCATTTCCGTATAGAGGGTACTCGAACAAAAATTTACCTCTACGAATTTTGTACATATAGACTGTTTGAATGAATATAGAAGGCTTTGACATACCAGCATGTATCTTTATATAGGTCATATATATAAGGATTGTTTTGTAAAGGTATCAAGTTTAGATTTAATTAGATTTTGGATATCGGATTTGTCTATTTTAGATTTTGGATACTCGAACATTTTTATTGACACATTTAACGAAATTGGACTTTCAGTAACGAAATGGGTCTTTTATTGACGAATGTTCGTCACTAAAATGTGTCACTAAAATAATTTGAATATCCAAAGTCTAAAACAGACAAATCCAGTATCCTAAGTCTAATTAGATCATACATTCGGTACCATATACAAAATAATCATATATATAATACCTAAAACTAAAAGACTTTGACGTATCAGCACACTATATATATATATATATATATTTTCGTACTCCTAATCTACCCCAGCAAGAGCACAGCCACTTTACACTTGCAATACAGTGTGCACAAAATCCCGAATGTTAAGTCGGAAACCTTGCTTGCTAAGATTACAACTATGATCCAACTCAGATTACAAAATAGGTCATCTGAGATAGACTTCAACTTGTACACGAACCTGTACTGAGCAGACCCACTCACTATATACCTCCCACTACAAGAATAAGTCAAATTAGCGACGTCTAAAAACGTCGCTAAATAATTTTAGTGTTATACATAGCGACGTTTCTATGAAGTCGCCTTTAAACTAGTCGCTAACTGAAAAAATATCGCAAAACGTTGCTATACCGACGTTTTCTAGCGACGCAAATGCGTCGCTATATTAGCGACGTTTAGCGACGCAACGTTGCTAAAAAAATGACGCTTTCTAAGTCGCTATATGTCGCTAAGTTTTTTTTTTAGCGACGTTGTGCGACTTACTTAGCGACGTTATATTGACCTGGCAATACTGCCAAATCAGCAATTTACGACGGGCAACGACGTGTTTAGCGACGTGTATAGCAACGTTGTACGACGCATTTAGCGACGTTATTTTGACCTGGCAATACTACCATGTCAGCAATTTGCGACGGGCAACGACGTATATAGCGACGTATTCAGCGACATATTTTAGCGACGTATATAGCGACGTATTCAACGACGTAAGTAGCGACGTGCGTAAACGTCGCTAAAGATACAGTAAAAAAAATAAAAAAAATAAAAATTGAATTATTTTCAAACTATTTTTTCTACAGTTTATGAATTCATAATTTGTACAAATAGACCCGGAGCAACCCTCCGTTGAATTTGCTGGTTTCGCCGACCCCCTTTCAGTTGAATACTCAACACCGAAAAATTAATATACATTTAATATGAATAATATAGCTTAAAGAAAATAAAACATTGAGATTACAAATCGAGTAAGGAAAAAATTTCGTCGTAAAAAATACAACAAATATCCATACAACTGAGTCTGAAAGCCTCATCCTAAAGAATACAAGAAATAATGTCTGAATGCCTCAAAAGTAAAGAATATTCATAAATGACCAAATATCATAGGTCTGAAACACAAACAATGAATAAACGGTCCTAAATAGGACTACTGCGGATCTGTAGGAGGATGACCACCGGCGCGCATCATGGATAAGAACAGATCATACTGCCCCCGTGAAATTGACACCGATGAAGGCAGTGACGTCGATGGAGTCGATGGAGAAGGCAGTGATGTCGGTGAAGTCTATGTCGATAAAGGCGCACTAGGAGGACGTATCTGCTCTAACTCTGCTTGTCGATGGTTGTATGAATCTATGGTAGATAACAGTCTTGTACTGCTATGAACCATTGAATCCTGCATCATCGTCAGCCTCTCTCCCATGGACAACTGTGATGCCTGCAGCTCCGTCATGCTGTGCTCTATCGACACTCTAAGATCAGCTGTTATATCCCAGAGCTCCATGATGCTGCGCTAGAGCATATCAAATCGTGCGATGAGAGTCGCATCGTCCGCCTACGGCTGGGACAGGGGCTGCTCCTCCATCCTTCGCAGTAACTTGTCACGGAGAGACGCAATCTGACGGTCAACGATCTCCAGCACTCGAGCCGACGATTGCGAGGGTTGTGGAGAATGCGCACTTGCCGGAGAGGCCCTAGATGACTGCATCGCAACCAAGGCGCCATAGGATCCCCTACCGTAGTACGTACCCCCTCTAGAGACCACCAGCGACGATCACCCACATCTCATCCGCCGATGGAGCTGGAGAGGGCTGCGAGGAAGTACCAGCCTCTCCAGATGTAGGTGCACTAGCGGTCGTCCGCTCATGCAGCCTAAGATACTCGGCCTAGAAAAGTTTGGATACTCGATAATTATCTAAGTTATATTAAAATTAATAAAAAGTAAAGTAATACTTACATAGGTCTGCGAGACCCTCTCATCAATGAGATTCCCATCCTTTCGATGGGTGGCCAGGAAGACGGTCACCATGTTTGTATCCTCACCCCTATATACCTGTTAAAAATATATTATTTAGTACTAAAATTAAACATTTTTTCCACTACTATTTTATCATACTTGCATTAAAACAATATATCTAAAATAAAAAATATACCAAACGACAGAAATATTTCGTCATCGGAATCGAGCCACCACACCACTTTGCTGCCTTCCGCCTAGCCGCCTTGGCCTTCTCAGACCTTTCCTTGTACATCGAATCTTCGAATCTAGCCCTCATCGTAGTCCACTGCTCAGGCGTGATCCAACCTTGGATCAGTTTTTCAACGCGATCACGAGCCTTCTGGTCATCTAGAGTATTGTAAACCCCCTCAATTAATTCTATAGAGAGTCAGGTATGGATTGGAAAATTTTGGTTTAGCAGCAGATGTTTGAGGTTTAGAGTAGAGTTGCATATGTCTGTTATTTATTAATTTAACCCTTGGCGCGCCCTACCATTTCTAAATTATTCGGAGCCCAATATTAGCCCATAAATTCCATCGGACTATTGTACTTGTGACTGGACTCGCCAATTTAGGCACTGGACTTTTCCGTCACACAAAAATCAAATCCGTTGTGCCTTAAATTAATTGCACAATTTCCCGTATCCTAAATCTCATATTTAATTCGGTGTCGGACACCTGTGTCGTTACCCAAAATTTTGAGATACCAACTTAATCCGTTGAGCCGGACCAACTAAAGGGTCCAAGACTGACTCCAAGCCCACACCATTTTTGACCATTGTGTCATTTTCAAATTTTGACCCCAAGTGCCCCCATTTAATTTAAAAGTGCGGGACACTTTAATTCTGTTTAAATCGGGGATACCAATTTTTGACTAATCCTATTTTAATCCCCGACTAATCCCAATGCCCATTTAATTAAACCCATGCCAAACACACAACACCTTCTCACCCTACAAAATACCAAACACCAATTTTCCCACAAAGTTTCCATCATTTCATGTGTTTGTGCAATTACCCAAATTTAAGGGGCTTAGTTACAATTAATGAAATAGGTGTCCTAACCTCTTTGGTCAAGGCCAATGGAGAAGCCCCCTCTCCTTTGACCAAGTCAAGGCCATCCCCATTCCCTCTCATTTGGATGAAGAAATTCCTCCATGTGAAATCCGCACCACCCATTCAAATTGGAGCATCCCTAACCACACACACACATCACCTTTCCCCTATAAAACCTCAATATCACCCATCACTTCTCCCAAGCCGGCCCTAATCCCAAAACCTAGGGAGCCACATCCTCCTCTCTCTCTCCTTCCTCCCCCACCTAGAAAATCGAGCCCCTACATATTTATTTCTTCTTCTTTTCTTTTTCTTCCTCCTTTCTTCTTTTTCTCCTCCAGCATTCTTCATCTCCTTCTATGGGATAGGAAATCCGAACCCTCTCCGGCCAGCTTCCCGCCGAACCTAGCTCCGGCCAAACGTTCTCCGGCCTACTGAGATTGCCACAGCCTCCCCGCAGCTCGGCATCGACACCCCCGACGGCCGAGTATCACCCGCAACCGCCACTCCAGAGCCACCGCAGCTCAGGTCCTTCTCCGACCTACTGCAGTTCAGTCGAGCCGCGACTGATCTCCATCCGACCCGGCGTTCGAGCGCAGCTCCGACGAGCTGCAACCCGCGTCGAGATACCCGCTGTTATCCGGCGAGCTTCCTCCGCCTAGCCCGTTCTCAATCTGCTGGGTCAAGCCAGTGCTCCGGTCGGGCAGCTCCGGCCATTCTCCAACCGCTGGGTCGAGCCACTGCTCCGGTCGGGCAGCTCCAGCCATTCTCCAACCGCTGAGTCGAGCCACTGCTCCGGTCGAGCAACTCCGGCCTCAATACCGACAGGACCGCCATCGTCACCTCCACTCGACCTCGGCCGGATGTGGCGAGCCCGCTGCCTGAACCACCATCACTCCCGCTACCATCTCCGGCGAGAACTCGCACTACCACCTCGACTCCATCGATTCCCCCCGCTGCCTCAACCACCTCCCTCCGACCGGCCACCCCGCCGTGCCGCCACCGTGGTAAACTCTTCCCCATTCCCCTTTTATAG
Organism: Iris macrosiphon; assembly: GCA_036927795.1. NCBI lineage: Eukaryota > Viridiplantae > Streptophyta > Magnoliopsida > Asparagales > Iridaceae > Iris > Iris macrosiphon. The sequence continues at coordinate 171,776,795 of JAYESA010000012.1, read as the reverse complement.
TATAGTATTGTTTGATAGTCTAATAATTATTGTGTTGTTATATATATCTTAGGGTTCATGATTTAGATTTAGTAAAGGGTTACGTATATGCATGGAGATTTTGAGGTTTTGTGTCATGTGAAATCATAGGGTTATTATATTTTATTATATGCATTTTGATGGTTGTAGAGGAGCAGATTTAATTATTGTGGGATCAGGTTGTGATATTAAAATATTGATTGGTATCGAAGAGTATGTTTATATTTAGGAGATGTGTTTGATATCATAAGTTATTCATTGGCTGAGGGCTGATAAATAATAATGAAATGATAGGGGAGTTGTTTGCGGTAGAAAACGAAAAGAATGAAAAGTTGTATTCAAGACGGGGTTTATACAGGACCCGTGTTCTTTTGTTTACAAACAAACTTGTACAATATAATCCTATACGAGGATGTGGGAGTATAATTTATTTAATCTGGGTATAAATTGCTATAGGTGTCTGATCTGCAGTCGATCACTTTAGCCCTTGGCCCACACGATGGTGAAGAAGCGCCGTAGAAGACAGGAAGCAGTCTCGGAGGTTGCAGAAAAGGGTGGATGCACGATGCCCAGGTCGCCGATCCCTATCCTTTGCCCGAGCTCCGGATTCCTCTCTCTCTCTCTCTCTCGATCTCCTCTCTCCTTGCTCGATCTTCAATTATTCGACCTCTTCTCTGAGTCTTCAATTGTTCGATCTTTCAATTTCTCTCCTTTTCCCCATTTATAGGGGTCTCTATTTATAGAGTTTTGGTGACAGTGACCACTCAGTTGGTGTAAAAACCGAGGAGCGGACAACACAGCACCCTTTTACACGACGGTTAAAGTAACCAATGCCTGCGTATGGATGATCTTTTGAATGAGCGTGTGACGCAGGTCCAACTAAGGGACACAACGCGTACAATTGCTACGAAGATCACAGCGTAAAAGCCACGTAGGTAGGTATCCCCCGTGTAGAAGAGGTGGGCGTAAAAGCCGATGTCTGTCATCGTGGCATAGAAGCCAAGTAGGCATAGAAGCCGGGTGGGCGTAGAAGCCCGATAGGCATAGAAGCCGAACAGACGTTGAAGCCGAACAGGCATGGAAGCCGAACAGGCATAGAAGTCGAACAGGCATAGAAGCCGAACAGGCATAGAAGCCGAATGGTCGTAGAGACTGAGTGGGCGTTGAAGCCGAACGGGCGTTAAAGCCGAATAGGCACAGATCCTGAGTGGGCGTAGAAGCCGCTGCGTACCGTGCCAAAATGCTGATGTGGGCGTCTTTAGCCGGAATCACGGCTTTTGAAGATATAATCAAATCCCTTGCATTAAATGCAGAGATCCGCAATCATTCTGTGCATTAAATGCGGAGGCGTATTTTTGAAGGTCTGCAGCTCTCCTGTGTGTTCGTCGCAGAGACGTGCCTCGAGAAGACTGTTACCGCCTTGTTCGCCAATCGTAGAGACGTGCCTCGAGCCCTGCGCAACGTGCAGTTTTTGACGTGGCAGGCATTTTGTCCGCTGTGGAGCGTAAACAGCTCACGTCTGCCCGTGTAAAACAAGGCGGTGTATCCCTTTGTACGCGAAAGAGCAGTTTATGCTGAGGGGACTTCAGTGAACGACAGCTTGGTGATATTTTAACCAAATCCTCTGCATTAAATGCGGAGATCTGCCATCATACTGTGGAGTGCGTCCCGAGGGGTCTGCCACCGTTTTCAGCCGTCGTTTGGGTAGCCGTGCAGCACTTTTTGTCAGGAGTCAGGGGTCAGATTCACTGTGTGACTTGACAGGTTCGTTTCGGGGAAGACGAAGCGTTCCTCGTACGCTTTAATGCTGCTTTGAGAGCGGCTGAGTTTTACACCATGGAGGCGATAAAGAACTCTTTTTTATGTTAGGGCGGCCTGGACGTACCGTACTTACGCGGATGGTCCTTTGAGCTCATATTTCACGCTGTATTTGGCGGAAGAGCTCTGTTGCATGTTCGACGGCTCTGGAGGCCTCTGCTTACGCTGCTCTGTATTAAGATGCCGCGTAGATCCTCCCAGCGTATTTTTCATGCTTCTACAAGACCCCCTTCAAAGCTTTTAAATTCCTCAGAATTTGAAACGCTTTGAATGAAGCATGAACGGCCCCTCGTAACTCGAAACGTTTCTGAGTGGAGCGTTGAAACGGTCAAGTTTGACGCGTTCTTTCAGGCCGGTCTTGATGGCAGATTTATTGGGGGTAGGTGTGACTTCGCTTGCCTATAAAAGGGCTGAGGAGTTAACCTGTTTCTTCCCACATTTCTTTTCACCATGCTGAGATGATCGCCGGAGTTCGTCGGGTCGATCTGAGGAAGAAGAAGATCATGTTCTTCCAGCATGTAAGGAGCCGAAAAAGACGGCGTCTTCGAGCAAGTGTCCACTGCAACGATGGATCATGGAAGGATATCTTAGCCTCCCTTGCTCGGGATAATCAGCAACTTTATGCGGCATGTCACCAGGAGAGAGGAAGGGTCGCATTGGACCAGGCCGCTTGCAAGTGGCGCCTTCTCCCGGTACCTCCGGTGACGAAAGGCGGACAGATCGGCCAGAGTGACACACGGAGCTTGGGATCTGCAAAATCTATGCAAGCCCCAACTTTGTCGTGTCCCTCCGGTGATCATTGCCATGTCAGCCAGTTTGCAGGAACTGACTGGCTGCTGGAGAAGATGGATGAAGAATTGACGCCCAGGCGAGAACCTGTCAGAATAGCTTCTGGGCGATCTTCAGACGACGATGAGGAAATCCTTTGTAGAAGGGATTTCCCTCATATGTAATCACGGAAAATGAAGAAAAATCCCCTGTAGACAGGATTTCCCTCATATGTAATTATGATTTTAACTTTAATAAAGTCGTCTTTCTTCTTTGCATATGATCGTCTCTTGCCATACGTTGCTGTGAAGTCTGAATATGTGTAGCTTCGACACGTCTGATTCTTTACGCTGACTCTGATAGAAATAGTACTAGGCCCTGTCCATAGAACGCTGTTGAGCATTTTTTTGAACATTTGAAACTGTCCTGTTGCTAGGAGTGAGGGACCGCGTAGAGTTTTTTCTGATGAACAGAACTTTTTGTTCAGACTTCGTCTTCAAGAATGATCTCTCGAAAATCCCTTGGAACAGGGTCGAGGCTTTGGCCGTCAAAAACTGAATTGCCATCTTGATAGACGAGATGTTCAGACTGGAATCTGGATGAACCTCCAATTTTGACCCGAGAAGAGTAATTTCTCAATGTTTGAACTCTGCATACTTCGGGTAATTGGGATGCTTTGGGTCAAGAACGAGTATCTTCTGTGTGAACTCTTTGTAATTGACCGCTTGGAGAACTCGTCCGGATACACGGAAAGTCAGAGATCCGTAGTGTAGATGAGCTGGGAATCCTGAGTTCATAGCTTATTGAGCGTAGAAAGCCACCGAGCGTGAGATCGTGGGTTTGTATCTGCTAAGCGTGAAGTACTAGGTTTGTAGTCTCTCGAGCATAAAAGCTACTGAGCACAAAAGGCATCCGGGCATAAAACCATAGACTTATAGCTGGCGAGCGTAAAACCGTAGATCCGTTGCTGTCGAGCGTAGAAAACCCCTTAGCGTAGAACTGTAGATTCGTAGCCTGTTTAGAGAAAGAAATCTTCGAGCGTAGGGTCTGTGGACCTGTTGCTTCCGAGCGTAAACTAAACGCCACCGAGCGTGAGATCGTAGGTTTGGTAACTGCTGAGCGTGAAGTCGTAGGTTTGTAGCCTCTCGAGCATGAAAGCTACTGAGCACAAAAGGCATCCGGGCGTAACACCATAGACTTGTAGCTTGCGAGCGTAAAACCGTAGATCCGTTGCTGTCGAGCGTAGAAAGCTCTTTAACGTAGAACCACGAACCTGCTTTGCACGAAAAACTCTTCGAATTTGCTGACTGTCCGTCTTCCGCGAGTAGTGGGCTGACGTAGCATCCAATCATAACCAACTATTAATTGCGTGATTTGGTTAGGGTTTCGAGGAATCCGTTCGAGGATTCGAGGAGTCGATCCGACCCCTATATATATCCCGAGCTTTGGAGAGAAAACTTTTCGTCCGTCTTCTGCGAAAGAGAGTCTTCGTCTGTTCGAGTTTTTTCTCCGTTGCTTCTCCGAGCACTCAGAGTTTCCAGAAATGGCGCCGAAGCAAACCCCCTCCGCTAAGGGAAAGAGTGTAGGTTCTTCTTCCCATTCTTTCGCCCCGGCGAGGGAGTCTTCGGTTGGGCAAGGCGAACTTCATTCTGAGCAAAGTATCCCGCCGACGAGCAGCGCTCCCGGTCTTAGAGGTAGAGCCTTCGGGATGACAAAGAACGACGAAAAATCCTTCGCACACGTTGAACGTGACCGCGCTAGGTCATCTTCTGTGCTGACAGCCTCTTTGAGGAAGATGATGCAAGGAGACGTTTTCATCTTTTACGCTCACATTTCTAATGTGCCAGCGTAAGGGCTCCATCGTTTTCCCAGTTCTGGGCGTAACAGCTCCGACTGTCGAAAACGTGGTGTATACTATAAAATTTTAGTTTTACGCCTGGGGGCGGAGCCTCCGGCGTAATAACTAGAATTTTTGGTAGCCCGGCGTAAAGCACGGATCGTACGCTGCCAGTTATGTCTCTGGATGAGACTTCCTGCGTAAAATGGCCAAATTTGTACAGTCTTGGCGTAAAGCACAGACCGTGGCTTCTGGGTCCCCATGTTGCAAGATTTTGTAATGACATGCTTTTCTTGCACTTTTGCAGTTAATTTGGGTGAGTCTCCACTGGCTGAGGTGATGGATTCCGCTGCCGGGATGTTGCACTCGAACTATCTGGAGGATCTGTCCCACGTGGCATTTCCTATCTCCGGACCCCAGTATCCTGAGGGAAGGAAGATTTTGATATCGGCCCAGGGTGAGCGGACGCTGCTGAATATGATTAACGGGGAGCCCCTGACGTATATAGACGGGGAGCAGTATATAAAGCCAGCTTTTCTCTTTGGGGACATGATTGACAAACGGTCCCAGACGAAGCCTAAGAGAGAACCTTGGGTATTTCTTGCCGGGAACCTGATTTTGTACCTGCCGACGATGCCGAGGGATTATCCCATCTCGGCCTTCTTCCATGCGACACACCCTAGGAGGATGTCGTGGAACCTGACGCCCGATCTTCACGGCAAACCGGAGAAGATCTTTCATCTGAAAGGAGCTGACTAGGGGTCGTTTGTCAGCCGTCCTTCTGGCCTCGTGACGTCGTTCAGGGGACTGAGCCCGGGCAGTGCCCCGATCGAGGACAGTCTAGGGATCCAGCCGGTCCAGTTGCAAACTTTCTGCAACGACTTTATGGGGCGAGGGGGAGTATATCCCAAGGAGAATCCTCGATGCAACAGGTGGATCACTCCAACAAACCGTCGATGGGCCTGCCTAGTTGACTGGGCCTTGAAGCACTGTCAGAGAGAACTGGAGTGCATTGGGCTGTATGCCGCTGTGAGCGCGACCAGTGTTGGGTTGCCTCCTAACCCTAACCTGTACTTGGCACTGATGGAGCGATACATTTCGCTCACTGGGACTTTCGCCACTCCGCTGGGGGAGTTGGGATTGGCCCTCCATGAGATGGCAGTGATCTCGAGGCTGCCGATGGAGGATGCCCCATATGAAGAGTATGTCCCCACCAATCGGGAGTTGGGGGATTCGGACCCTCGGGTAGTAGAGGTGTATCAGGAGCTGATGTGCCACTACTTCGCGTGCACGGCTTTTTATGACGAGCCTTCTGATTTGGCCCATACTACCAAGTGGACGTCCTACCTCTTCTTCCACCGGGCCAGGGCTGCCAAGCCGGAGAAAGTTTCTGGGGGCAAAGATGAGCCCGTAAATTGTTTGGGCGTGCTTAGTGCCCAGGTCGTCGAGGCTCTTATGGATGACGCCAAGGCTTCGGACCAGATTCTTGACGACGGGGTTGGAAAGTATCCCGAAGGCACTAAGGCCTATAGCTACTTGAGGCGTTGCCGCAGGCCTCTGTCTAAGGAAGCCCAGCTGGCCGGTTTCCTCTCCATATGGCTGCGTCGAGTAGTGGTGCCCGGTACTGCATCTGCGCACCGCATTCACCGGAACATCCTGTGGCCCGCGGTGCGTCTGGTGTTTGGGGCAAGACTGGGCCTGCTCCCTGCTATGGTGTGCCGTATACAGGCTGGCCTGAGGGCCACGACTGACGGGCTGCTCGCCGATGAGACTCGGCGTGAAAGCTTTTCCAGGGTGGAATTACCATACCTGTATTTAATGGGATGGTTAATTATCCACAACCCTCGGGTGATGTCCCCTGGCTCCGGTAGTAGCTCGGGAGGTAGCTTCCTGCTGAATTATAAGGCCTCTTCCTGGAATGTGAACACAGTTTTAGACTGTAGGCTGACACTGGGCCTCAGTCACGGCTGGAAGCTCCTTTGCATTGCTCCCTCAGTACATCGTAATCAATCGGGGATTAGGCTAGAGGATTTAGGTGGAGAGAAAACCAATCTTTCTCCTGAGGCCTTCAAGTGGTTGATCTGTATCAGGCCTTCCCACTTGTTGTATAGAAGTGAAGATCATTGCTTCTTCGAACCTTACTTGCCTAGTCGGTTTGCAAGGCAATTTGGGTACGACCAGTTGCACGTGGGCAATGCCGTCACCAGCTTCAGGTCCAGGGGCGGCCTCATCGATGGAGCCAGAGGATGGCGATATTTCATCATGGGATGCACTGGAGCAATCTTTACCGTGCCGGTCGTCACACCCTCCACGGAGCTGCGCATCCTACATTCGTATGCCCAGTTCTACATGGCGGTTAACACCTTCCACCGTGATTTTGACATGCGTGGGAGTTTTAGGGTGCCGTCTTCCACGCCTGGGGGAAGAGTCGACGTCCCTTCGGTTTCTCCTGACGAGGGTGAGGAGTTTGCTACTCCTGATGAGCCGCTGGTGTCGGTGCCGAGGTGTGAAGTGCCTCTGCCTGCGGGGGCCTTGGTAGTCTCTGGGAAGCGAAGGGCTGCTGCTCCTAAGGAGGTTTCTCCTCGCAAGAGGAAGAGGACGGTCAATCGTTCTCTTCGAATTCCTGGCATCGAGGCTCCTAGAGAGGAATCTGCTGTTTCGCCTGTCGAGGATGTTTCCTTGATCGGAGGTTCCTCGCCTTCTAGAGAGGGACCCTCAATTTCGGTCGGCGGTGCCGGAATACTTCGTCTTGAGGATGTCGCCGCCGTTGCTGCCTCCGGTAGTGGTACGAGATTGCCGGTGTGGCCGGGGCAGATGGGAGAATCTTCCCTTAGACCGGCAACGGATGAAACCCCTGCCGTGTCCGTGAGTATGCCTGGCGAGGTTCCAGCTGACGAACCTCGACCGTGTCCTGGTGGAGGCTTGGTAGAGCTTTTGGCGATATCGGTTGGCCCACCCCCTTCTCCAGGTATGGCAGTTCGTATTACGTCATTAAGGTGTGATTTAGCTACCTTGGCTGCAGATGCGTCGTATATACCGCTGGCCACTGGTAAATGTCATCTTTAGGTCTTCTTTCTAGAAAGAGTACCATTATATTGATATCAACTCCCTTGTCCTCTTTCCAGGGGATGGCGTCCACGGGGAATATAGCTTTGAAGCGCCTTCTGGCTCTGCTCCGGCTCCTGGCGATGATACGGAGGCGTTTGATCTTGAGGAGAAAATATCTTCGGGGGCCGGTTCGCCTATTGAAGAGGCTTCGATATCCCAAGAAGAGGGAGAGCCTGCCGTTGCGACCACTTCGGTCGACGTGCCTCTTTTGGTCGCACCACCTGTCGAGGAGACGGTTGTGACCACTTCGTCTGCAATCGTTCCTGGAGGGGGACTTGCCAATGCCGCGGCCACTCCTGGCGCCCAATCGGATCTAGCTGCGTTGACTGAGCAATATACCAGCGTCTTCTATGCTACTTTGAAGGCGCTGATACCGATGGTGCTGAAGGGGAATCTGGATCTCGAGCGCCTGAAGAAGTCCTCTCGGATTCCGATAGAGGCGATCCGGGATTTTGACTGCACCGGGATAGCTGATGCCCTGGAAGCGATGGTTAATGGTTTGGAGCAACCCATTAACGAATATCTGCGGCTAACTCGGGGCGATATTAAAGCTGAGGTCCAGTCCAGATATGATTTCATGACTGCGCGGTTTGCCAAACAGATGGAGAGCTTAGATAAACTCGCTCAAACACGTCAGTTGGAGATGGACGAAAGAAAGACTGTCGAGGAGGAGGCCCTTGCCCTTCAACTGAAGTGCCAATCCGAGCATGAAGGGAACGTAGCGAGGGCTCGCAAGTTGAAAGAGAAGCTCGTTTAGGCGGAGGAGTGGGCTTCCCAGTCGTTGGCAGGTCTAGACGTAGCGACCGCTCGATTGAGTACAACGCGACGGGATCTGGATCGTGCAGAAGCTGCCCGCGCGGGTGTTCGTCGGGCGAGGGCCGAATTGTCCCTCAGGGGAGACAACGAAGCACGGCTGGAGCAGGCCCGCGTCGATGCCTTGGCCTGCAGGGATGAGAGGATAGCCGTACTGGCACAGCAGATTCATGATTTGACTGCTCCCCCGCAATGATGTACCCTTTTTTCTTCTTGCTTCCCAGTGTAATTCTGCTCTTTCTTGGGAATAAAGCGAACTCTTTTCTGACTTTGTGGACCCATCATTTCGGAATGTAAATGACAGGTTTGGGCGAGAGTGATATCAGAGGTAGTATGGACGTGATAAACTCTCAGGAAACTCTAGCAGGACACATTTATTTAGAGGTCATACGGACATGATAGAATATGCTCTGGCTAAGGCTTGTAGGTAAGATACTATCAGAGGTGATATGGACATGATAGGCTCTCAAGAAACTTTAGCAGGACACATTTATTCAGAGGTCATACGGACATGATAGAATATGCTCTGGCTAAGGCTTGTAGGTAAGATACTATCAGAGGTGATATGGACATGATAGGCTCTCAAGAAACTTCAGCAGGACACATTTATTCAGAGGTCATACGGACATGATAGAATATGCTTTGGCTAAGGCTTGTTGGTAAGACACTATCAGAGGTGATATGGACATGATAGGCTCTCAAAAAACTTCAGCAGGACACATTTATTCAGAGGTCATACGGACATGATAGAATATGCTCTGACTAAGGTCTGTAGGTAAGATACTATCAGCGGTGATATGGACATGATAGGCTCTCAAGAAACTTTAGAAGGACATATTTATGCAGAGGTCATACGGACATGATAGAATATGCTTTGGCTAAGGTCTGTAGGTAAGATACTATCAGAGGTGATATGGACATGATAGGCTCTCAAGAAACTTCAGCAGGACACGTTTATTCAGAGGTCATACGGACATGATAGAATATGCTTTGGCTAAGGTCTGTAGGTAAGATACTATCAGAGGTGATATGGACATGATAGGCTCTCAAGAAACTTCAGCAGGACACGTTTATTCAGAGGTCATACGGACATGATAGAATATGCTCTGGCTAAGGTCTGTAGGTAAGATACTATCAGAGGTGATATGGACATGATAGCCTCTCAAGAAACTTTAGCAGGACACATTTATGCAGAGGTCATACGGACATGATAGAATATGCTTTGGCTAAGGCTTGTTTTGGAAGTAGTTTTGTCAGAATTGAGGCTTCCGCTATATTCTACCCGAGCAGAGGAGATTAAGCATAGTACCTTTTTAGGAATTTGCCATTGATAGGAGCCATTAACAGGTCTCCATTAGGCTGGGCTAACCTGTAAGCGCCATTTGAGAACGTTGTCTCGACCACATAAGGACCCTCCCATTTGGGCTGGAATTTGCCTTTACTCCTGTGGGTAAGAATCATCGGCCTTCTTACGGCTAGAACTAGCTCGCCGACTCTGAACACTCTTTCCTTTACTTTATGATTGAAAGCTCTGGAAATGCGTGCTTGGTAGAGCGCGATGCGCTGCTGAGCTTGGAGGCATTTTTCGTCTAATCCTTCTAGCTCCTGAAGTCTTAAAAGGTCGTTCTTCTCTTGAGTCAGCTCGTTAGCCACGGCTATTCTGAGTGACGGGATCTGGACTTCAATGGGGAGAACTACTTCGCTCCCGTAGACCAGTGAGAATGGAGTACAACCTGTCGGTGTTCGTACCGTTGTGCGATATGCCCAGAGGCATTCGCCCAGTCTCTCATTCCAATCTCTCTTGTTTGAAGAGACGAACTTCTTTAAGAGTTTGATAATGGTTTTGTTGAAAGCTTCCGCCAAACCATTAGCAGCTGGATAATATGCCGTAGAGGCAACATTATGTATCCGATTTTTATCGCAAAATCGATGAAACGCCTGACTGATGAACTGAGGCCCATTGTCGTGAATTATCCTCCGAGGTACCCCGAAGCGATAGATGACGTGATGCTTGATGAAGCTGATCACATTAGACGCTTTTACCTCTGCGAGAGGGATTGCCTCTGCCCACTTGGAGAAATAATCCGTGATGGCCAGTATGAACTGGTGACCCCTGGAAGAAGACGGATGGATAGGACCAATGACATCCATACCCCATGCTTCGAAAGGCCAGGATGCAACCGTAGGATGTAGATATTCAGACGGTTGATGTATGAAGTCCGCATGGACCTGACAGGCCTTACATTGTTTTGCATAGCTGATCGCGTCTGTGATCATAGTGGGCCAGTAGTAGCCCATTCTCCTGATACGATCCTGTAGCTTAGGACCGGGTTGATGCGCTCCGCATATGCCGTCGTGAGCTCCACGGATGATCATCTGTGCCTCGTCGTCAGAGAGGCATCTTAATAGCAGTCCGTCATAGGTCCGACGATATAGGCATTGTGAAGATGCATCGAAGTAGAAGCGTAAGGATCGCCTCTTGACGGATACTGCTTCTTTAGGGTCTTCCGGCAAGATCCCGTATGCCACAAAATCTATGAAAGAACTCTTCCAATCTCGTCTGGGAGGATTGGCGTATGCAGCGTAGCTGCGTTCTATGTGAGAGTTGTTTTTCACACAGAATAAATCTCTGTTAAGAAGGATTACCGAGTCCTGCCTTCTTATAGGAGTAGCCAGATCTGCGGCTAGACTGGCTAGGGCATCAGCTTCAAGATTCAGGGATCGAGGTACATGCTCCAGGAAGAACCCTTTGAATGTCACGGCTATCTTGACCATTGCTTGGTGATAGGGGATGAGGTCTGGATTCCGGACTTCATATATTCCTCTGACTTGATTGACGATAAGCAGGGAATCACCGAAAGCTTCCAGGGATTCGACCCCCAGCTCTTTAGCGACTTGGAGCCCGATAAAAAGAGCGTTATACTCTGCCACATTGTTGGAGCAGGGCTCGTTGAGAGAGTATGCCCGGTAGATGACGAGTTTGTCGGGAGTAACTAGGATGATTCCTACTCCTGAGACCACACTTCCCCTAGGACCGGTTCCGGAGGCACCATCCAAGAATAGTTGCCATGCATTACTCTCTGTCGCGGAGTTACATTCTGCAACTTCGTCAGGGATGTCCTCGTACAACATGGAGGTCTCCGGGATTGGATGAGCAGCTAGAAAGTCGGCCAATGCTTGGCCTTTGATGGACTTCTGAGGGACGTACACCATGTTATATGGTGTTAACAATATCACCCACGTTGCGAGTCGGGAATTAAGAGCACTTGGCTTGCTCAGTCGGCTATCGGCTTCTTGCGTAATCCGGAGGGCATGCAGATTGTTCCCTCGCTGGCGTAAGGGCCGAGCAGTTGCGCATTCCGTCGCCTGTTTTCCCCCGCGGAGATCACAGCGCTCATCTGGTTCCCCGTAGAGGTCAGACGTCGTCTTGTGTGCGGAGCGTGACCTGTACTTCTGATTTGGCGCTAAGGCATCATCAGAAGTTTTGTCTGTACCGCGCGTAGCGGGAGACTGATTTCTGCGCGTAAGGCGCAGTGGATACTCCTGGGTCAGCGCTGAGGCTTTGCCCGAAGTTTTGTCTGTACCACGCGTTGCGGGAGACTGGTTTCTACGCGTAGAGCGTAGTGGATACTTCTGGGTTAGCGCTGAGGTTTTGTCCGAAGTTTTGTCTGTACCGCGCGTAGCGGGAGACTGGTTTCTACGCGTAGAGCGCAGTGGATACTTCTGGGTTAGCGCTGAGGCTTTGCCCGAAGTTTTGTCTGTACCACGCATAGCGGGAGACTGAATTTTATGTGCGGGGCACGGAGGGAGCGATGCTACAACCTCATTGGTCGGAGAGATCGGAGAGTCCACAGGAACGGTAGAGGATGTCTTGGGCATCCAGACCTTGCGTAGCTTCCTGTTGTCTTGGACGGAGAGAGGGTGAGAGCTACCCCCGGTTCGAAGCATGTCTTCGTAGGCAGACTGGTCGAATTGGACGACCAGTATCTTCTTCACGGTTCCTATAGATACCGCATCGTGTTGAGCAATTACTTCCTCATCAGAAGAGAAAGACGTCCCCAGCAGAGTCGCTATCGTGTTTGCGTTAGAAAACGAAAAGAATGAAAAGATGTATTCAAGACGGGGTTTATACAGGACCCGTGTTCTTTTGTTTACAAACAAACTTGTACAATATAATCCTATACGAGGATGTGGGAGTACAATTTATTTAATCTGGGTATAAATTGCTATAGGTGTCTGATCTGCAGTCGATCACTTTAGCCCTTGGACCACACGATGGTGAAGAAGCGCCGTAGAAGACATGAAGCAGCCTCGGAGGTTGCAGAAAAGGGTGGATGCACGATGCCCAGGTCGCCGATCCCTATCCTTTGCCCGAGCTATGGATTCCTCTCTCTCTCTGTCACGACCCGCACCCGGATATTCGGGCACGAGTGCGTGGGCACGTCCAGCCTACGCCGCAGTGTCGGCGGTAGTACGCTGTCTAGGTCATTTTCTGGGATCAATAAATATCTATCTCATCCACAATAATAACCAGGCAAGGATAATCACAGGAATAAGAATGCTAAGATTTTATAATATTTAATCTGTGACAACCAAATCCACAGTTAATACAAAGCCAGAAGATAAATCGGGGACAAACCCGAGTATTATACTGAAAAGAGAAAAACTAGCTAACTGGCTACTACTCCTCAAAGGTAGTCTCCTGGGTGGGAAATGGCTCCTCATATGTGTCATCTGTTCCCTCATAGGGGCCATAATAGGTAGGGGCAAAGTCCTCATCATCGCCTAATATCAACGGATCCAGTCAGGAAAGGAGCAAAGTACACAATGCACAACAAGATTTAAACTAAATATTTTTGACAAGTAAGAAAGAACTGACTAAGTATCATGTTGAGAATATGCATAATTAAGTAGTAACAATTAACTGAGAATTAAATGTTATAAATCAGGAATATAAGTAAAACAGGATTAATTGCTATAAACCAGGGCATGAGTAAATCAGGAATAACAGGAAAAATGTAACTGTGACAAGACAACAGGAACTGCAACAAGACAAGAACTATTGTGTGTGAACTTGTGTATTTAGAATACATAGTTGGCATGTAGGGGCTTATAAGGCAAATCAGGCCGTCATAGACGACTATCAGACATGAACAATCGAGTATCAGGCTGATGGTACAGTCGCGTACCAACAGCTATCAGACATGACAGGGGGAAGGGTAAACCACATGCCTCCTAATATTCTCCCACCCGACACGAAAAGCAAGACATAAAATCCAATATTCTAACACTACGTGTAATCATCAATGTTACTAGTAGAGCAAGGAATCAATTATCATAATATAAAGATTAAACTTGAAGTGCAGGTACTTGCCTGATGTTTGGATCCAATTACAGTTGTATCTTGGGAAAATTTCTAGAAATGTGTCCAGATGCTGAAATAAACATTACCATCATGCTCAGAAGATATCAAATAGCTAGAAACGCCTGTCCTTGAGTCCAATTTGGAGACAAGGGCAAAAACGGTAATTTCGGGTCAAAACGGGGTCCGCATGTGGGCCCGCTTTGCACCGAAAAATGTATCAGGGTCAAAGATCTCCAAATTCACCCAACTTAGTGTCAACAGGTCAGGAACGATGATACGAACCCAACGGAACTTCCAGAATTGGATTCCGATGAGCCAATCACAAAATCGTCCGTCGAGCGGGGCCTGTGGGGCCCACGACACGCGATTTCGTCAACGTTCTCAGAATCAAACCAAACTTGACCCACAGGACCAGCGTATCGCTACGAGTCCGATGGCATAAGTTTCGTTTCGATCCGACGTATGTGCACGAAGTTAGGATGAATTGCAGAAAAGGCAGATACGGGACGATGTCCGCGGATACGCGTTGATTCCGGTGTGCACGCTCACCCGAATCAGCTTTCGCGAAATCTCACACGTCCGTATCAACGCTGCGCACGTATCTGTGAAGACCGCGCGCGACCAAGTCGTCCCGTTTGGCGGGGCGTACCCAGTTCCGGGGTGAAACAGGGTCTGGTTTTTCCTGTTTTTGGATCGCGGTGTGCGATCACCACAGGACGCGATGTCCCGAGCGGTTTATCCGGGCACCGAGAGGGTCATACAGGCTTCACAACGCAATTTGCGGAATCGAAATCCGAGCTACGAGCAAGAAGATACACGCACCTGAATGGGACTGAAAAACCCGGGGTTGAAATCGTGTCCGACACGTGTCCCGTGTCCTGGACGTGTCCACGTTCCTGCGAGTCTAGGGGGTCTGCTGTGTCCGCGTGTCCGGAGCTACGCTGGAGGGGTTCGGTCAAGACTCGCCGGGGAAGGGCGGCGGAGGCTCGACGAGGGCTGGGCGGTGGCCGCGGCTCCGGGCGGAGGGAAGAAAACCACCGCGGTTGCTGCTGCTGCTGGCGCCTGGGGGGGAGACTCGAGGTGGAGCGGCGTCGCCCGGAGGAGAGGAGGAGGGGTTCGTGGTGGTGGCTGCCGGAGCTAGGGTCGCCGGAATCGGGGTTCAGGGAGATAGGGTTTGGGTTTGGGGGAGAAAGAGGGAGGAGGAGTAGGATTTTATAGGCGGTGGCGGCGGTTGGGGAGGCCGAGACGGGCGGGGAGAGGGGTGGACGTGGGGACGAGGGGGTGAGGTGGCCGGCCGGAGCGGGCGGCGCAGGACGCGGGGAGAGGGAGAGGGTCGTGGGGGGGTGCGGGTTCGGGCACGGGCGGGTCGGGTGGCGGGCAGACCCGACCCGACCCTGTAGGGCTGGGCTGGGTTCGGGGCTGGGCCCGGTGGGCCGGGTCCAGCGGGCCGCGGGCTGGGTTATTATATAAAAATATAATAATAATAATAATAATAATAATAATAATAATAATAATAAATAATAATATATAATACAATTAATTAAATAAATAGTTTTAGGTGTTTTAAAAATATCTCCGGGGTCCGATAAATTCCAGGAAAATTATCCTAAGTCCAGTTTTTCATTTTACACCAAAAAATATTATTTCCATAATATTTTAATATTATTTATTAACAAATAAAAATCATTCAATAATTAAGAACCCTGATTTTAATTACAAAAAATTACCAAAAAATTCCAGAAAATTGTGAAAAATCCCAATTTAAAATTCTTGCAAAATTCGGGGGGTTTACACTCTCTCTCTCAATCTCCTCTCTCCTTGCTCGATCTTCAATTATTCGACCTCTTCTCTGAGTCTTCAATTGTTCGATCTTTTAATTTCTCTCCTTTTCCCCATTGATAGGGGTCTCTATTTATAGAGTTTTGGTGACAGTGACCACTCAGTTGGTGTAAAAACCGAGGAGCGGACAAAAAACCGAGGAGCGGACAACACAGCACCCTTTTACACGACGGTTAAAGTAACCAATGCCTGCGTATGGATGATCTTTTGAATGAGCGTGTGACGCGGGTCCAACTAAGGGACACAACGCGTACAATTACTACGAAGATCACGACGTAAAAGCCATGTAGGTAGGTATCCCCCGTGTAGAAGAGGTGGGCGTAAAAGCCGATGTCTGTCATCGTGGCATAGAAGCCAAGTAGGCATAGAAGCCGGGTGGGCGTAGAAGCCCGATAGGCATAGAAGCCGAACAGGCGTTGAAGCCGAACAGGCATGGAAGCCGAACAGGCATAGAAGCCGAACAGGCATAGAAGCCGAATGGTCGTAGAGACTGAGAGGGCGTTGAAGCCGAACGGGCGTTGAAGCCGAATAGGCACAGATCCTGGGTGGGCGTAGAAGCCGCTGCGTACCGTGCCAAAATGCTGATGTGGACGTCTTTAGCCGGAATCACGGCTTTTGAAGATATAATCAAATCCCTTGCATTAAATGCAGAGATCCGCCATCATTCTGTGCATTAAATACGGAGGCATATTTTTGAAGGTCTGCAGCTCTCCTGTGTGTTCGTCGGAGAGACGTGCCTCGAGAAGACTATTACCGCCTTGTTCGCCAATCGCAGAGACGTGCCTCGAGCCCTGCGCAACGTGCAGCTTTTGACGTGGCAGGCGGTTTGTCCGCTGTGGAGCGTAAACAGCTCACGTCTGCCCGTGTAAAACAAGGCGGTGTATCCCTTTGTACGCGAAAGAGCGGTTTATGCTGAGGGGACTTCAGTGAACGACGGCTTGGTGATATTTTAACCAAATCCTCTGCATTAAATGCGGAGATCTGCCATCATACTGTGGAGTGCGTCCCGAGCGGTCTGCCACCGTTTCCAGCCGTCGTCTGGGTAGCCGTGCAGCACTTTTTGTCAGGAGTCAGGGGTCAGATTCACTGCGTGACTTGACAGGTTCGTTTCGGGGAAGACGAAGCGTTCCTCGTACGCTTTAATGCTGCTTTAAGAGCGGCTGAGTTTTACGCCATGGAGGCGATAAACAACTCTTTTTTATGCTGGGGCGGCCTGGACGTACCGTACTTACGCGGATGATCCTTTGAGCTCATATTTCACGCTGTATTTGGCGGAAGAGCTCTGTTGCATGTTCGACGGCTCTGGAGGCCTTTGCTTACGCTGCTCTGTATTAAGATGCCGCGTAGATCCTCCCAGCGTATTTTTCATGCTTCTACAGGAGTAGCTATGAATATGTGAGAGGACGTTTAAATGATGAAATAACATTATCGAGGGTTTAATAAATAAAAATTAAATTATTTGAGGATGATATTTGTAAACATGCTTGATAACGACTGTGAACACCGCGATAAAGCCCGAGGTTTGATCGTGGCTTGAACTGCTGATAAACAACGTGATGAATAGTGGGATCGAGGATTTGTCTGATGATGTTATACAAGTGATTAATTAGATTAGATGTAACATACCCTTAGTCAACCTTGGACAACCCTCTAGCGTCGTGTCCCTGTGAGTTGTAGCTGAGTCTGAGCATACGTTTAGACGTGTGTCACATCCCTGTTTGCCATATGATAGTTTATTGATTTAGTTTGTACCTCTTCTCTAGGTACTACGGGACCTGAGGACTTGGACGTGGTACCGGATCCCCGTCACCAGCAGCCGGACGCAGGCAAGTGTACCTTGCCATCCTGTATTTCAGCTTACAGATATTTGTTGTTTCTTTATGTACATTGTGCACGTATTTATGTTGACGTTCGATAATTCACGTCCGGATCACAACCGGGTGCAGACGTTCGTCGTAACGTCTTAGACTGATTTGTTAGATGTTCGTAACACCTCGATGTACGTACCTGAGTATATCGACACCCCAGGACACATTCTTATACTGTGATCATGCCAGATTCCTATATCCTGATACTGACATCATGACCAGAGACTGGGACGACCTTAGGGTCACGTCTGTTGAGTTATTCTATGTGTCGAGACTGTTAGATAGAGGTTCAGGTTCAGCGCACCATCGTTGACCGCTTGGGATGGGGAAGACTGTTACTAGACGTTTGGGCTCCTCTGCACGCGCTTATATATGTACATGTACTGTTTCTGTAGTGATCCTGTATCTAGTGTAGTTGTATCACCCTTATGACTCTTTGCCCGGAGCTGCTGTACGTCCCGTGTGTCTCCGTGTTCGGAGCTACGATTTTATTTTGGATAGCCCACGTGTCGAACATTATCTTCAAACTGTGTCACACTTAGTTGGTTATGCTAGATTATCCCATCGTTGTACTTGTACTTTCTGTTGTACTTTGGCATGCTATATTTTTGTACCTTGTTATGTCCCTCTGAGGACCTGGTTCTCTGCCAGTTTTGTAGCATAGACGATTGTGGAGCATTTGGAGTTGCTGATGGAGTTGCATATCTTGCGGCATTGTATCAGGTACTCATATCATTCTACCGACATTGTGGTTACTTTATTCATATTGATTATTCATCTACTGTTATAGCCTAATTTTTGCAGACTCATCTCTTCTCGAGTCTATTCGAGTTTGTGTATTATTGGGCGGCCAATTTTAGCACATATAGCTCTTTCTTGTATACCGCTGTACATTATGGATTGAGACATAGAGGTTTACATTTATGGGATATCTAGATAGTGCCCTTTATATTTTACAGCTTATACGTATTCGAGTCAGACCAGAGTCTGGTCGATTGCGTAGCTGGCATGTCACGTGTTCCTGGTCCTACGTATTTTGGGACTGGGGCGTGACAAGTATCATGGATAAGCTTGGCCACCTGGTACTGCTGTTCTTGAGTGTGTATCAACTGATACCACTCCTCATCATAATAGACCCCCTACCAAGTCTGATACTCTGTATCAGTTCTTTTCTGATACATCTAGCTCATAAGATAACTTCCTATCAGTTGGACAACTGACACTCTCCCAGTTCTCCATATTGCTGCTACTGCAGTTGCTTACCTGCTCGAGTCCCTCTCTCACCTTAAACCACTTCTATTACCTTAACCAACACTGTGCACTGTGCACCACTATCCAACCCGACATTCCCTCCTGCACCTTGCTGCTTACATACTTCCTTTCTTGCAACAATTTAACACAGCACACACACACACCCCCACACCCACCACATGGACTGAACTTACATGCCCATGGCTAATTGCCAACGACCACTAGAATAGTTCACACTCCTTACCACGACCACTAGAACACAACACTCAATTTTATAACACAGTCCAATCACCACTGCACCACAGTGCTCATGCACTTGTCTGGCACTCCTATATCCCACATTCACACATACATCAAATGCACCTATGTATACACATGTACAACTGAGCAAATTCCTTTTGTCAATATAGGTATCTCACACACACACACACATAATACATCAAACACCTTTACTGCCATACTACACATACAGTGTATGTGTGTCATGTCTATGTCAGTCACGTATGTATGTATCGTGTCAGTGTCAGTGTCATGTCGTATCTAGAGAGAGAGAGAGAGAGAGAGAGAGTTAGGGTTAGGGTTAGGGTTAGTGTCATATCGTGTTTGTCATGTGTGTGTGCATGTCGTGTCAGTGTTAGTGTCATATCGTGTCCTATGAGAGAGAGAGAGAGAGAGAGAGAGAGAGAGAGAGAGGGTTTACCTAGAGGAGGAGGAGGAGGAGGAGGGGGACGCCGGAGGGGGACGCTGTGGAGGATGCCGTGCAGTTCGCCGGAGAGGGGGAGAAGAGGGGTTTTAAAAATTGGGAGAAATATGTCGACAGAAGGGGGAAATCGAAACCTATATTAAAATTTTAGTGATGTTTAGCGACGCAAACTTATGACGTCACTAATAAAAATATTTTGCGACGTTATTGACATCGCTAAAAACGTCGCTAAATATCTAAAAGCTTAACGTCTCTAAATACGTCACTAAACATCGCTAAATCATAAAACTCAGCGACATTTAGCGACCTTAAATAAACTTATAACGACTATTCTTATAAAAAACTGAATTACAGTCGCTAAACGTCGCTATAGGTTGCCAAACATCGACTTATAGCGACGTTAGACTTTGGAGTCGCTGAAATCTTTAATTTTAATGACGTTTTACTGTGACATCGCTAAAAATGTCGCTAATCCTGCAATTTTTAGTAGTGTCCAACCTTGCTTGACGACCTCCTCAATATAACCCTCCATTGGAATCCAGACGTTATTGAATCTGCATAAAGGCCTTCCTTTGATGACCTACAATATCTGCCAATCTGATGGCAATAGGGGAGTGATCAGTACAAGTATATGGAGTAAGCATTCCATCCGACACAATTGGAACGTATCCAACCACCTCTCATTACAAAGAGGACGTACGGTCCAGCTGGATAACAATAGGAGAGTGATCACTAATACCTGGGATAAGCATTATGTCCATCACAGTTGGAACGTATCGAACCACCTCCCATTACAAAGAGGGCGGTCCAACTGGATAACAATCTGGTTGAGGATCGTTTGGTTGTCCAAGTCCAGATGTGTCCGGTCTTAGTCATACACATGAGACCTGAGCACTTGAGGAGGAGGGGGAGGGGGGTGCAGGTGTCGCGCGCAGGAGTCAAAATCTTCCATCTCTTATCTAATAATAATAATAATAATAATAATAATAATAATAATAATAATAATAATAATAATAATAATAATAATAATAATAATAATAAATAGGTTAAATTTTTGTTCAAAAAATATCTTTATCTATGTTTACTAATTAAAATTATTCATTAAATTTAATATGGATAGATAGATAATTATGTATAGAAAAAGATTAATTGTTATATGTGTTTCCCAAATTATATATATATATATTAAATTTTTGTTCTAAAAATATTTTTATCTATGTTTACTAATTAAATTTTTTTATTAAATTTAATATGGATAGAGAGATAATTATATATAGAAAAAGTTTAATTGTTGTATGTGTTTTCCAAATAGTATATATATATATATATATATATATATATATATATATATATATATATATATATATATATATATATATATATATATATATATATAGAGAGAGAGAGAGAGAGAGAGAGAGAGAGAGAGAGAGAGAGAGAGAGAGGGATATGAGCCATAGGCTCATATTCCTACATGATCCAATGCACATGTGGACCAATAGGTGTAAGCCCCCTGATTTTCAGGAATTTTTAATTTGGATTTTTCAAATTTTTCCGGGATTTTTCTGTAATTAAACCCTAGGCCTTTGGTAATTAAATGATTTTTAATTGCTGTTAAATAATATTAAAATAATATGAAAATAATATTATATGGTGTAAAATGGAAAACCGGACATAAGATAATTTTCTGTGAATTTATTGGACTCCGGAATCAGTTTTAAAGCCCTAAAGACCCAGGTAGAATTAAACCGAATTAAACCCGTGCCAAACGCCCAACATCCCCATAAGCGCCGAAGCCAAGCCCAAGGAGCGTTGACCCAGCCCAAATCCTAGGTCAAACCCTAGTCCAAGTTTCTATATGTATAAATGCATAATTTTCTATTCTTTTCTCCACAAACAAAAAGAAAGAAAAAAAAAACAAAAATCCCTAATCCTAAACCTAACCCTAACCCTGACCGCCCCCCCTCGCCTGAACCGAAGCCGCCGTCGAACCCCAGCCCGCCGAAAACCTAGCCGTCGTCCTCCTCTCTCCTCCAGCACTACCTTCTTCCGACCATCTCCTCGCTCCGCCGTAGAACTAGCCGCCCGACTCCGGCCGCCCAGCACAGCCTCCTCCCCGTCGTCTCCCTCTCTCCTCCTCTCCACCATCACCTCGCCGTCGACCAACCACCATCTCCAGACCCCTCTCCGCCGCCATCTCCTTCCTCCGCCCGCTGATTCCCATCGACCACCGCCCACGAACTCCTCTACTCCGCCCCTCCACTGCCTCGACAACCCCCTCTCGGCCCCATCATCTTCCCAGCGCTGCCCCTCATTCCTCCTCCATCTCCAGCAGCCGCCCTAGCCGGCCCCAGCCTCGACCACGCCGGAGCCCTAGCTCGACCTCCTCCTTGTCCAAAGTTCTCTCCTCCTCCCTCGACAACCCTCCAGCAACCCCCTCAGACCCACAGCCAGCCGCCTCCCGAGAAGCCTCGGTGAGCCCAGCGTCCCTCTGGCAAAGTTCTGACGAGCCAGCCGCCTCCGCGAAGCTCCGGCCAGCCGCCAGCATCCTTCCGACTACGGCGAAGCCCTAGCCCTAGTCAGGACACGTCCAGGACACGGTAGACTCGACTCGGACACGCGTGAATCGGACTTTTGGAGCCCTGTTCAGGTACTCATATCTCTCTTCTCGCTGCCCAGATTTTTTTTTTGTCAGTTGTGACGCGTAGCCTGTATGACCCCCTCGATGTCCGTGCAACCCGCTCGGTGCATCGCATCCTGTGGTGATCGCAAGCCGCGATCCAAAAACAGGAAAATCAACACCCCATTTTACCCCGGAACTGAGTGTGCCCCGCCAAACGGGATAACTTGGTCGCACGCGGTCTTTACCGAAATATGCGCGTCGTTGATACGGACGTGTGGGATTTCGCAGAAGTTGATTTGGATGTGCGTACACACCGGAATCAACGCGTATCCGCCGACACCGCCCCGTATCTGACTGTTCTGGAATACGTTATAACTTTGTGTACATACGTCGGATCAAGACGAAACTTGTGCCATCGGACTCATAGCAATACGCTGGTCCTGTGACCCAAGTTTGGTTCGATTCTGAGAACGTTGACAAAATCGCGTATTATGGGCCCCACAGGCTCCACTTGACGGGCGATTTTGTGATCGGCTCATCGGAATCCAATTCTGGAAGTTCCGTTGGGTTCGTATCATCGTTCCTGACTTGTTGAAATTGAGTTTGACAAATTTGGAGACCTTTGACCCTGACACATTTTTTGGTGCAAAGTGGCCCACATGTGGACCCCGCTTTGACCCGGAAACGTCATTTTTGCCCCTGTGTCCAAATTGGACTCAAGGACAGGCGTTTCTAGCTATTCGATATTTTCTGAATCTAATGGTGATGTTTATTTCAGCAACCGGAGTAGTACTTTCAGATCACACTGAGACCAGAGCTACAGTTGGAGCCAGAACCCCAGGCAAGTGTACCTTGCCAAAACTTGCAGTTCTTGTTACTTATTTCCTTGGCTTATATATATATACTGTTGTACATGCTCGACCTAGGACCGTGTGACTTTACTTAGCGTCCGATTAATAGTCGAGTGCCAACACCGTACGCGGCGTTGTGTATTGTCATCTAGACATGGATACCGAGACCCTATATTTCTCGTACTTGTCCTATCAAGTACATCATAACCCAGGACACTTGACACCATTCATGAGACAGAATCTTCCTGAGATATTCACGGTGATTCTGTATAGGATACAGGTTATGACATAGACATTATATTCCTAGACATTATATGACTTGCTGCATTAGATATGATCTTGCGTGACATGGACATGGGGCCTCGTGGACATGAGACGTATGATTACATTGGGTGGGGAGAGACACACAGGCTACAGGTTGATTATATATATCATGACTGCGTCTCAGTCTTTCTCTGAGCTAGACAGCTGCCGGCGTCTCAGTCTCTCGCTGAGCTAGACGACCACATGATATCACTGCTACCGGCTCCCCGACACAGAGCTTGTAGTTGTTTTAGCCTGAGTACTGGTGATATTCTCACTGGCATTTCACATATATGGTTACATAATTACCCTATATATTCCATTCACTATTGTACTGTATTTATTTTGGCTTGAGTTATCTTATACCTTGCTATGTCCCCTGAGGACCTGGATCCGGATTATGTCCCCAGGATTAGCAGAGGAGATCCACCCAGAGTTATACAGGACAGGAGCTGATATAGGAGATGTACCGACACCCGAGGACGAGATCGTACCAGAGGACTTCTCCTGAGTATTGTCGTGAGATACTCATTTATTTCTGTTCTAGTTATTTTATTTCCAGTCTATAGCATTGATGTATCAGACTTATTCTCGGATTGTTCTCCGAGACACTATTATTGAGATATGTCAGTTTATATTTATTTACTTTTATTCTGGCATTTGATCTGTGATTATCTATTGTGGGTGAGATTAGTATAGACAGTGATTTGTATCATTGGACCTACTTATTGTTATATTACAGCTTAAGTATGCCCCGATGGATCCATTAAATTGGGTTTGTCCATCGGTGTGTGCTGCTGGCCATTATCACGTGTCCGGTCCCTCGGTATTTTGGGACTGGGGCGTGACAATAGGAATGGAGTGTACTAGTGCACATGGGATGTAGAAATCTATTTCTATTGGTCCATATGTGCATGACTCATATCCCGTTTACCCATATATATATATATATATATATATATATATATATATATATATATATATATATATATATATATATACACACACACACACACACACACACACACACACACACACACACACACACACTATAGAACCATCTGTAATATCCCGCAACCATACAGTGCATTACGCTGAGTCGGATTGAATGAGGCAATAGGTGGTTACATTTTGATTTGTTGGATTTGGGAGCAAGTATTAATTCGAGTTAGTTTCATATGCAGATCACAAACGGAGTTCGATGGAATCATGTGTTTATTCAGGGCAGTATTGGGATAGCTGGATTAGAGCGATAATGTCATCTTCTTTAGTCCAATCGGTCGGATGATTTGGAGAGCACGACCTGCTTGCACGGTCATACCAATTGAGTAGATCGTGCTTTGCATCGGACAACAGGTTTAAGGGATCGGTCGTATCGGCAAAGACAAGGTGCTTAATAAAATTAGACTTGGTGAGTGGGCTCTATCCCTTCTTCTCTACTCCTCCATGCATAATAATATGGAACACACATAATAGCTTGAACACTTGGACTGGAACACAAAAATTACTACACTGTGGCGTGCATAGAGTGTGCATCGTTTGGTTGGATAGGATTTGTGGCTTAATTTGGTTTTGCGTTGGGCAGTTGGAGCTTGAGTGGATCATCTTGGTTGGAACAATGAGGCACTTCGGACGGGCGTGCGTGCATTCGTGCATGAGTATCAGTTGGACGCTTTGTCAAGCAAAGCATGCAGTTGTGGATCAAAATCGGACAACTGCATCGGTGAGGTCATTGTGCCACTGTTGGGGCAATGTGCCACAGGATTTTCTGAGCGAGGGGTGTTACACCAATTAGAGCATTGTGTCGAAGCGGCATATTGCCTATGCGGATAACTTGAGATGGTGCATTGGGATATAAGTTGGAGAATGGTTATGGATAGTTGGTTGGATTGTGGCTAGGATAGTTTGGTGGGGTGAGAAGGCTCGTTTCTTTCATCATACCTACTTGGGGCTTGCATCGGTCACGGACAACCTGTTGCGCACAGGGTTTGGTTTTCTCGAACGGGATAGGCTCCGGGGCACCGAGACCGTTTGGCCATGGAGGAGACAATGGTAACGTGCATTGGACGGGGTGCTGGCAGTTCAATACGACCAGGTGGGCTAGCTACTCAGCTGGATCGGGTAGAACTGCAGTTAATTAGTCCTTTATGGCTTGGCCAGTGACTTCATATAGATAAAGTTGGTTTGCTTACTTTGGTTTGGTTTGTGCTTTTCATGTAGGCGGTGACCACCTTGCCTCAGGCAAGAGTGTGCATATCGATGATTAGATTGGAAAGGCTCGTATTGTGGTATAGTTTGAGGATGGATATTGAGGCTTGGATTGTGGTTCGATAGGTTCACGTGTTGCTTGCGTTTGGGTAGGACGGTTTGCATGCTAGTTTCCTTTGAGTTGGTTATATCTGCTTGTATATTTTCTTGAGTGGAATGCTTGCATGCTTAACCTGCTTTTTAGTTTTCTTTAACATGTCATAACTCTGCCATGAAATAAATCTAGGATTCAAGTAAAAAGATCACCATATAACTGTTTGCATTCACTATCTACTTAGTGTCAGTTTAGACGAGTGGGTTATCCCACTCACCAGTACGACTGTGTACTGACCCACCTTTGTGGGCAAGAGAAAGAGCAAGAGTGTTGCATCGCACACAGTACTTGACTTTCGGTAAAACTTGGTCGTTTTGATGATAACTTTGATGTTTGACAACATCGTCTTATGCGAGCGTAATTCCAGGCTCGTACGATATCACGTTCCGATGAGAACGATTGTCCTGCGGGAGTGCTGCAATGAGGTGATTCACGTTCAGCGAGGATGATCGAGCTTGCGGGAGATTGGGGCATGACATATTCGTATCAGAACACCCGATTCATTTCCTTGGACTTTGTCTTTTGGTTTATCACAAACTCTAATAGCTTTCGCGTGTCGTTTGGTTCTTAACTATACTCGGTGCCGAATTGGATGTTTCATACAATAAGTATATATATTTGTTGGTTGTGGGTGCATGTTATTCTTTGTTGCATTGGCTTTCGTTGGTTTTCGGTAGATCGAGTAGCATCGTTAGACGTTGTTGCATTCGTGTAACAAGTTGTGTGGTATTATTGTATTTGTGCAGCAAGTTGAGAGGTATCGTTGCGTTGGTTTGGCTTGTCATTCAAAAAATTTTGGTTGCATCAGTGGATTAGTTGGTTGGCAGACGAGATTAATTATGTGGCATGTTATGAGTAAAAATATTGGACGAGAATGGATCGTTGCACGAGTTGCTCCTGTAGCGAATGTGTTGGAAGAAGTTTTATTTTGGCTGGATATATCACAGAGAGCATTGCATGAGTTGCTCATGTGGCGCATTGGTTGAGAATGTTTGAGTTTTGGCTGGAAATATCAAGAGAGTGTTGCACGAGTTGCTCGTACAGCAAATGTGTGGAACATTTGGGTATTAGGTTGGATTACTTGGAAGAGATCGTTGCACGAGTTGCTCGTGTAGCGAAAGTATCAGATGGTTTGAGGAATAGTTAGAAGTATTGAAAATGGAATATGGCACAAGTTACATCAAACGAGATTTACAGAAGAGTTAGATGATTCATGCGTTGGCTGAGTTTTGTGTCAGACTTGAGTTATGAATGGTAGAATCACGCAGAATGGATGGTTCGAACGGATCTTAGATCAGTACAAAGAATTGTGATACGAGTAGTGACTTGATTCAGAGTGGTATATGGTATACCATATAGTGAGCATGACATTTGAATATTTTGGATAAACATCAATAAAATTACCGCAATGGACACGAATAACAGGAATGTAAGTTGGTTGGTGCACTTCGGCTGAGTTAGGAAATGGAACATGGAGCAAGCGAATATAGAGTTACGATCGACATGATCACCCCAGAATAGTCGGTTTGGAATAGACGTTCATCGACGCAGAGTAAGCGAGAGAGCGACTCTATTTCCAAGTGGTATATGGTGCAATAGAATTTGACTCAGGTATTCTTTGATACGCTATACTTGAGCGATCAATAATGGACTTGTATAAATGGAAGTATCATTGGACTTGAGCGATGGACGAGAAAGGAACAGACAATGGAAAGAGTGTTTGGAATTTAAAGGATTGATACGGACCAAGTATTGTAAATAAGTTGAGATTGATCAAATGGAAAGCTGAATATCAAGGTTTGCTTGCACGATTTTGAAGTTTGGTAGAGCATTCATTAATGTAAAGAGAGAGTTGAACATAAGGAATAAGTAGTTGGGGCATGCTTGAGTGAGCGATAGGTGTATCGAAGGGTAGCGAGCATGGACTATAAATTTTGGCAACACATTGGAGCTGTTGGTTGAGCAATAAAACATGATCTGGTTTGAAGGGGCAATGCGATGGATTCGTACGAACTTGAAGGATTTTGGATATTGGCGCTCGTGTAGAATTGGACTTATGGTTTAGCGAAAGTAAAATTTGGCGAAATGGTGCAACGATGGTAGAAGAATTCTTCGAAAGACATGAATGGGCATGGAGCAAGTCTAGTTAATGTTAAGTCAGATTAGAAGTTAACACTTGCAGTACTGAGGCAGATTGAGGCAACAAATAAAGGCAATAGGATTTGAAATTTGTGTTGGAACTTGTGCATGAGTCATTGAGAGTGTGTGGACTAATCGAAACATAGAGAAATTATGACAGGCTAAGGAATGGAACAAGAACAAGAATTATGGCGGATGAACTTTTGAAGATAGCTAAACGAGAGAGCAACATTGGAGAAAATCACCATACTGCTAGAACAAGTTGGACGTGCACTGTGAAATATGGCATACGAATAAGAATTGGAGCAAGTCTATGGTTTCGAGAATCATTGCAAGTGGTAGTGTGAGAAGTCGAACATGACAGTTCAGAAATTTTGATGGATTCAGGGCAGAATGATGGATTGATGGTAGATGGTTTCAACGAGAGTGGTTCTTGATTTGTGACTTGGATATATAGTGAGACTCTAGGTGGTTAAGCGATGTTTGGTTGACAGATTCGTCAGAGGTAGTGCATGATGTTCTAGGAGTCAGAAGTTCGTTCGGATGGAATGGTTGAATTATGGATCAGATTTACAGAGGAATTATAGCATGGTTCGTAGTAACTGTCCATCGTGATGACTTACAATTATCGAGCGTAATTTCGGGACAGCTGACCCTAGCGACTTGACCGCCAGATCATAGATGAATATTGTAGACCCATAGAACGACCCTTGCGATGAAGCATTTAGGAATGCGTCGAGAGTGGATGTGAGTGGTGTATATTAGAGATTGGCCTTAGTGACCGAGTGTTAGATTTGAGAGATCCTTGGGATAGCCTTCAGCTGAAGATGCAGCCGGAAGATCGAAGCGATGGTGAAAATGGCCTAAGTCAATTAATAAGATTCAAAGTCCCAGATTTTTGAATATGGCATCGTCTCTGACTCATCGTGTCCCGGAAGGGAATAACATTCATATGAATTAACGACTGTGAAACTAGCTTATGAAGTTAAAGCAATGGCTCATTCAGATCAAATCCTTGCAATACTGGAAGGGACAGATGTACCTCAGATCTATAAGATGCATCAGAACTTAGTCTAGAATGCGTGCTCATGCAGAAGGCGAGGGTGATATCTGTGCTTTGAGGTAGTAGAAGTAATATGCAGAACTATTTCATGCGTGACCTAGGAATCATGGCAAGTGTGTCCACGTTAAAATCATGGCGACACTATCCTTATGGAGTGGCGGCAAAATCTTCGTGGATCACATGAACCTCAATATAGATGTTCACCTAGAGAGGTATTGGGATTGAGGAAGAGGTGTTTGGCTGAGATGATTTAAAAGCATAGTTTATAATTGGGTAAGTCGCCTAACTGAGGTAGTATCAGTTGTGATGATCATTCGGAGCAAAAGATAATATTTGGAGACGGTGCTTGCGGAACAATATACGATTGGCGTCATGCTAGAATTTTGTTGGTTGAGCTTGGACGGTGCCAGTGTGGATTCGAAAATAGTTGGATGGATTGAGTTGGAACACGACCAGATTTGAGTTAGGTGGGAAGATCGTCGGTGGAAAATTATCATATTTGAGAATAGCGCTTGTTCGAATGAGTTATGGAATGAACGTCAGGATTTGGTTCAATCATGAGTGAAGCAAATGAATGCCTCGGACATAAAGATACCCTTATAACTTGTCCAAATTTGCTATCGCTAAGCTTGGTTGAAATACATGTATTTCAGGGATACCTTAAATATGTGTATGATCCAAACTAAGAGATATGAAAAATTCGTATTTAGCTGCAAAGAGGATATGGAAATATAAAATTTGTGCAAGCATTCAGCGCGAGTGAGATGTCGAGTCTGGATCAGTAGAATGTGAGTTGCATGGAGCAGAGTTATGAATTGGGCAAAAGGCATGCTAGTAAGGAATGAATACTGGTTTGGTTCAAGGTCGAACCTGATTCTAAGTGGTATATTATGTAATGCCCCATAATCGCACGATGCGTTACGCTGAGTCAGATTGAATGAGACAATAGCTGATTATATTTTGATTTGTTGGATTTGGAAGCAAGTATTGATTCGAGTTGGTTTTATATGCAGATCACAAGCGGAGTTTGATGGAATCAGGTGTTTTTACAGAGCAGTATTGGGATAGTTGGATTGGACAATAATGTTATCTTTCTTAGTCCGATCGGACTAAGGATGATTTGGAGAGCACGATCTGCTTGCACGGTCATACCAATTGAGTAGATCGTGCTTTGCATCGGACCACGGGTTTAAAAGATCGACCGTATCGGCAAAGGTAGGGTGCTTAACAGAATTAGACTTGGTGAGTGGACTTTGTCCCTTCTCCTCTACTCCTTCATGCCTAATAATATGGAACACACGTAATGGCTTGAATACTTGGACTAGAACTTGACAATCACTACACTATGGCGTACATGGAGTGTGCATCGTTTGGTTGGATAGGATTTATGGCTTGAGTTGGTTTTACGTTGGACAGTTGGAGCTTGAGTGGATCATCTTGGTTGTAACATCGAGGCACTTCAGGCGGACGAGCGTGTATCCGGGCACGAGTATCAGTTGGGCGCTTTGTTAAGCAAAGCATGCAGTTGTGGTTCAAAATTGGACAACTGCATCTGTGAGGACATTGTGCCACTGTTGGGGCATTGTGCCACGAGATTTTTTGAGCGAGGGGTGTTGCACCAATTGGAGCATTGTGTTGAAGCGGCATAGTGCCTATGCGGATAACTTGAGATGGTGCCTTGGGATATAAGTTGGAGAATGGTTATGGATAGTTGGTTGGATTATGGCTAGGATAGTTTGGTGGGACGAGAAGGGTCAATTCTCTCGTCATACCTACTTGGAGTTTGCATCGGTCACGGACAACCTGTTGCGCACAGGGTTTGATTTTCTCGAACAGGATAGGCTCCGAGGCACCGGGACCGTTCGGCCATGGAGGAGATAATGGTAACGTGCCTTGGGCGCGATGCCGACAATTCAATACGACCCGGGGGACTAGCTACTCTGCTGGATTGGATAGAACTGCAGTTGATTAGTCCTTTATGGCTTTGTCAGTGACTTCATATAGATAAGAGTTGTTTTACTTTGCTTTGGTTTGGTTTGTTGTAAACACCCAAATTTTTTAGAATTAAAAAATATAAATTTTCAGAATTTTTTTTAGATTTTTAAATAATTAAAATAAATGTTTTCTGGTATTAAATAAATTTTGTGATTTTATTAAATATTAAAATATTATGAAAATAATATTTTTGAGTGTAAAATAAATAATTAGTCATAGTGTAATTTTTCTGGAATTTATTGGACCAAAAAACTATTTTTTAAATACCTAAAAATAATGTTTTTAAATAAACCAACCTGAACCGAACCGAACCGGTTTAAACCAACTGAACCGACCCAATGTAAACCCAACCCTTATCAGGTCGGATCCATACCCGACCCGACCCGACCCGAACCCACCTACCCTCAACACAGTAACCCCAATCCCACGATTGAAACCGACGGCCGCCGCTCCAAATTCCCCGCGGTCGTTCACCCGCAACCGTCCCCGACCACTCGCCTCCCCGATGCTTCATCTCCTCGACCGGACGCCCCTACCCTTCACCTTCCCCCAACGCCCGCCGGCGGCCCCTATATAAAACCCTCGACCTCGAGCCGATCCCCACCACTGCTACTACCACTATTTCACCACCGCCACCACCTGACTCTGGCCGACGAGCTTCCCTTCTGCGACCCCTAGCTCTCCGGCAACCTCCCCGAGAAGCCAGCAGCCTCAGCAGCTATAGCAACCGCCGTGCCGCATCGCGCCGTCATGTCACAAACAGCATCAAGGTATCCGTCTTCCCGCGCGCATAAATTTCTGTACATAGACGTATTTTGTTCTGTCGAATCCTACGTGTAGATCGCGTGACCCCCTCGAACCCTGTACAATTAGACTGGGATATCGTGTCCTGTGTCGGTCGCAAACTGCGACGCAAAAACAGGAAAAAAACCCTATTTCTGAAAATTCAAAAATTGGCCCGAACTCACAAGTTCACGGCCGTTTTACGACCAACCTGTGTAATAAATCTGAAATTCACTTGAATAGTAATTTAGACCATATAACCAAGTTTTAAAACCCTATTTTAGTTTAATTTATGCTGCTGTATATTGTAATTTATTCGAGGGTGAAATTGACCAAAAAACTTAGTTATTTAAAACCCAAAATTTTCTGAACTAGATGCGTCCCGCTAAACGAGGGAACTTGGTCGTGTGCGAATTATAACGAAAGATGCGCACCGTCAATATAGACGTGTGGGATTTTACAAAAGTTGATTTGGATATGCGTGCACACCGGAATCAGCACGTATCGGTCGAAATTGCCCCGTATCGGGGCTGTTCTAAAACTTGTTATAACTTTTTGTGTGCTCGTCGTTTCGTAACGAAACTTACACCATCGGACTCATAGCAATACGCTGGTCCGGTGACCCAAGTTTGGTTCGATTCTGATAATGTTGACGATACCTCGTATCGTGGGCCCCACGGCTCCACTTGACAGACGATTTTGTGATCGGCTCATCGAAATCTAGTTTTGGATATTTCGTTGGGTTTGTATCATCATTTTGGACTTGTAGACACTAAGTTTGACGAATTTGGAAAACTTTGTCTATGGCACATTTTTCGGTGTGAAGTGGGCCACATGTGGACCCCGCTTTGACCAGAAACTGTCAAGTTTGTCCCAGGCAATCCTAGCTATTTCATATCTTTTGAGTATGATGGTAGTAATTATTTCAGCAATCGGAGGAGTACTTGAAGATCCCGCTGATGCCGGAGCGACTGTTGGAATTCAAATCCCAGGCAAGTGTACATTACCAATCTTGCAGTACTTGCTTTATATTATTCTCTTGATTTATTTATATGATTTATCTGTACAACCTAGGACCGTGAGACTTTGCTTAGCGTCCGAATAAGATTGGGGTGTCAACGACGTACGCGGAGTTGTGTAACATCACCTAGAGATTGATATCGCGACCCTATACATTTTCGTGCTTGCATTATCAAGTATGTCATACCATAGGACACCTGACACTATTCATGAGACAAAATTTTTCTGAGTCATTCATGGTGATTCTGTATAGGCTGCAGGATTCATGACATAGACTTTATATATATGCATAGCTATAATTATGACTTGCTGCATTAGATATGATCTTGCGTGTTATGGACATGAGACGTCGTGGACATGAGACGTGTGATTACATTGGGTGGGGAGAGACACACAGGCTACATGATGATTTTATACATATATTTATTATTGTGAGGCCGTAGACTCTACATCAGAGCTAGGCACATTACATGATATTACTGCTACCGGCTCCCCGACACAAAGCTTGTAGTGGTCTCAGCCTGAGTACTAGTGATGCTCTCACTTGCATATCACATAGCTGGTTATATAGTTTACCCTATTGATACATATTATATGATGCATTTATTTTGGCTTGAGTTATTCTTGTACCTTGCTATGTCCCCTGAGGACCTGGATCTGGATTATGTCCCCAGGTATAGCAGAGGAGATATATTCTGAGGTATACGGGACAAGAGCAAAAGCAGAAGCATGAGCAATACCGATACCCGAGGACGAGGAGATGGCCGAGGAATTTTTCTGAGTATCTGCTTTATTATACTCAGTCATTTCTATTATTAGACTCATATTTTTGGTTTATTGAACTGTTGTATCAGACTCTTTATCGGCTTGTTCCCCGAGATACTTATTTGAGACTTGATATTGGTTTATATTTCATTATTCTGATATTGGTTGAGTTTATCTTCCATGGATGAGATTAGAATATGACATGTTTAGTAGACCTTTATTGTTGTTTTACAGCTTAAGTACACCTTGATGGGCCTGTTAAATTGGGTTTTTCCATTGGAGTGTGCTGCTGGCCATTGCCACGTGGCTAGTCCCTCGGTATTTGGGACTGGGGCATGACATTTGTGCTTTTCGTGTAGGCGACGACCACCTTGCCTCAGGCAAGAGTATACATATCGATGATTGGATTGGTAAGGCTCGGATGGTGGCATCGTTTGAGGATGGATATTGAGGTTTGGATTGTGGTTCGATAGGTTCACGCGTTGCTTGCATTTGGGTAGGACGGTTTGCATGCCAGTTTCCTTTGAGTTGGTTATATCTGCTTGTATATTTTTTTGAGTGGAATGCTTGCGTAGTTAATCTGTTTTTTAGTTTTCCTTAACATGTCATACCTCTGCCATGAAATAAATCTAGGATTCAAGTAGAAAGATCACCATATAACTGTTTGCATTCACTATCTACTTAGTGTCGGTTTAGACGAGTGCGTTACTCCGCTCACCAGTACAGTTGTGTACTGACCCACCTTTGTGGGCAAGAGAAAGAGCAAGAGTGTTGCATCGCCTTTGAGGAAATCTCCTTTATGGCATTTTCATTTGGACCCTATCGAGAGCTTCGCAGCTTATACTCTGATGTGTGCCTGGCACACAATACTTGACTTTCGGTGCAACTTGGTCGTTTCGATGATAACTTTGATGTTTGATAACATCGTCTTGTGCGAGCGCAACTCCAGGCTCGTATGACATCACATCCTGATGAGAACGATTGTCCTGCGGGAGCGCTGCAATGTGATGATTCACGTTCAGCGGGGATGATCGAGCTTGCGGGAGATTGTGGCGTGACCCCATCCGGGTGGTTTCATATTATGGAACAACCCTATGTTACATTGGTTGGATTGGAATTGAGTGGATAGGATTAAAAGGTGTGGACCCCACAACTTTTTAATCCCAACCACACAATCTAAATCTAACCCATATAACATAGGGTGGTTCCATAATATGAAACCACCCGAATGTTTTAGATCATTTCTGTGTGTGTGTGTGTGTCTATATATATATATATATATATATATATATATATATATATATATATATATATATATATATCGTTGGTTTGAACCATTCAATCCAATGGTTAAGATTATATAACTTTAACAAGATCCAATGGATTTAAACATGGGGATGCTTGGAGATACACAATAGGTGGGGACGTTGATCCTTCCTTATATATATATATATATATATATATATATATATATATATATTCGAAGAAGGTAAATTTTATTCAGGTCCTTTCGAGAGGCTACAACTAAGTCCGAAGGCTTACAACCAATCCAGCCCGAAGGCTTATATCCCAGTCCGAAGGCTTATATTCCAGTTCGAAGGCACCACCAACCACCCGAAGGCTCAACGTCCGAAGACACTACGTCCGAAGGCTCCATCCGACCCAAAGGCCATACGCAACCGTAGCCACACCACACCGCACCGCACCAGATCCACCAGCACCGTACCTGTACCCGCATCGCCCGGACGGTGCGCACCGCACCGCCCCTTGCACTTGCACTGCACCCAACCACCACTCAACCAATTAATTTTTCTTTGTCCAAAAAAAAATTAATGACATCGGTGGTCTCGATCCCACGACCACCCCATCCAGATGCATCAGTCCTAATTGTTAGACTAGACTTTATTTACAATATATATATATATTAATTTTTTTTTATCTCATATCGATGGATCCACACATGCACATATGTATTTGTCTAATAAAAAAATGTATTTGTCCAAGTTCTACCAGTCCAAACATCTTATATATGTCGGTAGTTGCCGCCTCAAACTAGGAAGGACTTTTCTTTTGTCACACTATTGAAGAGGATATTCCTACCACGATCATAGAAGCTGGCCTCACTCCATTGTTGTGGAGATGAAGTCAATGAGAAACAATAAAGCCAAGAAACAGATGTGGAGCTAGCTAGATGGCACGTGAGAATTAAAAAGCTAGTGCACTTCCTTCTATGATTGGGAGCCTTCCGGCCCGGGGATATTTTCTTGCATATATATATATATTTCAGTGGTCAAAGAAGATGTGCTGTTCATTTTATTTTCTTCCTGCCGATGAGTATGATATCAGAAAGAGACAAGGACTTTAGTGTGCTTCATCAATTATGTTCTTCTTCCTTCTCGCTTGCCAACAACTGAGTATTTTTCCTTAATTTCATGAATAAAAGCCAATCATCGGTGAAATGTTGGAATAGACCACTAGGTTACGTGCACGCGTGAATGAAAGGAAGTTACTGCGCATGCGATCATTCTTTCGGGAGTGACCTCGGAGGTCGTGGTGAGCCTTAACGATGCTCACGAGAAATAAGAATAGTGTGCATCTCCTCAGACCAGATTTCATATTCTGTTCCATATTTTATTTTCTTCCTATAGCGTAGAAACACAATATGTGAAACAACAGATGTGCTCTTGCATCTCCTGATTTACAACTCTGGTGTTATTGATTTACACTTGACCAGGTACTATAGAAGAATGGACTAATTAGAGTTTAGACCCTTAATTTTATACTAGTTTAGAATTTAACTTTCGACTTGTTCAATTAAAAAATTTAGATTCTAAATTATTATTATTATTATTATTATTTTTTGTTATATCCTTTCTAGTTTATATATCAAAGTTTCATCGTCAATCATGTGAGAAAGGATATAATAAAAAAAAATGAATCAAATAATAAAAGTCCAGAGTCTAAACTTTCCAATTGGACAAGTTAGAACTTAAACTCTAAGCGTGTATAAAGTTCAGGATCTAAACTCTAATTAGCCCTAGAAGAATTGATAGCTTGCAAGCGATCCTTTTAGCGGCTATCTTGAGGCTTCGGTTAAGGGATTGGCTGTTTGGTTTGCGAATTTGGAACACGAAAGCGATAAAAATCTGAATTTTAGGACCATTTCACGTGTTTGTTTGAAAATTTTGTTAAATTTACTGAACAACAAGTTCAAATCTTTTTTCCATACGTAATTACCTAATTATTCATGTTAAATTTACTGAACAAATTTAAGTAGTAAACATAGAAGAAGATATTTTAGGAACAAAAACTTCTACGGAAAAGCCTAATCTTTTATTATTTTATAGTAGTATAGATGAACAATTTTAAGTAGTAAACATAAAAGAGGATATTTTAGGAACAAAAATTTTTACTGTAAAGTTTCAACTTTTCTTTTATATATAACCTATAGCTCATATGGCTGAGGATGTGGGCGACATCCTCCCCGTAGGTTGTGGGTTCTATTTGGGGGAGGGGGTGAGACGGACCAACAGGCCTTCAGGTCAAGGGTGCAATGGTGCTGAATGTAGACCGAGTGTATGCAAGTGTAGACCGAGTGCATGCAACGGTGCGCAAGCTTTCAGACGTGTTGTAGACTACGGGGAGTTGAATAAGAATTGTAAGTCCTTCGGAGCCGAGTTGAAAGAAATGTATGCCTTTCGGGCCGAGTTAAAGATTTTGGTGGCCATAATTGTAACATCATTTAACTACTTCCAATAAATATATAAAGGAAAGGTTTATTGTTCTCTTGAACATCTATTTAGATATTTGTTTCGGTAGATATTGGAATGTGAAAAATCTTTTATTCCTGATGTTTATTCCAAAATAAATATGATTCATTAGTATGTGCCTCATCTCTACTATTATAATACAACTTAAAAATAGCTCAAAAATAAGCCGTCTAAGTCGTATGTATATCATATATAAAATTAACTATCGCATATGTTTTTTCTTACGTAGTTGAGATTTTTTTTTTCAAACCATCTGAACATATAAATTATTTTAAAATATATTCAAAATTTAATTTATATTTAAACTAACTACATGGTATTATCTAATTAAACATATATCCAAAGTTTAAAAAAGAATATTTATAAAAAATCATAATTAAAATATATTCAATCATATTTAAAATATTCTAATATAATTTAAATTTTTATTTAATTTTTTAATGACATACTAGTCTCATTTAATATATAAGCAAGCGTTCGGTTAATTATAAACAACTAGTAAATTCACGTGCGTTGTACGTAAAATATTTTTTTTCTTATGATATTAATGCAAAATTGTTTAAATGTTTAAATATATTTGAATTAAAATTTATTATATATATATATATATATATTTATATTTTAATTATAATTTGTTATATATTTGATTATATTTTAATTATAATTTGTTGTGGATATATTTCTACTTTTCGTAAAGAGTCTTGAAAACGGTTAGCAGTCTAAGCGTATATCATGACATAATTAAAAAAATAATAAATTTAACTAATTGTTTAATAATTTAATATTAATTTTATAAATAAATACTTTTTTTAGCTCACGTAGTTAAGGTAGACAAAATTTTCACTGGTTGGCAAGGTTCAAATAGTTTAGACGGCTTACTTTTGAACTGTTTTGAGTGAAAAATGGAAGATAAAATCGAAATCAGAATGCGTGTAAAATGAAAGAGAAATCATAATGCACGAAAATGGGTGGAAAAATGGGTGGAGACAGAAATCAGATACGTGGAGGGACGAGAGGTAAAATCCTAAATAGTTGTATATGCTCAAAAGAAGAAGATAAACACTCCCCAATTATTTCACAAAATTCTAAAAAATTATTTATTATTCTACTTATTGCCATCTATTCATACTTTTTGTTCACCCACTTATATAGGCTATTTATTTACATGCCAACACGTGTGGAGAACCATGGGCTAATAGGAGTACGTAATAGCTTTAGTAAACCGGGTTTCGGCTTTGTATGAGCGTATATAATGGTTTCTGGGCTTATTAACACCTAACAATTCTCAACATATAATTGGTAAATTAAATCACTAAAAGACATCGCATTAATCATTCAAATAGTTTTTCTTATATTACTAAGAGCATCTCCAACCCTACTGTGAGTTTGAAAAAAAATAGTTACCTAATAGAAATCATAATTTCCTATTTCAAAATTCTTTCTTCAATGCAAATATAAAATAATTTAGAAAGTTGACATAACAGTAACATGTCAAAGACAATATGAAGTTGGTTGTCTAGATCTAAACAATATGCTTTACTTCAACATCATCAATTATGAATAAAAATATTTATAAAAAAAAGGAAGAAGCGAAAAATTGTCTTGAATGTTGAAAAAAGTAGTTTTTGTTATCTTCTCAATACTTTTGCATTGGAGAACACTTTTATAACTTATTGTCTTGTGTGAATATAATATTGTCACATAGAAAGGACATTGTCTTTTGCCTCATGCCACATAAGAATCACAACAAAAAATAAGATAATAGGGTTGAAGATGCTCTAAGGATTTTGTTAACATGTGCCATAACACATAGATAAATGTGCATTTTATATTGATACTCAGAGCATCTCCAACCCTGTTGTGAGTTTGAAAAAAATGGTTGCCACATAGGAATCACAACTTCTTATTTCAAAATTAATTCTCCAATGCAAATGTGAAATAAATTATGAAGTTGACATGGCAATGACATGTCAAAGACAATGTGAAATTAGTTGTCAAGATCTAGATAATGGACTTCACAATGATTTACTTCCATATCATCAATTATGAATAAAAATATTTATAAAAAAAAAAAAAGTAGAAAAGTTGTCTTGAAGTTGAAAAAAAATATTTTTTATTGCTTTCTTAATATTTTTGCATTGGAGAATACTTTTATATCTCATCGTTTTGTGTAAATATAATTCTGTCACATAGAAAGTACATTGTCGTGTATCTCATGCCACATAGAAATCACAACACAAAACAAGACAATAGGATTTGGGACTCTCACACCAGCACATTACCAACACACATTTTATATTTATCAATAAATATTTTAAGTGAAAAATGCATTAATAAATGTGTCGATGTGAATATCAATATAAAATATATATTTATCAATATGTTAACATGTGTCATAAGTGAATATCAATATAAAATACATATTTATAAAATCTAGACCCAAAAAAATATTATATTAAAATATTAATTAAAAATATTTCGTATGTGAATTATATATCAACTCATAAAAAAAAAAACTTTATTATTCTTATTCTTATTACATATTCTTCTATCTCCATATGAGAAGGCATCACTCAACCTGCACTCTACCAACTATGTAACAAACAAAGCCATCTAAGCCTTCAACACAAAATACATAAATCCTATCTACCAATGCTACTCATCTCACATTCCACGTCCCGCGGCTTGTCCGGCCTCCTGCCGCCGCCACCGCCGCCACCTCCGAACACCTCCTCCATCTCCTCCAACGAGCTCCCCCTCGTCTCGGGACAGAAGAAGTAGAAGAAGAGCCACGCCGTCACCGCTATCCCCGCGAACATGAAGAACGCCCCGCCGATCGTAATCGCCTTGTAGAGCGATATGAACGTCATCGATATCGTCCCGTTCATCACTCTATTGACCGCCACGCCGACGCTAGCTCCTTGCGCCCTCAGCCGCAACGGAAATATTTCAGTACTGTAGACCCAAGTTATCGGCCCAAGCCCAGAAGAGTAGAATGCCACAAACGAAAGCAATGACACTATGCACAGAGTGAGAGCCCACATCAATTTCTCTCCCGTGCGGTCTACTATGGTCAGACCCGAACCTAACCCTAACAAGCAAACCACCATCCCACCCAAGCTCGTCAACAGTAGCGGTCTCCTCCCAACCCGGTCCAACAACAAGGAGGCTATGAACACGAACAAAAACTTGGTGACCCCGACTCCGACTGTTGCAAGTAAAAGTTTGTTCTTGCTGTGTATTCCCGCTTTCCGGAAGATCCTGGGGCTGTAGAGAACTACAGCCTCGATGCCCGTGGCGTGCTCGAAGAAGTGGATCCCGACCGCCGCGATCAGTATCCGCTTCACCGGAGGCGTCGGCCTCAGGAGGAGCTCCTTCCACACCCCCTCCCCGGTAGGCCTATTCGGCAGCTTGATGACCTCTTCGCCGTCGACGTCGTTGCCGTGCGCCTCGGGTATCCCTGCGGCCGCTTTGATATCGTTGACCCTCCCCTCGGCCTCCTCTTTCGTGTTGGACACTTTAAGCAGCACTCTCCTCGCGTCTCCGATCCGGCCTTGCATGACCAGCCACCTCGGCGACTCCGGCATTGCGAGGATTCCGAGGGCCAGTGCGAGCGAGGGGACCACAGGGAGGCCGAGCATCGACCGCCAGCCGTACTTGAGAGGAAGCTTCGCGAACAAGTAATTGGACACGTAGCCGAGAAGGATTCCGAAGCTTATGCATAGCTCGGGGAGGGAGGTGAGGAATCCTCGGGAGGACGGGGAGGAGATCTCGGCGGAGTAGACTGGGGCGATCATGAGGGCGTAGCCGACCCCGATTCCTGCGACGCATCGGCCGGTCATTAGTACGGCGTAGGAAGGGGCTAGGCCCATGAGGAGGGAGCCGAGGAAGAAGATGGCGGAGGCGAGGACGATGGTGTAGCGGCGGCCGATCCAGTCCGAGGTCCGTCCCGCCGAGAGCGAGCCGGCGAGGGCGCAGACGTTGATGATGCCGTTGAGGACCTCGAGCTGGACGTCGTCGATCTTCAGGTCTTCTTTGATGTACAAGTTTGCACCACTCATGACTCCAGTGTCTTTTCAACCATGACCAAGAAAAAGCAATTAGCACACCATTATTTACATGCCATGCCATGCATGCAAGCATGATTCTAGGTTAGTTAGGTTAGAAATGCACCATGAATACTTAACACATCAATAATAATGCTATTAATCCCTTCCAAGTTTTTAACCAAACTATTCCTCCTGGCAGTCAAATCTAGATTTGATTAAAAATGGTTGCCACGTGATCAAGACTTTTATTTAATGGATAACTTATTCTTTATCTTTACGTAGGAAATATTGATTGAACTTATGTTGAATATAAATTCAATTTTTGAGGGAAGACGTTGTGGAATATAAAGTGTGATGAGTGTTTGTATTATACGACCTTATGTTCCCTAAATATAGTTGCTATGCACCAAAGATCTAGAGTTGCTGCGATTGAGAATTACTCGTTAAATAATATAAATATTTATCAACGCTTTAAAATTTAATATTAATGATCTAGATTTTAACATGCTATCAAAACAATCTTAGATTTAAAATCACCTTCTGAACTAACGTACGAATAGTGTGTGACCTAATGAGATGTGAACTTGGGATAATTGCAAATATTATAAAATTTCTAATGAAGATTGAGAGTTCTTAATTCATATTACTCCTTGAAGAAATGGATGAATGCATACAAGTAAACAAGAAATATGGTAGAGAATCTTAAGCGAATAATTAGAGAAAGAGCTAGAATATATATATCGCACCATAACCCATCAAGATGGAGATCATGGAGGCTATGATAGAACAAGCACATGCGTACTTGTTCCACCTTTGGCTTCCTCCTCCCTCCAACTCATCTCTCACTTCTCCACCCATCACTATATTCTGGAATTCCAAAACTAATTTCTAGCACTACTCTCAATTCAATGGAGAATTGAGCAAAGGAAAAGGAAAAAATCACACTACTTATTCAATTGGAATTGGATTAGAGCTAGGAGAATAAGAATAGGAAGAGGTAGAGAAAAAGACTTGATGGCCACAACTAGTCCGATAAATCAGTGGGAAGCAATTCGAGACCTTAGGACACGGAGGGGGACTCTATATATGAGCTAGCTAGTCCATTATCCGGATCAAGCGACTTTATGACGTGTCCATTATCCGGATCATGTCGAATCAAGCGACTTTATGAAGTCCATTATCGCATATATTTTTCGTCGGTTCGGAGTTGACACTCGGCGTGTAGTGGCAATGAACACTTGGTAGCTGCCTATCGGCACTATCATAGTTAGGTTTTATGGGTGCAAAGTGTCACGTTTTGGTGCGTGCGTTAGGTTTTATGGGTGCAAAGTGTCACGTTTTTTTTTTTTTTTTGACAGATAAGGACCAAAAAGGTATATATTGTAATTACTTATATTCTAAATAAAATAGATTCTAGAAATTCCTTTTTTACGCTGGTAAGTTGGCATAGCGTCTGTCAAATTTATATTTCGTACACTTCCGTAAAGTTTTTGGACTCCTCCAACAGGTTGGATGGTGCCACGATTCCCACTAATAATTATGTGCACGTGCACAATACCAAATCTCTAAAGACAGATGCATGTTTCTTGCGTACTGGGTTTTTTGGGGTAAAAAAAGTAGACAATATTGACCCTAAAAAAATGGACCACAAATTCGTACCCGAACGTATCACCATATCAGATTCGCAATACTACTTGTCTGATACGTTCGTGTCGACATCGCAAAAAATACGAAAAAAAAGTTGAACAATTTTTTGTATTAATTATGATAGAACAAAAAAAAAAAATACAAAAGAAGCTCTAATGTATAGAATTCTGAGTACAAATATATTTGGAAAAGTGTGACGGTGGAGATCAAGTCTGCCATCGACTTCTTTACTCTATAGACGGTCCGACAAAAGAGAATGACGAGGCTCTCGGAACACTACTAGAGTAAGTCAAATTAGCGACGTCTGGAAACGTCGCTAAATGGCATGAAAACGTCGCTAAATGGCATGAAAACGTCGCTAAAAAAATTTAGCGATGTAATTAGCGACGTTTCATTGAAGTCGCGTTTAAGCTAGTCGCTGACAGGATTTTCTAGCAACGTATTCGCGTCGCTAATATTTTTCATATTAGCGACGCTTAGCGACGCAACGTAGCTATACTAGCGACGTGTTGTGTCGCTAAACGTCGCAAATATTTTTCTATTTAGCGACGTTTTGCAACACATTTAGCAACGTTTTGCTAACCTAATAAATACTGCCATGTTAGCAATTTAGCGACGTTTAACGACATAATTAGCGACATTCGGATACAGTTAGCGACGTATTTAGGGACGTATATAAATGTCGCTAAACGTCGCTAAATTTTTAGTGAAAAAATAAAAAATATAATATAAAATAGTTTCCAAACCAATCTTACTGCAATTTATGTCACGTCCCAGTCCCAAAATATTGAGGGACTAGACACGTGGCAATGGCCAGCAGCACACACTGATGGACAAACCCAATTTAATGGATCCATCAGGGCGTACTTAAGCTGTAAAATAAGGTCTACTAAAATATGCCACAAACTAATCTCATCCATAGAAGATAAATATGATCAACAGCAATAAGAAATGAAAATCAACAACCAGTCTCAACAAAGTACTTCGGGGAACAACCCGATATAAATCTGATACAATGGTTCAACAGACCAAAACATAAATGTCTGAGTAAAGTAGATACTGAGTACGAAACACAGATACTCAGGAAAAGTCTTCAGCCATCACCTCGTCCTCGAAAATTGGTACTGCTCCTGCTTCTGCTGCTGTCCCGTAAATCTCGGGATAGAAATCCTCCGCTAAACCTGGGGACATCATCCAGAATCTAGGTCCTCAGGGGACATATTAAGGTACAAAATAATACAAGTCAAAATAAATGTAGTACAATAGTAAATGAAATAAATAGGATAAATATGTAACCATCTATGTGAAATGCAAGTGAGAGCATCACTAGTACTCAGGTTGAGACCGCTACAAGCTCTGTGTCGGGGAGCCGGTAGCAGTAATATCACGTAATGGGCCTAGCTCTGATGTAGAGTCTACAGCCTCACAATAATAAATATATATAAATAAAATAGCCTGTAGCCTATGTGTCTCTCCCCACCCAATGTAATCATACGTCTCATGTCCATAACGTCTCATGTCCATGTCACGCGAGATCATAGCTAATGCAACAAGTCATATAATATCTATGAATATAATGTCTATGTCACAATCCTGCAACCTACACAGAATCACCTTGAATATTTCAAGAAGATTCTGTCTCATGAATAGTGTCAGGTGTCCTGGGTATGACGTACTTGATAATGCAAGCACGAGAATGTAAAGGGTCATGATATCCATCTCTAGGTGACGTTACACAACTCCGCGTACGGTGTTGGCACCCGACTATTAATCGGACGCTAAGTAAAGTCACACGGTCCTAGGTTAAGCATGTACAACAATATAAATAAATCAAAGAAATATGTAACAAAAATGCATTGTTGGCAAGGTACACTTGCCTGGGATTTGAATACCAACAACTGTCCCTGTATCAGTGGATTCTGCAGGTACTTCTCCAAAAGCTGAAATAAACATCACCAACAGGTTCAGAAAATATTAAATAGCTAGAAATGGCTGTCCTTGAGTCCAATTTGGACACAGGGGCAAAAATGACAGTTTCTGGTCAAAGCGGGGTCCACATGTGGGCCGCTTCGCACCGAAAAACCTGTCAGAAACAATGGTCTCCAAATTCGTCAAACTTAGGGTCAACAAGTCCAGAACAATGATACGAACCCAACGGAACTTCCAGAATTGGATTCCGATGAG
Source organism: Iris macrosiphon (assembly GCA_036927795.1). Taxonomy (NCBI): domain Eukaryota; kingdom Viridiplantae; phylum Streptophyta; class Magnoliopsida; order Asparagales; family Iridaceae; genus Iris; species Iris macrosiphon. The sequence goes on along the minus strand of JAYESA010000012.1, from coordinate 171,731,853 downwards.
CCAGTCACAAAATCGCCCGTCAAGTGGAGCCGCGGGGCCCACTATACGCGATTTTGTCAACGTTCTCAGAATTGAACCAAACTTGGGTCACAGGACCAGCGTATTGCTATGAGTCCGATGGTGCAAGTTTTATTTCGATCCGACGTGTGTACACGAAGTTTCAACGTGTTCTGGAACAGGACCGATACGGGGCGTTGTCGGCGGATACGCGTTGATTCCGGTGTGCACGCACATCCAAATTAACTTCTGCGGAATCCCGCACGCCCGTATCAACGGCGTGCACCTTTCGATGAAGACCACACGTGATCAAGTCGTCCCGTTTGGCGGAACGCACTCAGTTCCGGAGAAAAATGGGCTATTATTTTTCCTGTTTTTGGATCGCAGTTCGCGATCGGCACAGGACGCGACACACCGAGCGGGTTGCACGGGCATCGAGAGGGTTACGTAGTTTACATGTCCCAACAGACGGAACAGAAAATGGGGCAGTGAGGAGAGAGAAAGGGTTACCTGAACAGAGCTACGCAGAACTGGGTTTCTCGTGTTCTCGAGGCGAGGCGACACAATGCGACACGGTATTGTGCTGTTCTAGGGTTAGGGTTTCGACCGCCGGAGACTTCGCCGAAGGGGGCTGCTCGGGGCGGAGGTGCTCCGACAGAGGCGGCTCAACCGGAGGCGCTCGGCGGCCGGGGCTGCTGCTGCTGCTGCTTGGCGGAGAGGGTCGGAGGAAGCTCGGCCGGAGCTGCTCGGTCAAGGCGACGTCGGTGGATGGGGCTAGAGAGTAGCGGAGGAGACGGAGGCGCTGCTGCAGAGGGTGGCTGGACAGTAGCTGGGATGGGTCAGGTGGCGGGGCTATGGCAGGGGAGGAAGAGAGGATTATATAGAGGTAGCCGGAGAAGAAAAGGGTTTCGGGGTTAGGGTTTCAGATGGGTTAACGGGTCCGGGTCGGGTTCAATTCGGATCCGACCCGACCCGTTAAGAGTTGGGTTCGGTTCAGTTCGGTTTAACTTATTTTTGTTTGGCTTGGTTCAGTTGAACCGGGTTTATTTCTAGGGTTTATTTAGGGTTAATTACAACTTAGTTTCTAGGTCTTTAAAATTTTTTCCAGGGTCCAATAAATTTCCGAAAAATTATCCTATGTCTAATTTTTTATTTTACAGCAGAAAATATTATTCTCATAATATTTTTAATATTGATTTACATCATTTAAAATTATTTTAATAATTTAAAATACCCTGGTTTTATTTAGTTAAAAAAACAGAAAATATATAAAATTTCTTAAAATTTATATTTTTAAATTTCTAAAAATTCAGGTGATTACAATTTATGAATTCACAATTTATATAAATAGACCCGGAGCAACCCTCCGTTGAATTTTTTGGGTTCGCCGCCCCCTTCGGTGGAACACTTAACACTGGAAAATTCACATACATTTAATATGAATAATAAAATAAAATTTGAAGAAAATGACACATTGGAATTACAAACCGAGTCTCAAGAAAATCTAGTCGTAAAGAATGCAATAAATATCCACACAACTGAGGATAAAAAATAAAGTCTGAAAGTCTCAATAATTGTATAATATTCATAAATGGCCCAATATCATGGATCAAAGCACAAACAACCAGTAAACTGTCCTAACTAGGACTACTGCGGATTTGGAGGAGGATGAGCACCGGCGCGCACCAGGGATAAGAAAAACTCATACTGCTCCCGTGAAATCGACACTGATGTCGATGAAGAAGACAGTGACGTCGGTGGAGTCGGTGTCGATAAAGGCGCACCAGGAGGGCGTATCTCCTCCAATGCTGCTAGTCGATGGTTGTATGAATCCATGGTAGATAACAGCCTCGTACTGCTATCAGCCATTGAATCCTGCATCATCGTCAGCCTCTCGTCCATGGATAGCTGTGATGCCTGCAGCTCCATCACGCTGCGCTCTATCGACGCTCTAAGATCAGTAATGCCACACTCTTTCCTCTCGGTCATATTCCTGAGCTCCATGGTGTTGTGCTCGAGCGTATCAAATTGTGCGATGAGCGTCACATCATCCGTCTCCGGCTGAGACACTGGCTACTCTTCCATCCTTCGCAAAAACTCGTCACAGAGAGACACAATCTGCTGGTCAACGGTCTCCTGGACTCGGGCAGACGCCTGCGAGGGCTATGGAGAATGCGTACTTACAGAGGAGGCCCTAGATGACTGCGTCGCAACAATGGCACCATAGGTGTAAACACCCGAATTTTTTAAAATTTTAAATATGAATTTTTGGGATTTTTCTGTGATTTTAATTAATTATAATAAATGTCCTTCAAGGATTAATATTTTTGTGTATTAAATTAAGTATTAAAATATTATAAAAATTATACTTTTTGAGTGTATAATTAATAATATGATGTTGTGTAATTTTTATGGAATTTATTTGGCTAAAAAACTATTTTTAATAGATAAAAAAATATTGTTTTTATATAAATCAGACTGAACCAGCTTGAACCGAACCAAACCAAACCAAACTAAACCCAACCGAACCATCCCCACCCTATTGGATCCTACCCTACCCGACCCGACCCGCTAACCCACTCTCCCCACAGCACCCGCACGACCCCCCCCCCCATTCCCGAAACCCCCGACGACCTCTCTGGTCCCTCTCCCCGTAACCGCCGCGGCCCTCCCCTATATAAACCCCCAGTGACAGGATCACCACCGCCATCACCACTTCTCCACCTCCGGCGACGACCACCGCCATCACTCCGCCGCCGCCGCCGCCGACGATGACGACGACGAAGACTCCGGCTCCAGCTTCCCTGAGCGGCCGCACGTGATCATAGCAGCCGCAGAACCGCCGTCGATTGACCGCAGCCGCCGCCACTGTCCACGCGCAGCACACCGCGGCCGACCCCTGTTCCGGTGAGTTTTACTTCCTCCTCGTTGCATCGATTTTTGATCGTCCTATTGCGTTATGATCGCAACATGACCCTCTCGAACCCTGTATAATTAGATTGTGTTATCGTGTCCAGTGTCGGTCGTAAACCGTAACACAAAAACAGAAAAAATAACCCAATTTCTGGTTCTGAAAACTGTCCTGAAGTCCCATGTTCAAGGCCATTTTTCTTTCAACCTATTTAATATTTTTAAGTTCCACTTGTACAGTAAATTAGACAACATAATCGAGATTGAAACTCATTAATTAATTAATTTTAATTTGCTGTAAGTTGTGTTTTATTCGCGGGTGAAGTTGACCAAAATCTTGGTTTTCAAAACCCAAAATTTTCCCGAAACTGGGTGCGTTCCGCTAAATATGGAGACTTCGTCGTGTACGAATTACATCAAAAGGTGTGTATCTTCAATACGGACGTATACAATTTCGTGGAGGTTGATTTGGATGTGCGTCCACACCGAAATTAACGCGTATCCGTCGAAAATGCCCCGTATTGGACCGTTCTGACTCTCGTTGTAACTTCGTGTGTACTTGTCGTTTCATAACAAAACTTGTGCCATCGGATTCGCAGCATTACGCTCGTCTTGTGACCCAAGTTTGGTTTAATTCTGAGAACGTTGACGAAATTCCATTTTCGTGGGCCCCATGGTTCTACTTGACGGGCGATTTTGTGACCAGCTCATCAAAATCTAGTTCTGGACATTCTGTTGGTTTCATATCATCGTTCTGGACTCATAGACACTAAGTTTGATAAATTTAGAGAACTTTGTCTCTGGCACATTTTTTGGTAAGAAGTGGGCCACATGTGGACCCCGCTTTGACCCAAAACTGTCAATTTTGCTCATGTGTCCAAATTGGCTTATGGGTAGTCAATTCTAGCTATTTCATGTATTCTCATAGTGATGATAATATTTGTTTCAGCATCCGGAGGCGTTCTTGGAGATTTTGCTGTTACTGGAGCAACTGAAGGAGTTCAAACCCCATGCAAGTGTACCTTGCCAACTTGCAGTAGTTCCTGTTATATTATTTACTTGAGTTCTTTCTATATATATATACTCTTGAGATGTACATTTCAACCTAGGACCGTGAGACGTTGCTTAACGTCCGAATAATATTCAGGTGTCGACGTCGTACACAGAGTCGTGTAACGTCACTTAGAGAGTTGATAACCCGGTCATATATTCTCGTGCTTGCTTCATCAAATACGTCATACCATAGGACACTTGACACTATTCATGAAATATAATCTTTCCTGAGTATTCATGGTGATTTTGTATAGACTTACAGGATTCGTGACATAGATCTTGCATATTCATAGATATTATTATGACTCGTTGTACTAGCTAGAGGTCACGATCTTGCGTGTTATGGACATGAGACGTCGTGGATATGAGACTTGTGATTACATTGGGTGAGGAGAGACACACTAGCTACAGGCTAATTATATATATATATATTTATTATTGCAGTGCTTTAGCCTCTATATCAGAGCTAGGCCCATTACGTGATATTACTGCTACCGACTCCCCGACACAGAGCTTGTAGTAGTCTCAGCCTGAGTACTAGTGATGCTCTCATTTGCATATTATATAGCAGGTTACATAGTTTGCCATGTTGATATTTATTTTTTACATACTGTATTTTATTGGCTTGAGTTATTCTTGTACCTTGCTATGTCCCCTAAGGATCTGGATCTAGATTGTGTTTCCAGGTATAGCAGAGGAGATTTACCCCGAGGTATACGGGACAGGAGCTGACGCTGGAGCAATACCAGCACTAGAGGACAAGGTGGTGCCAGAGGATTTCTCCTAAGTATTTGTTATATACTCAGTTATATATGTTTTTAGATACTCTATTTCCTGTCTATTGGATTACTGTACTAAACTTATTTTTGGGTTGTTCCCCGAAATTACTTTTTATTGAGACTTGTTGGATTATATTTCTTTTTGATTAGTCTGATATTTGAAATGTGATTACCTTCTGAAGATGAGATTAGAATTAGACTGTGACATGTATCGTAGACCATTATATTTATTTTACAGCTGAAGTACACTCTAACGGGTCCATTAAATTGGGTTTGTCCATTGGAGTATGCTACTGGCCATTGCCACGTGGCTAGTCTCTCGGTATTTTGGGACTGGGCGTGACATGGTTTTTGTGGTAGCCCATGCAGGTCTTCGACTATATTTCTTTGGTTTCAACTAAGAGACCAAGCAAGCCTGCAATTAGGATAAGTTATAGAATCTCATCCACTTGTTGATCTGTTCTTGACCTCCATATCGACTTCAAAATAATTTCTTGACTTGCATCATGTCTTGACTCCTCTGTGCGCCTCTCATAGTTTAATTTGGATACAGAGTAATGGATCCACGAGATAGCGACGAGACTCCCGTAGGCACACCACAAGGTGCTGTGGCCACCTATGACGATGGAGTGACACCATTGGATGGAGATCCCTCCACTCAACAAAGTAATCAAGCATGCCAACATTCCTCAAGATTCCGACGAGATGATAATCCACCACCACCACCACAGTTTACTCCACTAATGCCCATTTTTCCACCAGGACAGGCTATGGACGGACAATAGATGTTTCAAATGTTCTATGCAATAATGCAAGCACAATAGCAGGTTCAACAAGAGGCTCAGGGTCAAGAGACGGAGAACTTGAGGAACAACCTAGTAACCGTACTGGAGTAGGTGAACCCACCAGCTAGACAACCATCGACGGGATCTATCACTAATTTTGCCAGCTGAAGCCCTGTATATTTTCTGGCAAGGAGGAGCCCACTGAAGTTCATGAGTGGCTCACAAACACTCAACACCAGTTAAAGCAGCTGAGCTTTCGAGGGAGCGTTGGATGATTGCCCTTATAATGCAGTTGACGGACAATGCACATCACTGGTGGCTATATGAGGAGAGACGGCTCAGACCAGACCGAGTCACTTGGGAGGAGTGTCACGCCCCAGTCCCAATATACCGTGGGATCGGACGCGTGGCAAAGGCCAGCAGTACGCACCGATGGACAAACCCAATTTAATGGATCCATCAGGGCATACTTAAGCTGTAAAATCAAGTCTACGACAACATGGCACAACTAAACTCATCCACACAAGATATAAAATATGATCCACAGAATAAATTGTCACGCCCCAGTCCCAAAATGACGAGGGACTGAGCACGTGAGCAATGGCCAGCAGCACGCACCGATGGACAACCCAATTTAATGGATCCATCAGGGCATGCTTAAGCTGTAGTCTAGCAGTAATATGTTACAAGTCTCAGGTATTTCTAATATCATCCACAGAACAATACAGATTAATGCCAGAAATATTGCAATAGAAATAAATAAGCAATATTAAATAAGGTTGTCTCGGGAAACAAATCCGAGAATTATTCTGTTACATTTAAGAAGAAAGATAGGAAATAAAATACTGAAATGGAAATACTGTGTATATGAAGCCGGTGCTCAGGAGAAGTCTTCTGCAATTATCTCGTCCTCGGTTCCGGGTTCTGCTCCAAGGAGTGCTCCTGTACCGTACACCTCGGGGTAGTTCTCCTCAGATATACCTGGGGACATAGTCCATTCCAGGTCCTCAGGGGACATAACAAGGTACAGAAAATACAAGCCAAACATATGCAGTGCAGCAATTAAATAAACAGCAGGGTAAATATGTAAACCAGCTAATGATATGCAAGTGAGAGTTTTAGTCATACTCAGGCTGAGACTACTACAGGATCAGTGTCGAAGAAACCATAGCAGTATTTTTTCGAAGAGCCAGTAAGGAACCAAAGCTCTGTATCAGAGTCTAAGGCACCGCCAGATAAAAGTATTTATATTATAATATATTCAGCCTTGATATGATAATACTCTCTCCACCCCATGAAATCTCACGTCTCATGTCCATGACACGCAAGATCATAACTAATGCAGCAGTCATATAATGTCTAGGAAAAACTGTCCATGTCATAACCTGTATCCTATACAGAATCATCGTGAATATCTCAAGAGGATTCTGTCTCATGAATAGTGTCAAGTGTCCTGGGTTTTGTGTACTTGATAGGACAAGTACCAAGAGTAAGGGTATCGAATATCCATCTCTAAATGACGTACCCAACACCGCGTACGGTGTTGGCATCCGACTATGATCGGACACTAGGTACGTCATACGTTTCCTAGGTTAAGCAGTTAAAACAAGTTTATATTTAAATCCACAAGAAATCAAGTAAAATACTATGTCAAGAATTACTGAGAATTGGCCGGGGGCGGCGCTGAGGCGGAGGAGGCCGGGGGCGGCCGGAGGCAGCGGCGCCGGAGCGGGCTGGAGCTGCTGCCGCTGCGGCTGTTCGTCGTCGAGAGGAGGAGAGAGGGAGGCTGGGCTGGGCAGGGTGGTGCGGCGGCGGCGTCGCAGCGGTGGGCGGAGGCGGCGGCGACCGTGGCGGTGGCTAGGGCGGTGAGGGGTGTCGGCCAGGGGGGGAGAACTAGGGTTTTTATAGAGGGCGGAGGGGAGCGGGTCGTGGCGGGGGAGGCGGAGCCGAGCGGGGGAGGCGGAGGTCTTGGGGGTGGACGTGGGCGCGGGCGAGCGGCGCGTGGCCGGGCGGGGCGGCGGGAAGTGCGGGCGGAGCGGCGGTTGCGGGCAGTCGAGTCGTTGGGGAGAGGGGCGGGTGAAGAAGCGGGTCGGGTAGCGGGTCGGGCCGCGGGCAGACCCGACCCGACCCGGTAGAGGAACGGGTGGGCCGGCCCAAGGGCCGCGGGCTGGGTTCGTGGGCCGGGCCGGGCTGGGTATTAAAACTATAATAATAATAATAATAATTAATAATTAAATAAATAATAAAATAAATAATAAAATACTTTTTAAGTGTTTAAAAATAGGTCCGGTGTCCGATAAATTCCAGAAAAATTGCCCTAAGTCCAGTTTTTCATTTTACACCCAAAAATATTATTTTCATAATATTTTAATATCATTTAATATCAATTAAAAATCATTTAATAATTAAAACCCTGTTTTTCAATTACAGAAAATTTCCAGAAAATTACAAAAAATTGTGAAAAATCCAAATTTAAATATTTTGAAAAATCAGGGGGTTTACAATCTACCCCCCTTAAGAGGATTGCGTCCTCGCAATCAAAGAATAACCGGCCAACAGAGATGACGCGGTCGCAAGCATCGTTTGAAAACACATCACAAGATACTTAGGGAAATACCGTTTCCCTAAAAATAAAAGTTATACACTTTCCAGAAAAATCTAGTTAAAGCAAGAAAACTACAACTTTTATGAAAACCAGGTTGTTATTAACAAGTTGCAAATTACTAGGTTGGGGCTGAGGTCACGAACCAAGAGGCACGAGCTACAACAAGACCAAAAACGGATAACTACGAATCACTTACGCGCATCAGCTATTCCATGAGTCTGCGCATTCTCCACGGTCTTCGCTGGAGCTTGTCCGTGTCCTTGCAGTTGATTCCTCTGCTGCTGTTGAGCCTGCTGGAAGTGGGTTGCCTGAGGTGCCATGGGTGGCCTCGGTATTGGTGAAGCCTGCAATGCTGGAGAGGCTGACCGTGGTGCTGGTAACACTTGCTGGTTACCTGTTGGTGCTCTGTCTCGACGCTCAGGGCATTCTTTTAATAAATGCTGACTGGATCCGCAAGCTACGCACAATCTCTTCTTTCGTCTGCACTCTTCCTCGGTGTGGCCTCGCTTGCGACAATATGGACAGACAGGTATTGCCTGTGGAGATGCTTCTGGTGGCTGGTGTATGTGAGACTCCCTTGCGATTCCTGCCTTCGGTGCTCCAGCTGGTGCTGATGTGGCGGGTTGAAGATTCGTCAATGCTTTCTCTCGATGCTGGGACAATCCTTGGCCAAGTGTTCATTGGTTCCGCAAATCAAGCATAATCCTAACTTACGTCTGCACCCGCTCTCAATGTGGCCTTGCTTGTGACAATGTTGACAGGTAGTGTAAACCCCTGAATTTTTCAAATTATTAAATCTTAGATTTTTCCCAATTTTCTGGAAATTTTCGAGAATTTTTTATAATTAAAATCAAGGCTTTAATTAATAAATGATTTTTTAGTTGGCAATAAATAGTATTAAAATATCATGAAAATAATATTTTTGGGTGTAAAATGGAAAACTGGACCTGGGGTAATTTTCTGGGATTTTATTGGGCCTCAGACCTATTTTTTTTAAAAGCCTAAAAACTAGTTTTTATAATTAATTAATTATTACTGTTATTATATTATTATTTCTATTATTATTATTGTTTTATTACTATTATTATTATTAGGTTTCGGGCCCGGCCCGGCCCAGTGGGCCGAGCCCAGTGCAACCCAGCCCAGCCCGGCCATAGGCTAGCGGGTCGGGCGGGTCGGTCAGACCCGAACCAGCGCCCGACCCGACCCGGACCGCTGTCACCCCTACCCAGTCCCCCGCGACTCCGGAATTCTCGCCGCCGCCGCGTTTTCCGGCCGGCTAACCGCCCCCACGTCGCCCCTCCTCTCCGGATCATCCGCCTCGACGCCGGCCGAGACCCCTCGCAACTCCCCTATATAATCCCCATCACCGCCTCCTTTCTCCCCCCAAATCCAAACCCTAACCCTAGATCTACCTAGCTCCGGCCACCTCCGTCTCCTTCCCCGGCGCCGACGAACCCCCTCCTCCTCTCCTCCGGACTACGCCGCTCCACCCGCCGTCCAGGCCACCGTCCCCAGCCAGATCCTCCTCTCATCTTCCTCCCCTCTTCTTCTCAGCCCTCCGCCGGCTATCCCGAGCCCCTCGACGCCGTCGGTGACCTCGCCGCCCCTCGGCTGAGCCGCCGCAGCCCCGGCCCGACCTCGCCGACCGACGGCCAAGACCCCAGAGCCCCGGACACAGCACAGGATACGCGGACACGGCCCAAACCTACCCAGACACGCCACTGACGCGTCCAGGGCACGATACGGACACAGAACCGCGTGTCGGACTCGAAATACCCCGATCCCGAGTCCGAGGCCTCCCCTCGGTGCTCCTCCATCAGCTTCCCGGTAGGTGCCGCTATCAGAACGCACTGTCCCTTCCAAAACCACTCCCCTGTCCGACCGGGACTGACAGAATAAAGCTCTGTCAATCCCGGGATAGCCTAGAAATTGATAGGCTATAGTTAATTAGTAGGTTAATGACTTGTTAATTTTTGGTTGGTTAATTAATTAGTGAATTGATACAACGATCTGCAAATATGTATATTGATTATATATAGATAATAAAAACCTTATTAAATATTACGTAAATTAGTAATTAATTAATAGATAATTCTGAAATGATTTTTAGTATTTATAATACGTAGTATTTAAATAAGTTTTCCAAAATATTATTCTCTTACAAATTGATTTGTAATATTACCAAAATAAAAATTTAGTGATATTTTTCCCCTAAGCCTAGTTTATTAGAAAATAAATTGATTGCTAAAAACAAACGATATTATTTTTATAATTATACTTTCCTATTTTACCCTATTAGAAACAAAACGATACTTTACCATAAAATAAAAATATAATATTTTCTATGATAAAATAAATAAGTTTTATTATTATTAAAAAAAGGGTTTTGTTTTACTAAATTACTATTACAAATAATAATTATTATTATTAATCGATCGTTGGATTGAATCATTAACTTAGTTAACTAATCAAGTCAGATTAAAACCCTTTGTTTTAAATTCTAAAAATCGGATTATTAATAAATGTAGGTTCCTGTCACTAAGGTTGAGACCATCGCGACATCTCACTCGCGTCACCAACCAACTCCAGGCAAGTTTCATATAATTCAAAACCGGTATTTTAGTTGTAATTAAATATGTTGCATGTCATATAGATGTATTGGGACGACACTTGATTTCACGGAACCGACTGATTGACTGATTGATTGACTCATTGACTCATTGACTCATTGACTATTGCCTTGGGAACTGGGGAGTAAAAGTGAGCACCCGTGGTCAAAGCCCCCTTATTGCCTCATTGTGGATAGCTGAAGTCCAACCTCACTGGACTGACGTCGCACCGTGTTCACTAGAACACAAATTGCCTCCAACCCCAACCGGCCACGGGATGCTACCTTTCTCAAAACACTTTTAGTGATTGTAGTTTGTCATCATTTGCTTCATCGACATTTACTGTTCTGGTCTCATATTTGTTGCATACAAAAATATAAATATTGTTCAAAACTATTTCATTGCATCATTTTAGTTATCATTAAGATGCTGGAATTGGATATATGTTCTTGCTCCCTCCTGACTGGAGATTAACAATTTTAGGTGGTTACGGTGACGATGAGGCGTATGACACCTTTTATGGTCCAGACCAGAGTACTGAAGCTCTAGCTGAACCTAGCCAGGAGGCCGATGTTTAGTTGTTTCCCTTTAATTTTCCAAATTGTAATAATCAGGGTTGAAGTAATAATCCTGGACCATGTTTTGCTTGATCTTTGCTTGTAAAAGAATTCCTCTTTCGGACTTAGCAAAAAAATTGAATTTCCTTCATGTATTCTGGATGTCTGTGTGTTACTACGGATTGATACAGCTTACTGCCGCCGTCTCACAACGGTGCAGGCTGGGCATGATCCGACTGGACCCAGTTTATTGGGATCGGGTCGTGACATGTTTTCAGTGGTGGCCCATGCAGGTCTAGTTTACAACCTTTGGCCTAGTCAACTTAGACTAGCCAAACAAACCGACTTGCCTTGACTTTAGGTTTAGTATGACTTTAGGAAAACAGACTCTAGAAACAATTAGAACACTTAGAATTCCTGAGAAAATTTCAATCTGTCACATCATAGGACCAAAATTCTTCTATCTATACATATATACAATTATTTTTGCTTGCTTATAGAACATAGGTTACCTTGCTTATGCTTGCTTCCTAAACCTTCCAGAAGATGGCACGAGGCAAGACAACCCGTTCCGGCCCAGCCGAAGAAGAGGCTTCGTCTTCTGAGCACACCCCAACTCAAGCTCAGTCCGACCCCTCTCCGTTGCAGCTCACAGATCGCCCCCATGCTGCAAGAGCTCCCCGCGCTGCCTACACTTCAGTAGTGCATGCAGCTCCACCCATTCCTCCCAGGACCACATCAATTCCAGCCGATGTGACTCCTCCTGTTGCACCACCTGTGCCAGTGGACCCCGCTGAACTCGTAGGCCTGCTACGAGGAGTTCTTGAAGCCCAGAGGGCCCAAGCTGAAGCAAATCGCGAGCAGACCGCGATTATGAGAGAGGGCATGGAGAACGCCCATAATGTAGCCATGGCAGCGCTAGGAACATCCCGGTCAGAACAGGAACCTGCCAAGGTAATTAAGGATTTAAAAGCTTGGATTCCATTAATGAATTTCTAGTCTAACCACAAACCTGTTATCCAGGTAAAGGTTGGAACTGTGGAAAACTTTAAGAAGTTGGACCCGCGTCCCTTCAAGGGGACCGAAGGCATCATCTACGCAGACGAGTGGCTAGATGATATGGAGCGACTCCTCAGCGTCGCTCGACTCCCAGACGACCTCATGGTTGAGGCCGTAGCACTCCAGCTGAGAGATTTGGCTAACATTTGGTACCGCAACGAGCCAAGATTTCGAGCTAGAGGGATTTCCTGGCGGCTATTCAAGAAGCAGTTCAAGCGGAAGTTCTTTCCAGAGGCTGCCCTCGAAGCTATGGGAAGACAGTTTCAAGATCTGAAGCAAGGAGACCGCTCAATTGAAGAATATGCGGCTGAGTTCAACAGGCTTGGCAGGTTTGCAAGTCACCTGGTGGACAACCCTGTGGAACGTGCTAAGAAGTTCCGGCACGGGCTACGTGAAGAGATCCGCACCTTAGTAGCTGCTAACGGTGCGAAGACTTATGACAAGATGTTGAAAGTGGCCCAAGATGTAGAGGCCAGTTCACCGGCCCGACCCAAGAGGGAGCATCCAGGGTCAAGCAACAACTATCAGGGCAACAACAAGAGGCACAGCAACAACAACAATAGGCCCTCCCATCCCCAGCAGTCCCAGCAACAACAGCCAGCAGCGGCCAACAAAGCGCATCAGTACAACCAACCAAAGGCGGTCAACTGCGTCTACTGCAAAAGGCCAGGTCATACCGCAGAGATCTGCAGGAAGAAATTGGGACACTGCCTTGCTTGTGGATCTGCCACCCATCAAGTGAAGGACTGCCCCACAGCATACAACAAAACTGGAGCTGGACAGCAGAGAGGTCCACTGCCTACCCAGCAGCAGCGCTACAACCAGCACAGAGCCGGGCAAGCTTTTGCCTTGACTGTGGAAGAGCCAGAAGCTGAACCCGAGACGGAAGGAGATGTCATCACAGGTTCCATTCTACTTCATTCGCACCCTGCCTTAGCATTATTTGATTCTGGAGCATCACACAGTTTTATATCTGCAAACTTCATTTCTGCACACCATCTAGTTACTGGCATAAGTAAGATAATCTGTAGAGTTATGACTGGTGGAGGACCAATACCCATTAGTGAGACTTGTAGCTGCCCAGTCACTATCTCAGGACATGAGTTTCAGACTCAGTTCCTAATAATGCCTCTGCCAAACTATGACGTAGTCTTGGGCATGGATTGGCTCAGTCAGCACCATGCTCTGATAGACTGTCGAGAAGGCTGCGTAACTCTAGATCCACCTGGAGGACCTAAACTCAAAGTGATTCGAGCACCTGAAGGCGTGGAATGTGTGTCCTACACATCCATCACTGAAGAAACCGGACCCCCTCATCCTCTCATAGCGGAATTTATAGATGTCTTCCCAGACAATCTTCCAGGGCTACCCCCTGATCGAGATGTGGAATTCTCGATCGATCTTATACCTGGCGCAGCACCAATCTCCCAACGCTGCTACCGAGTGAATCCCAAGGAGTCCAAGGAAATGAAAGACCAGATTGACGAGCTTCAGGCGCAAGGATTCATCAGGACCGGTGCCTCACCCTGGGGTGCACCAGTCTTGTTTGTACCCAAGAAGGATGGGACAGTCAGAATGTGCATAGACTACCGGGCATTGAACAACATCACTATCAAGAACAAGTACCCGCTGCCCCGGATCGACGACCTCTTCGACCAGCTGAGTGGAGCTAAGGTTTTCTCGAAAATAGACCTCAGATCGGGTTACCATCAAATCAAGGTGAGGAAGGAAGACATTCCAAAGACGGCATTCAACACCAAGTATGGACAATTTGAATTCTTGGTCATGCCCTTTGGTCTTACAAATGCCCCAGCAGTGTTCATGAATCTCATGAACAAGGTCTTCCACAAATACTTGGATCAGTTTGTCGTTGTCTTCATTGACGACATTCTGATCTATTCGAAGACCAAGGAGGAACACGAGCAGCATTTGAGGATAATTTTGGAAACCCTCAGAAAGGAGAAGTTATACGGAAAGCTGTCCAAGTGTGAATTCTTCTTAGACAAGGTGGACTTCCTCGGCCACGTTGTCACAGGAGAAGGCATATCAGTGGACCCCAAGAAGATAGCTGCCGTGGAGACATGGAATACTCCCAGGTCAGTTGCAGAGATCAGAAGCTTCTTGGGCTTAGCTGGATATTACAGAAAATTCGTGAAGGACTTTGCAAAGGTTGCTGAGCCCATGACCAAGCTAACCAGGAAGAATGAAGAGTTCGTCTGGACAGAAGCGTGCCAGGCGTCATTTGAAGAGCTGAAGAGAAGGCTAACAACAGCACCGATCTTGTCGCTACCCTCAGGATCAGGAGGATTCTCAATTTATAGCGACGCATCCGGCAAAGGATTAGGATGTGTGCTCCAGCAACATGGAAAGGTAATTGCTTATGCTTCCCGGCAATTACGGACTCATGAGAAGAACTACCCGACGCATGACCTGGAGCTAGCAGCAGTCATCTTCGCCTTGAAGCTGTGGAAGCACTACCTGTACGGCGAAAGAGTAGAGATATACACGGACCACAAAAGTCTCAAGTATGTCTTTACACAGAAGGAGCTCAACATGCGTCAGAGACGATGGTTGGAGCTCATGAAGGACTTTGATATCAGCCTGCAGTACCATCCCGGAAAGGCTAATGTGGTCGCCGACGCTCTTAGTCGATATCCGATGGCGATGCTCTTGACGACAGATCGGTACCTACTGGAGGACATGGAGAAGCTGGGACTAGAACTCGTATTGCCCGCAGAGGAAATGAAGAAGCTTGGACGGGAAGCAATAGTACCCGGCACTGACTTCCCCATGATGCATTTGCAAGTGCAGTCTAGCTTGATGGACAAAATCAAGGAGACTCAATTCGAGGACGGAGCATTGTGCAAGCTCCGGGACCAGGTGTTAGCTGGCACACTGGAGGGATTCTCTATTTCAGACGACGGAACACTGAGGAATGGCACCAGACTTTGTGTACCTGCTGGTGAATTGAGGGAACAGTTGATGCAGGAAGCTCATCATTCACAGTATTCCATCCACCCTGGAGCAAATAAGATGTACCGAGATATACGGGAGCACGTATGGTGGTATGGAATGAAGAAGGATGTCTCAAAATTCGTTGCCAGATGCTTGATCTGCCAGCAGGTGAAAGCAGATAGACAAAGACCAGCAGGACTTCTTCAGCCGCTGCCCATTCCAGAATGGAAATGGGAGCACATCACTATGGATTTTGTGTCAGGATTGCCTCGATCCCAAGGAGGGAAGGACGCTATTTGGGTGATCGTAGACAGATTAACTAAGTCTGCCCACTTCATTCCCTTCAAGGTTGGTTTATCCACCGAGAAGTTAGCTGCCCTATACATGAGGAAAATCGTCCGGATACATGGAGTTCCTGTGAGCATTGTATCAGACCGAGACAGCCGCTTTACTTCTCACTTCTGGAAGAGCTTGCAAGAGAGTCTGGGGACCCAACTGAAGTTCAGCACTGCATATCACCCACAGACTGACGGACAGTCAGAGAGAACCATCCAGACATTAGAGGATATGCTGAGATCTTGCGTCCTAGATTTTGGAGGATCATGGGAGGACCACCTACACTTGGTAGAGTTTGCTTACAACAACAGCTACCAGGCCAGCATCGGCATGACTCCTTTTGAGGCTCTGTATGGACGTCGTTGCCGCACTCCCTTGGCTTGGGACGACGTAGGAGAACGAGTCATGCTGGGACCTGAGATGATTACAGATGCGGCTGAAAAAGTCAAGGTTATCAGAGACAGACTTCGGGTGGCTCAAGATCGTCAGAAACATTGGGCGGACAGCCGTCGCCGACTTGTGGAGTTCGAAGCAGGTGATAGTGTCTTCGTCAAGATCTCCCCCACCAGAGGAACTATCCGTTTTGGCAGAGCTGGGAAACTGAGTCCCAGGTATATCGGCCCATTCGAGATAGAGAGCAGAGTTGGAGAGGTGGCATACAGAGTGGCGTTACCACCTAATCTTGAAGGCGTGCACAACGTCTTCCATGTATCGCAGCTGAGGCGTTACATTCCGGACCCGAGCCACATCCTGAATCATTCAGAGTTGGAGATTGGACCAAGTCTTACAGTACCAGAGCAGCCAGTAAGGATCATAGACCGTATGGAAAAGCAGTTGCGGAACACCGTGATTCCACTGGTCAAAGTTCAGTGGCTCCACCACTCCCCAGGCGAATCCACCTGGGAACGAGAGGCTGAGATGAGGCAGAAGTACCCTCATCTGTTTTAAGGCATGTTTACCCTTGTTCTCCCTTCAATGGTAGTAAATTTCGAGGGCAAAATTTCTATAAGTTGGGTAGGTTGTAAACCCCTGAATTTTTCAAATTATTAAATCTTGGATTTTTCCCAATTTTCTGGAAATTTTCGGGAATTTTCTATAATTAAAATCAAGGCTTTAATTAATAAATGATTTTTTAGTTGGCAATAAATAGTATTAAAATATCATGAAAATAATATTTTTGGGTGTAAAATGGAAAACTGGACCTGGGGTAATTTTCTGGGATTTTATTGGGCCTCAGACCTATTTTTTTTAAAAGCCTAAAAACTATTTTTTATAATTAATTAATTATTACTGTTATTATATTATTATTTCTATTATTATTATTGTTTTATTACTATTATTATTATTAGGTTTCGGGCCCGGCCCGGCCCAGTGGGCCGAGCCCAGTGCAACCCAGCCCAGCCCGGCCATAGGCTAGCGGGTCGGGCGGGTCGGTCAGACCCGAACCAGCGCCCGACCCGACCCGGACCGCTGTCACCCCTACCCAGTCCCCCGCGACTCCGGAATTCTCGCCGCCGCCGCGTTTTCCGGCCGGCTAACCGCCCCCACGTCGCCCCTCCTCTCCGGATCATCCGCCTCGACGCCGGCCGAGACCCCTCGCAACTCCCCTATATAATCCCCATCACCGCCTCCTTTCTCCCCCCAAAACCAAACCCTAACCCTAGATCTACCTAGCTCCGGCCACCTCCGTCTCCTTCCCCGGCGCCGACGAACCCCCTCCTCCTCTCCTCCGGACGACGCCGCTCCACCCGCCGTCCAGGCCACCGTCCCCAGCCAGATCCTCCTCTCATCTTCCTCCCCTCTTCTTCTCAGCCCTCCGCCGGCTATCCCGAGCCCCTCGACGCCGTCGGTGACCTCGCCGCCCCTCGGCTGAGCCGCCGCAGCCCCGGCCCGACCTCGCCGACCGACGGCCAAGACCCCAGAGCCCCGGACACAGCACAGGATACGCGGACACGGCCCAAACCTACCCAGACACGCCACTGACGCGTCCAGGGCACGATACGGACACAGAACCGCGTGTCGGACTCGAAATACCCCGATCCCGAGTCCGAGGCCTCCCCTCGGTGCTCCTCCATCAGCTTCCCGGTAGGTGCCGCTATCAGAACGCACTGTCCCTTCCAAAACCACTCCCCTGTCCGACCGGGACTGACAGAATAAAGCTCTGTCAATCCCGGGATAGCCTAGAAATTGATAGGCTATAGTTAATTAGTAGGTTAATGACTTGTTAATTTTTGGTTGGTTAATTAATTAGTGAATTGATACAACGATCTGCAAATATGTATATTGATTATATATAGATAATAAAAACCTTATTAAATATTACGTAAATTAGTAATTAATTAATAGATAATTCTGAAATGATTTTTAGTATTTATAATACGTAGTATTTAAATAAGTTTTCCAAAATATTATTCTCTTACAAATTGATTTGTAATATTACCAAAATAAAAATTTAGTGATATTTTTCCCCTAAGCCTAGTTTATTAGAAAATAAATTGATTGCTAAAAACAAACGATATTATTTTTATAATTATACTTTCCTATTTTACCCTATTAGAAACAAAACGATACTTTACCATAAAATAAAAATATAATATTTTCTATGATAAAATAAATAAGTTTTATTATTATTAAAAAAAGGGTTTTGTTTTACTAAATTACTATTACAAATAATAATTATTATTATTAATCGATCGTTGGATTGAATCATTAACTTAGTTAACTAATCAAGTCAGATTAAAACCCTTTGTTTTAAATTCTAAAAATCGGATTATTAATAAATGTAGGTTCCTGTCACTAAGGTTGAGACCATCGCGACATCTCACTCGCGTCACCAACCAACTCCAGGCAAGTTTCATATAATTCAAAACCGGTATTTTAGTTGTAATTAAATATGTTGCATGTCATATAGATGTATTGGGACGACACTTGATTTCACGGAACCGACTGATTGATTGACTCATTGACTCATTAACTCATTGACTATTGCCTTGGGAACTGGGGAGTAAAAGTGAGCACCCGTGGTCAAAGCCCCCTTATTGCCTCATTGTGGATAGCTGAAGTCCAACCTCACTGGACTGACGCCGCACCGTGTTCACTAGAACACAAATTGCCTCCAACCCCAACCGGCCATGGGATGCTACCTTTCTCAAAACACTTTTAGTGATTGTAGTTTGTCATCATTTGCTTCATCGACATTTACTGTTCTGGTCTCATATTTGTTGCATACAAAAATATAAATATTGTTCAAAACTATTTCATTGCATCATTTTAGTTATCATTAAGATGCTGGAATTGGATATATGTTCTTGCTCCCTCCTGACTGGAGATTAACAATTTTAGGTGGTTACGGTGACGATGAGGCGTATGACACCTTTTATGGTCCGGACCAGAGTACTGAAGCTCTAGCTGAACCTAGCCAGGAGGCCGATGTTTAGTTGTTTCCCTTTAATTTTCCAAATTGTAATAATCAGGGTTGAAGTAATAATCCTGGACCATGTTTTGCTTGATCTTTGCTTGTAAAAGAATTCCTCTTTCGGACTTAGCAAAAAAATTGAATTTCCTTCATGTATTCTGGATGTCTGTGTGTTACTACGGATTGATACAGCTTACTGCCGCCGTCTCACAACGGTGCAGGCTGGGCATGATCCGACTGGACCCAGTTTATTGGGATCGGGTCGTGACAGGTAGGCAGTACTTGCGGAGATGCTTCGGGTGGCTGGAGCAGCTGAGACTTCTTTGGAGTTCCTTCCTGTGGTGTTTCGGCTGGTGTTAATGTGGCTGGTTGGTGAATCACCACCGCTTTCTCTCGACGTTCTGGGCAATCCCTTACCAAATGTTCCTAGGATCCACAAGATAGACATTGTCCCAGTCTGCGTCGGCATTCCTTAGCGAGGTGGCCTACCTTGCCACAGTAGTGACAAGTAGGAAGGAATGAGGCTCCTGATGCTGTTCTGGGTAGTGGATGTATCTGTGGCCGCTTTGCAGCTCTTTCTTGTTGTGATTGGTCTGGTGTTGACGCATACGGCCGCTTCTGGCTGGATTCGATCCTTGGGGTGCACTCCACAGGTCTTGCTGCAGTAAGAACGTCCTCGTCGAAGGTAGTTGCATTTGAACTGTTTGGCCTTCGTGACTCCGAGCTAGTTCTGTCAATGGGGTTCTCCGATTGGTTTTGTTGAGCTTCTTGTTGCACCCTCTGATAGGCTTGCATCATTATGTAGAACATGCGGAACATCTGCCGTTCGTCCATAGGCGGTCCCAGTGGGAAGGAAGGCATCGGTGGAGTAGGCTGCGTCGAGGGTGGTACGTCATCTTGATGGATTATTGAGGCAGGCTGACTTGCTTGACTGCCTTGTGATGATTGGCCTTCACCCACTGGTGTCACATCGTCTTCGTGGGTAACCACCACGCCCTGTGGTGTTTCTGCATGTGCCTCGTTGCTGGCTTGTGGATCCATATCCCTGCATCCAAAATAAACGATAAGAGGCGCACAGGAATCAAGGCAGGATGCAAGTCAATAATTTAATTCGAATAGATACAGATATCAAAAACGATTCAAGCAAGTAGATGAGATCCTAAAACTTATCCTATCTTATTGCAGGCATGTTCGGTCCCTGAGTTGAAACCGAACAATTTAGTTGTAGACCTCCATGGGCCACCACAAAAACCATGTCACGCCCCAGTCCCAAAATGACGAGGGACTGAGCACGTGAGCAATGGCCAGCAGCACGCACCGATGGACAACCCAATTTAATGGATCCATCAGGGCATGCTTAAGCTGTAGTCTAGCAGTAATATGTTACAAGTCTCAGGTATTTCTAATATCATCCACAGAACAATACAGATTAATGCCAGAAATATTGCAATAGAAATAAATAAGCAATATTAAATAAGGTTGTCTCGGGAAACAAATTCGAGAATTATTCTGTTACATTTAAGAAGAAAGACAGGAAATAAAATACTGAAATGGAAATACTGTGTATATGAAGCCGGTGCTCAGGAGAAGTCTTCTGCAATTATCTCGTCCTCGGTTCCGGGTTCTGCTCCAAGGAGTGCTCCTGTACCGTACACCTCGGGGTAGTTCTCCTCAGCTATACCTGGGGACATAGTCCATTCCAGGTCCTCATGGGACATAACAAGGTACAGAAAATACAAGCCAAACATATGCAGTACAGCAATTAAATAAACAGCAGGGTAAATATGTAAACCAGCTAGTGATATGCAAGTGAGAGTTTTAGTCATACTCAGGCTGAGACTACTACAGGATCAGTGTCGAAGAAACCATAGCAGTATTTTCTCGAAGAGCCAGTAAGGAACCAAAGCTCTGTATCAGAGTCTAAGGCACCGCCAGATAAAAGTATTTATATTATAATATATTCAGCCTTGATATGATAATACTCTCCCCACCCCATGAAATCTCACGTCTCATATCCATGACACGCAAGATCATAACTAATGCAGCAGTCATATAATGTCTAGGAAAAACTGTCCATGTCATAACATGTATCCTATACAGAATCATCGTGAATATCTCAAGAGGATTCTGTCTCATGAATAGTGTCAAGTGTCCTGGGTTTTGTGTACTTGATAGGACAAGTACCAAGAGTAAGGGTATCAAATATCCATCTCTAAATGACGTACCCAACACCGCGTACGGTGTTGGCACCCGACTATGATCGGACACTAGGTACGTCACACGTTTCCTAGGTTAAGCAGTTAAAACAAGTTTACATTTA
The DNA here is from genome assembly GCA_036927795.1 of Iris macrosiphon. Taxonomy (NCBI): domain Eukaryota; kingdom Viridiplantae; phylum Streptophyta; class Magnoliopsida; order Asparagales; family Iridaceae; genus Iris; species Iris macrosiphon. The sequence goes on along the minus strand of JAYESA010000012.1, from coordinate 171,710,470 downwards.
AATCCACAAGAAATCAAGTAAAATACTATGTCAAGAATTACTGAGAATTGGCAAGCTTTACTTGCTCACTGATGCTAAATAAGTCCAGAAAAATAAGTAGCAAGCTGCAGGGTTTGGCAAGGTACACTTGCCTGTGGTTCCGGCTCTGATTGCGGCTCTGACTTCGGTTGGATTCGCAGGCGGTACTCCGGTTGCTGAAACAAATATCACCATCAGATCCAAAAAATATCAATCAGCTAGAAATGCCTGTCCTTGGATCCAATTTGGAGACAAGGGCAAAAACGGCAGTTTCGGGTCAAAATGGGATCCACATGCGGGCCCACTTTGCACCGAAAAATGTGTCAGGGTCAAAGGTCTCCAAATTCACCAAACTTAGTGTTAACAGGTCAGGAACACTGATACGAACCCAACGGAACTTCCAGAATTGGATTCCGATGAGCCGATCACAAAATCGCTCGTCGAGCGGGGCCTGTGGGGCCCACGACACGTGATTTCGTCAACGTTCTCAGAATCGAACCAAACTTGGCTCACAGGATCAGCGTATCGCTACGAGTCCGATGGCGTAAGTTTCGTCTCGATCCGACATGTGTACACAAAGTTAGGGTGTGTTTCAGAAAGTACGGATACGGGACGATGTCCGCGGATACGCGTTGATCCCGGTGTGCACGCATACCCGAATCAGCTTTTGTGAAATCTCACACGTCTGTATCGACGATGCGCACGTATCTGTGAAGACCGCACGCGACCAAGTCGTCCCGTTTGGCGGGGCGTACTCAGTTCCGGGGTGAAACAGGGTCTGGTTTTTCCTGTTTTTGGATCGCGGTGTGCGATCACCACAGGACGCGATGCCCCGAGCGGTTTGTCCGGGCACCGAGAGGGTCATACAGGCTTCTCAACGCAATTTGCGGAAACGAAAACGGAGCTATGAACAGAAAGTTACAAGTACCTGAAGGGGACCCGAAAATCGGGGTCTAGATCGTGTCTGACACGTGTCCGACTCGTGTCGGACACAGGGGAAGAATCTAGGGTTAGGGTTTTGGGGATCTGGCCGGAGATGGGCGGCTCTGCGGCGGGGGAGGCCGGCCGGAGGGGGCTGAGCGGCTACGGGCGGCGCTGAGGCGGAGGAGGCCGGAGGCAGCGGTGCCGGAGCGGGCTGGAGCTGCTGCCGCTGCGGCTGTTCGTCGTCGAGAGGAGGAGAGAGGGAGGCTGGACTGGGCAGGGTGGTGCGGCGGCGGCATCGCAGCGGTGGGCGGAGGCGGCGACGACCGTGACGGTGGCTAGGGCGGTGAGGGGTGTCGGCCAGGGGGGGAGAACTAGGGTTTTTATAGAGGACGGAGGGGAGCGGGTCATGGCGGGGGAGGCGGAGCCGAGCGGGTGAGGCGGAGGTCGTGGGGGTGGACGTGGGCGCGTGTCACGCCCCAGTCCCAAAATATCGAGGGACTGGACACGTGGCAATGGCCAGCAGCATGCACCGATGGACAAACCCAATTTAATGGATCCATCGGGCATACTTAAGCTGTATTACATCAGTCAGGGTTTTACTATTCTCATCCACAGATATAAGATAGCAATAACATCCAAAAGAAATATTAAATAACACAGTCAAAGTAAATAAAATCGGAGAACAATCCGATATTAAGTCTGTTTACACAAGTTCACAAAGACAGGAAATAAAGAGTTCAATTAAACAGAAATAAAGTTTATTTGCCAAAAGACTGAGCAGGGCGAAGCATTTGTTCAGGAAAAATCCTCAGCTATCACCTCGTCTTCGGGTTCAGGTACTGCTCCGAGTAGTGCTCCTGTTCCGTATACCTCAGGGTAGATCTCGTCTGCTATAACTGGAGAACAAAACCAGGTCCTCAGAGGGACGTAATAAGGTACAGAAGAATACGAGCCATAATACAGTGAATAAACATGCAAGTCAACCAAGATGTTATACTCAAGAGTAGCATCAGAAATTAATAAGTCTAAGACAGTGGCATGCCGACGTTGCTATCAAACAAATCTGGGTAAATAATTAAACTAGCTAAGTGATCATGCAAGTGAGAGTTATTATTCATACTCAGGCTGAGACTACTACAGGATCAGTGACAAGAAACCATAGCAGTGTTTTCTCGAAGGGCCAGTACAGGTGCCAAAGCTCTGTGTCAGAGACTAGGACACTTCCAGATAACCATATATATATAATATAATCAGCCTTGATATGGTAATACTCTCCCCACCCAATGTAATCTCACGTCACAGTTCTCAATGTTCATGTTATGCAAGATTAGAACTAATGCAGTCGGTCCTTTATTAAGTTCTAAGAAAATAAGCTTAAATCATGAAATCTATATCCTATTATGAAACTCCTTAAAAATCAGGAAGATTCTATATCATGCTTTGTGTCAGGTGTCCTGGGTATAAAGTACTGGATAGGGCAAGTACAACAGTCACAGAATTTTAAGCAAGAGAATCAAAATGAATCAATAAGCTGCATTTATGGCAAGGTACACTTGCCTGGATTTCCTGTTTCAATTGTAGCTTGAGCTTCAGCTGGGATTGTAGGCACTACTCCGGTTGCTGAAACAAACATCACCATCAGGTCCAGAACACATCAATCAGCTAGGAACGCCTGTCCTTGAGTCCAATTTGGAGACAAGGACAGAAACGTCATTTTCGGGTCAAGGCGGGGTCCAATTGTGGGCCGCTTTGCACCAAAAAATGTGCCAGGATCAAAGGTCTCAAAAACAGTCAAACTTAGTGTCAACAGGTCAGGAACGATGATACGAACCCAACGGAACTTCCAAAATTGGATTCCGATGAGCCGTTCTCAAAATCGCCCGTCGGGTGGAGCCTGTGGGGCCCACGACACACGATTTTGTCAACGTTCTCAGAATCGAACCAAACTTGGCTCACAGGACCAGCGTATTGCTATGAGTCCAATGGCGCAAGTTTTGTTTCGATCTGACTTGTGTACACTAAGTTACAGCGAGAAACAGAAAGTACGGATACAGGGCGGTGTCCGCGGATACGCACTGATTCCGGTGTGCACGCACATCCGAATCAGCTTCTGCGAAAGCCCGCACGTCCGTATCAACGACGCACACGTATCGGTGAAGACTGCACGCGACCAAGTCGTCCCGTTTGGCGGGGCGTACTCGATTCCGGGGTGAAACAGGGTTTAGTTTTTCCTGTTTTTGGATCGCGGTGTGCGATCACCACAGGACGCGATGCCCCGAGCGGTTTGTCCGGGCACCGAAAGGGTCATACAGGCTACGCGATACAATTTACGGAATCGAATTCCGAGCTACGAGTCAAAAGTTATGAATACCTGAAGTAGGTTCCAGAAAACTGAATCCTCGTGTCCTGAGTTGTGTCCGACACGAGTCCAAAACTAGGGTTAGGGTTCACTGATCCTGTGTCCGGCCGAGTCTGTGTTCGACTGTGTCCTCAGTTTAGGGTTCAGGGCACGTCGGACTGCTCGAGGCGGAGAACGGCGAGGCTGAGTTGGGTTCACGGCGTGGCCCAAGGGCGGCGGCAGGCGTCTAATGGCGGAGGCGGGCCGATGCACGGGCTGACCGGAGAGAACTGCTGCGGGTCGGGGTTCGACCGAGCGGGGGAGAGACACTGGGACGCGGGGAGGAAGGGGGAGAGGATTGGCCGGTGAGGCGCTGCAGGAGGCGGGACACGGCGGGGGAGGCAGCGTCGGCGAGGGGCGGCGTCGGGGTATTTCTGGCCGGAGGGGCGGGGCTTCTAGGGTTTTTATAGAGAGAAGGCGGGAGAGACGGCGGTTGCGGTGACCGGAGGCGAAGGGTCGGGGACGCGAGAGGGCGGCGACGGCGGGTGAGGGAGTTGGAACGACTCGGCTGCCGGCGGCGAGAGTTTCGTCAGTTACAGGGAAGAGGAGGAGATGGCTGGAAGCGGGTCTGCGGGTTGGCGGTCGGGTCGGGTCGGATTGAACCCGGATCCGACCCGATAGCCCAACGGGCCGATTCGGGTTAGGCGGGCTGGGCCGGCTCGATGGGTTGGGCCGGATTGGTTTAAATAAATAATTAACTCATTTAAATAATTAATTAATTAACAATTAATAATAATAGTTTTTAGGGCTTTTAAAAACCATCCGGGGTCCAATAAATTTCCGGAAAAATACCCTATGTCTGATTTTCTATTTTACACCATAAAATATTATTTTCATAATATTTTAATATTATTTATTAACATTTAAAAATTCTTTAATAATCAAAGAACCTGAATTTAATTAGGGAAAATTCCCAGAAAATTCCAGAAATTCTAGAAAAATGTAAAAATCCAATAATTAAAATTTTCTTGAAAATCAGGGGGATTACAGCGCGGGCGAGCGGCGCGTGGCCGGGCGGGGCGGCGGGAAGTGCCGGCGGAGCGGCGGTTGCGGGCAGCCGAGTCGTGGGGGAGAGGGGCGGGTGAAGAAGCGGGTCGGGTAGCGGGTCGGGCCGCGGGCAGACCCGACCCGACCCGGTAGGGGAACGGGTGGGCCGGCCCAAGGGCCGCGGGCTGGGTTCGTGGGCCGGGCCGGGCTGGGTATTAAAACTATAATAATAATAATAATAAATAATAAATAAATAAATAAATAAATAATAAAATACTTTTTAGGTGTTTAAAAATAGGTCCGGGGTCCGATAAATTCCAGAAAAATTGCCCTAAGTCCAGTTTTTTATTTTACACCCAAAAATATTATTTTCATAATATTTTAATATCATTTAATATCAATTAAAAATTATTTAATAATTAAAACCCTGTTTTTAAATTACAGAAAATTCTAGAAAATTGTGAAAAATCCAAATTTAAATATTTTGAAAAATCAGGGGTTTACATAAATAAGGAATGTAAATCATCAGCTAGTCTCAACAAAATGCTTCGGGGAACAACCCGATAAATATCTAATGCAATGGTTCAACATACCAGAAAGTAAATGACTGAAATAAATAATAAATACTGAGCATGAAACATGGATGCTCAGGAGAAGTCTTCGGCTAATACCTCGTCCTTGGATGGCGGTACAACTCCTGGATCAACTCCTGCTGCGGTCCCGTATACCTCGGGATAGATCTCGTCCTCAAATCCTGGGGACATAATCCATATCCAGGTCCTCAGGGGACATAGCAAGGTACAGAAAATATACAAGCCAAAATATAAGTAGTGCAGCAATAATGAGATAAATAGGGTAAGCTATATAGCCATCTATGTGAAATGCAAGATGAGAGCATCACGAGTACTCATGCTGAGCCACTACAAGCTCTGTGTCGGGGAGCCGGTAGCGGTAATAACCGGTAGTGGGTCTAGCTCTGCTCCGAGAGTCTACGACCTCTCAATAATAGAAGATATATATATATAATAGCCTGTAGCCTGTGTGTCTCTCCCCACCCAATGTAACCACGCATATCATGACCATAACGTCTCATGTCCATGTCAAGCGGGATCATAGCTAATGCAACAAGTCATAATATATCTAAGAATATAGTATCTCTGTCAAGTCCTGTATCCTATACAGAATCACCACGAATATCTCAGAAAGATCCTGTCTCATGAGGAGTGTCAAGTGTCCTGGGTCAAAGTGTACTTGGTAAGACAAGTACGAGAATATAAAGTGTCACGAATTTCCATCTCTAGATGACCGTACCCAATACCGCGTACAGTGTTGGCACCCGACTAATAATCGGACGCTAAGTACGTCACACGGTCCTAGGTTAAGCATGCACAGCAATATAATGAAGCAAGGAAAATATATAATAATACTGCAGAGGTTGGCAAGGTACACTTGCCTGGGATCCTGTTGCTGGTATGAATCAGAGTCCAAGTCACAGTCCAAATAGCCTATGTATTACAAATTTATCACGTCAAAAGATAATTTATTTTAATTTATTTAATTCTGGAATAATTACTCTAAAATCCTATTTTAATCTTATTATTCTGATTTTTATGTTAATTCCTAAATTTTGTCCAAAGAAACTGAATTTTATCAACTCGAGACTCATGGCACGCAAATCGAGGCGATCTGTTGACCAAAAAGTCAACCGACACAAAATTGACTTTCATGCATGATTTCCTGTAGATTTCAGCATCAAAAACATACTGGAATTTACGGCTCGTCCGAATTCAAATTCGTTTGGGAATTATGGCACATACAAATTTTGTATTGTGTACCGATGGTTAAATTCTAACCTAGAAGTTCTACAAAATTAACAGTATATAAATACTTCGAATTAAATTCTGGAAAAATATATGTCGATGATCTCGACATTAGCTTTCCGAAACTTTAAACGGTTCATGATTCTGATTCCTGGTTCTCCCGAAATCGCGAAAACATTGAAACACGTCTATTTTTGGACATGCTGTGCTCTACGAATTTTCCAGAATTTAATACTCATAATTTTATAAAACAAATTATATAATCAGAAAGCTAACCTTAATATCGTTCTAACGCAAGAAACTAGGCCTCGTTTGGAGTCCAGAGCTATGCGCAATGACTTCTGGAAGATGAAGGAACCCTAGATGGCAATTCTCCAAAATCTCTCTCTAAAAAAATAATGGGATAATTAGGGTTATAATAATATATATATATAGGGATGTTGAGAGGCTGAATAAAAGTTGATAGGGTGACACGTGTCATGATTTGATTGGATAATTTTGGTTATATTATTTGTTTTTTTTATTTGCCTTTATCAAAATATTATTTAAGTCGTTTTAAATCTAAATAACTCAAAATAAACATTAAAAATAATCATAAAAATCTGGAAAAATTACAGAAAATATATTTTGAACCTAAAAACCCTAGAAAAATATTTGGGATAATTATAGATTTCCTACTATAATTAGGAGAAGCTCTAAAAATTAGTTTTGCCATAAAACTAAAACTAAAAATAAATACTAACATTATTCCAAAAATTCTGAAATAATTCCAGAAAATATATAATAATATTATAAACCTTAGAAAATAACGTGGGTCCATTCTATATTCCTAGACTTGCACCATAAATTCTACAAGTCCTAAAAATTAGTTATTAGCCTAAATAACTCCCAATAAATACTAAAAATACTCAGAAAATTCCCAAAAACTTCTAGAAAATATATTTTATTATTTAGAACCTAAAATAAAAGTTTGGGATATTTTTAATTATATTTGAATCTAAAATAAATTTTTAAAAATTCTAGAAAATTACAGAAAATTGTAAAAAATCCAAATTAAAAATTTCTGAAAAATCAGGGGGTTACAATCTACCCAACTTATAAAAAATTTGTCCTCGAAATTAAAATTAAGACATGGTAGAAGTCAAAGATGGTCTAAGATTTGCATTGGTTAAAATGCAAGGCTAGGTTTAACGGAGTGGACGATGTTACACGTTGCACATTCCGAAAATCATGGAAGAAATTCACATGAGTGAAAATAGGTTTCTTCGTGTGTCATGTCCAATAGTGTGGACACCTAAATGCTCTTTTGCATAAAAGCGCCCAATAATTGAAACTTTGCACAAAGATGGAAATTGGAGGATGGGCATGTCTAGGACAAGGTGTGGAATTTGTAGGAAGGCGGTGACTAGGGAAGTGCTCCAATTATCGAAGCAATGGTAAGGCGCGCCGAGGGATACCATATTGTAAAACTAAATAAAAATGTCGTGTTCTATTCCTAAGTGGATTCAAGCTAGCCTCAGTCTCACTATCTAAGCCAAGTAGGTCTACTTCTTAGGTGAGGGGGTTTCACAATCCAGCCAACTTAAGACAATATCGTCCTCAAAATTAAAATAAGGCATAATTTGTTAATCCTTCGTGTACATAAGGCAAGTCAATCGCAATCTCCTTACGACAATTAAAATCCTAATCATATCCATTACAATCACTTCTAGGTTAAGATGACCACTGATCCAATCAAATTTAACCTATGGTTATCTCTTCTCGCTTTTTCAAATTATCCATATCCAAATTTAAATTAAATCCATATATCATCTTCAAGATTTAAATACGCATATCAATTTTACCTCACGATTTCCAATTATCATAATCTCCTCTAGAAGTAATTCGAGTCCATTATTATTCCTATTTTCACTTATAAATTTTTGTATGCTTCAACTTCTTAAATTCTATTCACATCCTTAATATTTCAAATATGTAGTCCAACCATCAAGTTTTTTATTTTAACTCAAATCATCAACTTGAAAAAAATAATTTAAATGCAGTCCACCATTGTTCAAGTCTGAAATTCCATCTTTTTATCCTCTAAATTTCAAGTTGATGATTTTACCTTCATTGTTTAAATCATGTACTTAAGGTATAAATATCGGGTCCTCAATATCAATTCATTAATCCTCATCATCTTAGTCATTCTTCTAAAATTCTTAAAATTAAAATGGCTTGAACCTCTCCCAATTTAATCTTACTCGATCACAATCTAAAAAAAATTCCTCTCGAGTTGACAATGCACTACTACCCAACTTAGAATTTACCCATCTATCACATAAGGCTATATACCTTAAGAGAATATTCCTTAATATGTTTACTCATGTCATTTAATCCTCGAACTTCAATGCCGATCATATCACATATGATATGTCCTTAATTACGAAGAATAATCCTCAAGTATGTGATCGGCCTATAGGGTATATCTAGTATTCTCTGTGTATCAATTTATACCAAGCACGATGTTTCATCTTTCCGAAATAAGGGAAGACGAAGACCAATAATAAAGAGTTCAAGGGCAGCGTAATAGAATAGAAGTATTGGGATCAAGGCGTTTAAAGAATTCAATTGGGAATTGTCAAAGCAGTTGTGGATTGAAATCCTATTTTGGTAATCCTTTGTTAGCCTGCTCGTATTAGTACAGTTATGTAACCGATACGATATGTCAGACATGTCTAGGGCAAGTATATTCGTCTACTAATCACTACATATCTCAATCCACGTAAGGTATTATTGCGAGGGCGAATCAAGCGCACTATGGTTGATCAGACCGTAATACACTGATTCTGAAATGTATTATTGTGGGCCTCCCCAATAATACATATGTCATGAACAAGCTCGATAAAGAATAAGCTTGCAAAACTAGGCTATAAAATAGCACAATAAGTCAAGGTAGTATATGAAATATAAGCACGCTAGATGATGATGAAAGGAGGTACAAATTATTCAAGTTCACAAAACGAACAAAAATGAGCAACAATAATAAAAGACTCTACAATCTCTACAGTTATCATACAACCTCCTTGTCTAAGTTGCTAGTCGACCCAATAGGGCATGAACCTCTAAATTCTATTGTCTGAATAAACACTATCATCTTATGCTAGCATACAATTATTGCCATTCAGTTACACCGCCTTGATGGGTTAAGTGGACTATGTGGTACTAGTCTCAAGGGAAAGGGAATATAACTTGTATCGAGGTGGGGGTACAAATTACGTAATTTAACACTAAGGGATAATCATCGGGTCACAATCTACAAGATTAACTCAAACTTATCGAACTCTAACTACAAAACACAAAATTTTCAAATTCAAGACTACAACTATAATCCTAGCAAACTATGGGTCCTTAACAAGGAATAAAATTACTTGGCCTACTATTAGAAGTGTCAGGGGCACGAATTGAAAGACGGAGAAAAAGAAGAACATATTTTAGTCGTTGCGCATTAGCGAACGTTAAGGTCGCTGATGAACAACATATAAAATTAAAATATGGGGCTCTAGATAATGTCATGGTTTTCTAAGGTGAAGGTGGCGAGCAATTCTCCATGTTGAGGTATGATCTCATGGGGAATGTCATACTCGTTGCTCTGGGCTTCCTGAGGTACTGTATGTTAATATCACGACAAGAACCTATATCCTAACACTATCTCACTATGCACATTAGGTTTAGTCCTAACATTCGATATCGGGTTTCTATTGGTTCCTCAAGACTAGGGTCAAACATTAGGGTCAATCTCTAACTAGCTCTTAGTAGTGCCTATACTACTCTTAGGTCATTCATGACTATAACACAAAATAATGGTAAATTATTCTATAGGTGAGGGACGCTAGGGTTCATTAAGCGTTCTACTTAGGGGTGTGTCAATATCCTAGCTGTACTCTCAACAGGAGGGTTACCCTACTTATCATTCTATCAACAGGGGCTTCTATATTCTAGGAGAAGGCTACACTCAAGGAACTAATGAGAAGGCACATGAATCAAGCAGGATGCAATTTTTCAACGGAATAGATTGGAAGGAGGAGGAGGAGAAGCCATAGTCAGTTGTGGATGAGATCCTATACTCTAATCCTATTTGCAGGCTTGCTCGGTCCCTAAGTTGAGATCGAACAATTTTGTCATGGACCTGCATGGGCCACCACAAGTTCTCTAGACTCTTTCAGGATATGTACATTCCATCTATTGTTCGATCGAAACTTTGGGACAAGTTCAATCGTCTTACTCAAGACAACAAAACGGTAGAAGAGTACAATGCAGAGTTCATCCGTTTGAGCCGCTTCGCACCTACACTAATTTCGACAGAAGAAGAGAAGGCTGGGAAATTCTTTGACGGACTAAACTTTGAGCTACAGAGACAGATTAGCTCTATCGCACCTACTTCTTATACATACGTCCTTGCTGCAGCCCGACGCATGGAGCGCGTCACCAGAAGAGAGTCAAGCCAAAAATGGTTGTCCACGTCAGCACCAGCCAGAGCACCACAGGGAGAAGCTGCAAAGAGACCTCACATGTACCAGCCACCCAGAGCATTTTCGTAGACACTGCCTACATGTCAATATTATGACAAGCGAGGTCATTATGAGAGCGAGTGCAGACGCAAGTTAGGATTATGTTTGATTTGCGGATCCAGCCAATATTCAGCTAAGGATTGCCCTAAGCATCGAGAAGGAGAACCGATGGTTAACCGACATGCTTTACTAGCACCGGGAGGATATCATCCGAGGCCACCGTTGGCACTACAGGCAGCACACTTTCAGCAGGCCCAGCAACAGCAGATGGCACCACCACAAGGACGTGGACAGGCTTTTGTGATGACAGTGTAGGAAGCACAAACTCGAGGAGTAGCGAATATGAGTAAGATTTAAGTTTTATCATAGCTATCTATTCCTAGTAATACTTTAGCACATGCCTGTTAGTTCCATTCCCTAGCCTATACCTAGTAGTTGTTTGTCTAGATTAGTAATATGTGCGTGGTACCCAAGTTTTCATAAGCTGTAGTTGATCCTTGCTCTAATCAGACTCCTTTAGTCTTTCGTTACTTATCTCTTATTGCCTAGGGGAAAGTTTTTATTCCTTTCCTACATGTTCTGTTTGAACAAAACCCTCACCCTTCCTCTCGATTTCTCCTTGTTCATGATTTTTTTATCCTTTGTATCGTGCATCAAACATGTCTTGCAACTGCATCATCTCTTCTGACCGGTTATATTTTGTTTTCTTAATTGCGAGGATGCAATTCTTTTAAGGTGGGTAGATTGTAAACACCCGAATTTTTTTAAAATTTTAAATATAAATTTTTGGAATTTTTCTGTGATTTTATTTAATTATAATAAATGTCCTTCAGGGATTAATATTTTAGTGTATTAAAATAAGCATTAAAATATTATAAAAATTATATTTTTGAGTGTATAATTAATAATATGATGTTGTATAATTTTTCTGGAATTTATTGGACTCAAAAACTATTTTTAATAGCTAAAAAAAATTATTTTTAGATAAACCAGACTGAACCAGCTTGAACCGAACCGAACCAAACCAAACCAAACTAAACCCAACTGAACCAACCCCACCTATTGGATCCTACCCGACCCGACCCGACCCGACCCGCTAACCCACTCTTCCCACAGCACCAGCACGACCCCCCCCCCCCCGTTCCCGAAACTCCCGGCGACCTCTCCGGTCCCTCTCCCCGTAACAGCCGCGGCCCTCCCCTATATAAACCCCCAGTGACAGGATCACCACCGCCATCACCACTTCTCCACCTTAGGCGACGACCACCGCCATCACTCCGCCGCCGTCGACGACGAAGACTCCGGCTCCAGCTTCCCCGAGCGGCCGCACGTGATCACAGCAAAAAAACCCATGATCGCAACAAAAAAGTATATATATATATATATATATATATATATATATATATATATATATATATATATATATATATATATCAAAGGTCCCGTCGGGAGAGCCCCGCTGAAGCCCCAGCTTCAGCAGGATATATATATATATATATATATATATATTAGGGTAGGCTTTGACCTATATTATATTTTGGATTGTAACGGAGTGGGTTCATGTCGTCATATGTCGAGTCGTATCACCATCCAAAGATTAGGAAAATGCTAACTTTACAACCAAATGCTTACAATCTTCTTACAACCCCCCTATATATGTGTCCTACCCGGCTCCACATCTCCCCTCTCTTCCCCAATGGAGGCCGACCATGTGGCGGTTGTAAAAGAAGTTGTAAGCATTTGGTTGTAGGCATAACAAAGCCCCAAAGATTAAGGTAAGTACATTATTATTTTATATATTATTATCACTATCATTTTTGTCGTCATCGATTGATGTTTAGATGCCATATTTACTTGTTATTGTGCGCATAAGAGAGATGGATTTTTATAGACTTTGTAGATCATATTTTATGTTCACTTTCCATGTTTACTTGTTTTTCATATTATCGTATCAATCGTGTCATTATCATTTTTGTTTAGTGAGTGTAGGATAGGAGAATATTTTGAGTAAGCATGTGGTTATTTCAACCAGTGCATCCTTTTTAGTGAATTATCGGTCGTGCACCACAAGTACAACTGACTTATGTACCTATCTCGTCCACATACGGAAAACCAAAATTCTAATGACACAATACACGAACATTATTCTTGCTAAAGTGACATGCTAGATTCTCGTAATGATTTTTTCATGCATATCGATCTTATTCGCCATATCGTAATTTTCTTATAGTTATGGTCATGATAATATTTCTTAAATGTCTTCTTTGGTTTCTTTTCATGTTAGTGTTATAGCTATATCTTGATGCGTAGTCGTACTGTATTACTTGTCTTTGCTCCAATTCTTATCCTTTTGTTGGAGATAGAGATAATTTTGCAGGACAATCTTAGATTGTAAAGGGATTATATAACTCTTTGAATTTAAATATGAAACCATCCATAATATGAAACCATCCATATATATATATATATATATATATATATATATATATATATATATATATATATTCTTTCAGCTGAAATTCATATATTTTTTATATTAATTTGAATAGTAGTATGAAACATTACGAGATAATAACAAAAAAATTCTAAAGGCACATCATTTTTTGCTCAGGACAGCCCATTAGGACTGTCAAAAAATTTGACAATCATATCTATTAGAATGATTGTCAATCATTTTCACAGTCCTGAAAATGTAGAACTGTCAAAAAATTTGATTGTCCTACCAATTGAAGGACTGTCAAAAAATTTGACACTATTAAATATTTAGATAGGACTATCAAAAAATTTGACAGTCGTACCTATTGGAAGGACTGTCAAAAAAAATTGACAGTTCTAAAATAGGTAAGACTATCAAAAAAAAATTGGCAATCCTACATATTGGAAGGACTGTCAAAAAATTTGGACAATCCGAAAAATTAGGCTGTCCTGAGTAACTTTGGTTAAAGGTGCAAGATGGGTCGGGCGGCCCATAAACCGGCTCGGTCAACGCCGGTCTGGGCTGGCTCAGATCAGGTCAATGGACCGGCCCGAACCGGCCCACCCTCCCCCCTGGTCCGGGTTGGCTCGGAGAATCCGGCCCGCAAGCCCGGCCCTGCCCGCTGCATTCTCCCATAAGCCCGGCCCGGTTTAAGCCCGGTTCAGGCCCCGTTCAGCCATTAGGGAAATTTTTACCAAAATTCTTCCGTTTTATTGACAGATTTATGACCGTTTTAGAAGTATTTTGGTCATTTTGCTAAAAATGACCAAAATATCCATTATAACAACTCTTTTTGAGAGTATTCATTTGCACCCAAAAAAATCCTATAAATAGACCATAATTCATGAAAAAATAAATAAAATTAAAAAAAATTTTGCTTACAAAATTTAGAAGCAATATAATGTGAAGAGCAATATCATGGAAAATGATGAACCACCACATCAACTGCAATATCAGCAAGCTTAACCCGCACAATAACCTCAACCCGCACCGCAACAAAAGTTTGAATCGAAAATTTTGTATCATTTTAGCGGAGTTTACAGTGATTGTTATACGGAAAGAAAAGGCTCGAATAAAGTTCTTGTTGAATGCTTGCATTGTAGGAAACGACTCAAATGAGACCATAACTATGGTACAAGAAAGCTACGTAGGCATCTGAAAATGTGTATGAATATCTAGATATCTTTTTATTTTCTTGTTGGCTCTTGCACGGGTGAGAGGGATGGGTAGTGTAGGAATAGTGTAGAATATATATATATATATATATATATATATATATATATATATATATATATATATATATATATATATATAATTTTATTTAAGGTTTTCTACATTTAATCTTATTAACTAATTCAAATTAAATAACTTATTAATATTTATTAACTTAGAATTAATAACTTATATATATATAATCATTATATATATATATATATATATATATATATATATATATATATATATATATAATAAAATAAAATAAAATAAAATAAAATAAAATGAAATCGGGCCGGCTCGGCCCAACCCGGAACACCCAGTCCGGTCAACCCGGACCGCCGGATACCGGTTTATGGGTTCGGCTTGGATTCGGCTCCCACGCCTCCGGGTCGGACCGGACCGGGCCGGTCCGATTCTTTAATGGATTTGGACCCAAACCGACTTGAATTCGGTTCAATCCGGTCAACTCGAACCTCGGACCAATCCGACCTGACCGATTCACACCATAAATTTTGGTAGTGTCTTTAGAATTTGTCTAATAATATTAGGAAATGACTATTGTCGTTTATTAGTGGCAACCTAGTTGGTATATGCTTGTTCCTGATGGGAATTCCAAGAGAGAAACAGTAAAATTCCAACTAACTAAGCAAACACCTAGACTTGTATGAGAGTACCGTTGTTGTCAAAATAAAGCTAAAGCCAACTATATAACTGTCCACGATCCTCACCACCCCACCAAATCCAACAACAAAGTGCAAGCACAACCTCAGCCATTAGTCGTCGCTTCCGTTGACGTCGCCATCCAAAGCTGAGGGTGGGCCCCTCCTGCCTGCAGTAGAAGCAGCAATGGGACGGCCGCGACAGGATTCCGGTCCGGACCTAAATGGGTGGCAAGTGAGGACTGTCTCCTCTCACCCCACTTCTCATTTTTATTTTCTAGTTAAATATTTAGTTAAATATTTAGACTAATTACCGTTCAAATTCTAAATTTTATATCAGTTTAGAGTTTAAGTACTGACATATTCAATTTACGAGTTTAAGTCCTGACATATCCAATTAAAAAATTTAGAATCATAAATTTTTTTTTTTTTTTTTATTTTTTTTATTATATCCTCTCTAGTCTATATAGAAAAGATTTCTTTATCAAACATTGAGGAGGATATAATAGAAAAATAAAACAAATAATATAAACTCATGTTCTAAATTTACTAATTGGAAAGCGTCAGTGAAAGAGATTATAGGCCTCGGACGGCCAGTGGTCCATCTTTATCAAGATTAAGATCGGCTTCAATCCATTCTTTCATTACTTCCTACGAGGAGCCCCCGTGTCAATCTCTTCCATTCCTCTAGTCAGACCATCTGTAACACTCATAGCTACAGTTCTAACTCGATTATTTCCTAATCTGACAAAAATGCCTCCTTAAACGCTGCTCATTGGTAAGCAGCCGGTTCCCAACAACCACAAGAAGGACTTCAGGACTTAAACTCTAAGCTGATATAAAATTCAGGATATAAACTCCAATTAGTAGCCCAAATATTTATGTTCTTTTTAAAAAAAAATTATCAATTTTATGTTTTGTTTTCTTAGAAATTTGTAATTTTTAATTATTATATACATATTTACTTCAGGTCATACTTTTTTTTTTAAGATTATTATTTTTTGATAATTTGACACGCAAAAAGAGAATTTATACGGTGGAGGAACAACAAAATTTTGATGTAAGCTAACTTTATTTAGCAAAAAAAAATAGTCTTTGCATCTGAGATTGGTTATTCTTTTAAATTTTTGCATCCATCCTGCAGTCCGTAGCGCGGAACCGGCCGGTCCGGACCAAGACGGGAGAATTCGCTGCTTTGTCGTCGAGCGCGTGGCTCGTCCGGCCGTCGTCTGGATACAGCTACTGCGCGGACCGACCATATGAAACGGTCTTCAAATCCTGGTTCTTGTTGATATCGAACTCAAACGGAATGTGGAATTAAAATTCCCAACTGTCAGTTGATGGAGATGGCAAATTTGCGTCAACGTTCAAGCTTTGAAGGACATGGATTTTTGTTGGGGTTGAGAACATAACCTAATGCAATTGTTTACGTACTATGACAATGTACCATCTCATTTTCACACCACATTTTTATGACCGGCAATTCTTCTCTTTGCGTGCGCCAGGTGTCCAGCCTCCATTCGGAGGGAGAGGAAGAGGTGGGGTCCAATAGGACCTATGTAGTAGGGAAGAGCATTCGATTTATTCGGTTTCAATTGAATCGAAATAGTCAAAACCGAATAAACCGATATTCTAAAAATATAAAACCGAACCGAAATTAACCAAAACAGAAACCGAACCGAACCGAATAAACTATTTGGTTATTCGGTTTGTTCGGTTGGACTATTGTTATTGTTTAATGGATCGGACACAAAGTTAAAATCTTAGTTAAATTATATTAAAAGTTATAATTTTATACACACATGTATTGTATTTCAAAATTAAATTTCAAAACATATATATATATATATATATATATATATATATATATATATATATATATATATATATATATATATATATATATATATATATACACATTTTTAATTACAAAATATGCATAAAATAAGAGTATTTATATAATTGTACAAATCTTATTTGATTTTAGGTTTTGGACAGAAATCAAAATCGAAACAGAATAAAAAAATTTAGTATTTTTAAGACCAAAATTAATTTAATTTTTTTTTTAAATTGAACCGAATTCCTTATTCGGTTCGATTCGATTTTTCAAAATCGAATAATGCTCACCCTACAATGTAGTAGGGAGGAGCGTTTGTTGTAAGTGAGTTACAGGGAGTTGGTTGTAAACTTAGCATTTGCCCTTTAAGAGAGAATACAACATTTTTGTGGTACAAGATGTGATGTGTGACCTGATGATCTCACACGATGAAAATGAATATAATGAAGGACAAGAATTTTCAAACCGCATATTTAAGAGGGACTACAACATTTTTTCTACAGTTACATCAGTACTTGTAGAAAAAAAATTAGCTAAATTATAACTTTGATTCCTCAACTATCTAAAATGTTTAACTTGATTTCCTCAACTTCGATATGTGCTAATTTTAATATCCTGAAGAAAAAAAAATCAAATTGTCCCTCTCCCTCCTCCCTCCTCCGGTGAACACCCCCCCCCCCCCTATCTCCGGCGCCGACGACCGGGGGAGGGGGACACAACAATAGGCGACAGCAGCACGGGTATTGTGAAACCACTATTGGGACTTGCTACCCCTGACAGATCGGATAACTCGAAATACTTGCAGTTCTAGACCACTAGACGGACTTGCAACTCAGCTCTGGATCGGGTCAAAATGTCTCGGAATAGTCCTTTATGGCTTGGTCAGTGACCTTCATATAGATATAAATCGATTTGAGATTGTGCGTTTGAGTAGACGGCGGACGGCCACCTTGCCTCGGACAAGAGTGTGCGCATCGAGGATGATAGCAAGGCTTGGATTACATGGTTCGATAGGTTCACACTTTACTTACGGAATTTGAGTAGAACATATTGCATGCTTAGTTTCCTTTGAGATTTCATATAACTGCTAGAATGTTTACTGGATTTCAATGCTTGCATGCTTAACTTGCTTTACTGCTTTCAATATATATCTTGACATGAAATCAATTTAGGTTTAAACTAGCAAGATCATTTTGTAATAATTGTATGCTTCACATATTTACTTAGTCTCGGTTTAGGCGAGTGGGTTTACCCCGTTCACCAATACAGCTGTCTACTGACCCACGTTTGTGGACATATCTTTCAGGTACGCAGGTGTAGTGGCTCAGCATGGGATATACGGGACATGATGTATGGTACGGTAAGTTCCTTTATGGGCAAGAGAAAGAACAAGTGTATTGCAAGACATTGTGGCATTTTTATTTGGACCATTCGAGGGCTTCGCTACGTATACTCTGTTGTGTTATTGTTGGTAACAATACTTTCTTTTGCTGCAACTTGGTCGTTTCGATGATAACAATGACGTTTGACGTCATCACCTTGTACGAGGGCAACTCCAGGCTCGTACTAAATCATGTTCAGATGAGAACGATTGTCATGCGGGAGCTTTGGCTTAGTGATCTCACGTCCAGCGGGGACGATCGAACTTGTGGGAGATTGGGGCGCAACACGTGGCACGGAGCGGGAGGGGTGGAGCGGGGTTGGTCGGGTGACGCGAGGGTGGGGACGCGAACGCCGTCGTGGGCGGGGGGTCGACCGCGGAGGTACGGACGGGATCGTCGATGGGCGTGGGGGTGGGGGCGCGGCTGAGGTCGCGACGGGATGGGGTGCGGGGTTCGTCGGAGGACGTTGCCGGAGAATGAGGGGAGGAAGAGGGGGTGGGGTGGGGAAGGAAGGAATATTTTTGTTTTTTTTTAAATTTTGGGTATCAACATGAAAATTATTATATAGTTGAAGGTATTAAGTAGCACCTCTCAAATTAAGTTGAGGGTGTCAAGTTGAACATTTTGGATAGTTGAGAATGTCTCAAGTTGAACATTTTGGATAGTTAAGGATATCAAGATGTAATTAAACCAAAAATTTATCTACAGCTACTAATGGCTACCACGTGTCAAATTAATAACTAATTTTATGTGCATGGAGCGAGGGTAGGCTCTGACCTAAGACAAGGACTCAATTTTGAGGAACACTGATTTTTTTTTTATTATATATATATACATAACATTTTGTAGTATTTTAAATATTAATACTCAAACAATTTAATATAATAATTTATTTAGCAAAATTAGTTATTTTTTTAAATCTTGTATGTAAAGAGGCATGAGTTCAAGACCTAATGACATTGTTTTTTACGAATTATTTAGTTACTATATTTTTTTAACAAAGGGCCACCGTTTTAATTTTTGTTCTAGGGCACTCTAAGGCTTTTATCCGGGACACCCAAAGACTCAAGGCTGGTCCTATATGGAGTCATCTGTAGTCGTCGGTGAAATTTTGAACATTGCCATGTATGAAATAAAAATATTTATTAATATAATAATGCAAGACAAAACTAATTTTTCTAATATTTTCTAAAACATATTTCCTACCTACTCAATAGAGTTAATCAATGAACAACTGTGCTATTTGACACTCATTCCATAGATTTGTTCCATGCACCCGCGGCTGCAGAGGGAGCCATGGAGGTCGGAGGCGGAACAGAAAGGGAAAGGGAGGCTCCGCGGCGGAGGCGCAGTACTCCCCTCTCTGGCCCTCCCCGGCGGTCTCCTCCGCACACTTAGGTGCAAGGGAGACGTGCAGCCAGAAGGTGCCAAATTTCGTTGATCAAAACTTTCTATAATTTGAAGAAAAAAAAAAGAGTTTAGATTTCCCAGAACACACCATTTACATGGTCAAAATACTTGCCACCCATTTACATGGTAGTAAACTTAACATAATTGAACTTGGGCTATGTTAGAACAACAACCAAATGCCTACAGCTCTCTTACAACCGCCACGTGACGGCCGTCCATTGAAGGAAAGGGGAGAAGTGAGATCCGATGGCTGTCTGGATGGTCGTCACGTGACCGAAACGTCACGTGACGGCCGTTCATTGGAGGAAAGGTGAGACCGGAGGTGGCCCACATAGGGAGGTGAGAGGGTGTAAGCATTTGGTAGTAAACTTAGCATTATTGAACTTAAAAATGAATCTAGGAGAAGAGGGCGAGACCTGCTCCATGTTCCATGTAATTTATAACTAAAGTAACCGCTAACAAGTACGTTCCAACTGACAGAATGTTTGTATCGTAAATAGCAAAGACACAGTCGAGCTCGCTCGCTAGCTAGCTTCCATGACTCTCGTGTTCTTTTCCCGCACGTCCAACGGAACAGTGCTCCCTCCTCCTTCCCCATCGCCATCATTCCTCCCCTCTGCCAGCTCTCGGTTCTTTGTCGTCTTTCCCCTCACCCATCCGCATATATACCAAACCAACGCACAACCTTTGAGTCCATGCATCGATCCTTCCAATTAGTTGACAAGAAGAATTAATATCGATCGAATTAAGAATTAATGAAGAAGAGGTTCTCCAGCTTGGTGTCGACGTCGTTCAACGGCGCCAGCTGCAAGTCGAAGAAGGAGCTGACGGATATCGACAACTACCAGGCCGCCGCGCAGCCGACGCGGGCTAGAAGGAGGACGGCGGCGGCGGTGGCGGTGGCCGTTGTGGCTAATTCCGGGTCGTGCAGGTGCGTACGGGGGCGGGAGAGGAGTAGGACTAGGAGGAGGTCCGTGCCGGCGATAGACATAGGGGAGGACGATATGTCGAGGGCTAGGGAGACGCCGGCGTATCTGTGGAGGAAGGAGGAGAAGTGGGAGGATGTCTTGGCGTGCTCCGAGGAGCTGGAGAGGAGGAAGATCATTGACGAAGACGAAGATCAAGACAAGGTTCCGTTGACTATTGATTTAACAACAACAAGGTGAGACCGATCGATGGTAGTCTGAAAAACTCTCGAGTAGAAGTCTACTATTTATTTTTATTTTTTATTTTTTTTTAACAAGAGAACTCTTCTAATTTTTTGCACAAAATTCAAATTCAAGAAAAAAAAACATCAGAAGTTACAAAAAAGCAACCAATATGAGTATAGATTATAGAAATATTTTGAAATAATTATCTTTTACTTAGACATATATTATTAAAAAATTAATATATGTTCGAGGGGTTGTGTCGTGTTGATTAAGATTGAGGGCTCTCATAGAGATAGGGGTTGTGGCATGTATAATTTTATAGCTTGAATACAGTCAGCTTTAAGTCCATAGAAAAAAAAAAACATTTAAGTTAATAGATTACTTATTTCTTCTAATATAAAGAATATTATAATACAACTAGTGTCTAAATATATCCTTCCAAATCCACCTCTTGTACGTAGAAAGACCTCTACTCTTCCTTCAGTGACTCATTATTAGGCTATTAGCCATAATTCCAAAAAGGAATTACTGGCCTTCAATTGAAAATATTCACAAACTACAATCTTCTTTATCACAAGCTACAATTGATTGGGTTCAAAGATTGCCGAAGAATGATTGCTAAAAATGTGCTCTAATTCAAGCAAACCCTAACCCTAATCCTAACCCTAACTTCAACATCAGAAGAAGAAGGGATGTGGTTGTTCACCAACGCAGGAGCTTGATCAGGTCAAGATCAAGAATCAGCACCTCCTCCTGCGGCGACAGCAGCAACTTCTGCTCGAGCGGGGACGAAGAAGAAGAAGAAGAAGAAGAAGAAGAAGAAGAAAAGTACGAGACGGAGGACGGAGCCGAGGAGGAGTACAGCAACACGTTGCTCTCTGCGCTGAGCCTCGCCAGCGCAGCCAGTTACGCTTCCGGCATCGCCCCGCCGAGAAACCGAAGCGCTTCCCCCGAGGCGGTGGGGATGCTGAAGAAGCCGGTGCCGTGCGCCGCCGAGGAAGGGAAAGTGCAGGAGGGCTTCGCGGTGGTTAAGAAGTCGGAGGACCCGAGGGGGGACTTCCGGAGGTCGATGGCGGAGATGGTGGGGGAGAAGGGGATACACGACGCCGCGGACCTGGAGCAGCTGCTGCGCTGCTTCCTGTCGCTCAACTCCCGCCACCACCACCGGGCGATCGTGGCGGCGTTCTCGGATATTTGGCAGACCCTCTTCCCTGACAACTCTCCAAATTTCAGCTACAAGCAGTAAAATATCTAGCGGACTCTGTGTTGTGCACGCTGCTGCATGCATCTGATTTTCTGCCATCCAATCATGACTCTTATGACTCTTTCCAATAAACCACAAAGGACACTCGATCGAGTTCGACATACGTATTTAATTACGAATGTACTAAAACATAATGTATCTATATGTTTGTTCTTTTGAGCTTCTTTTATTTAATTAGTCGATATCTCTGCAGTAGATATTAGGGGTTTTGAACTAATAACTAGCCGAAATTTGGCTTAATAAGTTTTCTTAATTGTCATTATAATATGACAATTAAGAGTTTTGTTTTTGTTCTTTTTGGAATAAATGTTGGAAACTCCTTCCACCTTCCATTAATCATTCATTAATAAAACAAATACTCAAGTACAAGTCTCCGGAACAACAACAATTCGACTACGGACTGTAATCTCCTACTAAATAGACAAAGAAGTATATAAATTTTTATACACATTTTATATTTGAAAGCATAAATCAAAAGCAGACACTCGTTGCAAACTCATCATTTTTTTTTTCTAAAACATAAAATCTTCTAAAAGATAACAAATTATAGATAAATAACAAATATGATAACAAAATTTTAAAATACAAAATGAGATATAAGTCGAAAGTAGAATTGGTGACATGACACTCATGTCGTTAGTTCTGCTAACGACTTCAACATTTATTTTTATTTTTATTTTTATTTTACTCCATAGAAAGCTAATAAAAAAAATATAACACACACTCCGACCGTCGGTTTAACTGGTGAAGTGATATTATGGTGACTCCAAGTCGCCACTTCAACTGGCGAGTAGCAAGTGTTTATTTTTTTGCTTTTCTTTTGCTTTTTTGTTCACTATTTTGACTGCTTTTCAAAAAAAAAAAAAAAATTAACTGCATTTATCTCGCCAAGACATGGTATCATGTCGTCAGTTCTGGGTGTTTGTGTGATTTTTTTTTTTTTTTTATTAGCTACTTCGGAGTAAATTTAAATTGCCAGTTGAAGCACACATGTCGCCAGTTCTACTGGCGACTTTCATTTTGTATTTTAAAAACTTTGTTATCTTATTTGTTATTTATTTATAGTTTGTTATCTTTTAGGGAAAAAAAAAAATTTCTAAAAATTGTTGTGTTGTAACACAAGGCCACAACATGCAAGATCTCTGCCAGCTTGCCACGGGAACTTTGCATTTGGCACGCACGGGCAGTTTGTCCAATAAGTACATAGCTGTTTTAATTTGATCCCAAAGATTCGGGGTTGGTGTTTCATTTTTGTCAGTTTAAAAAAATAATAAATAATATATATATATATATATATATATATATATATATATATATATATATATATATATATATATATATATATATGTGGGAGTGATTCGGAGTTCCGCTCTCTTTAAAGAAAGAATTCGACTGCCACAAAAGATTTCAGGAAAGCGATTAGAGAGATATGGTCACTTTGTCGGTGCCCCGCAGGAGTCCCGATGCTTCTGACCGTCGGATCGCGCAGACCTCACGCAGCCCCACGACCCGATGGTGCAGGAAGACAGATATTTTGATACGTCTCATATATATATATATATATATATATATATATATATATATATAGGGATCCACATCTTCGATTTTTTTTATCTCCAAACATCTCTATATTATCAACCGTTGGATCTTGTTTAATTCATCTGATCTTAACCATTGATTTGAATGGTTGAAAGACAGCGGTTAAGATTAGATGAATTAGACAAGATCCAACGATTGTAAACATGAAGATGTTTGGAATACATAACAGAATATATATATATATATATATATATATATATATATATATATGATGACAAAATAAATGTCGATGGTTGTACAACCAAGTAAATGAAGGATTTTCTGGACTGGCCCAACCTGACAGTGCAGTCTCTTTATACAAACTAGTAAATTCATGTATGTAATTTTATTTTATTTTTATACTGTTTATAAATTATTTTCTTCCATAATCTTAAGATAAAATTATGTTTTAAATTATTTTATTGCTGAAATAAAGAAATACAATTAGTTTTCAAATTAATTCTTTCTATAATTTTGAGATAAAATTAGTTTTACGTTTCTTCCGTAATTTTGAGATATAGTTTTTAAATTAATTTCTTCAAACAAAGAGATAAGTTAGTTTTCAAATTAGTTTGTTTTGTAAGTTTGAAATAAAGTTAGATTTAAAATTAGTTTCTTATGTAATTTTTTAGCTTTTAATGGATGATATACAAACTGCATAGCTAACTCGTTTTTGAGCTGTTTCCCGGGTGGCATTAAAGAAGTATAGAAAATAATAATCAGACCCACAGCAGTACCAAACAACTGTAGGTGAGAATTTGCCCAAGCAAAACACAAGCTCCTGCAATTGGCAAATGAAAGGAGAATGTTGTCGTAAATAAGATTATCAGGATTGAGAGTGATATGTAATCAAAAAAAAAAAAAAAAAAAGGATTGAGAATGATATGTGACGGCAACAATTAAGAAATTGAATATTTCACGTCTGATGTTGACAGCAAATATGTTGCATTCGGCCAAAATTACTTCAATATCATATGTTGTCAATACATTATACCCCAAAAAAAATATAGAAATACTACATCCATTTACTGTTATTGTGAGATATTGACCAGTAGATATCTCTACTCTTATAATATAAGAAAAATAAATATGTGTATGTTGGTAGAAATCTCACAACGTGTAGACAAATAGAAATCTCATAATATGGAGGTGGATAAAAACATCACCACACCGATTACATGGACGACATTTTTATTTATAGAAGACAATAGTAACAATAAAATATAAACAAAATAACCAAAATAACAAGAATATAATCAAGAAATATTATCCTTATCCGTGATTATTGAGGTGGATGAGTTGGATGTTTGAATTGATAAGCCTGGACTTTAATTTGTAACTGTATTGATCTTTTAACAATAATGAGGCTTCAAAACTGAGTCGTCTAAGCCGTTTGTAAATCCTCAACCATTTATTTACAAAAATTAATATTACGTAAAAAAATTATTGAAAAAAATTAAATTTATTATAAATAACGCCGTGGAGAATCAAATTTGACCAACCAAGAAGAATGCCTCACACCTTAACCACATGAGCTAGAAGAGATGTTTGGCTATAGTTATATAATATTATGTAGTTAAATAATTAGTTAAAATTTATTTTATTTTTTTATTTTTTTAATTACGTGGAGATATACGTACAGCTTAGACGGTTAGCTTTTTAAGACTTTTTATAAAGTAGAGATATATCAATAACAAATATAATTAAAACATATTTAAACTATTTTACAATAATATTTGGAAAAAAAATTACATGTAACGCACGTGCATTTACTAGTTCTATTAAGATGACAACTATTGACTCATGCATGACAATCTGTAGACAACAACTGTATATTTTCTTGCTCCTGGTACTTGAATTGACTGGGCGATATAACAATTTACAGATTGTTTCTTTCTTAAAAAATAATTTACGGAGCATTTTATTGTAAGTTGAAAAATATGTGGAAAATAAATTAATTTCACGAAATTATTTTCTTAGGAAAATAATCCCATAGAATTTTGTAAACTTTTTATAGAAAACTTAATTTGGTGTTTGATTGACATTACTTTTCACGAAAAATATCATTTTCCTTCCTATGGGTTGGACAAGTTTTATTTTCCACCATTTTGGAAGAAAATATAATAAATGATAGTTTTTGTTGGGAATCAAGTCTGTTGAAGGGGGCAGAGTTCGGTCCGAACTCGGTCCCTGGCCGAGATCGGGCCGAACTTGGTGTGGTGTTCTAGAACCTTCGAACCGAACTCGGTCCGAGCTCGTTGTTGGCGGCGGCTGCTCGGATTTTACAGTTTTTATGTTATATTTTGGACTGTTGGATGATAGTGGACGACTGGATCTTATGGTTGGCTATTTTTAGGGTTTTCTAACCCTAAAATAGGTTTCTCATCCTATAAATAGGGAGGAGGGTGGAGGCATGAAGGAGAAGCACAAGTTGGAGATTCGGGGTGCTCGTCCACAGAAAATCTAAGAGAAAGTCTGTACTTTGCTCTTAGAACTTCGTCATCCAAGACAGAAGGAAGAAGGAGATCTAATCGAGGAGTCGTCAACTTAGGTTAGGAAGATTGCTACGGGTTGGTTAGTGATTTCAATCTTCTGCTTTTCTTCTTGAGTGTGGTGAGGAGGTTGAACCTATTAGGAAAAAATGTTTCAATATTAGTATTTTGCAATCTTGTAATTTCATCTGAGTTATAAAGGTTAGAATTTGTCTAGGTGACGTAGTCACCGCCATATACTTGTCTTAATCTGTGCTTGGTGTTCGTAGATTGGTTAGTCATCTCAGGTGGGTTGGCAAACGCTTCCGCAATGCGCCCAACACAACACGTGGTATCAGAGCGCACATGTTCCCAACACGTGGTATCAGAGCCAGGTTCTTCTCGAGAAGGAAGATGTAACTATGTCTACGGAGCAGATAAACACTCGTATGATCACCCCATAGGAGAAAACTGGACGATTTGTAAGCCAAGGATGGAAAATCTACTCTGGTGCAAGGACTTGCATGGTTCGATGGAGGGCGACAGCGCAAAGCCGACGGACAAAGGTACTGATGACTGGAAACGACTGGATCGAAAGGCTGTTGGATTCATCCGCCAATAGCTGGACGATTCAGTGTTTCACCACATGTCCATGGAAAATTCTGCAAAAGCATTATGGGAGAAGCTGCATTCGTTGTACGAAAGAAAGACGGCTGGCAACAAGGAGTTTCTGATTCGCCAACTCGTCAACTCGAAGTACACGAAGGGTGCACCGGTGGCACAATATCTGAATGAGGTTCAGGACATCATCAATCAGTTGTCTGCAATGAAGATGGTGATTGAGGATGAGCTTCAGGCCCTTCGACTTTTGAGTTCTCTGCCGGAAAGCTGGAAAACGTTGGTGGTGTTGGTGAGCAACTCAGCTCCTGGTAGAGTTGTCACGATGGAGGCAGTCAAAAGCAGCTTATTGAACGAGAAGATCCGGCATAAGCAAGTGGAATTATCGTAGGAGTCTGCTCTGGTGGCGAAGGGAAGACCCAAGTCACAGGCGAGGACAAGAGGGAGTTCTCGGGACCTTGCGATGTGGACCGCAAGGAGGGATGCTATCACTGGGGCGAAAGGGGTCATATCAACAGGAACTGCATGAAGCTCAAAGCTGAGAAGGCCAAAGGCAAGGATGATCAGGAGGATCTCACGGCTATGGGAGATCTCATCATCGCAGCAACCGACGCAGAGGAACCTTGTGGCATATGGCATGATGACGACTGGGTCATGGATACGGGAACGTCATATCACGCCACTCCATATAGGAGGATCTTCATGTCATACCGCGGTGGAAGGTTTGGAATTGTGAAGATGGGCAACAAGGGGACGGCTGCAGCTGTATGTATCAGTGATGTGCACTTGACAATGGAGCTTGGTGAGAAGCTCGTTCTCAAGGATGTGCGATATGTACCGAGTTTGTGCTACAACTTGATTTCGGTAGGGAGGCTGGCGGATGATGGTTGTCGCAGTTTATTAGGGACAAAGGTTGGATGCTTACGAAAGGTTCCCAGCAGCTGGCTCAAGGAGATTTGTGTTGTGGCATGTACAGGCTCAAGCCGCTGAGGTGTACTGGTAGGCCACAGATACCGGATGGAGGCTCGAGGGGTATTCGACAGGAGGTGGATCATCGAAAACTTGTCTTGGGGGATGCTTCGAGATACTTTGAGGGATACAGAGGATTCGGTTCATCGAGACAATGCGACGAATGGTGATGAGTCAAATATTGAGGGTCAGTCTGTCGGTCCTATGACAGTTGGCCGATCTCCAGGTGGGGGTTGCTTCACGGATCCGATTTTTGTGACGGATGGTTTTCCAAAGCTTCACGGAGGGATATTTGTTTTAGTCGTTCGAGGCCAAGTAGGAGATAAAGGTCTGCAGCAAACTCAATCTGAAGCAGGAGCATCATCATTCACACAGTTCAGGAAAAGCTGTGGGTCATCGATGGCATGCACAGTGCGTGATGTTCTGCTCGAGGATGCATGTTTATGGAGGAGCTTCAGGTTCGGACATGAATGTGGACAGATTCAGGAGTTCGAATCTCGGAATAATCGTACCGTCCGCTTAGTTGGGCCAGCCAAGTGTGAAGAAGCTCGTCGGAACGTTAACACGTTCCGGTGGAAGATGGAAGTCGGGGACATGCAGCCAAGACTCACGGTAAGGCTGGTCATCAGGGACTTCGGTCTTGGTCGTGTGTAAACACCCTGATTTTTCTAAAAAAAATTTAAACAATTTTTTCCAATTTTTCTGTAATTTCCGGGAATTAAAACTAAGGTATTTTGTGACTAAATAATTTTTAATTAATATTAATTAATATTAAAATATTATGAAAATAATATTTTTCGGTGTAAAATAAAAAATTGGACATAGGGTAATTTTCTGTGAATTTATTGGACTCCGAAAATATTTTTAAAGCCCTAAAAAACCAATGTATTATTAAACCTAATTAAACCCTGAACCCGGTTTACTTTTAAAACAAACCGAACCAAAATAAACTGAACCACCGCCAAACTGACCCGAACCAAAACGATTTCTTAACGGGTCGGGTCGGATCCGAATCGAACCCGACCCGGACCCGAAACCCACACCGAACCCTAATCCTAATTCGGGTCGGAATCACTGTTCTGGCGGCGCGCGTATATAAATCCCTCGGAAGCCCTGCCCCGCCGCCAGATCACCCTCTCTCTCTCATCTCTCCGCCGCCGCAACCCCTCGTCTGAACCCTAATCTCCCCAGCCGCCTACCTCATCCCTGCTCCACCCGTCCCCGATCCGCAGCGCCGCACCACGACCATCCCACAGCCTTCCCAAGCCGACGATCCCCCACAGCCACCATCTCCTCTCTTCTCCGACGACC
This sequence comes from Iris macrosiphon, assembly GCA_036927795.1. NCBI lineage: Eukaryota > Viridiplantae > Streptophyta > Magnoliopsida > Asparagales > Iridaceae > Iris > Iris macrosiphon. The sequence goes on along the minus strand of JAYESA010000012.1, from coordinate 171,681,429 downwards.
ATCTCCAAAGCCCTCGACGAACACCGCCATCCCCAACTCGAACTCCCCGCTCTGCCCTAATCCGAGCCAGCACCCTCGACGGACACCACCTCTCCGCCGACTCCACCGGCGTCGACCACCGACCAGAACACCCTAGGCCGGCCGGCCGCTGCCCTAACACGGATACAGTAGACCGGACACAGCTCTCTGAACCCGGACACAGCTCTCTGAACCAGGACACAGTGACCGGACACAGCAACTCAAAGACAGGACACGAAACAGTACCCGGACACGAGAAATCGGTCTTCACGGAGCCCTATTCAGGTAACCTGTTCTCTCTCCTCGTTGACCCATTTTCCGTCCCATCAGTTATGACGCGTAGACTGTATAACCATCTCGATCCCCGTGCAACCCGCTCGGTGCGTCGCGTCCTGTGGTGATCGCAAACCGCGATCCAAAAACAGGAAAATCAATGCCCTGTTTCACCCCAGAACTGAGTGCGTCCCGCCAAACGGGATGACTTGGTCGGACGCGGTATTTACCGAAACGTGCGCGCCATTGATACAGACGTGCGAGATTTCGCAGAAGTTGATTTGGATGTGCGTGCACACCGAAATCAACGCGTATCCGCCGACAACGCCCCGTATCTGTCCATTCTGGAGCGCATTGTAACTTTGTGTACACACGTCGGATCGAGACGAAACTTGCACCATCGGACTGGTAGCAATACGCTTGACCTGTGACCCAAGTTTGGTTCAATTCTGAGAACGTTGACAAAATCGCGTATCGTGGGCCCCATAGGCTCCACTTGACGGGCGATTTTGTGATCGGCTCATCGAAATCCAATTCTGAAAGTTTCGTTGGGTTCGTATCATCGTTCCTGACTTGTTGACACTAAGTTGGATGAATTTGGAGACCTTTTGTAAGCCCCTGATTTTTTTAAAATACTAAAATTGGGATTTTCACAATTTTCTGGAATTTTCTAGAAATTTTCTGTAATTAAAATCAGGGTTTTAAATTATTACAAAATTTTTAATTGATAATAAACAACATTAAAATATTATGAAAATATTATTTTTGGGTGCAAAATGGAAAATTGGACTTAGGGTAATTTTTCTGGATTTTTCTGGGCCTCAGACCTATTTTTAAATACCTAAAAACTAATTTTAAATTAATTATTTAATTTACTGTTTTTATTATTATTATTATTAATTATTATTTAGATTTTATTTAATTTTATTTTTGTTTTTTTTTCTGGGCCGGCCCGGCCCAGTGGGCCGAAACCCAACCCGGCCCAGCCGACTTACCGGGTCGGGTCGGGTCGGGTCAGACCCGACCCGCGAGCCGCCCGCGAACCCGTCTCCCCCGTTCACCCCAACCGCCCGAGTCTTCCGGCGGAGCCGCCGCGTCCTCCGGCCGCCACTCCGCTCCGCCAGCCCCGCCCCATCGCTCGACCCCCGCACCGGCCGCCACGACCCCCCTCTCCCTTCCGCCCCGCTCGGCAGCCCTCTCCCTCTCTCCTCCTTATAAAACCCCCCCGGCCGACGAGCCTCCACCGTCAGCCACCCCAGCCACCTCGCTCGCCCACCTGACGCCGCCCGCCGCGTCGCCTCCCTCGGCCCTAGCCGTCGTCGACGCCACCAGCACCTCCTCCCCTCTTATCCTCCCTCCTCCGGTCGAACAGCAGCCAGTAGCAGCGGCCAGCCTCGGCCGTCGCTCTCCGGCGCCTGCCACTCGCCGCCGACCAGCCTCCGCCCTCGCCGACGCCGCCTAGCCTCCGGCCAGCCCCCTCCGCCGGATCCCCGCCGGCAGCTCCCAAACCCTAACCCTAACCCTAATTTTCCAATTTGGTGTCGGTGTGTCGGACACGACACGGACACGGTTTCTTCGGTTTTCGGGTCCCCTTCAGGTGCGTGTAACTTTTCGCTCGTAGCTCTGTTTTCGATTCCGTAAATTGCGTTGTGAAGCCTGTATGACCCTCTCGGTGTCCGGACAAACTGTTCGGGACATCGCGTCCTGTGGTGATCGCACACCGCGATCCAAAAACAGGAAAAACCAGACCCTGTTTCACCCCGGAACTGAGTGCGCCCCGCCAAACGGGACGACTTGGTCGCGTGCGGTCTTCACAGATACGTACGCATCGTCGATACGGACGTGTGAGTTTTCGTGGAAGCTGATTCGGGTGTGCGTGCACACCGGAATCAACGCGTATCCGCGGACACCGCCCCGTATCCGCCTTTTCGGCAATTCACCCTAACTTCGTGCACACACGTCGGATCGAGACGAAACTTGCGCCATCGGACTCGTAGCGATACGCTGGTCCTGTGGGTCAAGTTTGGTTCGGTTCTGAGAACGTTGACGAAATCGCGTGTCGTGGGCCCCACAGGCCCCGCTCGACGGGCGATTTTGTGTTCGGCTCATCGGAATCCAAATCTGGAAGTTCCGTTGGGTTCGTATCAGCGTTCCTGACCTGTTGACACTAAGTTTGGTGAATTTGGAGACTTTTGACCCGGACACGTTTTTCGGTGCAAAGCGGGCCCAACGGCGGACCCCGTTTTGACCCGAAACTGCCGTTTTTGCCCTTGTCTCCAAATTGGACCCAAGGACAGGCGTTTCTAGCTATTTGACATCTTCTGAGAGTGATGGTAATGTCTGTTTCAGCTTTTGGACTCATCTCTGGACTTTTCCCCCAATAACCAAATTAAACAGATCCAAACAACAGGCAAGTACCTGCACTTCAAGTTAATCTTTATATATTGTGATAATTAATTCCCTGCCATACATGTACCCTTGATGTTTACACCTAGTGTTAGAAATATTGAATTTTATGTCTTGAATATTGGTAGTTCCTGTCTTGTTTTTTATGTCGGGTGGGAGAATACCTAGAAGGCATGTAGTTTACCCTTTCCCCTGGATTGTCTAATAGCTGTTGGTACACGACTGTCCATCAGCCGGATCTCGATTGTATTGTCTAATAGCCGTTTATGACGGCCGGATTAGCCTTATAAACCCCTACATGCCAACTAAGTATTCTAAAAACAAACACAAGTTCACACAGATAGTTCTGGTCATGTTATATTTCTTGCTGGCTATTGTAGTTCATTTCCTGTTCCATTTATTTCTGTTTCTCATATTCCTGTTTACAGCTAACTCTGAGATAATAAATGTTCTGCTAATGCTGTTTCTCAACATGATATCCAATATTTAATTGTCATAAAATATTTAGTTTAATCTTGTCGTGCACTGTGTACTTTGCTCCTTTCCTGACTGGATCTGTTGTTTAGGCGATGATGAGAACCTTGCCCCCACCTATTATGGCCCCTATGAGGCAGCAGGTGATACAGTTGCAGAGCCAGTTCCCGCACAGGAAGCTACTCCTGCTGAGTAGTTAGCAGTAGTTATCTTATTTTGCTCTTTATCTTATTTAATCGGGTTTGTCCCCGATTTCATTTTGGAATTCCTGTACCAAACATTTGAATTTGTTGTCACATTTAATTCAGTTGCAATCTTAAGTTTCATTTCTCATTATTATCTTGCCTATGTTATTTGTGAATGAGCTAGTTAGTAAATCTGGATTTGACCTAGACAGCGTACTACCGCCGATTCTGCGGCGTAGGCTGGACGTACCCACGCACTCGTGCCCGAATTTCCGGGTGCGGGTCGTGACACATTTTTATGGTGGCCCATGCAGGTCCAAACGACTAAATTGTTCGGTTCCAACTTAGGGACCGAACAGGCCTGCAACAAGATTGAGGATTTCAGGATAAAGCTCATTCACAGTATAGGGTCCTTATTTCAATTCTTGATATCATTTCTGCTCAATTTTCCTATCGCCTTTGATTTCCAAGTATTCTATTCTGATTCTCCTATCCCTTAATCTTTCAGAATGGTTCAGACGAGAAACACAGTAGGAGGCACATCAGAACCAGCTGAGCAGAATGTGCCCGAAACTCTTGTACTTCCGCCGCCTCCATCTGTCCCGGCAGTTACTCTAGATGGGGCACAACTACTCGGAGTGTTCCAGGGACTAGTGGAATCCCAGAAGGAACAGACTGCACTTCTGCGGACCAGCCTCTCAGAAGCTCTTAGGTCCCAGGAGTCGCCACACAAGAGGCCAGGGAGTGCCAAAGACTTTAAGAACCTCAGACCCCTGGAATTCTACGGAACTGAAGGCATTCTCTATGCCGATGAATGGATAGAGAACGTCGAGAGACTCCTGAAGACTGCTCGTGTTCCTGATAATCTTAAAGTGGAGTCTGCAAGCCTGCAACTGTTCGATATAGCTCGGACCTGGTTTAGAGACGAACCTCAACTATCTGCTCCTGACCTCACCTGGGAGGACTTCAAGAGACTGTTCAAGGAAAAATTCTACCCCGAAGTGGCTCGGGAAGCTCTCGAAAGTCAATTCGAGAGACTGGAACAAGGTAACCTATCTGTAGATGAGTATACTGCTGAATTTAGCAGGTTAAGCCACTTTGCGGAGTACATGGTTCGTACCCCGGAGGACAGAGCCCGTAGATTCAAGAAGGGGCTATCTGCGGATATTCGCCTTGCTGTCACCACCAGCCGAGCTCGCACCTACGAGGAAATCTTGAGCGTGGCACAAGGCGTTGAGAGAGACATGGGGCATAAGCTAAAGCGAGAAAGAGATACCGGAAATGCGGGACCCAACAAACGCCCTTTTCAACAACAACAGCAGGGGGCCCCGCAACAAGCTCAGCGTCCTCTCCCTCGAGCTCCAGCACCCCAACACCAGGCCCAGGGACAGAACCAACAAGCTGCTGCTTGTAACTATTGTCATAGACCAGGCCATACTTGGCAAGTTTGCAGAAAGAGGCTAGGTGTTTGTCTACTTTGTGGCTCAGCAGCACATCAAGTGAGGGACTGTCCCGCTGCTCAAGGACGCGGACAGGCTTACGTAATGACCGTGGAGAACGCGCAAACTCTGGAAGCAGCTAATGCGCATAAGTGATTCGTAGATATCTTTTCTAGTATTGTTTTCGTGCCTATTGGTTCGTGACCTCAGTCCCAACCTAGTAATTTTGAACTTGCTAAATACCTGGTATGCTTTTAAATTTAATAACTGTTTTAGAGGATTTTGCTATTGTGCTTATTTTGTGTTATTTTGTGAACTTCAATAATTTGTACCTCCTTTTCATCATCATCTAGCGCACTTAATTTTTGCTGAACTTGACGTATGCTGCTATTTTATAGCTTAGTTTTGCAAGCTTACCCTTTATCGGGCTTGTTCATGACACATGTATTATTGAGGCCTGATCAACCCCACTAATGCAAGTGTCTACTCAGAATCAGTGTACTACGGTCTGATCAACTTTAGTGCATTTTGATTCGCACTTCGCACAACTACTTTACGTGGATTGAGATATATAGTTGACTAGTATGCTTGCCCCCTAAATACGTCCGAGCATATCGTATCAGCATTACCAGAATAGAATCTCAATCCATAACCGCATGGCAATTCCTATTAGAATTCCTTAAACGCCTTGGTCCCTATACCCCTGTTCTACAACCTCGCCCTTAAACTCCTTATTATTAATCCTCGTCTTCCCTCATCTCGGAAAGACAAAATCCTGTGTTTGATAAGTTGAATTGCAGTGCTAGACATACCCCTCAGACCGGTCAAATTGATGATAACCCTTTATGACTAAGGCAATACCCTAGGTGATGTGTTTTGTGTTGCAGACTTAAAGATTCAATATCATGATTTATTAAGTTGGGACCTAGCTTTACTAGTCGTACAACCTTAGAGGGTATGGGTAGAATTCTAAGTTGGGTAGCGACTGCAATGTTCACCTGAGAGAAGCCGTTAGACTGTAATCAAGTGAGAGTAGACATAGAGAACCCTACCATAATTTAAATTTCGAGGACGAAATTTTATAAGTTGGGTAGATTGTAAGCCCCTGATTTTTCTAAAATACTAAAATTGGGATTTTCACAATTTTCTGGAATTTTCTGAGAATTTTCTGTAATTAAAATCAGGGTTTTGAATTATTACAAAATTTTTAATTGATAATAAACAACATTAAAATATTATGAAAATATTATTTTTGGGTGCAAAATGGAAAATTGGACTTAGGGTAATTTTTCTGAATTTTTCTGGGCCTCAGACCTATTTTTAAATACCTAAAAACTAATTTTAAATTAATTATTTAATTTACTGTTTTTATTATTATTATTATTAATTATTATTTAGATTTTATTTAATTTTTTTTTTTTTTTTCTGGGCCGGCCCGGCCCAGTGGGCCGAAACCCAACCCGGCCCAGCCGACTTACCGGGTCGGGTCGGGTCAGACCCGACCCGCGAGCCGCCCGCGAACCCGTCTCCACCGTTCACCCCAACCGCCCGGGTCTTCCGGCGGAGCCGCCGCGTCCTCCGGCCGCCACGCCGCTCCGCCAGCCCCGCCCCACCGCTCGACCCCCGCACCGGCCGCCACGACCCCCCTCTCCCTTCCGCCCCGCTCGGCAGCCCTCTCCCTCTCTCCTCCTTATAAAACCCCCCCGGCCGACGAGCCTCCACCGTCAGCCACCCCAGCCACCTCGCTCGCCGGCCTGACGCCGCCCGCCGCGTCGCCTCCCTCGGCCCTAGCCGTCGTCGACGCCACCAGCACCTCCTCCCCTCTCCTCCTCCCTCCTCCGGTCGAACAGCAGCCAGTAGCAGCGGCCAGCCTCGGCCGTCGCTCTCCGGCGCCTGCCACTCGCCGCCGACCAGCCTCCGCCCTCGCCGACGCCGCCTAGCCTCCGGCCGGCCCCCTCCGCCGGATCCCCGCCGGCAGCTCCCAAACCCTAACCCTAACCCTAATTTTCCAATTTGGTGTCGGTGTGTCGGACACGACACGGACACGATTTCTTCGGTTTTTGGGTCCCCTTCAGGTGCGTGTAACTTTTCGCTCGTAGCTCTGTTTTTGATTCCGTAAATTGCGTTGTGAAGCCTGTATGACCCTCTCGGTGTCCGGATAAACTGTTCGGGACATCGCGTCCTGTGGTGATCGCACACCGCGATCCAAAAACAGAAAAAACCAGACCCTGTTTCACCCCGGAACTGAGTGCGCCCCGCCAAACGGGACGACTTGGTCGCGTGCGGTCTTCACAGATACTTACGCATCGTCGATACGGACGTGTGAGTTTTCGTGGAAGCTGATTCGGGTGTGCGTGCACACCGGAATCAACGCGTATCCGCGGACACCGCCCCGTATCCGCCTTTTCGATAATTCACCCTAACTTCGTGCACACACGTCGGATCGAGACGAAACTTGCGCCATCGGACTCGTAGCGATACGCTGGTCCTGTGGGTCAAGTTTGGTTCGGTTCTGAGAACGTTGACGAAATCACGTGTCGTGGGCCCCATAGGCCCCGCTCAACGGGCGATTTTGTGTTCGGCTCATCGGAATCCAAATCTGGAAGTTCCGTTGGGTTCGTATCAGCGTTCCTGACCTGTTGACACTAAGTTTGGTGAATTTGGAGACTTTTGACCCGGACACATTTTTCGGTGCAAAGCGGGCCCAACGGCGGACCCCGTTTTGACCCGAAACTGCCGTTTTTGCCCTTGTCTCCAAATTGGACCCAAGGACAGGCATTTCTAGCTATTTGACATCTTCTGAGAGTGATGGTAATGTCTGTTTCAGCTTTTGGACTCATCTCTGGACTTTTCCCCCAAGAACCAAATTAAACAGATCCAAACAACAGGCAAGTACCTGCACTTCAAGTTAATCTTTATATATTGTGATAATTAATTCCCTGCCATACATGTACCCTTGATGTTTACACCTAGTGTTAGAAATGTTGAATTTCATGTCTTGAATATTGGTAGTTCCTGTCTTGTTTTTCATGTCGGGTGGGAGAATACCTAGAAGGCATGTAGTTTACCCTTTCCCATGGATTGTCTAATAGCTGTTGGTACACGACTGTCCATCAGCCGGATCTCGATTGTATTATCTAATAGCCGTTTATGACGACCGGATTAGCCTTATAAACCCCTACATGCCAACTAAGTATTCTAAAAACAAACACAAGTTCACACAGATAGTTCTGGTCATGTTATATTTCTTGCTGGCTATTGTAGTTCATTTCCTGTTCCATTTATTTTTGTTTCTCATATTCCTGTTTACAGCTAACTCTGAGATAATAAATGTTCTGCTAATGCTGTTTCTCAACATGATATCCAATATTTAATTGTCATAAAATATTTAGTTTAATCTTGTCGTGCACTGTGTACTTTGCTCCTTTCCTGACTGGATCTGTTGTTTAGGCGATGATGAGAACCTTGCCCCCACCTATTATGGCCCCTATGAGGCAGCAGGTGATACAGTTGCAGAGCCAGTTCCCGCACAGGAAGCTACTCCTGCTGAGTAGTTAGCAGTAGTTATCTTAGTTTTGCTCTTTATCTTATTTAATCGGGTTTGTCCCCGATTTCATTTTGGAATTCCTGTACCAAACATTTGAATTTGTTGTCACATTTAATTCAGTTGCAATCTTAAGTTTCATTTCTCATTATTATCTTGCCTATATTATTTGTGAATGAGCTAGTTAGTAAATCTGGATTTGACCTAGACAGCGTACTACCGCCGATTCTGCGGCGTAGGCTGGACGTACCCACGCACTCGTGCCCGAATTTTCGGGTACGGGTCGTGACACCTTTGACCCTGACACATTTTTCGGTGCAAAGCGGCCCACATGTGGACCCCGCTTTGACCTGAAATGGTCATTTTTGCCCCTGTGTCCAAATTGGACTTAAGGACAGGCATTTCTAGCTATTTGATATTTTCTGAGACTGTTGGTGATGTTTATTACAGCTTTTGGAGGAGTACCTACAGGATCCACTGATACAGGGACAGCTATTGGTATTCAAACCCCAGGCAAGTGTACCTTGCCAAACTCTGCAGTATTGTTACATATTTCCCTTGCTTTATTTATATTATTGTGCATGCTTAACCTAGGATCGTGTGACTTGCTTAGCGTCCGATTATCAGTCGGGTGCCAACCCCGTACGCGGAGTTGTGTATTGTCATCTAGAGATGGACATTCGTGACCCCTTTACATTCTCGTGCTTGTCTTATCAAGTACATTATACCCAGGACACTTGACACTATTCATGAGACAGGATCTTTCTGAGATATTCATGGTGATTCTGTATAGGATACAGTATTGACAGAGACATTATATTCATAGATACTCTATGACTTGCTGTATTAGCTATGATCTTGCGTGCCATGTACATGAGATGTTATGGACATGAGACGTGTGGTTACATTGGGTGGGGAGAGACACACAGGCTACAGGCTGATCATATATATAAACCCCATATTATTGTGAGGCGCAAGACTCTGAAACCCGAGCTTGGCCCATTACTCATTATTACTGCTACCGGCTCCCCAACACAGAGCTTGTAGTAGCTCAGCCTGAGTACTCGTGATGCTCTCACTTGCATTTTCACATAGATGGTTACATACTTACCCTATTTCTTTCATTATTTGCTGTACTATATTTATTTTGGCTTGTTTTATCTTTTACCTTGCTATGTCCCCTGAGGACCTGGATCCGGATTATGTCCCCAGGATTTGCAGACGAGATCTATTCCGAGGTATACGGGACCGCAGCAGGAGAAGATACAGGAGCTGTACCGACACCCGAGGATGAGGTGTTAGCTGAGGACTTTTCCTGACCATCTATGTTTCATGTTCAGTATTTACTTTATTCAGTCATTTATATTTTGGTCTGTTGAACCAGTGTATCAGATTCTTATCGGGTTGTTCCCCGAAGCACTTTATTGAGACTGGTTGATGATTTACATTTTTTATATCTGTGGATCATATTTTATCTTGTATGAATGAGATTAGTTGTGCCATGTTGTCGTAGACTTTATTTTACAGCTTAAGTACGCTCTGATGGATCCATTAAATTGGGTTTGTCCATCAGTGTGTGCTGCTGGCCATTGCCACGTGTCTAGTCCCTCGGTATTTTGGGACTGGGGCGTGACATGGTTTTTGTGGTGGCCCATGCAGGTCTACGACTAAATTATTCGGTTTCAACTTAGGGACCGAACAAGCCTGCCCTAAGGATAGGATAAGTTATAGGATCTCATCCATTATTTGAACCATTTTTGAACTCTATATCGAACTCGAACTAATTACTTGATTTGCATCATGTGTTGATTCCTCTGAGCGCTCTTATAGTTTATCTTTTGGTTGCAGAGTAATGGATCCAAGGAACGGAGATGAGAATCCCTTGGATATACCACACGACGCTGTGGTTACCTATGTAGACGGAGTGACACCAGGGAATGGAGGACAATCATCTCAAGAAAATCAAACCGGCCAGCCTAATCCAAGGTTCCGGCGTAATGACATCCCACCTCCACCACAGTTCACTCCACAGATGCCTGTCTTTCCACCAGGGCAAGCCATGGACGGGCAACAGATGTTTCAGATGATTTATGCCATGATGCAAGCCCAACAGCAAGTTCAGCAAGAGGCTCAGCGTCATGAGACAGAGTATTTGAGAACCAGTCTAGTATCCGCATTGGAGCAGGCAAACCCACCATCTAGGCGACCAGCGACGGAATCTATTACTGATTTCCGTCAGCTCAAGCCTCGTACCTTTTCTGGCAAAGAAGGGCCAACTGAAGTTCACGAATGGCTCACGAACATAAAGCACCAGTTGGAAGCAACTGAACTTCCAAGGAAGAAATGGATGACTGCGGTCAGGATGCAGTTGACTGAAAATGCACATCATTGGTGGATATCAGAAGAGAGGAGGCTCGGACAAGACCGAGTCACTTGGGAAGAGTTCTCCAGACTCTTCCAAGAGATGTATATTCCAGCAGTTGTACGGTCGGAACTCAGAGACAAGTTCAACCGCCTTATCCAAGGCAATATGTCAGTGGAAGAATACAACGCAGAATTTATTCGACTGAGTCGCTTCGTCCCAACCTTGATTTCGACAGAGGAAGAGAAAGCTGATAAGTTCTTTGACGGACTGAAGTTCGAGCTCCAGAGGTTGATTGGATCTGTTGCACCTACATCATATACCGACGTCCTTGCAGCAGCACGACGCATGGAGCGTGTTACTAGAAGGGAGTCAAATCTGAAGAGGCCAATCACATCAGCACCATCCAGGACATCACATGGGGATTCTGCAAAATGGTCCCAGAGGAGTATGCCAGAGAGAACAGCACACAGGGCCATATCTCTCCCTAGTTGTCACCACTGCGGCAAGGTAGGTCACATTGAGAGAGAATGTAGACGCAAGTTGGGACTATGCTTGGCTTGCGGATCCAACCAGCATTCAACCAGAGGCTGCACTGAGCGCAGAGAGGGAGCACCGAGACTAGCTTTACCTGCACCACGATCAGCTTATCCAGCAGTAGGAGCACCGCAGACAGGAGTTGGAGGAGTCAGGCCACCAGCTCCAGGAGAAAATCAGCCGAGACCACCACTGGCACCACAGGCAGCTCTATTTCAGCAGGCTCAGCAGCAGAGAGGCCAAGCTCAGGGACGAGGACAGGCATTTGCATTGGCTGTTGAGGAGGAAGCTACTGCATGAGAGGTTATCGCAGGTACTATTTTAGTAGCTTCATTACGAGCTGTAGCTTTATTTGATTCTGGAGCATCGCATTCATTTATAGCAGCTAGCTTTGTAGCCACCCATAGAGTAGCTACCGCACCCCTTCCGAAGATTAAGAGAATTCTTACCGGAGGTGGAATTATCCCAGTTAGTGACGTCTGTATATCATGTTCTGTAGTAGTATGTGGAAGAGAGATGCGAGCTCAATTTCTGATCTTTTCCATGCCGGATTATGATGTTATACATGGTATGGACTGGTTAAGTCAGTACCATGCGACTCTTGATTGCCAACTTGGAAAGGTTATATTTAGACCGCCTGGACATCCAGAATTTGAGTTTCTTCGGGGAGATGTAGAGCAAGGAGTTCAGCCTACTCTTAGGGTACTATCTGTAGAAGGGGAGACAAGTTACCCAAGAGTCATATCAGAGTTTGTGGATGTATTTCCTGAAGATCTTCCAGGTTTACCGCCTGATCGGGAGATAGAATTCACAATAGACTTAACTCCATGAGCAGAGCCTATCACTTTATCAGTATATCGGCTAGCACCTAAGGAGTTAGTGGAGTTGAAGGAATAGGTTGATGATCTTCTGGAGAAGGGTTTTATTCGACCCAGTGTTTCACCTTGGGGAGCACCCATATTATTTGTACCGAAGAAGGATGGAACAGTACGGTTGTGCATTGACTACAGGGCACTGAATGCTGTGACCATCAAGAACAGGTATCCCTTACCACGCATTGATGATCTATTCGATCAATTGAGTGGTACTAGGGTATTCTCGAAGATTGACCTTAGATCCGGCTATCATCAGATTAAAGTAAGGAAGGAGGATATACCGAAGACAGCCTTCAGGACCAAGTATGGACATTATGAGTTCTTGGTAATGCCGTTTGGTTTAACCAATGCGCCAGCTGTGTTTATGAGTTTAATGAACAGAGTTTTTCATCAATACTTGGATAAATTTATGGTTGTGTTTATTGATTACATTCTAGTATATTCCAAGAGCCACGAAGAGCATGAGGTGTAACACCCCGTTCCGCTCAAGCGGACTGCCGTCTCAAACGGCAAAAGTGCAACTGTCCCGACCTGCTTTGCCTCGATCGAGAAGCAAAAGATATCCAGACTTGTCCCTACAGGAATCCGGCTTGGACTTACAGAGGCTCGCTTGACGTATCGCTCTACCGAGGCGAATTATCGCTAAGGTGGGTGGCTACGGTGAACTTGTCTTTGCTTAGCCAGCACACATAAAATCTGGAATATTCATGCTAGTCGCTAGGTGATTCACCCCCTGCATGCTAATAAATCCAACGCACCTAGCTAAGGGAATAATCCCAACTTGTATTGCTTATGCTAGAACATGGAAATTAAAATACTACTTGTATTCAGACCCTCGCATGCTAAGTCCCCTAACGGTTTTGTCTCTCGGCTTACCTTCGGGTCCGAGCAAACGTGTCTGCTTATGTCCCTTAGAACGCGTGCTTGCCTGCTTACGAATGTTTAACGTGATTGTATGTGCATGCATTCTTGTTAGCCAGGAGACTATCAAATAGTCCTTCTGTGCATTTGAACCTGCAAGTATCCGGGACCGTTCGGTCACCCAAGGCAAATCCCCGAACCAGGGGATTGCATCAAGCAATAATAGACATGGAATGTGAATTATACTTGAATGATAATCATGGCAAGTGTGCATCTGAACGAGGATTGTGTTTGTACTGATTAAATCCCAGCTCGTGGAGCAATGTGCTCGTTCAGAATAAGTTTGTTTGTTTGTGTTCCATGATTATCATGTCAAGCTTTGGTTTTGGATAAACCCTGACCTGCATGTCGCGGACAACCTGTGCACAAGGATTTTTGGCTTCCGCGGACGGTCACCGGGGCACTGGGACCGATCCGATCCGGGCGGAAGAGTTTGTATGGTCGTTAGTCACGGACGGAGTGTTATGTAGCGAGGCTCGCCACCTGAGTCCCGAGACCATAACCCGTCCCTAATGGCTACGCCAGCGACTTTTGTCATATAGATAAGTCATCATCGCTTAGCGGCTATCCGCGTGCGAGTCATTGCATAGCATCAATGAACTGAACACCTGAACGATCTGAAAATAACGACCCTCATGTTTGCATATGCTATGCTCCTGAATGTTTATACTTGCCCGTGCATGAATTAACAATATTTGCCTTGGACAGGGAAGGAGAAATGGTAAGTGGTAAGTATCGCCGTGTTCCCTCAAACATCGCACAGCGCACTGCCCGACACGATAGGCTATTCAATATTTGCATGAAACTGATCCTAAGGCAACTAGAAAGACAACTTAATAGTTGTGCACGGAACCTGTATTACGTGTTTGGATTTGTCGAGCGGGCGAGTAGCTTCCCCACCAGTGCATTCAATGTACTGATAATCCACCAGTTTGTATGCAGGGTGCGGGAGAACCTCATTCGGTGCGGATGCCTCCAACGTGCGTGCTTAGGCGTGAAGATCACTCCGAAGCAACGGTGCGTCCGGAACTGAAGCACATATAGAAGACATAATGTTGTGAACATCGCCTGATCATCGCCTGTACAATTATCCACAATTGTAGCCACTTGGCACGCTTTATGTTTCAGAGAGAGAGAGGCTTGAGCGACTTGTAATCTCGGCTATATGCCGCCTGTAACACATGTTCATATCAATAAAAGAGTTGCTTTACTTCAACTTGTGTTTCAATGCTTCCGCTATATTGTCGACTCAGTGAACCTGTTACCGATCGCCTATGCGTTTATGACTCCGCTGCACTCGGGCAATCTGTGCGACTCTGTGGCTTAGAAACTCTTACCGCCAGCCAATGGATCACGGCCTTGCACGGGCGCGGTTCACGCTCGGGCGGCATCACGCCCGGATGGGTCAAGCGATCGTTCCGTGGGAGCGCTGGCGAGGGTGATTCCCGCCTAGCGGGGACGGCCGATTAGCCTGCGGGAGATCGGGGCGTGACACGAGGAGCATCTCAGAATTGTGTTAGAGACATTGAAACAGGAGAAGTTATATGCTGTAAACCCCCTCGACCAGATTCCAGTATTTTAGGAAAAAAAATTCGCAATTTAGGATTTGTTGCAATATTTTAATTTTATTTTGCTTACATATCCTATTGACTTGTGCACCTGTCCATCACCGAATTATTTGGAGCCTTACCCTGACTGTTATCCCCGAACGAAGTTCACATACCTCTCCTAGACGTGCCAGTCTACCATCCTGCACTTTGTGCAACTCCCAGATACTCAATTTTGAGCCTCGTATGAGACGCACAATTAGCGTTACAAAACGTCCGTATTTAAATACCCAGATCTGTACCCATCCCTGTTCCAATAGAAATTAGAGGCCAGCAGGCACCTGTTTTGCCCAGACAAAAATACGTTAATTTTCTACACTGAGTATACTGCATTTAGTGTATTGACACCGCAAGAAAATTAGGGCCCTACCTGCCTCTAAATAATTAGAGAACACCGTGCGCAGTATTTATTGATTAATTAAATACGATGGCCCGTATCACCCCAAAACCAGGCCCAGTCCCTGCCCAGACTCACCCCCACCCCCTCGGGACCCTCGCACAGCAAATTCCCTCAATTCTGTGAATTTTAGTATTTTCAGGAATCGGGTGTTTTTCCCAGACAATTTCGTAATTGCGCAATTTCCCAAAATAGGACCTGCGCAATTTATGAAATTACAGGGACTTTTCTGTAAATTACCCTGCGAGGTGTCACCCCATGATTGGCCGGTGAACATGCACCGTCCATTCCAAAAGGAGTCCATATTCGATGTATTTTAAATATCCCATGTGAAATTACATTTTTACCCCTAATTTTTTCTATAAAATAAATAAAAAATAAAAAGAAAATAAAAGAAAATTTAAAACCCAAACCCTAACCCTAACCCTAACCCTAACTCAGCCGACCCCCCTAGCGCCGGCTACCCCCCCCCCCCTCGCCCCCGGCGCCGAGCCCCGCCCGCCGGAGCTCCCCCTCCGCGCGGCGAGCCACCCCCCCTCGCCGGCCTCCCCCGACCCTCCCTCTCTCCTCAGTCTCCTCTTCTCCTCGCCTCCTTCCCTCTCTCCCTCTTTTCCTCCGCCGTCGGCTGAGCCCCGACCTCCGCCTCCCCTCACCGCGGCGAGCCGCCCTCCGCCACCCGACGCCCCTCGAAGCTTCCCCGACCTCCGCCGGCGACCTCCTTCCCCTCCTCCTTCTTCCCAGCGGCCAGGCCCGACTTCGAGCAGCCCCTCCGGCCGCCAAGCCCGCGCCGCCTCCTCCGCCCAGCCTCGCTGGCGCTGCCCCAGCCCCCTCCGGCCGGCCTCCCCCGCAGCAGCGCCGTCCGAGCTCCGGCCAGCATCCCTAACCCTAACCCTAGGTTGGGTCTGGCTCGGACACGCCGTGTCGTGTCGACTTCGGACACGAGAAACGCAGTTTCCCGGAGCCCTGTTCAGGTATCCATATCTCTCTCCTCGTAACTCTGTTTTCAATTCCGTCAGTTGCATCGTGTATCCTGCATGACCCTCTCGGTGCCCGTGCAACCCGCTCGGCGCATCGCGTCCTGTGGTGATCGCACACCGCGATCCAAAAACAGGAAAAACAACGACCCGATTCACCCCAGAACTGAGTACGCCCCGCCAAACGGGACAACTTGGTCGCACGCGGTCTTTACCGAAACGTGCGCGCCGTTGATACGGACGTGCGAATTTTTGCAGAAGTTGATTTGGATGTGCGTGCACACCGGAATCAACGCGTATCCGTCGACACCGTCCCGTATCCGCCTGTTCTGGAACACGCTGCAACTTTGTGTACACACGTCGGATCGAGACGAAACTTGCGCCATCGGACTCGTAGCAATACGCTGGTCCTGTGATCCAAGTTTGGTTCGATTCTGAGAACGTTGGCAAAATCCCGTATCGTGGTCCCCACAGGCTCCACTTGACGGGCGATTTTGTGACCGGCTCATCGGAATCCAAATCTGGAAGTTCCGTTGGGTTCGTATCATCGTTCCTGACTTGTTAACACTAAGTTTGGTGAATTTGGAGACCTTTGACCCTGACACGTTTTTCGGTACAAAGCGGCCCACATGTGGACCCCGCTTTGACCGAAAACTGTTATTTTGCCCCTGTGTCCAAATTGGACTTAAGGACAGGCGTTTCTAGCTATTTGATATTTTCTGAGACTGTTAGTGATATTTATTTCAGCATCCGGAGACTTTCATTCTGAGGCCATAGTTTCTGACACTTGGTATTTGACATCTGGATATTATATTTGCAGCTCTCCTGCCAGGCAAGTATACTTTGCCTTGTTGTACTGTTTAAATTCAGTTAATGATAGTTACATGTTTATTTATTATATAAATGTGCGCGTCCGAGAAAACTCGTGTGCAGTCAACGAAGGCGTTGACGTTAGGATTGTATCTGACCTAGTGTCTAGTAGACCCACCTAAAGTTGTGAAGTTATTGGTATGACTTCCAGGCCTTGACACGTATCAGTACACGTCACAGAGTGAGTTCATGTAGGGACGCGTGCCTCATATTCGACTGGCCATCGGTGTGAGCAACACGTGTAACGGTATTTAGCTTAGCTGTTATGGAGACTTGCATCATTATATGATATGTCCACGTCGTTTTTACGACTTGTATATCCATTGGGCGGGGAAGACATCTAGTTGATTGATTGCACCCCCTTCTTGAGTCTTTTATCCTTCGTACCATGCTCCTCGGAGATGGTTGATTGCAGAGCTACCCGTGTGTCCGGGGGCATATGACACATATACTAGCCAGTCATGACGATTGGTGAATTACGTCAGCATATGTCAAGCCTACACATTCCCATGCGTACTATAAGGTCTTTAAATTGCATTCACTTAGATGGTTAACACACCCCATTTACTGATTCAGTATTTACATTATGGCATGCTTCTATGTATCTTGTTATGTCCCTCTGAGGACCTGGTCCCTTTCCAGATGTAGATGTTCCTGAGTATTCGTGGGAGCGCAGATCCGGACAAGCTACTTATATTCCGAGGAGATCTTCTCTTCGAGCCTCGTGATTGTCAGATATTGTTCTTATATGGTGTGTATCTGGTTCCTTTTATTATTCTATTTCGGCAGTGGATTTGTTTCCATCCGACTGTCTTTCTCTAGTTACTTTATATTGAGATCTAGTACTTGGTTATTAGTTATTCATGTATATTTGACTCTGTGGATGAGATTTAGATATTTCCCTGTGACTTGTAATTAGTTTTACCACTTATGAATTATTGTTCATTATACAGCGTACGCACGTATATATGGTTTCCATATATTGGAGTTGCCATATATACGGGCCAGCTGGCATGGTTACGTGACCTAGTCCTACGTATTTTGGGACTGGGGCGTGACATATGCCAAACTCAGTAAGTGTGAGTTTTGTATGGATAAAGTGCCTTTCTTGGGACACATTATCTCAGGAGAAGGACTTTCAGTTGATCCGGAGAAAGTTGCTGCAATAGAGACTTGGCCTACACCTACATCAGTTGCAGAAGTGAGAAGTTTTCTCGGACTTGCTGGATATTACCGGAGGTTTGTAGAAAATTTCTCAAGAATTGCGGAGCCTATGATGAAGTTGACACGTAAGGACCAGGAGTTTACATGGACAGAAGACTGCCAGAAGGCCTTTGAAGAATTAAAGAGGAGATTAACAACAGCACCTGTCTTGACTCTTCCTTCAGGGTCAGGAGGTTTTGTTGTTTACAGTGATGCGTCAGGTAGTGGACTAGGATGTGTTTTGATGCAACATGGCAAAGTTATTGCTTATGCATCGAGACAGTTGAAGGTCCATGAGAAGAACTACCCAACGCACGATCTTGAGCTAGCAGCAGTTATATTTGCACTGAAGATTTGGAGGCACTATCTTTATGGAGAGAAGGTAGACATCTTTACTGATCACAAGAGTCTGAAGTATGTATATACTCAGAAGGAGCTCAACATGAGACAGAGACGTTGGCTTCAATTGATGGTAGACTTTGATATAGATCTGCAGTATCACCCGGGAAAGACGAATGTCGTAGCAGACGCACTCAGCAGGAAGCCCACGGCTTATTTCTTGACGATGCAGCCTGAGTTATTGAAAGATCTACAGGAGCTCCAGATAGAGGTTATTTTACCAGGACAGAGTGGCTTGCTGGCTAATCTCGAAGTTAAGTCGTCACTTGTGGAGAGGATTAAAGAGGCATTGCCCACGGATGCTAGATTTTGAAGACTTAAAGAGAGGACAGAAGCAGGCATGCAGACGGAACTTCGCATACAGGAAGACGGGACATTAAGGTGTGGAAATCGCCTGTATGTTCCAAATGGAGAATTGAGACAGGAGTTAATGACTGAAGTACATAGTTCTATGTACTCTGTTCACCCAGGAGGAACCAAGATGTACCGAGACTTGAGGCAGTATTATTGGTGGCATGGAATGAAAAAAGAGATTGCACGATTTGTGGCAAAATATTTAGTATGTCAGCAAGTAAAAGCAGAGCACCAAAGGACTGCAGGTATGTTACAGCCGCTTCCTATACCAGAATGGAAGTGGGAACATATCACTATGGATTTTGTCACAGGATTTTCAAGGAGCCCCAGCGGAAAAGATGCAGTATGGGTTATCGTGGATAGACTCACTAAATCGACACACTTCTTGCCATTTAGAGTTGGACAGTCCACGGAGGTACTAGCCGACATGTATATACGACAAATCGTAAGATTACATGGAGTGCCGGTTAGTATTGTATCGGATCGAGATTCAAGATTTATATCTCATTTTTGGCGAAGCATGCAAGAGAGTCTTGGCACCAGACTCAAATTCAGTACAGCTTACCATCCACAGACAGATGGTCAATCGGAGCGCACGATTCAGATCTTAGAGGATATATTGCGATCGTGTATGCTAGACTTTGGAGGATCTTGGAAAGATCATTTATACTTTGTGGAGTTCTCCTACAACAACAGTTATCAGGCCAGCATTCAGATGGCACCATTCGAGACATTGTACGGTAGAAAGTACAGATCGCCAATATGTTGGAGTGACGTTGGTGAGCGTCAAATACTGGGTCCAGAATTGGTAATGCAGACAGTGGAGAAGGTAAAACAAATTCAGAATCATCTTCGTGCAGCTCAGGACAGACAGAAGCATTGGGCTGACACGCACAGGCGTCCCCTAGAGTTCAAAGAAGGAGAAAACGTATTCTTGAGGATTTCGCCCACTCGAGGTACTATTAGATTTGGGAACAGAGGCAAGTTGAGCCCAAGGTATATCGGGCCATTTGATATCCTAGAGCGCATTGGTGAGGTGGCTTATCGTCTTACGTTACCTTCATCCTTAGAGGGAGTGCATGACGTATTCCATGTCTCACAGCTGAGAAGGTACGTGACCGACCCAAGTCATGTAGTCGATCATTCTGAGATCGCAGTGGGCCCTAGCTTGAGATATGAAGAACAACCAGTTGGCATCCTCGACATCAGTGAGAAGACATTGCGAGGACAGACAATTAGACTGGTTCGTGTAGCTTGGAAATATCATTCTCCTGACGAATCGACTTGGGAACGAGAGGATATTATGCGCCAGCGTTATCCTCACTTATTCGCGGATGCAGGTATGCCCTAAGCATTCTTGTAATTTCCATAGTTCTTTCCTTTAGTAATTTATTCTTCGATTGCGAGGACGCAATCCTCTTAAGGGGGGTAGATTATAAACACCCTAATTTTTCTAAAAAAAAATTAAACAATTTTTCCCAATTTTTCTGTAATTTTCGGGAATTAAAACTAAGGTATTTTGTGACTAAATGATTTTTAATTGATATTAATTAATATTAAAATATTATGGAAATAATATTTTTCGGTGTAAAATGAAAAAATGGACATAGGGTAATTTTCTGTGAATTTATTGGACTTCGGAAATATTTTTAAAGCCCTAAAAAACCAATATATTATTAAACCTAATTAAACCCTGAACCCGGTTTACTTTTAAAACAAATCGAACCAAAATAAACCGAACCGCCGCCAAACTGACCCGAACCAAACCGATTTTTTAACGGGTCGGGTTGGATCCGAATCGAACCCGACCCGGACCCGAAACCCACACCGAACCCTAATCCTAATTCGGGTCGGAATCACTGTTCCGACCCGGCGGCGCGCGTATATAAATCCCTCGGAAGCCTCGCCCCACCGCCATATCACCCTCTCTCTCTCATCTCTCCACCGCCGCAGCCCCTCGTCTGAACCCTAATCTCCCCAGCCGCCTACCTCCTCCATGCTCCACCTGTCCCCGATCCGCAGCGCCGCACCACGACCATCCCACAGCCTTCCCAAGCCGACGATCCCCCACAGCCACCATCTCCTCTCTTCTCTGACGACCATCTCCAAAGCCCTCGACGAACACCGCCATCCCCAACTCGAACTCCCCGCTCTGCCCTAATCCGAGCCAGCACCCTCGACGGACACCACCTCTCCGCCGACTCCACCGGCGTCGACCACCGACCAGAACACCCTAGGCCGGCCGCTCGCTGCCCTAGCACGGACACAGTGGACCGGACACAGCTCTCTGAACCCGGACACAGCTCTATGAACCAGGACACAGTGACCGGACACAGCAACTCAAGACAGGACACGAAACAGTACCCGGACATGAGAAATCGGTCTTCACGGAGCCCTGTTCAGATAACCTGTTCTCTCTCCTCGTTGACCCATTTTCTGTCCCGTCAGTTATGACGCGTAGACTGTGTAACCCTCTCGATGGCCGTACAACCCGCTCGGTGCGTCGCGTCCTGTGGTGATCGCAAACGGCGATCCAAAAATAGGAAAACCAACGCCCTGTTTTACCCCGGAACTGAGTGCGCCCCGCCAAACGGGACGACTTGGTCGCACGCGGCCTTTACCAAAACGTGCGCGCCATTGATACGGACGTGCGGGATTTAGCAGAAGTTGATTTGGATGTGCGTGCACACCGGAATCAACGCGTATCCGCCGACAACGCTCCGTATCCGCCCATTCTGGAACGCATTGTAACTTTGTGTACACACGTCGGATCGAGACGAAACTTGCGCCATCAGACTCATAGCAATACGCTGGTCCTGTGACCCATGTTTGGTTCGATTCTGAGAATGTTGACAAAATCGCGTATCGTGGGCCCCACAAGCTCCACTTGACGGGCGATTTTGTGATCGGCTCATCGGAATCCAATTCTGGAAGTTCCGTTGGGTTCGTATCATCATTCCTGACTTATTGACACTAAGTTGGACAAATTTAGAGACCTTTGACCCTGACACATTTTTTGGTGCAAAGCGGCCCACATGTGGACCCCGCTTTGACCAGAAATGGTTATTTTTGCCCCTGTGTTCAAATTGGACTTAAAGACAGGCGTTTCTAGCTATTTGATATTTTCTGAGACTGTTGGTGATGTTTATTACAGCTTTTGGAGGAGTACCTACAGGATCCACTGATACAGGGACAGCTATTGGTATTCAAACCCCAAGCAAGTGTACCTTGCCAAACTCTGCAGTATTGTTACATATTTCTCTTGCTTCATTTATATTGCTGTGCATGCTTAACCTAGGACCGTGTGACTTGCTTAGCGTCCGATTATCAGTCGGGTGCCAACCCCGTACGCGGAGTTGTGTATTGTCATCTAGAGATGGACATTCGTGACCCCTTTACATTCTCGTGCTTGTCTTATCAAGTACATTATACCCAGGACACTTGACACTATTCATGAGATAGGATCTTTCTGAGATATTCATGGTGATTCTGTATAGGATACAGTATTGACAGAGACATTATATTCATAGATACTCTATGACTTGCTGCATTAGTTATGATCTTGCGTGCCATGTACATGAGACGTTATGGACATGAGATATGTGGTTACATTGGGTGGGGAGAGACACACAGGCTACAGGCTGATCATATATATAAACCCCATATTATTGTGAGGCGCAAGACTCTGAAACCCGAGCTTGGCCCATTACTCATTATTACTGCTATTGGCTCCCCGACACAGAGCTTGTAGTAGCTCAGCCTGAGTACTCGTGATGCTCTCACTTGCATTTTCACATAGATGGTTACATACTTATCCTATTTCTTTCATTATTTGCTGCACTGCATTTATTTTGGCTTGTTTTATCTTGTACCTTGCTATGTCCCCTGAGGACCTGGATCCGGATTATGTCCCCAGGATTTGCAGACGAGATCTATCCCGAGGTATACGGGACCGCAGCAGGAGAAGATACAGGAGCTGTACCGACACCCGAGGACGAGGTGTTAGCTGAGGACTTTTCCTGAGCATCTATGTTTCATGCTCAGTATTTACTTTATTCAGTCATTTATATTTTGGTCTGTTGAACCAGTGTATCAGATTTTTATCGGGTTGTT
Organism: Iris macrosiphon; assembly: GCA_036927795.1. NCBI lineage: Eukaryota > Viridiplantae > Streptophyta > Magnoliopsida > Asparagales > Iridaceae > Iris > Iris macrosiphon. The sequence continues at coordinate 171,658,478 of JAYESA010000012.1, read as the reverse complement.
CCCCGAAGCACTTTGTTGAGACTAGTTGATGATTTATATTTCTTATATCTGTGGATCATATTTTATCTTGTGTGGATGAGATTAGTTGTGCCATGTTGTCGTAGACTTTATTTTACAGCTTAAGTACGCTCTGATGGATCCATTAAATTGGGTTTGTCCATCAGTGTGTGCTGCTGGCCATTGCCACGTGTCTAGTCCCTCGGTATTTTGGGACTGGGGCGTGACATCGTGTCATCGATATTGGCAGAATTCCAGTAGTGCAGGAGGTTCTACGCATGGCAGCTAGCGTCGACGTGACGGTCGAGGAGCTGGAGATGACGAAAGATGCAAAGCAACTCGAGAGATCGGAGATTGGTGGCATGGGGGAGAAGGACTTCTGTCGCGAGACGACAGGCATGGAATCCAGTTGAGGAGCCATGGAGCCTACACCTCTCATCAGACTGGAGGGGAGATTGTTAGGAATCAAGTCTGTTGAAGGGGGACAGAGGTCGGTCCGAACTCGGTCCCTGGCCGAGTTCGGGCCGAACTCGGTGTGGTGTTCCAGAACCTTCGAACCAAACTCGGTCCGAGTTTGGTGTCGGCGGCGGCTGCTCGAATTTTGGAGTTTTTATGTTATATTTTGGACCATTGGATGCTAGTGGACGGCTGGATCTTATGGTTGGCTATTTTTAGGGTTTCCTAACCCTAAAATAGGTTTCTTATCCTATAAATAGGGAGGAGGGTGGAGGCACGAAGGAGAAGCACAATTTGGAGATTCGGGGTGCTCGTCCACAGGAAATCTAAGAGAAAGTTCATGCTTTGTTCTTAGGACTTCGCCATCTAAGACAGAAGGAAGAAGGAGATCTAATCGAGGAGTCGTCAACTTCGGTTAGGGAGATTACTATGGGTTGGTGAGTGATTTCAATTGTAATCTTCTGCTTTTCATCTTGAGTGTGGTGAGGGGGTTGAACATATTAGGACAAAGGGTTTCAACATTAGTTTTTTACAATCTTGTAATTTTATCTGAGTTATAAAGGTTAGAATTTGTCCAGGTGACGTAGTCACCGTCATATACTTGTCTTCATATGTGCTTGGTGTTCGTAGATTGGTTGATCATCTCAGGTAGGTTGACAAACACTTCCGCAACGCGCCCAACACAACATGTGGTATCAAAGCGCACGTGTTCCCAACAATTTTTTGAAAAATGATTCCATAAAAAATATAAGCTATCAAACACTACATTTGATAAAAGAATTCTGACGAAAATATTTTCCATGAAAAAAAAAACTCAATCAAACACAACCTTAAGAGAAATTGGTAGGAATGTCTATTTCTTTCTTTATTCAGTTGTCAAGCCATAAGAATTAAAAGAAAAAAATTGCAGGTGTGGGATTGTCAATTCTGATAGCAAATGACATCTTTCCAGATAGCGATTGATTTTAAGCCAAATGGGCAATTCTTGAGGTTGGACAACTTCGTTGTTTGTTGAGCTAACGGAAAATTTCATACAGAACAACAAAATTATAACAAATTCCACTGAAAGCATAGAATTTAAAAAAAATTCACATAAAGCATCATAACGCATATCCGAAGGGCGTTTTATAACTTCCCAAAAATTATTTTTTTTCGTCTGCTGTCGTTAAAATATATATATATATATATATATATATATATATATATATATATATATATATATATATATATATATATATATACACTCTCTCTCTCTCTCTCTCTCTCTCTCTCTCATCCTTGCTCTCTCTCTTCCCGCAACGATCGCGCCAAAAAGTGGAGTCCATTGCGTCAGAGTTTTTTTTTTTTTTTTACTCACTCCCTAACACTCTCTCTCTCTCTCTCACTCCCTAACACTCTCTCTCACTCCCTAACACACTCTCTCTCTCTCTCTCTCTTTACTCTCTGTGTCACTCTCATCCCTCTCTTTTCTCTCTCCCTGTAGAGAGAGAGCAAAAATGAGAGTGAGAGAGAGAGTGAGAGAGCACATAGAGTAGAGAGAGAGCGAGGGTGGGAGAGTGAGAGAGCAGAGTGTGAGTGAGAGAGAGAGCGCAGAGAGATAGAGAGAGGGGGAGAGAGAAAGAGCAGAGAGTGAGAGAGAGAGAGCGGGAACGAGAGTAGAGAGAGAGAGCAAGGGTGAGAGAGCGGAACGTGAGAGAGAGTGTGTGTTAGGGAGTGAGAGATCGAGTGTGAGAGTAATATATATATATATATATATATATATATATATATATATATATATATAACGGCAACAGACGGAAACAGACAAAAAAAAAAAATTAAAAAGTTGTAAAACGTCCTTCGGATAGGTGTTATGATGCTTTATGTGAAATTTTTTAAAATGTTGAGTAGGATTTGTTATAATTTTATTGCTTTGTATGAAATTTTCCGTTGAGCTAAAGATGTTTTTTTTTTTTAGCTCATCTTTATTGCAGAATAAATTGATAAAAAAAGTTTAGCCAAAAAAGATGAGTCTTCTATAACTAAGAGAAAATAATGGATCTTTTACTTTATCATAAATCACTATATTTTATGTGATGTACACAATCGTGGATACAGAGGGGAGCTGACTGACCTGGTGGACATAATAATTTGAAAATGTTCCGGAGTTCTCGTAGTTATAGTTATTTCTATTTACCTTTCCATTACTAATTTTTAACTTTTTTTTTTAATTTATTTAATAATATTTTTTTGTTACTTTGATTTGTTTCAAAAGAATATAGAAGAAAATAGTCCATTGTCAGTATTAACACTTGAGAACGGAATAAAATAAAAAATATTAATAATTAAATTAATAATAGAGGGATATTTAGTTAGAGATCAGTAATGAAATAAATACAAATAACTCTCATAGTTATAAGGCCTACCAAAGAGCTGGTAATTCCTTCATAAAGAGTATGATTTCTTAGAGTGGTAATTTGCATTGGACAAACTAAGCTATAAACTTTGAACAAAGTAAATCGCATATCATTAGACGATATACTAGAAATATGAGTACGTGATATTGAATGTCATTGCAGAAACTTATGCTCAAATAATGAAGAAACCAGCCACACAATGTCTTGTGCAGCTACTTTTTACTATTGGTATAGTTATAAGGCCTACATCCAACAAAAACTGTCTACCAAAGGTTGGACCTAAGCTGTGTTATCCTTCCCTTGTTTTGTTTAGCATATCACATGTTTATGAGTGAGCCCAACCAATTGTTGGGATTCAGATAATCAACAAACGAGATACCAAACAATATGTGGTGGCTATGACCAAACAAACAAACAAATTTATTTGCATCTTCTTCCTTAAATTCTCATTACATCAGAATTCTCTTGTCGATCATACAAACAAATAACTGAGAGGCAAGGTAAAATCACCCCAATCCGGTAATTAGCTTTCAGTATAAAAATACAAACAAGAACAATATGCTAACATCTAAATAAATCTCCAAGATGGCACTAGGCTACAATTTATTATCAGAGCACCTACTGCAATCTCAGATTGACTCCAGAATACACAAATGGTTTAGACTTCGTTAGGTCCAAGAAGACCTAAGTGTTTGCAGATACATATGTCCATAAGCAGCCTACCGCAGTTAAAATTTGGCTGTCAGTCTTCACTTATGGGTAATTCGAACAAAGCAGATTGTTGCTCAAAACATTTGATGTGGCAGAGCGAACCTCCAGCTTCATCAGCAAAAGTTATTTTCTTCCGTTGCTTCCTTGGACCATTGGGAGAGAGAGCCACCTTGTTCTTTGTTGGCCTCTGTTGGAAAGAGGTGATTTAAATTAGACCATGAGCAACAAGAAAACATCCCGCTTAAGATACTCCAGATTATTAGGATATACAAACCATTATTTTACAGAAGCGATTGCAGTCTCTAGCCATCATGGATAGCCATTTCCTTGTGGATGCTTCAAGGCTTGATGCAGTTTCTGTAGCTGTCTTTATCTGTAGTAGAGTTGTAGTGAGGATAAGAAATTAGTTGCTCAAAGTTTATTGAAGTGAAGATTTAATTGCATGCAGTGTAAGGTTGGTTAAGAGTGAAAAATCAGACATAGGAAATGAATAATTGAACATAGTTTCAAGTTCTTTGGAAGAATTCACAGCAAGAAAAAATAATAATTCAGTCATGGTTTGTACCTCTTCACAAGTATACTTAGGTGGTGCTAATGGAGATTCATGTGAAGATAGAGTATCCTCCATAATATTTTTCATAGACTTCAATTCTCTTAGAAGTCTGGTTGTGATATATTCTATATCTTGCATCTGTCTCTGCGAGAATGTGATGGATTTTTGAGCCTGCGAGTGGATCAGTGTGCTCTTCATGCAAGAACAGGTAGTGCCAGACTTGTCTGGCGATCTTAGAATTCCCTTTGTACCTGAAAGAAGGGAGGCATCCATGATGCTCTGCTCCCTTGTCCTTTTCATCATTCTGTTGCTGCTCCTCATCACTTCGGCTTCCCCGTAATCTAGCATCAAGGAAAAGTTTGAGTCTAATTTAGAAGGAATTACTTGATAAAAAATTTGGATCTTCTTGCTCCAATACTTTCTTTAAAGAAAAAGGAAAATCCAAACAGTTCCTCATCCTACTGGCTGCAAATTTTCATGAGGACCTGCAGGCACATTTAAGTAAAGAAGTTTATAACTCTGACATACTATTAATACTTACCAAAAGCTTGTCCTGTATCATACGAATTATTGACATTTAAAGCCTGAAGAAGCATTTCCTGAGAAGTCGGAGATAAGTCCTGCACTAAACTAAGGATTAAATGAATACCAAATCACAAGGATACATGTGATTGAAGAACCTAGCTACAAAAATTCCAAACCTTTCTATTTGATAACAGCTTTTTTGGAGGAAGTTCTACCTCCACACCCTGATCACATTCGAATTTTTTCTCCCTGCTCTGTCCATCATAAGTGGGCGTTCCAGTAGAAGGGTTATTTGGAATGCCTACAGTTGGTTGTGGCTTTTCCTCAGGCACAGAAGGTTGAAGCTGTTTAGAACTGTCTTCCACATTAAGCAAGCCACTTACTGCACTTTGGCATGGTGGGAAAACTTGAGAAGAATGGTCAAGTGTTTCATTGAGCTGATCTGCACTGCTTGAATTGTCATCACGTTCAAGGGAAGTTGATTTCTCTCTATAACCATTCACCATTTGTTCCAGTGTATTAGAGTACACATCATTTTTGGATGAGCTGTCATCGACACCATGTAAATCATAGAAAGAACTGAAGCAAGCGTGTGAATTCAGTAGACAGACATCATATGTCCCGACTGAGGAGCTCTCTTCTGCTTGAGAAACATTGTCATTTTTTTTGCTTTTTGTCAGTGGATCTCCAGAAAAAACTTCAAGAATTAAGTTATCAAGACAGCCACCCTCAGATATGGGATAAGAAATCATTTTCAAATCACTTTCTTCTCTACAAAGGAGGCTGTTTTCAATCAACACATTATTTTGAAGACTGCAAGTTTGCATCTTTATGCTAGTAGCCTCATCAACTTGATTGCTGAGATCATCGCTCATTCTGGATTCCACAACATAGTTTACCAAAGTGACTAGTTGGCTATTTATTGTAGCTAAATTTGTTTTTCCATTAGTTTCATTGTTGCCTATAGTTTCATACCGCACAGTGGTTTGGTTTTCTATAACATCAGATGCATCAGAACTATGACCTATATTTGGGACCAACCCAAAAGTATCAGCATGGAGGGAGAAAGTCTTAGGACCAGATAGTGAAGGTGAAAGTTTCAGAAAGGATGGTTTAGAAGTTTCCTTCTTAATTTCTCCAGTGTGTCCTTCAATACTTTCTGAAAGGCAGCTGTAGTTATCAACTTCTTTCATTTCAGAAGAAACTTCATCAACACAATAAGGCAGAGATTCACTTGTCAAATAAGGTGATCCTTCAAACCTAGGCTCACCGCCATCAACTTTCTCAACTAACTCACTTGAAGAGTTCTCTGAACAACTGATTTTTGGAATAAAATTTGTGGTTGAAGAATCAGACACATCTATTGTATTTTCAAATTCAAATGTTTCAACTTCCGAAGTCTCAGTTTTAACAACATAAGCTGGTTCAGGTCTGTCAACTTGACGAGTTGCCCCCATCACCGTTAATGAACTAGGAGAAGCACTGCAGATAGCCATGTCTATATGATCAATGGCAACAGGGTTCTGAATATCGCTCATGAAACAGCAAAAATCATTGTTGCCTGACTTTCCTTCACTGAAATTCTGAAGCAGTTCAGCAGATGAGTTAATGCTGCAGCTGTCATTCCGGACCAATGTAGAACTGACTATGCCATTTTCTGTACTCTGTACATCACATAAACTATCCATAATCTCACTTTTCACATCATAAATTAACTCAGAGCTGTCAGCATGATGTGGGTCTTTCAGTAAAATCACTCCCATATTCTTATATATGCTCACTGAAATAAAAGCAATAACTATATTAGTGTTAATATAACAAAGTGTTTACTGCTAAAATATAGCTTCTATTTATTTCATAAGTCACCTCCCTCAACTTTATTGGTGAATACAACGAATGTCTCTCTAATAAATAATTTAATTCTAAAGTACAAGCAAGAATGACAAAATTCGGAAGATACAGAACAGTGTTCAAAACTCTTACCTGATATATTTGCAGCAGAAAGCTCATTTTTAATGAAAACACTGTCAGTTTCTATTGGTGAGGAACAGTGTGCCTCAAGAACGGAAGATGTCTGGGCACTTATCTTTCCATCTGGCAAAAAGGATTCTGAATAATTTGAAGACCTCCTACACTTCCTCTTGGCAGAAGATTTATGTGACAGTTTTGGCTTCAAGTTAATTAGAGGTTCCTCAAGGTCATACTCCTCGTCTTCTGGTTTCAAAAAGGTATGGTCGATCATAATATCAGATGAAGAGGAAGCAATCGATTTCAGCTCTTTCCGCTTTTTTCCTTTGCATCTTGTTTGTATATCCTTCAGAGTCATGTCAACAACGATAATGTCATCAGAGTTTGTGGTTCTATCTTTATCACCACAATTTTCAGTACATTTGTTCCCAATCTTATCATATTGTTCAGAGTCTTCGGACAATGGATTTTCAAAAACCTGGCTAGGACCACATTGGTTGTTGTCTTCACTAGTTTGCTGCTGAAGATTCGAATAACTAGCATCAGCTTCCTTGTATATGGCATTGATGTCCTTGAGCCTAAATGACTGTTTCCTATTTTGGTTTACATGAGATTTTAACATTGAGCCCGAATTAGCCTGTTTGAGTAGGGCTGCAATCACTTATTTTAGAAACAGTCAACCCGCAGTCAGTATTCCCCTTTCTCAGTAAATAGACTGTCCGAGATGATTAATCCTGTAACATATGGGACAAATTTTGATGATTAGAGCACGTGATACTAAGAATGCAGCATATGGATAAACTTTTCTGTTCTACGAGCGATTGGACATACACTCACTCAGAGACCATTAGAATTACTCAGGCTGGAAAATTCAAGAAAGCATTCAAGAGAATTATATTACCTTTATGTCTGTAGCCACCATTAAAATAAGGTTCTTTCCTTCTGTAACTACCGTTAAAACAAGGTTCTACATCAAAACTCTAAATCTAAATATACAGCAAAGATTCTGAACTATTACCTAGGAAATGGCTCAGCCTCTTTTGTAAAACTTGTGCACCTTGGTGAATGTTACATCTTCTGACACAATTTTGATGATGTCTAGTCCATTAACTTGGTGCAAGAAAATTTTGTTATAGTTGTGTTTATAGATGAATCATGATTCATAACTGGGCAGAGCTTCTCAGATGGATCCCAAGCTTCTTAACCTGAATCATTATTATTGATACGGAACTTTTCCACATAAAAAGGGAATCTTTTGTTACACTAGAAAAAGAAGTGATGTGGATCATTAAAGAATCAAAGTTTATTTGCTTTATGAAAAAAAATATATATATCAATGAACTTCTATGAAAGGGTTTCACAGAATTCAGCCAATTCTCCCATTTGTGGGATATCATTGAGAAATAGGAATCTGTGTTATAAAAGAATTTCATACTATTATTAAGGGGGATCTACCCTCTTACATTTTACATCTAGGATCCGATTTGTATCATTGATAATAATAGAAATTGAACATTATGGCAAGAAAGAGTTTGATTTAGAGGGAGGAGAAGAGGCCTAAATTGGAATAGAACTATCATTTGATTCATCGATCCTCAAAAAAAGAAATAAGGAAGGTTGAGATGAAGCTGGTGTCTTGGTAAATCAAAGTACTGACGCCTTGATGGAAATCCATTCATGTTGGATTGGGCAAAGATTCCATTTAAACAAGAACCTCATAGGTCTGTGTATCTAATTTTGGGAATCTTATTCTGAAAAAGGCACAAACATACCAAAGATGTTGTTGACTGAATATTCTGAATCCTGACTTGAGCATGTTTCTTGTTAGGACTGACCAAAATTACGATCAACGCTTACCATGATCAACGCTTACCATGTTATTCTATTAAAAAAAATACATCTTTCCCAAATACAGCAGAAGAGGCAACCTTGTAGTATTGGTGAAGTTGGGGGATAGACACTTTGATATATCTCGCTCGCTCAATTAGCTCTAACGTTCGATTAGTAGATAGCGAGTGGAGGACGTAGCAACATCGCCTTATTGAAGTAGGGTTTAACACTACGCACCTTACTACCAAGGTTCGCAATATCGATATCAGAATCGCTATCGGACCATTACTATGAGTATCGAGATCGACAGTATCGGTGGTTTCGGATCAGAGTATTAGATTCTTTTTGTATCGAAAAAAAAAATATTAATAAATTATTATCATTTAAAAAATATATTTCATACATTTAGGCATAATATTAAGTATTTTCGGTGTTGTTTCTTAGTAGTTTTGAAATTGAATGAATAGTAGTCATCCTTGTCGATTGGTTTACATGTGATAGATAAGTTTTCTTCTTTTACATGATTTTACAACCTTACTATACTTTTACACCATTGCCGATTGGTCTTTTTTCATTAAATTTTATTTACCAAATTAACCGAAAAATAGACCTTCAATGTCGGTATCGGTCAATATCGGGTATCGGTCGGTATCGGATATGTCAAACCGTATCGGTATTGGTCGAATCAGATCGGTATCGACAGATACTGTGAACTATGCTTACTACACTAGCTCGTAAGTCAAAAATGATCCTTGTACATCATCAATCAGATAAAATTGATGTGGGTGGATGCTAGTTGTGGTGATAGACAAACAACACACAATGACTGAGAGCGGAGAGGTTCCCCAAAGTGTTTAGTCTTTGTAACCCTGATCAGCCAATGTAAAATATGCCTCCTTGGCCCCGGACGAAGGCATAAGGCCCAATCCATTTTTCTTTATGTGCTTTATATATATATTCTTGCTATTTCTCATGTTTATTGATAAAAGTTGACATACAAGTAGTGTGCATCATTAAACTTGTACAGCTTAACCGCAGAGACATTTTCTTCAACTTACTAAATTCAAAACAACAAACAATTATCCACTTATTGCATACGTCACATTTCAATTGAATTTGAACATATAGCAAGATTAAATAATTTAAAGACATTTTACTTGAATAGAACAAAGAAACACAAATTACATGTGTGGTGATATAGATCGTATAATAACTTGTCGAAGAGCAGTATAAATAATTAAGATATTAAATTACTCATCCCTATATAAACTTAAGAGGCTTAGAGATCCAAACAATAACACTGCCAGTACCAAACATGAATCGATATCAAAATAGACAAAATCGTTTCCTTTACTGTGCAAAAAGTTCTAGAATTGGGATCAAACACTATAAGACATTTCAACAAGAATTTGACTCTGAAACCCTAGATCGATCGATCGGTGGCTTAAATTTAACAGATTGAAACAATAAAAACTAGCCATCGACAACATGCAACAAACCAGCACAATAATAACAAAAGAAATGCCTATTTAATGTAATATAGAACAAAAGTATCTCAAAATCAATAAAATTCCTAATATTTACCAGAAATTCAAGGTATATACGGTTGTTTAAAACCCTGGTTTTGTAGTTCATACTGACCTTTACGACATATTTTAATGGCGGGAAGAAAACCTCTAGATCGGGAGATTTCTCGAAGAAGAAAACAATGGAAAGAAGAGAGAGAGAGAGAGAGAGAGAGAGAGAGTGTGTTGTGAAGTGACAGTGTATTAGAATTAACAATTAATAAGGCGATGTTGGAAAAATAATTAGAATTAACAATTAATAATTAATAATAATAAAATACCTTGTTTAGTGAAATGCCATGTTTAGTGATTTTTCCAGCATCTTTAGTGAAGTACCATGTTTAGTGAAGTGACAGTTTATTAGAATTAACAATTATTAATAATAAAATAATTACAGACCAAAAGATTCGTGCCAATTCTTGGCGGAATAAAATAATTACATTATAGACTAAAGGTTTCGCGCCAACTTTTTGGCGGGAAATATATTTTTAGAGCGTTTCGGCTTGCTGCTTTGTCATAATGGTAGTTATGGGCTTTACTTTAAGCCCAACAATAGGCTTCGTGCATCATAACATAACAAATGGGGGAAATTTGTTACGGCCCTTGCACTTTGCGGCATCATGGTTGAAGCCCCTCTAGCTTTTAGTTTAGGACTATTTGATATTACTTCCCTTGATATTATCCCATGTTAGATTAAAAGTTAAGAATATCTTCCTGAAAATGTCGTTAAAAATTTGAAAGTGTCGTGAATGAGTTTTGAAAGTGTCGTTAAATAGTTTTTAACGACACTTTCAGGGAGGTATTCTCAACTTTTAATCTAACAGGGATAATATCAATATAACTAATCTAAAAGGAGGGTAATATCAAATAGCCCTTCAATTTATGATTTTTTTTTTCCAAAAAACACAAAAACGTCATTCGGAAGGATGTTTTGTAAAAAAAAAAAAAAAAAAAAAAAAATTCCATAAGTTGTTATCAAAGTTTGGTGACATTTTTTACTGACGAAATTAAATTTTCAGTGACGAAATAGGTTTTTTAGTGACGAGAATAATTTTTTAGAAGCAAATTTAATGTAAGACGTCCTTCACATGTGTGTTTTGTTCTTTAAATATTTTTTTTCATCTGAAAAGAATTTTTAGTGACGGATTTTGAATTTCAGTACCAAAATTAGACTTTTAGTGACTAATTTGAACTTTTAGTTACAAATATACCTTTTTAGTGACAAATTTAGACTTTTAGTGACGAATTTTTGAAAAAAAAAAAAAATGGAAAATGTCCTTCCAAATAACGTTTTGACTATAAATGGAATGATGTTTTGATATTTTTTTTAAAATATATTAAAAGTTGAAAAAAAAAAATTCAATTTTCATAAATTTTTATATTTTGTAAGAAAAAATTCGTTTAGTTTATTCCCAATTCTTACTTTTATCATTTTATATACAGTTGTATAATCCTCTATACGAAATGCATAATCATTTTTTGGGACCATAATGTCCTTCTTGTGTGGAAGAAAAAAAAAAAATTTTTTTCTTGGACGCTTCTCAAAATTTAGCGGCTCCATTTTACCATCATCTTATTTTTCTATTTTTCACCTGCAAAAATAATGATGAAAATTTAAAAGAAATTGTGTATTGTGCTTTAATTGCACTTAACACTGAAAGAAGCCCCTATCGAAAACAATAGCAAAAGTAGCTGACATGTGGGCCCCCTTTGGGTCTCCTAATAAATTATTTTATCCTACGTTTGCGTGTTAAAATTTGTTTATTAGGTTGATCGTGCTCCCGAACCCTGTTTTCCACATGTTTACGTCTATAATTTTAAAATATCTTTCACCTTATCTTTATATGATTTTTATGCACTTTGAAATTATTGTCTCCTTTTTGCCTTTGTTTGTGTAACCCATTTTGCGTGTCTTTTGCACCATCGAGCTTCAATCGAGGTATGCTCTCATCTAAGATCGACGAGTCCGTATGTGACTTCCATTTCGCGATTCACGTTTCGCGACCTAGCATCGTCTCAAATTCTACACAATTTTTTGTTCGACATTTTCTTAGATGCCAACAGCATTTTAACTGCCAATGTTACAATTCTCTTACATGGATCACGAGACTATATGAACTAGGGGTGAGCATCGGTTCGATTCGGTTCAAAATCGAATCAAATAAGGAAAATCGAATTCGACCGAAAATCGAATAAGCAAAACCAAAATCGAACCGAATTAGACAATAACCGAACCAAACCGAACCGAATTAAATCGATTTGGTTTTCGGTTTATTGGGTTTTTCATTTTTTTTGTTTATTTGGAATTTTTTTAATATATATAGTAAAAAATATTCATATATATATATATATATATATATATATATATATATATATATATACTTATTCGGTTTTGTGTTTTGGATCGAAAGTCAAAACCGAAACCGAATAAGAAAATTTAGTATTTTCAAAACCGAAACAGAAACGAATTTTTTTTTAATCGAACCGAATCTCTTATTCGATTCGATTTTCGATCCAAAACCGAATAATGCTCACCCCCAATATGAACCACAAGTTGACTACCAAATTCACGTGTGAAGTATGAAAGACAAAAGTTAAATACAAAAGTAGCTAGATAGACAAATATCACAGGTTTTAAGTAGATGTCACAAATGTCATACAGTAAAATAGAAGTATATGTCACATATTATCCTTATATATAACAAATAAAATTAACATGCATATAACTAGTTACATGTATATGTCATATATTACCCTTGCTTGTAACAAATAGTAGCAATATGTAACATCACGTAATTTTATGCAAAATATAGGCTTTAAAGTACGTAAAAACAACTTTAATTTGTTAAAGACAAATTACATAGTCATTAACTCGATGTTTACTTGTTCGTCCGTAACACCCATAAAATTTTATATTGTATATCTACGTAATTTAAAATATATTAGTTAAATTTCTAAATTACTCGTTATTTTATTTATATTTTTTTATATTCTTAGGAACTATTGGATCTACTTGGGTATGGCATATATTAGACTAATAATCATAAATATATAAACAAAAATTATTGAATAAAATGGTCTAATAGATCTCATACTTCTAATATATATATTTTTATAAATGTTAGATTGTTATAGTTGAGATTATTCTAATAGATTTAGTGGTTCTTAACTTAATTATACACTACAAAAATTATATTTTATGTACAATTAATTAGAATCATTACTATATATATATATATATTGTATATTTCGTAATTGTTCTAACTTATGATATCTCCTCTATATAATGCCAAAACTAGGCTTCACCGTGAAAAATTTTCATTTCAAAAATACCCTTCAACATATTTAGTAATTAAAAAGAATACCTACAATAAATTCTACTGACAACCATTTAAGAGATGCAATAATGACAACCATTTACGGAAATCAAAGGGTTCATGCTACTTGCTAAGTCTTTTAAATTGTTACCAAAGAATTCGAGGGGTTGAACCATTAACCTATATAATTAAAAGCAGTAGAAATAAACTAACTCATCAACATCATTCACTCCAATATACGTGCAAAGCACGTGCATATATACTAGTATAAATAGAACGTGTAATATATAAGTCAAATATATAATATCCTGGGGATATAGGCTTTTATCTCTACTCTTATAATAAAGCTTGGAAACGGCTAAAATCGAGCCGTCTAAACCGTTGTAAATACTCCACTAAATATATTTTTTAATTAAATAATTATTTAACTACCTAATATTATTTATTTGTAATTAAACAATTCCAACTAAAGTGGTTAAGATGAGAGGTATTTTCCTTGGTTGTTTGAATTCAATTTCTAGAAAAGACAATATTTATAATAATTTAATATTTAATTTTTTTTATATTTTTTTTACGTACATGCAATGCACATACACATTACTAATAATGGGCATTGGCATTTAATACAGTTTATACATCCAGGGGTAAGGTTGGTAATTTATACGTGTTTTAAGATTTTTTTTTTGAGGAAAAATGGAGACGATGGAGTTGCGAGTTTGGACTTTTTTGGGTTTGTTTAATATGTTTAATTGCCAAACTTGTAAATGACGGGGGTGAAGAGGTAGGATGATGTAAATAAACAATAAATTTTGGGCGTTTAATAAGTAAAATAATTTTCACTCCCGAATAAATGTTGGATTAAAAAAACATATCCCATATTAGGATACTAATGTCACTTACTAATGGTTTAATAGTATTATACATATTGTATGTACCAAAATAGGAGATTACATGATTGTATTTGAACATAAAAGTTGTGACAAAAAAAAAAAATTTTAGGAGTGCTTTCACCATAGTGCCGGGATGTGGAGAGGGTTGTACAAATTTTCCTTTAACAAGTATTGTCTTCTTCTTCTTTTTATGTCTAAATACTAGATTTAAAAAATAACACATTTTTTATTCTTTTTCTTTATGGTACTTCTGTGTTCTCAATCCTGTACTAACATGTGGGAGAAATATTATTAAGTTCAAGATAATTCAAAAAAAGAAAAAATTCTTTCTATTTATAAGCGTGTTCAGAATCAAGCTATTTGATTACAGAAAATTTACTGTAGCGAAATAAATTTATATTAAATTCATACAAACGAAATAAGTTTGTAAAATTTTAAAATACAGACAGAGTCTGCCAACAGTGTTGGCGGAAAACACAACAGACGTACATGTAGGCAGGAAAAAAATAAAAAAAAATTTAAGTGGACCCCACAAGCCAATTTATGCCAACACTGTTGGCTGAAATTGGGGGGGGGGGCAATTTCAGCCAACTCTGTTGGCGGAAATTGGGTGTGGGGAACCACGGGTTCAGTTTGATTGGTTTACTTTGGTTGGCTGGGTTTGTTTTATTAGTTTATTTTAATTAATTATGTTTTGGTTTTATTTATTTTTTTTATTTTTTTTGTAATTAGATTTAAGAAAAAATATTTTAACGAAAACAATTATTTTAAATTAATTTTTTTTTTAATTGTTTTATTAGTTTTTTTGATAGTGGACATAAAATAATTAATTTAAATTTTTTCTTGTTAAATTTTTTTCTAATTTTTTTGGGGAGGTCGAAACATCGTTTTAAATCCGTTGGCCCCTACATCCAATATAAATTAATTTCGCTACAGTAAATTTTAAATATTCAAAAATAAAATGACCGAAAGTAAAATTTGGAGGTCGAAACATCGTTTTTTTACGATTATAAAAATTTTAGAAGTCCGTCAAACGGTGAAACAGTTTATCCCGTAGTACTTTTCGATACGGTCATTTTGGCACAAACTGGACCTTGTTTCGATCTCTTAGTCAAAAGTTATGATACTTTAAAGTTTTAAATTTTATATTTTTGTCTGTAACATGTGCGTCTTGCTTTGGATAAAAAAAAATTCTACACGATTTGTGTTACTCTCGTCGAAAACATACAAATCGACTTATTGTTTAACAAAAAAACGATTTCAAAACAAATAGTTATGGCCGCTCGAAGTCTACTCGACGGCAGACGTAATATTCTTACGGCAGATTTTTTTTTTTTTTAACTTCTGTTAGCGGTAAAAAAATTAACTATAAGAATATAATATTAAAAAATATAAACGTCCAAAGGACGTTTTGATATTTTTTTCGTATTTTTTTTAACTTTCATGCTTTAGATAGAATTTATACAAATTTTGATGTTCTTGATGCAAATTTCCGAAAAAAATATTTCTAAATTTTTCTTTACAATTTTTCTTTTATTTCGGTAAAATCAATTTTCTTAAATCTAATTACAAAACAAAACAAAATAAATAAATAAAATCAAAACATAACTAATTAAAACAAACTAAACCAACAAAAAAAACCAAACCAATCAAACCAACCCAACCGAACCCGTGGGCTCCCACACCAAATTTTTGCCAATAGAGTTGGCTGAAATTGTCTCCCCTCCCATTTCAGCCAACAGTGTTGGCAGAAATTGGCTTGTGGGATCCACTTTAATTTTTTTAAATTTTTTTCGTGCCTACGTGTACGTCTGTTGTTTTTTCCGTCAACACTGTTGGCTGACTCTGTCTGTATTTTAAAATTTTATAAACTTGTTTCGTTTCTATGAATTTAATATAAATTTATTTCCCTACAGTAAATTTTCTGATTTGATTATGATGGATTTGTAGAGATAAAATATCCATTTTTTCGGTAAAAAAAAAATAATACTAATACTAATATTAATATTGATACTTGTGTATATATTATATTTTTTTCTATCACTATTTTATATTTATATATTTTTACCATGTTTTCTCGTGCTCCAATATAGCGAGCTCATAGCTATCGATGTCATCTATTATATTTAGCTTATATTTCTCGTCTTAATGAGACTTTCAACTGATAAACATTCATGCAAATAGTAATAATTTTTTTATGAAATTATAATTGTGAATAAGAGTTTTCTAATTTTCAAAATTTTTTAGAATGAGTTATTAAAACTATCTTTAATTTATTATAAAAAATTTTAATAAAATTTATAGCTCTCTTATAAAATAAAAGAAATTATAATAATCCATCTTGTAAAATCTTCGACGTTATTAGAAAAAATTTAATGATTACATTTATTTGTAATAATTGAACTAACAGTGACGATGCCATATGTAGGCTATGGTTAGGATCGACACGAAATTTGAGGACACTAATTCTAGACTTTTTTTTGGCAAAAATGATCGGTGGCTTGTGCAGTACTTGCGAGCCACTGTCCGCCGCCACATTCCTCTTCCAGTCTCCCTTCCCTTTCTGCTCCGCGTCCGGCAGGCCAGCCGTCACGTCCACCGACGCGCCGGTCCCGTCTGTTTCCCCCTCCCCCTCCCCCTCCTGCTCCGCGACCACCTAGTGCGAGCACTGCGCGTGCAACGGCACAAACAGTACAGCACGATTGTTTTTTTGGCTCATTACTAAACTAATAGTATATCCCATGATACTATGGTTATACGAGTGGTTATTTATACCATGCAAGTAATTTTATTTTATTTTGATATGTAAATCGAATCGTGCTCATTTCGATAGGAGTTTTCCATCGTAACCAACATGCCACGACCCGACGGACATATCATGCAAATGATTACTGCTAGTTCCATCCGACAAGGACCCGACACATTCGGTACCCGGGGGATGAGTCAGGCTCGATATGGGGTTTTGGATTACGGCTTGGCCTGGCTTGAACCCGGTCAAGCCCGGTCTGTTTGGTGCTACCTAGAGCTGTTATTGGTAAGTTGTGCTATATTTGGTGTGTTTTACAATATTGAAACAAGGTGTGTTCAATGTTGCTCCTCTACTTGTCTGATGTTTTTGATTTTTCACGTGCTTATATACGGCTTCTTCAGTGAGGGGGATTGTTTGGTTCGTAAATTTGGAGTACAAAAATGATCAAAATATAAATTTTGGATAAATTTACGTGTTTGGTTGAAGATTTTGCCGACAAATTTTACTGTGATTTGACGTGAGCAGTAAATCTTTTCTGTAACAAAATTTTAGTTTTGACATCAGAGTTTTTTTTTTTCTACGAAGTAGAGTGTGAAAGTCAAAATAATCTCCATTTCCACTTCTCAGGTTTAGCTGGAGGACCGCTTCCTCTCTACCTTAAAAAAAAAATTTATTATTCATGTAACTTCAAATTATTTTTACACATTTTTACTAATTTCAACAACCAATTAAATACCAAAATTTATAATTTTTTATTTTTAACCTTCACTTCTTCAAAGCATCCAAACGAAACATTTTTCACTTCGCTGCTTTTCGTTCCATTTCATCTAATATACGTATGCAAAATGTCAATTTTCGAAATTTCTATTTTATCATACTTCGTCGAACTAAATTGTCCCTTATTTGAGATTGTTGATCCAGTTTCTATAGTAGTATGTTTTTTTCTTTTCATGGGAGGCTATGTTGCATCTATTTGATGTGAACATATAACTCATATAACTGAACTCGAGTAACTCTTGTGGTTATTGAGGAGAGGTATAAGATCCGACTGGTTGACAAAAGATTAGTGGATCGAGTCACGGAAATAAATTATTTTTTTTATTTATAAATAATGGAAGTTGAAAGATAGTGGACAAAAAAATATAGTATACACAAAAGTT
Source organism: Iris macrosiphon (assembly GCA_036927795.1). NCBI lineage: Eukaryota > Viridiplantae > Streptophyta > Magnoliopsida > Asparagales > Iridaceae > Iris > Iris macrosiphon. The sequence continues at coordinate 171,640,361 of JAYESA010000012.1, read as the reverse complement.
AAAAACGATACGTCATATCCCGTACATTATGCCAAAAAGTAAAAAAAAAAAAAAAAAAAAAACACAGAACTTTTCTCTCCCTTGTGATTTTTTTTGGATTGTTTTTAATTAGTCTTAGATTCCTCTTCTCACACTCGTGGTCGCTATCACGTTTTCATAAATGAAGAGGAAAAGTCAAGTTGTGTTAAATGACGGACGGTCCAGAATTCTGTTTGGACTTGATCCGGTCAAATTTGGTCTGGATTGGTCCGAATCTGGTCAACGGACTGGTCCGCTCTAGCTCACTCACTCCCACGGATCCAGGCTGGGTCGAAGGATCTGACTCGTAAGTCCAGACCGTTGTCTGCTCCGTTCGGGCCGAGCCAAATTCGGACGGCACGGTTCAGACCCGATTCGACTGGATTAATTTTTTTTTCTTTTCAATATTATCGTTGGGGGATATTTTTACCAATTCAGCTTTTTCTTTCTTAATATTGTTAGTTGTTTACATTTAACTTCTTTATGTCTATATAAATAACTTATTTAAATTTCAAGTTATAAATTTATATTTAAATTCAAAAAAATAGATTTATACATTTTTTTTTATAAGTTATTAAATTTTTTTTTAATTCAACTTATAAATATTTATATTTTAATTTATACTTAAAGTTATATAAATTTGATATAAATAAATTAAATAAATTTTATAACAAATAAATTTATAAATTTTAAATTATACTAAACATATAACTTATAAATTTCAAATTATACTTAACATATACCTTATAAATTTAAAATAAATTTTACATAAAGTTATATAAAAAAAATTCTAACAAATAACTTATAAATTTCAAATTATAAAAACAAAAACTTAGTAAAAAAAAAACTATAAATTTTAACTTGAATTTATTAACATATAAGTTATATCATGTAGATTATATATAAAATATATATAAATAAAAGTAATTTTTTTTTTAATAAAATTCGGTCGGACCGACTCGACCGTGAATTGGTCCGGACCCAGACCGGTTCGGTCCGGTCCTCCCCTGACCGGGTCATAGATCCGGACTAGGTCGGAATTATTTTTGACCGGACCGGACCGGCCCGGCCCGTCTCTCCTTTCAGGTTAGGCCCGGTCCAGGCTGAAACCAGTTAAACCCAGTTGACTCGGACCGGTCCGAACCGGTCCAATACACCCCATGAGGAAAGAGTGAGGAATATGTGGATATCCTTTCCTCAGGTTCAGAGTCTCGACTACTGCCTCTTGTCGGTCAATAAAGATAGGTGTGGGTTTGATATTAACTCGTGATTGCTCTCTTTCATATTTAACATCATTGGGCATGCATGAAAGAGTCTTATAAGTTGAGGCTTCAATTATTTGTGTCATGACTGGGTCTGCGTCAGAAAAACAGAAAAGAAAAAAAAGAAAAAAAAAAGGAAGAAGAAGAAGAAGAAGAAGAAGAAGAACAAGAACAAGAAGAAGAAGAGAAGGAAAAGTTGAACTATATATTTAAAGATACTTAGACTCTGGATTTAGATAAGTTTTGAAATTTGCGTTTGAATTTTTATAATATACATAATTAATATGTGACTCTTGATATAACAAATTTTGATATTAAAATTAAAATTAAAATTAATATTAAATTTAACACTAATATCAAATTTAGGCTGTTGATAAGGGCACTACTAAATTTACTCGGGGACAACCCAAATGTTTACCATTGATAATTACAAGTTTGTCACTCCCAAAATTTACTCTGGGCTGTCCATTCTTGAATTTTTTTATAGTCAGATCTGTCAAAATTTTGACAGTTCTAAAAATATATGTTGATTTTTTAGGACTGTCCTTCCAATTAGTAGTACTGTCAAAAGTTTGACAGTCCTAAAATTATATGTTGGATTTTTAGGACTATCCAAATTTTGACAGTCCTTTCAATTGGTAGGACTGTCCTAAAAATATATGTTAATTTTTTAGGACTGTCAAAATTTTGACAGTCATTCCAATTGGTAGGACTGTCAAAAGTTTGATAGTCCTAAAAATATATGTTGAATTTTTAGTACTGTCAAAATTTTGACAGTCCATCCAATTGGTAGGACTGTCAAAATTTTGACTGTCCTAAAAAATAACATATATGTCAAATTTTTGACAGTCCTACCAATTGGAAGGACTGTCAATATTTTGACAGTCCTAACAATTGGTAGGACTGTCAATATTTTGACAGTCCTGATTATAAAAAAAAAAATCAAGAGTAGTAAAATTTGTGAATGACAAACTTGTAATTATCAATGATAAACATTTAGGCTGCCCTCCGAGTAAATTTAGTAGTGCCCTTATCGGTAGCCCAAATTTAACATCGACTTTAACATTAATATTAACATTAACATTAACATTAAAAAAAATTAATGATTAATATTTTTAGTTAAAATGTGTCATTTCAGCTGCTATGTCAGATACCATATCATATGTCACATAATAAGAGATGTCATTACATAAACTTTTTAGGAAACAAATAGCAGAATTGTATTAGAATAATTCAGAGGTGAGTCTTCCAGCTCCCGTAAATTACATATATACTGTATACTTAGTTTAGATGAAATTTTTTATCTATTATTTCCATTCACTACTCTTCGACTATTTTATATACAAATTGATTACTTTGTCACTTGTTATTTCACCTGTCTTTCGTCATAATTAAGTCCTAATTTATGCTTAATCATACATGGTCCCTACCCACAAAGATGAAGGACACGTTTGGTTTTAAGAAAAAAAATAGTCGGAAAATTTCAATAAGAACATTATAATATGAAATTTTTTCCAAAAAAATATTAAATTTTTAAAATTTACAAGCAGAACATCAAAACGTTCTTTCTAAGGACGTTTTATACTTTTCGTTAATATTCTGTTAACGGGAAAAAAAAAATATTCTACACAGGAAAATGCTCTTTGGAAGGATATTTTCCTAGAAAAAACGTCCTTCCAAAGAACGTTTTTCATCTCTCTCTCCTCTCCGCTCTCCTCCCGTTCCCCTCCTCTCCTCTCCTCTCCTCTCTCTCTTTCTCTCTCTCTCTCTCTCCTCTCCTCTCTCCTAGGCAAAGTAAAAAAAAAAATATATATATTATATATATATATATATATATATATATATATATATATATATATATATATAATTTTTTTCAATTAGTTTCTGTTTTTTTTTTCTGTTAATTTATTTTGTTAATTGGTGGGGGGCCAATTTATTTTGTTAATTTTCTGTTTTATTTAAGAAAATATATTTTAACGAAATAAAATTAAAATAAATTAACAGAAATTTTACTGTATCGAAATTTCAAAATTAACAAAAAAATCAAATAAATTAACTCAGTTGTCGATATGTATCAAAATTTTAAAATATTCCAAATTTTTATCCTTAAAATTTGTTAAAGTATTCTGTTATTTAAAATATCCCAAGATTTTATTAATAGTAAATTTATTATTGGTACAGTAAATATTTTGTAAAAAAAATAAAAAAAAAATACCAAAATTAAAATTTTGAGGTCGAAACATCGTTTTTTTGCGATTCTAAAAATTTGGAAAGTCCGTCAAACGCTGAAACGTTTATCCCGAAGTATTTTTCTATACGATCATTTTGGCATAAACTGGACCTTGTTTCGATCTCCCAGTCAAAAGTTATGATACTTTAAAGTTTTATATTTTTGTCTGTAATATGTACGTCTTACTTCGGATGAAAATTCTCTCTACATGAATCGTGTTACTCTCGTCGAAAATATACAAATCGACCTATTGTGTGACGAAAAACGATTTGAAAACAAATAGTTATGACCGTTCGAAGTCTGATCGACGGCAGACGTAATATTTGTACAGTAGATTTTTTTTTTAAAATTATAACATATATTTATTTTGGATGTTAAACTCGTCTCACAAAAAAGTAAAAAATCAGAGTATATATATATATATATATATATATATATATATATATATATATATATTACTTTGCCTAGAGAAGATGAGAGGAGAGGGGAGAGAGAGAGAGAGAGAGAGAGAGAGAGAGGGGAGGGGAGCAGGAGAGCAGAGAGGAGAGAGGAGAGAGGAGAGGAGAGGAGGGGAGCGAAAAAGAGAGGAGAAGAGAGAGACAGAGAGGGGAGCGGGAGAGGAGAGAGGAGAGAGGGAAAAAACGTCTCTATGGACATTTTTCTTGTATAATTTTTTTTCTCCTTTAACGGAGAGTTAACTTTTTACTAACGAAAAGTATAAAACGTCCTTGGAAAGGACGTTTTGATGCTCTACTTATAAATTTTAAAAATTACATGTCTTTTTGAAAAAAAATTTATATTATAATGCTCTCATTGAAATTTTTCGAAAAATGGTTTTATTGTCTTTGGTTTTAAGAAGAAAAATTAGTTTTTTTGTCTTTTTTTTTTTTTGTCAACTTTTATGTTTGATTAAACAAAGAAAAATATTTAAGAAATATCATTTGACTTTCGTTTCAAGTCTTTTGTTGGTGCAGAAGAAAATAAAATAAAATCAATATTCCAGTAACTTTTTATATATTTTAAAATAATATCATAAAAATGAAAAAAATAATAGATAAATATGCAATAACATTTTTTAGTATGACTACTGTCATCCTAAATTTTCGTAATAAATACTGAAAAAAAATGAGAAGTGGACAACAATTTCATGAATTCTGAAAGGAACCATATTTATCTTTATTTTTTCATATCAGAAAAATAGTTTCCAAATTTGTGACTACCAAACCAAAAAATAGAACTTTCATTTCCTAATTTGTTAAATCCGTGAACCAATGTCCAGATCGTACATGGTCCTTGTCCCATGGAAACACTTGCACTCGCGGTTGAAGTGGATTTCAACCTACCCAATTTTTTTTTCCATATGAATCAGTCAATATCCAATACTTAGCCCAATCGCATATCTCTCAATTCGAATTTTTGATTCTGTCCTTACATAGAACGAAGGCACGAAACCATTACTAAATTTCTCAATCTATATAAAATTTTAACATGTAAATTGAGGAGGTTGAGAAGTGAGTAGGAATTCTTAAGTTGGTTTCATGTATCCACAAGTTAAATGAGCACATTTAGAATTCTCATCTCTTAACAAGTAGGAAAATAAATGAGCAAATTTCTCATGAAGACATAATCTAATCTTAAAGAGTTAACAATAGAAAATACGAAAAAGGGTCGGATCTAATCTTAAGGAGTTAACAATAGAAAATACGAATTTATTTTAAAAAAAATTGATTACTACATAGATTTTTTTTTTTACAGTTTTAAAATATAATTTTTTTTAAGTCTCCTAAAATTTTGAACATTATACAATGGTGAAAACAGTAGAGTTTAGGTGCAAGAAACGTGTCAAATAGGGGAACCAAACATTTTGGAACTCAATGAAGGCCGACCAAAGAAACGTCGGCTACATACTTTGAATTGTTCCCCTAAAGTTGGGTACAAAAAAAGTTTGAACACTACCATATGGAAGACCAAGAATGCATGGCTAATGCTTCTCTAATCCACTTGTCCATCATAAAATACGTGATTAATTAGTACCTAAGCACTTTCTCATCTTCTTTTAAGAACATTGGAGTACTTCTCCCATGATTAACAATTAGACTTAATTATAATCAAGTGATTAAACAATGGGGTCGTAACTACTTACCAAGTTAGAAAATGGATTAACAAATAATCCAAAAATAATCCAAAAATATATATTTTTTCCTTTTCTGTGATGATGACAAAATGGAGAGTGGTGATTCATAATGCCGGCTTTCTGGTTGTACGTAGTTTCATGAGTGTCAATCAAACTTTCTTTTACTTCCTATGTGAAAAACAAACTATTAATTATAGGTCCATAAAAAGGTTTGTTTTTTCATATAAGTCCTTGGACTAGGGGGAAGATGTAATTTTTGATTTTTTTTTTCTTCTCCTTTTTCTGTCAGAATAGTGGTAGGGCCCTGCAGAGAATCTCCTTTGCCAAAAGTCAAAAATGTCTCCTGGCAGAGAATCTCCTTTGCCAAAAGTTTCGTCGCTCTCTTCGGATTGAGTCCGGTTCGAACCGAACCTGGTCAAATTCGATTGACCCAGACCGCGGGCTAATCCGGACCGGTCCAATATACACCTTGAGATTGAACCAAAGAGACCTCTAATTTGCAAATATACCATAATAAGTACTACACTACAACTACTTTATGTTAATTGAGACTTATTTTACATACTTATTTAATTTTAGATACGTTCATATTTATCTTTGTCTTCAAGACTATTTAAAGAGCCTACTCCTTGTATAATGGTACATATCCGCAAAGATATGGACCTGTTTCTATGAATGAAAAGTTCATTTGTCTTAAAAAATAATAATTAGTTGGATGATAAATATTATTTCTATTAACAATTAGGTTATAATGCAAATATGGAAGTGTAAAATAAAATTACAACAAGATTAGTTTTATAAAAGAAAAAAAAAATTATCTTTTAAGAAAATACATATATGGAACTTGGACTGCCATACAAATTGTTATTTTATAAGATGAACTAAGGTTTAGTTTGAGATTGCTATTACTTTCCAGAAATCGACAACACAGGCACAACAAAATCAGCTTCTGCTAGTGAGTATTAAACTGTTCTTTTTTTTTTTCTTTTTTTTCAGGAATTAGTCCACATCTAGTCCATCGTAACACAGTATAGTCCATTCCAGTTTATATTTCTTTATCCGTTCTTGCTGTTGTCCTTTTTAAATTGCACTAACTTTGAAAAATATATATTACAAACTAATGTTACAAATATATTTGAAATACTTTTAAAAAATACAGCAAAATATAAGTTATTCCAAATCCAGTCTAAGTCAGCTAGGTGGCTACGGAATTTTTATTAAGGAATATTTAGATTTTGGATTCAGATAAGTTCCGAAATTTGTATTTGAGCCTCAATAATATACATAATTAATATTTTTGTCTCAAAAGTGTATAATAATAATAATTAGTGACACTTTTGAAACATTAGTGATACTTTTGAGATCTAAACACTAATTATATATATTATAGAGACCCAAAGTTTAAATTTATGTGAGATCCAAAGTCTAAATATTTCTTTAATTAATCTTGATCCGCGTCCTCTTTAGCTAAAATTTTAGTAACTTAATACTGATCACTAATCATAATTTTAGTAACTTGACACTGATTACTAATCAAAGTAAGATGGTATACAATTACTTAAGAAAGACATAAAAGTTTTAAGTGCAGCGCAAGGGAAGAAAAATAAATGGGTTCATACGATTGCAACGACTTAAATTTCTCGTTTTTAGATGGGTAATTGTATACCATGTTACTATGATTAAGTCTCTAAGAACACATATTAATGAATTGATGAGTGGATTCGTACGGTGCCATTGGTACTCACATATGTCCGGGTCCAGTATGGATGAGTTCAAGTTCGTGTTCAATCCGAATTTGATCCATTATGTCAAACAGAACTTCTTGTCAAGCTGAACGAGGTTCGTATAGAAGATCAGAATTGATGGTGGACTATTTTAGAATTTTCTAAAATTATAAAATAAATTTCTCAACCTATATATATGTGTTGAGGAGATTTGTCAAAAGAAGCTCAAGACCGAAGATTCGAGGAAACAAAACAAAACAAAACCTAAGAAAAAAATGCGTACTTGCTCTTAGGGTTCGTCATCTAAGACAGTTGGAAGAGAAGATTTGTTCGGGGAGCCGTCGTTTTTGTTCATGGAGATCACTACGGATTGAATAAGTGTTTTCAATTGTAATATTCTACTTTCTTTTTGTGTTTGGTGAGGGAGTTAATCTTTAGGCAAATAGTTCAATATATTCATTCAATTTTGTATCTTTTCTGAAGTTTTAAATATTAAAATTTGTCCAGGTGATATAGTCACTAAAATAATATCTTCGATCTGATCCGCCGCTTTTGTTAGACAGTGTTTGGTTATCTTTAGGAAGGTTGAGATAGTTTTCGATGCGGTCATTTCTAACACGTGGTACCAGAACGGTTATTGGTGCTGCTGATCCCAACATCATATTCATCATAGGATTGCCCCAACTTAAATTACGTACTCATATTCTATACTATTATTTAATGAGAAAACTCGAAGGACTTGAGTGTAAATCTTTTAAAACTATTTAAATGTCATCATTTGAACCTATATTATTTAATTAGTTTAAAAATATTAATTAACTATATAATTGTAGCTATACTGTAATTGTCATTAATATCATCTATCATCATTAATATCCACTATCATAATAAATATTTATTATTCATTATCATGCCTCTTTCAACATTTTTTGTATTTTATAAAAATACAATGTTATATACCAATTATTTATAAATATCTCATTTCCTCACAAAAAAAAAGTTGTTAAAAAATTTATTATAAATATTTCAATTTAGAAAAAAAACATAATAAACTTTGTCAAATATAAAATATTATCTATAAATTATTATAAGTAACTCAATATGTAATATATTTTTAAAAAAATTCATCCAACAAATTAATATAAAATACACGCACAAATCACATATAACTGCTAATATTAAATCCAATAGACCACTACTTCAGTCGTTATCAATTACTTTAAAAAATTTCATAAATATTAAGTATTCATTATACTAACTAATGTATAGTACTGTATAATAGAAAAAGCTCAGTCTAACTGTTGAAGTTTTTCTTCAAAATATGTTGTTACCTATCCATATTATATATTAAATTTTGTATACATGTATTTAGTTAATTGGCTTACAATTTCAACCAAGCCTTGCATATAGGAATGATTATTCGATTTATTCGGTTTTAACCCCCAAAATCGAATAATTTTTTTAAAAAAAATCTAAATTGAAACATAACCGAAATTAGCCAAAACCATTCGGTTTTAACCGAACCGAAATGGTCAAAATCGAAAAAGAAAAAAATTTAAAAACCTAAATTGAAACATAACCGAAATTAGCCAAAACCAAAATCGAACCGAACAAACTATTCAATTTATTCGGTTTGTTCGGTTGGACTATGATTATTGTTTAATGGATCATGTCTAAGTTGAAATTATGATTAAATTATGTTAAATTTTTTAATTTTATACACATATTTATTATATTTTAAAGTTGTGTTTTAAACATTTGTTGTATTATCGCACTCGTAATTAAAAAAAGTATTTATTCCAATATTTCCACAGTGCACATGTTTAGTGCTAAGCAACTAAATAATAAAAATAGTAACAAACAAACAGCAATTTTGGAAAGAAAAAAGAATTCAATTTGATCGACAAGTGTCACCGACGCTATTCTGTGCTGCTTATGTTTTCTCTCATCCCGACTACAAAAGTTTTCAAACACAGAATAACACAAAGAACTTAGAATTACAATTCTTCCCCAAAAATAAATAAATAAATAAAATATTAGTTTAAAATTTTTAAAGAAAAAAAGATTATGTTATGACTACAACCAAATGCCTACAAACTTCTTACAACCGTCACGTGGCGTCCTCGTGACGGCGTCCATTGGAGAAGGGGGGAGAGATGATGTTGCAGTCGTTCATAATGGGAGAGGTGGGACCGGAAGTGGTCCATAAGGTTGTAAGCATTTGTTAATAAACTTTACGGAAAATTTCACTGACAGCATAAAAATTTAACATATTTATAAAAAAAGCAACAAAGTTTTAAAATTTACAACAAAAGCATTAAAACGCCCTTCCGAAGGGCGTTTTACGCTTTTCCGTCGTAAAATTTTAACGACGTTAACGGAGAAAAAAAAAAAAAAAAAATATAAATAAAATAATACAAAACGCCCTTTGGAAGGGCGTTTTGCATATTTTTTTATTTATTTAAATTTTATACTCTCTCCTCTCTCCTTTATACTCTCTCACTAATTTTTTATTTATTATTTATTTATCTCTCCCCTCTCTCTCCTCTCTCCTCTCTCCTCTCTCCTCTCGTTAAATTTTTTGTTTTTAACTCCGTTTCTCTCTCCTCTCTCCTCCTCACTTTCCCGCTCCCCTCTCTCTCCTCCTCACTTTCCCGCTCCCCTCTCTCTCCTCCTCTCTTTCCCCCTCCCCTCTCTCTCCTCCTCTCCTCTCTCTCTCTCTCTCCTCTCCTCTCTCTCTCCTCTCCTCTCTCTGTCTCTCTCTCTCTCTCACTCCTCTCTCCTCTCTCTCCTCTCCTCTCCTCTCCTCTCCTCTCCTCTCCTCTCTCTCACTGCAAATTTATATTCTGTGATTTTCTACTTCACTCTCTCTCTCTCTCTTCTTCGTACATTTGGTTGTCACTCTCATTTTTCTTTCTAGGAAAGTAGGTTATGTGATTTTCTACTCTCAGTCTCTCTCTTTTTCGTACATTTGCACGCTCTGTCTTGTCATTCTCATTTTTTCTCTCTAGGAAAGTAGATAGGCTCTCTAGAAAAGTAGATAGGAGTAGTACGATAATAGGTAACGAGTAGTACGATAATAGGTAACGTTTATATTGTAACCGTTGGATTTAGTTGAAATAGATAGTAGCTGTAGGTTAGTAGCTAACGTATATATTGTAACGGTTAGGTTTAGTTGAAGTAGATAGCAGTAGTAGGATAGTAGGTAACGTTACATTCTAACGGTTAGTTTAGTTTCTATATATAGCTAACGTATAAGTTATTGTTGTCCTCATCCTCTTTCTTTAATATCTCACCCTCTCTCTTTATTCTACTTATTTTACATTGAAGTCAGAAGAAGAACTTTCATCCCTATTCTATTCTGCTACCATTTTTATCTCAACTTTTTTCCGATAAACTTCTGTAAGTCTTATTTTACATTGAAGTGAGAAAAAGACGATAGTTTTTACTATGGATCAAAATTTAGTAATAATTTGCTATCATGGAGGTATACTAGATGGATTATCTTACCATGGAGGTAATACTCATCTTATACCCACTTATAGAAATATTACTTTAGCTAGTTTGCGTAGTACAATTTGTGATCGTTTTTGCATAAGTTATCAATTTACAATAAGATGGTTTTATGAAGATACGTTGATAATAGTAGATTGTGAAGAAACATGGAATTTTATTGTTCAAAGTAATTTAGTTTCAGCTTGTATTAAAATTTACATCATCCCATCACAAGTAAATATGGACACAACTATCATATCAACTAGTGAACATTTTAATGAAAACCAAGATTTTAATGTTGGTCCTAGTTGTTTAAATGACACTGAAAGTAACTCTGATACAGAAAACAATGATGTTGACGATGAAAACAGTGATGATTTGGTTGAAAATTTAGATTACTATTTAGATGATAATGATGCTAATGTACAAGGTTGCATTTCCGAATTATTTGTTGGCAGACATTTTGATTCTTCTAAGGAATTTCGTAATTTTATTAGCGACCTAGCAATTACATATAAATTTAGTTGTTCATCTAAACATAACAATCACCAAAGAATTGTGTATACTTGTGATTCTCCAAACTGTTGTTGGAGAGTATACGCTAAAGCTATTGGTGATGGTAGTTCATTTGAAATTCGTACATTTGAAGGTAGACATTCATGTTTAGGTGGATTTACAGGAGGGCATCATCCACTAGCCACCACCGCATGGGTAAAAAATAAAATAATTGGTAAAATTAGAGATAACAACTCGTATAGTCCGGCACACATTTTACACGATATACTTAGAGAACATCGGATACATATTACATATTCAAAAGCTTGGAGAGCTAGGGAACTTGCATTATCTGATATTAACGGCAGTTACGTTGATGCGTATGGTAGTCTTGAGAAATATTGTTTTACAATTATGGAAACAAATTCCGGTAGCAAATGTTTTTTAAAAACTGTAGAAAATAATATCTTTCAAAGAATTTTTATTTGTTTCAAGGCTTGTATGGATGGTTTCTTAAGTGGTTGTTTACCTATTATTAGTATTGATGCTACTTTTCTTACATCTAGATTCCAAGGTAATTTATTTGTTGCTTGTGCCCACGATCCAAACTATCAACTCTATCCTATCGCTTATTGTGTTGCTGAGAATGAAAATACGGAGTCGTGGACATGGTTTTTAAACTGTTTGAAAATGTCTTTTGAAACTTATTTTGAACGTTGGGATAGTATTTCATTTATATCTGATAAACAAAAAGGATTAATTCGTGGAATGCGAACAGTTTTTCCAAACTCTTCCCACTTTTTTTGTATTCAACATTTTAAACAAAATTTAAAAAATATGTGTCCTCGTACACCGACATATCTACAATGGTTAGACAAAGTTGCACGATCTTATAATGAGGTTGATGCCAATGGTTGGTTGGAAAAAATAAAATCTGCAGATGAAAATGTTTTCGATTGGATTGTAGGGTCAAGCGATGAAAATCGTAATTTTTCTCACTGGATAACAGCTTATGCACCGTGCCCACGATTAGATATTAACACCTCGAACATTGCTGAATGTTTTAACAATTGGATTAAAAGTTTGCGTGATAAACCTATATCAACATTGCTTGATGGTATTAGAGCAAAAATAATAACACTTCACGACAAGCATCGAACAAATGCTGAAAATATGGAAACACAGTTTTGTCCAAGGATGATGAACACTATAGCACGTATTAGACGGGAGTCACACCATTTTCAATTATTGCGTTTTAATAATAATAAATTTGAAATATGGGATCATGAAACAAGTAGATGTTATGTGGTTGAACTAGACCGTAAATGTTGTACATGTGGTCGGTGGCAACATACTCTATTACCATGTGAACATGCTTTTTTTACATGTCATTCTTCTAACGTACCAATTGAAAGTTTTTATCCAGTTGAATTTTCTGTTGCAACACTTAGAGCTGTGTACATTCCATGTATGGAACCGATTCCAGTCCCCTATAATCCTCAAAGTGAACCTATAAGAGGTCAAATTGGAGTACCACTTCTTGGGCGTAGAGCTGGCAGACCGAAGAAGAATCGTATAATGACAAGAGAACCGTCGACCAGAGATCTTCGTTGCAGCAATTGTGGCGGGCTGGGACACAACAAAAGGAGTTGTAGAAACCAACCGAGGCAGTGAATATCATTATTGTATATTTTTTGAGTAATAAATGGTTGTTACAATGTTGTAATTGAAGTTGCTGAAATTTCGAATAAAATAAATATCATATTACTGAAATTGTAAGACCAACAAAAGATTGTCATACATTTATTTATGGATACCAAAAAAATTACGTGCCCCCTCTGTCATCCCTTCTATAATTTCTGCGATCAACTCGCCTAAGACCGAGTCTATCTCTCCTTTCTTCTGTACCCTCCGGTGGTGGCAAATATAAATGGGAGTATGGATCAAGGGTGGGTGAGCCAAACAACGAAGTGCCACTCTCCTGCATGTAGTAATTCCAATCCCATTGTTGAGAAGCACCCTGTGGCGTGGCATCGCTGCTCTGGGATGTGATCTCGTTACTCTGGGATGTGTCACCGTCAGGCTGTGGCCGACCTTCGTAAGGTTGTGACATGCCAACATAAGGTTGTGACATGCCAGCGTAAGGCTGGGAATATCCCTCGTAATGTTGTGGCATGCCAACATAAGGTTGTGACATGCCAGCGTACGGCTGCGAAGTGCCCTCGTAAGCTTGGGATGTTCCCTCACCAACCTGTAAGACTCGAGCCTCTGTATTGCTCTTTCCAGCTCCTCGTTCACGTGTCCTACGAGGACGTGCCTGCCTCTGTCTCACGTGGCCTACCGGATGGCTGTCTGGTATATCAAGTGGAGTAAAACGGGGACTCAGTGGTGCGCGCATATATTGTACAGCCGTCCCTATAACTCCTTCTGGATCTCTTTCGGGATCCTCAGCTATATCAGCCAGTGTCTCCGCCTGAATATTTAAATCCACAATTAATAAATATAAAGTAACATATATAAAGATGATATTTTATGCAAATAAAGAAATATACCACTAGAGCATCACGTCCCCTCCTATCACGCAAGCTCCGATCATCTAAAGCTCGTGGCTGGAACCGAGCTTCTTCAAATTGATACCTCCTATTTTGCACTAGGGGGCATCCATACCAACGTAGAAAATCGGCAGTACCCTCCACTGTCAAATGTTAACACAAAATGATATGTAAGATATAATACCGTATTATTAGATTGAAATATTTCTTAACTTACCATCTGTCGCCGATGTCATCAATTCAGACATGTGTTCCACGCTATGCGTGATAAACCTGGATTCCCAACCAATCATATACATTCGAACCCGCTCTTCCATATTTGATTTTGTACTGCTAGAACCCAAAGGCTCCAGGGGTATCATTTGTTTCATTCCGAACTGTCGCATAACACGATCCGCTGGATGAAACATGATAGACCCGTTGTACATGATATAATATCTATGGAGACTGCGGGTACGTTGACCATCTCTCACTTCTTCCGGCACACTTAGAGGTTGCCAAATAACCTATTTGACATTCAACAAGTAATAAATGGTAGGCACAACAATATATTTTAAAACTTTAATTTAATTATATACTAACCTCATAGGCGGTTAATGTGTCAAATTGATGCCGGTAAAGAGATATCACTTTGGTCATACAATGGACATAATCGGTATTTCCAGTAATCCAGCGATAGGCTCCTGGCCACACTTGTTCTTCATCGCTATATATACTAACTGGTCTACCAATCGCGAAGTGATCGTAGCACCAGAACTGCAAAGAAGAACACAAATATGATACATATAAATATAACATATATTATTCATTTTTATTCATACCTGTATAAGTGTTAGACATCCACTTATATTTTTGGCGGTTCTACCCTGTGAGACCTTACTCACAAAAGACGTCATACTGCGGTATAAATTTGCTAACACTGCTACACTCCATGCGTGTCTTGTGAGGGAATGAATATCCGCCAAAAATGGAAGCAGTCGCACGTTGACCATATTTCCCGTAGCATCGGGGAATAAAAAAGCACCGCATAGACACAATAAGTAAGCCCTGGTGCAACATATTACCTGAAAATATAATTGAATATTCATACCATTTATATTAAATAAATATTAACAATAATAAATACATGTAAATAATTACCCGCGAATCATCGACAGGAACTTTTGTAGAGCCGATCTGCTCAACATGCATGAAAGTATGCCGGAGCCAAGTGAGTTTGACCGTGCTGGTTTGTCCCATGTCAGAGGGGGGCTCCACACCGAGGTATTCTCTGACGAGCTGTTTTGCTTCTATTTTATCGTCGAAATATATAGGATTACCGTCGTTAGGTAATCCTAGAATCAGTGCCACGTCTGCTAACGTGATCGTCATCTCCCCGAAGGGTAACTGAAATGTGTTGCGTGTTGGCCACCATCGTTCTACGATACTTAATATAAGGTCCCTATCGTGACGCTTCATTCGTATAGCGTCAACATAGTGAAAACCAAAAGCCTCCACCAACATCTTTTGTGCTTCAGTCAACTCCCATGTTCCCCGCCATTCACCATGTTCTCTTAATTTAACATCTGGATAATCATAACGCTATAATATATATATATATCGTTAGTACAATGTAATACACTTAACAACTATAATATAATTTATTTAGATGTAAAAAACTAATTACCGGTCCTGCAAAAACCAGACTTGAAATGTGAGACTCTCGTTCACGTTGAATGGCCGGCGTTGTAGGTCCACCGGGTATGCGTCCGTCATTTTGACAAGCCATCTGTATATTTGAGAAACTCTTCTTCTCTGATGTGAGAATGAATCTCCTTCTGTGATGAATTCTTATGTGAGAATAAATTTGCTTCTGTGATGAAATATTTTTGTGAGACTATCTTTCTGTTCTTATAGGCTTTTTCATCCCATTGAATGACAAAAATGTTTCACGGGATATGATGAATCACGGACACATCTCTTCATATGAGTAATCACGGATTCAATTGACAAATAAGACAAGGGAAAAGAAGTCAGGGGAATAATACAAGGAAAAAGAAGTCAGGGGAATAAGACAAGGAGAATAATACAAGAAAAAAGAAGTCAGGGGAATAAGACAAGGAAAAAGTAGCTCACGGGTTGAAAGTGGTGGGAAAAGTGGAGTCACGGGTGTTCACTGGTGAGAGAGAGGGAGAGAGAGAGAGGAGAGAGGAGAGGGAGAGAGACAGCGGGAGAGGGAGAGAGGAAGAGCGGAGAGAGGGAGAGGGAGTGGGAGAGCGGAGAGAGAGAGGGAGAGAGGAGAGAGACAGCGGGAGAGGGAGAGGGAGAGGGAGAGGAGAGAGGAGAGAGGGAGAGAGGGAGAGGGAGAGGGAGAGGGAGAGGGAGAGGAGAGGGACAGCAGGAGAGGGAGAGGGAGAGGGAGAGGGACAGCAGGAGAGGAGAGGAGAGGGAGAGGAGAGGGACAGCAGGAGAGGGAGAGGGAGAGGGAGAGAGGAGAGAGACAGCGGGAGAGCGGAGAGAGAGGGAGAGAGAGGAGAGACAGCGGGAGAGGGAGAGTGAGAGAAATTTGGAGAGGGGAGAGAGACATCGGAGAGAGGAATAGGGAGAGAAAGAGAGAGAGGAGAGAGGAGAGAGGAGAGAGGAGAGAGTCTTCAGAGGGGGCGGGGGGACCGAGTCTTCAGAGGGGGCGGGGGGACCGAGTAAAAAAAATATTATTAAAATGGAAAACGCCCTTTGGAAGGGCGTTTTTCCTAGGAAAAACGCCCTTCCAAAGGGCGTTTTCTATTTTAATAATATTTTCGAATAGTAAAAGTGGGCCGGGATGATATAATATTAATTAAAAAAATATAAAAAAATGCAAAACGCCCTTCCAAAGGGCGTTTTGGCTTTATTTATTATTTTTTTCCTCTGACTGAGAGAGGAGAGAGGAGAGAGTATAAAATTTAAATAAATAAAAAATATGCAAAACGCCCTTCCAAAGGGCGTTTTGGCTTTATTTATTATTATTTTTTTTTTTCTCTGACTGAGAGAGGAGAGAGTATAAAATTTAAATAAATAAAAAAATATGCAAAACGCCCTTCCAAAGGGCGTTTTGTATTATTTTATTTATATATTTTTTTTTTTTTTTCTCCGTTAACGTCGTTAAAATTTTACGACGGAAAAGCGTAAAACGCCCTTCGGAAGGGCGTTTTAATGCTTTTGTTGTAAATTTTAAAACTTTGTTGCTTTTTTTATAAATATGTTAAATTTTTATGCTGTCAGTGAAATTTTCCGTAAACTTTATCATTATTGGAAAGAAAAACATAAAATTGAAGCAGGTCAGAGACTCGTACTCGTCAGAGCCCCCAACACTCAAGCTCCTTGCAGACAGATGCCGAACTCTCCTTCCCACCGCATCATCCGGCACGCGTACGATCCAGATCACGCCACGTCACCAACTCCGGTGTCCTAACCTCGGTTTAGAAAAACCAAACTCACTTTCTTCTCACTCTTCCTCTCTTCTTCGATTCATTTTCTTCACTCTCTTTAAAATATCAAAATTGTCAGGTTTCGTGTGTCCGTGTCCGGTATCCGTGTCGGATACCGGAGTCTTCACCGTCGCCAACTTGACCGTAAGCGAGGAGTAGGTGGTCTGGATTCTTGCATCGTCGAAACCCTAAGTCATTTTCTTCTTCACTCTTCTTCGTTTCATTTTCTTCACTCTCTCTCTCTCTCGCTAAAATATCAAATTTCTCAATTTTTTGTGTCCGTGTCTTGTATCCGTGTCTGATACCGGAGTCTTTCACCGTCGTCAACTTGACCGATCATTGTAAGCGAGGAGTAGGTGGTCTGGATTCTTTCCATCGTCGAGTCGAAACCCTAAATCATATTGAACCGATGGTCGAATTGGAGAACTCCTCCAACTCGGCCTCCGCCGGCGATGCCAGCGCCTCCTCCGACCACCGCACCGTCCCTCCCCCAGCCGCCGCCACCGCCACCGCAACCGCACCGCCGAAGAAGAAGAAGCGCAACCTCCCCGGAATGCCCGGTACTCAAAACAAGCTTCAAACGTAGCAATATATATATATCATCAACCATCGAATTGACTTTTCCATATTTCCACCAGATCCGGACGCGGAGGTGATCGCGCTGTCGCCGAGGACCCTGATGGCGACGAACCGGTTCGTGTGCGAGGTCTGCAGCAAGGGGTTCCAGCGCGACCAGAACCTCCAGCTGCACCGCCGCGGCCACAACCTCCCCTGGAAGCTCCGGCAGAGGTCCGGGAACGAGGTCAGGAAGAGGGTGTACGTGTGTCCGGAGCCCGGCTGCGTCCACCACGAGCCCTCCCGCGCGCTCGGCGACCTCACCGGGATCAAGAAGCACTTCTCCAGGAAGCACGGGGAGAAGAAGTGGAAGTGCGACAAGTGCTCGAAGAAGTACGCGGTGCAGTCCGACTGGAAGGCCCACTCCAAGACCTGCGGCAACAGGGAGTACCGCTGCGACTGCGGAACCCTCTTCTCTCGGTCGGTCGGTCTGTCGGTCGGTCGGCTCAATTAAACTAAATTTGTGCACCAAATTTACTTCTTTTTGTGTTGATTTTGGCACAGAAGGGATAGCTTCCTCACTCACAGGGCCTTCTGCGAAGCTCTGGCGGAGGAGAGCACGAAGACGCAGACCACGAACACAAACACGGTGCGGAGCGAGGAGGAGAACACGGCGCTGCTGGTTGCGGCGGTAGATGATGCGCCGCCCGTGGCGATTCCGGCACCACCACCGGCGGAGACGCAGCAAGAACAAGGTTTGCTTCTTATTTTGTTGTCGGTTGTGCTTTCTTAAATTTGCTATTTTGTGTTGTGCTTTGTTTTCGTCATGTAACGGAGTAGTAAGTAGCATTAAAGGGATTGGGGATTTGTTCCGATTAGAAAGTTTACAGCTTTTTGAAGCATCATCGCTTCCTTTACGCCAATTTCGAAACTTCTGTTGCAAATTTGCATGTATTTATCATCAAAAATCCTAATTGTTTCAGAGCCGGAGGAACCGGCCGGAATGCTGCAGTACCTGCCGCCGAACGCAGATGCCGGCAGCGGCACCAGCACCAGCACCAGCGGCGGAGGCAATGGAAGCGGCACTAGTCTTTTCGCTAGCCTATTTTCGTCATCCACGGCTGCTGGTATCTCAGTTGGTGGTCACAGCACCACCACATTCTCCGATTTCATCGGGTCGATGAACCACCGGCCGGAACCCACTCCCCTCTGCCTCTCCACCATTGCGTCCGACCCCAGCGCTTCACTGTTCTCGTCTCTGCCGCAGCCGCACCAACAATTCACTGCCCCTCCACCCCCCGCGCCTTCCCCTCATTTGTCTGCCACCGCGCTCCTCCAGAAGGCGGCGCAGATGGGTGCAACAACCGCCACGAGCTCCTCGTTCCTCCGTGGCCTCGGCCTCGCCCTGCCCTCGTCCTCCGCGGCCCACCAGGAGGATGGCAGCTCACAATGGGACGGCTTCGGCTGCCACCAGAACCTTGACCCGGGCCTCGGTCTCTGCCTGGGATACGACGCCAGTAACTTGATGCTGGGACCATCCTCGTCCTACTTCGTGCCGAAGCCGGCCACGTTGGATCTTCTGGGACTAGGGATCGGACCAGGTGGGTCCACCACCGGAGGGCTATCGGCATTGATCACTTCCATGGGCGGCGGTGGTCTGGATGTCGGGCCGGGTGCATCGTCCGGTTCGGTGCAGTCGTGGGAAGGCTCGGATCGGAAGTCTGCAATCCTATAAAATCCTTCATTTTCAGTTCACATGTGTGCAGGTATGGAAGCATCAGAGGGATGTTGAACTCTCTTTTGTTAATGATGCTATTAGTATTGAGACGAGACTGCTTTTTTACTTTGTTTCTAGTTTGTTGTTAGTTAAAGTAAGTAATTAAGTAGAGAGGAAATCAATTGGAGTATATATATATATATATATATATATATATATATATATATATATATAGAGAGAGAGAGAGAGAGAGAGAGAGAGAGAGAGAATAAGGGAGTTATATATAGAGAGAGAGAGAGAGAGAGGGAGAGAGAATAAGGGAGGTGAGATGGTACCTCACTCTAAAAACAAGGGTGGCGGTGATGTGGCACAATTCCAACCACACATTTCATAATTGACAATTTGCACTTAACCCTCTCCCCTCGTTTGTGTGGTTGAGATTGTGCCACGTCACCGCCACCCTTGTTTTTAGAGTGAGGTGTCATCTCACCTCCCTTGTTCTCTCTCTCTCTATAATATATATATATATATATATATATATATATATATATATATATATATGTTCTGGCTGGGGGGTTCTGGAGCTTTGGATTTTTTTGGAAAGCTTCATGAACATGAGCTGAGCTGAGCTGAACTGTCTTCTTGTTATTGGTTCATCATGTCTTCTCTTTTAGTATTTTATCTTGGCTTCTTTTTAATTACAGAATTTACTCACACAGCACCACTGAAAGGTATAAGAATTTGCATTAGAAGAACAAAGTTTGAAAAAATTATAAAAAGGAACCAAAATATTCATGCGAAAGACATTTTAGACTAGTTGATACATCCTTAACAAGGACGTAGCTGGTTGTAGTTGTAAATAAAACATCCTAAGCAAAGGTGTTTCTCTAAATTTTATTTTTTTGTATTTTTTACAGTTTCGTAGCTAATTGTGCTTTCAAACACACTATGTGGCACGCGCCCGGCCGAGATCGCCGGAGCACGGGGTGTGGGAGGGAGCGGTAGAGAGGGATGGTGGAGACGTTGACGGAGCAACGGCGACGACGGCAGAACACACAAAAGAGGATCGCCGGAGCACTAAGGGGGGTGGGGGTGGGGGTGGGGGAAGGGCTAAAGCTTCGGCATATGTGGCGGCGGGGGTGTACGTAGCAGGAGGGGGCAGGAGAAGCGCGACGACAGCGTTGGCATTGTTGGCTCCGGCTATCTCGGTCGTGCGCATGCCAAAATTATAATTTTGTTGTATTTTTCTTTGTTTGTTGTCAAACATATGCTCTCGTTAAGGACGTATATTTTAGAAAAAAAAGAAAAAAAAATTCATTTTTAAATAAAAATAAAAATAAAAAGAATAAAAAGTTTGTTAAGAACATTTTAAGGGTTGGTTGTGAGACAACGACCTTATCAAGAATTTTTTTCCCTGCTATAAAATATTTTAACTTTTTTTTTTATTTTTTTTCAACGGCTATAATAATTTTTTTTTTAGATAAGTTGTGGGCTACTTAATTTTTTTTTTTTTTTAAGAATGAAATTTTTTTGAACACCGTATTACATGTCATTTAGGTCTATTGTTCCATATCTTCTTCGTAATTTGATTCAGTGATCGTCCGTCTAGCCAGAAAGGTTATACTCTCACTGATCACAAAAGCGAGATGGATTTGATCAACTACTTTTATTTAAACCATCGTACTAACTTAAAAATAAATAAAACAAAAGTTGTATCATTTGGAAGGCGTTTGTTGCATAATAAACGTCCTTACCAGGCGGAGAAAAAACCGTTATTAGCAAGAATGTTTGTCCAAGTTGTATGTTGTGTAAAATTTCAATTTTAATTAGCTAAACATAACATTTGTTAATGGAAGACGTGACTTTGTTGTCTTAGCAATTTAGTGCATGTGTTAACTTTGTAAAATTGATACTTTATGCGTGTTATTAAAGGAGAACAAAGAGTTCATAACTATCATGCGGTAAGGTCGGCTTAGTCGACTGACTTAATAATAATTTCTGAAGAGACATCTGATGACATTAATAACGTACATAAGTATAGCCTCCCTCCATTTCGTTTACCAAAGGTTCTACTTGTTAGGTTGTATTTGATTGGAATATTTTTTTCTCGTAGGACAATTTTTTTTACAAATTGGTAGTATTGGATAGCTTATATTTTGTATAAAATTATTTTTCAAAAAATAATTATTTTCTATATTTTTTAAAATTGTGGAAAATAAAATTGGTCCAATCCATAGAAAACTATTATTTTTCGTAAAAAATAATGACAATAAAATAACACATTAATTTTCCTTAATTTTTTTTTTTTTAATTTCACAGAATTTTTTTTCTCTTGTAATATTAATTTATTTTTAGATTATTTATGTTAACTATTTTAATATTTTATGTTTATTATACGGAATATTTATACTTTAAAATTAATTATATATATGATATTTTTATGTTTCATATTTTCTATAAAATAGTATAATACTAACTATTCTATATTTAAATTATTTTTCTAAAGGAGAGAAATATCATGTGTCACGTCCCAGTCCCAAAATACCGAGGGACTGGACCCGTGGCAATGGCCAGCAGCACACACCAATGGACAAACCCAATTTAATGGACCCATTAGGGTGTACTTAAGCTATAAAACAATAATAAACAGGTCTACGATACAAGTCACAGTCTAATTCTAATCTCATCCACAGAAGATAATCACAGATCAAATGCCAGAATAATCGAAATAAAATATAATCTAACAAGTCTCAATAAAAAGTGTCTCGGGGAACAACCCGAGAATAAGTTTGATACATCAATTCAATAGACAGGAAATAAAGTAACTAAAAACAGAAATAACTTAGTATATAAAGCCAATGCTCAGGAGAAATCCTCTGGCACGACCTCGTCCTCAGGTTCTGGTACTGCTCCAATGTATCCTCCTGTCCCGTACACCTCGGGATAGATCTCCTCTACTATACCTGGGGACATAATCCGGATCCAGGTCCTCAGGAGACATAGCAAGGTACAAGAATAACTCAAGCCAAAATAAATGCAATATATGAAATGAATCAATAGGGCAAACTATGTAACCAGCTATGTGATATGCAAATGAGAGCATTAATCATACTCAGGCTGAGACTACTACATGCTCTGTGTCGGAAAAACCCATAGCAGCATTTTCTCGAAGGGCCAGTACATGTGCCAAAGCTCTGTGTCAGAGTCTAAGGCACCTCCAGGTAACTATATATATATATATATATATATATATATATATATATATATATATAATCAGTCTTTCGTATGGTAAGTCTCTCCCCACCCAATGTAATCACACGTCTCACGTTCACGATGTCTCATGTCCATGTCACGCAAGATCATGACATCTAACTGATGCAGCGAGTCATAATGATAGCTAAGAATATACAATAAAATCTATGTCACGCATCATGTACCCTATACAGAATCACCATGAATAACTCAGGAAGGTTTTGTTACATGAATAGTGTCAAGTGTCCTGAGGTATGACGCACTTGATAATGCAAGCACGAAGATATATATAGTGTCGCGATATCAATCTCTAGTGACGTTACACGACTCCGCGTACGGCGTCGACACACGAATGTTATTCAGATGCTAAGCAATGTCACACGGTCCTAGGTTGAACATTTATATCAAGAGTATATATATATATGTACAAGAACTCAAGCAATTACTATAACAGGAATCACTGCAAGTTGGCAAGATACACTTGTCTGGTGTTTGGTTTCCA
Source organism: Iris macrosiphon (assembly GCA_036927795.1). NCBI lineage: Eukaryota > Viridiplantae > Streptophyta > Magnoliopsida > Asparagales > Iridaceae > Iris > Iris macrosiphon. The sequence goes on along the minus strand of JAYESA010000012.1, from coordinate 171,616,979 downwards.
ACTGCTGCTCTGGTATCAGCGGGATCTGCAGGTGCCCCTCCCGTTGCTGAAATAAATACTACCATCATGTTCAGAAGATATCAAATAGCTAGAATTGTCTGTCCATAAGTCCAATTTGGACACAGGGGCAAAAGTGATAATTTCTGGTCAAAGCGGGGTCCACATGTGGCCCGCTTCTCACCGAAAAATGTGCCAGAGACAAAGTTCTCCAAATTCGTCAAACTTAGTGTCTACAAGTCCAGAACGATGATACGAACCCAACGAAATATCCAGAACTGGATTCCGATGAGCCGATCACAAAATCGTCCGTCAAGTGGAGTCGTGGGGCCCACGATACTGGATTTTGTCAACATTCTCAGAATCGAACCAAACTTGGGTCACCGGACCAGAAAAATGCTACGAGTCCGATGGCGCACTTTCGTTTCGAAATGATGAGCACACACAAAGTTACAACGAGTTTCAGAACATGGCCAATACGGGACGTTGTCGACGGATACGCGTTGATTCCGGTGTGCACGCACATCCAAATCAACTTTCGCGAAATCCTACACGTCCGTATCGACGGCGCGCACCTTTCGATGAAGTTCGTACACGACCAAGTCGCCTCGTTTAGCTGGACGCACCCAGTTCCGGAAAAAATCAGGATTTTAAAAGACCAAATTTTTGGCCATTTTCACCCGCGAATAACATGCAAATTACAGCTAAATAAATAAACTAAAAATAGGGTTTAAAATCTGGTCATATGGTCTAAATTACTGTTCAAGTGGATTTTGAAAACAGTTAATAGGCTGGTCGCAAAACGGTCGCGAACTGGGGAGTTCGGGACCAATTTCTGAATTTTCAGAAATAGGGTTTATTTTCCTGTTTTTGCGTGTGAGTTTGCGACCGACACAGGACGCGGTACCCCGAACGAGTTACACGGGTTTCGAGAGGGTCACGCGATCTTCGCCCAGGATTCCACAGGACAGAAAATGGTACAACGTACAGGGAGATACAAGGCTGGGAAGACAGGTACCTTGCTGTTGCGAAGGGACGCGGCGGGTCACGGCGGGACACGGCGCCGCTGTTGCTGTGCTGCGGCGGCGCTGGACTGCGCGGGGAGGGTCGACGGAGGGCGGGGACGTCGGCGAGGGGGTCGGGGTGGGCCGACGGAGGCGTGACGGTGGCTGTGGTGAACATGGTGGTGGCGGAGAAGGTCGGCGGGGGGGGGGGGGGGGTATAGGGAAGGGGAGAGGGAGAGGGGAGCGGGGAGGCCGGAGCAGGGGGGATCGTGGCCGGGAACCGCGGGCGGAGTGGGGGGCCGGAGCGGGGGTCGTGGCGGTCGTGCATGCGGAGGGCGCGAGGGAATCGGGGGAGAGGGGAGTGGGGTGAGCGGGGTTTGGGGGCGGGTCGGGTTCGGGTCGGGTTCGGGTCCGATCCGATCCGACCCGTTAGGTCTTTGGTCGGTTTGGGTCCGCAGGGTTGGTCCGGTCCGGTTCAGTTGGGCCGGGTTCAGTCCGGTTCAGTCCGGTTTGAACCTGGTTTAGTTAAACCAAGAATTTTTAGCTATTTAAAAATAGTTTTAGAGCCCAATAAATTCCAAAAAAATTACACAACATCCAGTAATTAATAATACACCAAAAAATATAATTTTTGTAATATTTTAATACTTAATTTAATGCATAAAAATATTACTCTCGGAAGGATATTTTTAATAATTAATTAAAAATTATCGAAAAATTCAAAAAATTTATTTTTTTAAATAAATTAATTAAAAACAGAATGTTACATCACGTATAATAAACATAAAATATGGATCTAGCTGTAAATAATTTTTTTTTTTATAAATGTATTTTAAACCTTGTAATGCAAAAGCACGTTTATTTAAAACTTCAACTACACAGTCTGCCAAGTAGTGGCACGAGTATAAACATCCGTACTGGTGAAGACCAAAAGTAATTGCATCGCATCGCATCGCATCGCATCGGCATGCAGTCTTTCGAAGTAATGAATCACAAACCAGAGTCAGTCTCGTGGGGACATCTCATAATGCTATATTGTGACGTATTTTTCTACGTCATGGCTTTGATCAGCATCAACGCATGCTCACACAGGTGAAGAAGAAGAAAATAGTTTGTAGTAGGACTTAAAGAGGAGGGCACCGAAAGCCATGTAGACCCCCACTCTGGTGAGGGATGGGATCTCTGCCCCAAATATTTTGTTACTATTTCTGTCTTCTCTTACCTACAAACATGGGTCCTCTTTTACATACAGTGAGATCCATACTTGTATGTAAAATAAAAATAAAATATAAACATGATATTTGGGCTGATCCACCCCCCCCCCCCCGATTTTGTTGATTTAGTTTATTGTTTTTTAAATAATTTAATTTTAATTTTAAAAATACTAAAAAAATTATGCCGATTTTCATTTTGGATTATCCTCCAAAATCGAAATTATAATTACTTTCAATTTTATGAACAATTTAGAATTAAAAATGTGTATATTTTTATGTATATTTTAAAAATAACAATTTAATGAATGTATTTTAATGTTCAGTTTTGATAATTTAATAACTAGACTAATTTTGGTTCGATTTTGATATTAAATTTTTTAAATTTTAATTTGGATGAAATTGAATAAACCGAAATTCCTTTATGATGGCCTTAAATGTTGTTCCCACACAAAATGGTCAAAATTGTTTTGCGCTACACTAATAGGGTACTGTTTAAGTACAACACAACGGATATCAATCGATACTCCGACAAGAGAGAAATCGTTAGAATATAGATAGATGTAATCAAATAAACATAAATTGAAGTTTACACGACTCTTTAACATAACAAAGTTGAATGGATTTTTTTTTTTAATCCAACCTAATTTTTTTTATATTTGGATCAAAGACTTTTGTCATGGTGGTTGTGTGCAATTATGTCATTTAATGGGTTGCAACCTATCTCATGTATGAAATTTCTTACAATATCTCATGTACTGTTTAAGTACAATCGAACCCAATTGGCTCTTGTGGTCATTGAGAAGAGGTATAACCTTTCTGGCTGGGTGGAGGTCTCGGAATCAAACCACGGAGGAGGTATGGGATCAGTGGGTCCAAATGGATGCAACGCAACATGCGTAAAGTCCTGTGCGTATCGTCGGACATCTAAAAAAAAAAAAAATACTATAGTCCCATATTTTGCGTATGTGATTTAGGTTCCATGGAAGGTGAATTTGTTTAACTATGTGTTGTTATCGGTCTTGGTTTGCAAACATAAGTCCATATTTGATCCATTAAAAGGGCCGGCCAAGGGGTAAATCTGACAAGACTTCAAATTTGTACAATTTTCTTCTGCTTCGAACAACCTTCCAGAGCCAACATGGCATGTAAGAGGTCGGGATCACTGGCCGCATGGACCAAGTGCTGAGTGATGGGTCATTAAATGCGTGTCAAAGATAGAATTGACTAAATATGATTGATGTGACATTCCATAAAAATATGTCAGGGAGATAAGACAAGAATCATAAAAAGTTGTGCAAGGGCGAATCAGAGTTATTAGTCAACAAAGAAAAGAGGCGCATAGGGGCATTGTCGCATAAGTCCGCTTGCTGTATGCATGCTCTCTCGGTCGTATGTGTGTTTTCTTTGGACTTAACGAATTTCTCATTCATTCATCGAGTGAATACACAAGGAGTTCAATGACTTAGTTCCAGAACACTTTGTGTAATAAACAGTCATGCATCCAACAAGATGGACGCATGTTGGAAGGTATATGCGGCACTGAGTTTCGGCCGCATATTACTTTCTGCCGCATATGATGCTGGCCGCATGAGCACTTCGTCTTCTCCAGACAACAAGTTTAGCCATGGCGAAAAATCTCCAAAAATCAAAGATTTGTTTTCTTCATAAAAATTTCATTTTAACTCCGAATCAAGTGAATCAAAAGCCAAAATGCTCAAAATGAAGTGCTACATCCACCAGAAAAACTATTTTTTTCTAAAATACTAAGTTTTAGTAGATCAAAACCACGAAAAATACATGGAACCTATAAAAATTCTAAATTTCATATTCAGATCTACTCAAATATATTCATCAAAATCCAAAGCTCCAAGAACTAAATATGACTAGAAACTCAATGAGAACATTTTTTATCAAATATATTTTAAAACAACATATATGTATAAAAATCCGAAAATCAAGGCTTCACCATTGAGCAAGATGTACTTGTCTTGGGTGACTCCTAGTCTCTACCTCTCTCGATCTAAGTCACATCAACTTCTTCCTAGGGCTAGGGTTTGGCTAGAGGGAGCTTGAAGGAGAGAAGGAAGAAGGAAGTAAGAAGAGTGAACTGAGAAAATGAGTGAGGAGAGAGAAATACTCATATATATACTAAGATGAGAGAAATATGGTTTAGTCATGGGTTCAATCAAATGAACCAAACAAAGTTTTAATTCTACATGCGGGTCATAAATCGGGTCTATGGCAAATGCCAATGGATATTCTACTGGTCTCGGGTAGTCTCTCTCAACAACAAGAATATTTTATCAGAACAAATTAAATTCTAGAAATTCAAGAAATACCAAATCTAGAATCGGGTGTGAAATCTCTACCCTCCTTAGAAAATTTTGTCCTCAGAATTTTACCAAGGCTAGTCGAGCTGGAACAAACGAGAAAGCTAAAAAAATTACATCACAAATCAAAGGATTATACTAAGAAAGTAACTGAAATAAAAGATAACTCATCCCCCAAACCTATCTTCGATAGCAGAAGTTCGTCCGACGAAGACCGAAATTCTTGCTACAGCTCATCAAGGAATAAATTGATGTCTTTTCTTGGAGATACGAAGACATGCTAGGATTGGAACCCCAAATCTTGGTCCACAAGCTCAATATCTTATCGGACTCTAAGACTGTCAAACAGCAGCAATGGCGGTTCCTCCCGGATATCATGAGCGCCATCAAAGCTGAAGTTAACAAACTGATCGCTAGTAGCTTCGTCCGCGAGGAACAACATCCAGATTGGGTGGCCAACATCATGCCCGTCGTCAAAAAGAATGAGAAGATCCGGATCTACATCGACTTTCGTGATCTAAATTCTTTGTGCCCAAAGGACGATTTTTCTCTTTCGATTATCGACATTATAATCGAAAATACTTGTGGCTTCGAGCGCATGTCCTTCATGGACGGATTCTTAGGCTACAATCATATCAAGTTGTCTCCTGAAGATGAGAAGCATACATCGTTTAGAACACCGATATGAGTATACTGCTACATAGTCATGCCCTTTGATGAAGAATTCATATGCTACATACCAAAGAGCTATGGACACCGTTGTGAACATCTGCACAAGATGGCAGAATTTTATGTTGACGATATCGCTGTCAAGAGCCGCTCCAAAGATGATTACCTTATGGACTTGAAGACTGTGTTCAACCTCATGCGTACGCACCAGCACAAGATGACCCTATCGAATCATTCCTGGGAGTCTCCAGCGGCAAATTTCTGGGCTTTATCATCACTTCCAGGTGTATTCACATAGACCCTGACAAAACTAGAACAATCCTTGAGATTAAGCCGCCAAAGAAACTCCGAGAACTCCGCGGCTTGTAAGGAAGTTTGGCATACATCAGGAGGTTTATATCAAACCTCTCTGGGCGTTGTCGGCCGTTCACCCAGCTCATGAAGAAAGATGTCTCCTTTGTCTGGAATGAAGAATGCCAACGCGCGTTCGACGACATCAAGGAATACCTATCAAACCCTCCAGTGCTGGTGGCCCTGGTAGTGGGAAAGCCCTTTCTACTTTATCTGCGTGCATTGGATCACTCCCTCGGTGCTCTATTAGACCAGAATAGTGATGCGGGTCACGAACATGCCATTTATTATCTCTGCCGAATGATGGTTGACGTGGAGCATAGGTACCCCCCCATCGAAAAGGAATGTCTTGCTCTAGTATTCACTATCCAGAAGACTCGGCATTACGTGACAGGACAAATCATTCATGTGATCTCATGAGTCAATCATCTCAGAGTTCTCATGACCAAACCAGGGCACTCAGTTCTTGTTTAGCTACCTGGACGATACTATTGTCCCCATATGACATAGTATTTGTTCCACAGAAAGTCGTTAAGGGTCAAGCACTTGCCGACTTCCTAGTAACACATCTGGTGCCAGAAACTTCAAAACTCTACGAAGGGATTCTAGAAGAAGTGGCGAACTCAAACGTGACTTCGTGCAAAGCTGTCTGGCGGATGTTCTTTGATAGCGCTTCGAGACCAGGGCCCAACAGAAATATCGTCGCAGGAGTTGGGATAGTATTAATCATCCCCTACAATCTGGTCATTAATCGAGCTTATTCCCTCACGGAGCCATGCTCCAACAACGTGGCAGAATACAACGCTCTCATTATTCAACTCCAACTTGCTAAACAAGTGAGGGTGGACTATTTAGAGGCATACGGTGACTCCAAACTAATAGTCAACCAAGTCCGAGGCGAATATGAAGTACACAATGAAGACCTAATTTCGTACCACCAAGATGCGCTTGGCATCATCTCAACCTTCAAGGAATTCTTTATTGAGAACATCCCTCAACTGCAGAACGTCGAGACTGACGCCCTTGCCGGCCTCGCTGCCTCCTTGGCAGTTCCAGACAACACTCATCATCTAATCACTGTGATCGGTCAAGAGCTGGTCTGCCCCAAAAATAGTCTCTGCCTATGTTTGAGCTACGCGACAGAAGTACACACTGATACCCAGGACTGGAGACTCCCATTCAGTAACTACGCAATCTATAGAATTCTACCAGAAAATCCAAAGAAAGCCACTTCAATTAGAAGACGTTCCATCCGGTTCTATTACGATACAGCTACTAAAATATTGTATCATCGGTCCTACGACGACCTTCTACTACGATGCCTATCGAATACAAAAGCGAAGCAGGACCTCCATGAAGCTCATGATGGCGTCTATGGTGCACACCAACCTGGTCCAAAGCTACAGAACCATCTTCGGAGAATGGGTTATTACTGGCCGACGATGGTAGCAGAGGCCATTGAGTTTGCGAAAAAATGCCAGACGTGCCAAATCCATACAGACTTCATCCACCAACCCTCAGAATTCCTGCATCCATCAGTAGCATCTTGGCCGTTTGAGGCATGGGGAATGGATATCACGGACCAATAAGTCCATATAAAACCCCTAATTTCGAAAACCGTATTATTTAATTTATTTAGTAATTACGAGCTAAATAGAAGGAATAGATTTTTATTAATTTTTTTATTTGAAGTGTTTGTGCAATTAGAGGATTTATGGGGCCATTATAAATTTTTTTCTAATTTATTCCATGTAGGAGACCCTTTGGACTGTTGCTAGCTTAACCATATGCACCAATATAATTTCTAGAATTTTCTAAGTATATATATATATATAAATAGTTTATTAGAAAAATAAAGAAAAAGAAAATAAAAGAAAAATGGATTTGGATTCCTATTGGATTTTAACCCGAAACCCGTTAACCTCAAACCCAAACCCATTAGGAAAATATCAACAGTAGCAGTAGCAAAAACCAACTTTGCTATTTCCTTCTCCGTGCGTAAAACAACCCCACGCGTAAAACAGAACCCCACCGCTTAATTTCCTTCTCCGCGCGTAAAGCAGACACCACCGCCTCATTCCACCGCTTTTTTTACTAAACTCTCCTCAACCGCAACCAAAACCAATAAAAAGAAAGAAACAACAGCAGCCTCCACCGCCTCTTATCCCTATATACTACAACTCTTCCAAACCCTAACCCACTTTTTCTTACAACAAACTTAACACTGTTTGGACGTACACTATACAGGACTCTTGCTCGGCAAGTATACCTTGCCATCGTACTATTATTTACATTCCAGCTGATACATGCATGTTTAATTCTGCTTATATAGATGTTTATGTATATTTTTGGACCTACTTTATGAGACCACCCCAGTATTATGGACCATCATTAGGTTTATTGGCCGTGACACAGTTGTTACATGAGTTGTGAGTCTCATATAGATCACGGACAGCGTGACAGGTTTGGCCTCCTGTACACACGGGCCGTGCGTTAGGGATGACTGCTGATAGAAACTTTGTATGCTAGGAGACCTGGCAGTTATTTAGAGGTTTTATTGTGTCATGGATATGGCATGCTTAGAGCATGGGGTGGGGAGAACAACAAGTAAGGCATTTGGGCTCCTTTGCACTTTTTCTTCTGTAACCCGGAAGCTCCGCTGGAGATACGGGCGGTGATGACCCCTATACAATTGGCGGCCTCTGCCGTTCAAAAGATGACATACTTTGAGGCCCCCAATTCTCCGAGAGAGTCACGCCAATCCCATATTTTTAGCTAGATAGCCCACTTGGTGGAAAGTTATTCTCAAACTGCATTCACTTAGACGGTTAGGCGAACCATTGGATGTTTGTATTTCAGTACTTATTGGCATGTTATTATGTATCTTGTTACATCCCTCTGAGGACCTGTTACCTTTCGAGATATGGACGAGCAGGAGTATCCACAGGAGTACGGTCCTGGTCCTGACGCTACTTACCAGACTGAGGAGGTCTTACCCACGGAGTATCTGTGATTTTATTACCGCTGATTAGAGATCTTTTTGCTACTTTAGTATAGTTGTTTTGTAGTTGATTTGTTTCCACCCGACTATCAGACTTGATACTCATCTTTGATATTCAGTTATTATTCAATTTTTTATTCCTACTTATTATTTGTGTTGTGGATGCGATATAGATTCTGTGTGACTTGTTGTGACAGTATATACCACTGGTGGATTGAATATTCATGTACAGCATACGTGTGTATATGGTTTCCATATATTGGAGTTCGTATACATACGGCTGGGCGTGTTACGTATTCCTATTCCTACGTATTTTGGGATTGGGGCATGACATATCTTTGGTGGTGGCCCATGCAGGTCAGAATATATTGTCTTGTTTACGTAACTGTACCAAACAAGCCTGCGTATAGGAATAGAGTATAAGGATCTCATCCACACTTGACTAAAACCTCATTCTTCCTTTCAGCTATCCTCTGTTTGGATAAACAAGTTTTACGCCAAAGACCCTTTATCCTTGTTGGCGTAAAAAGCCAAATGATTGCCTTTTTGGCGTAAAAGCCAAATAACTGTCTTGTTGGCGTAAAAAGGCAAACTATGAAGAAGATTGCCTCCTTTACACCACGGTTATGACAACTGCTACCCACGTTCAATCTACGTATGATACGTATCCCTTTATAAAATCATGACATGCAAACCACGTAGGTAACTGCCCCTGCGTAAACTTGATGATTCATGAATAATAGATAACCAGCGTAGAATAGCCTGATTAGGCGTAAAATGTAAGGATGGTGATGTGAGCGTATTTGTTGCAGCCTTAGCTTTCCCCAGCCATGACCAAATCTTGTGCATTAAATGCAGAGATATGCCTCGAGCCTTGTGCAAGAAACAGCTTTTTTGGCGTGGCATCTGATTTTGTCTTATCTTGAGCGTAAAAACTCATTTATATCAATATAGAATAGGCAGCGTATTCAGAAGACTCAATTTTCTTCCTTTTGGATGCGTAAAAACGACTTGTATCAAATATGTCACTAAACGACAACCTGGGTCTCTGTGCAAAATTATCATCATAGCCGTCCTCTCGATCTTCGTGCAGTACCTTTGTCAGATGTCAGGTGTCACGCCCCAGTCCCAAAATACCGAGGGACCGGACGCGTGATAATGGCCAGCAGCATGCACCGATGGACAAACCCAATTTAATGGATCCATCGGGCATACCTAAGCTGTATATAAGGTCTATAACAACAAGTCAGAACTAATCTCATCCACAGAAAAGAATATAAAATCAACAGCAATAAGGAAAGTAAATTAAACATCCAGTCTCAGCAAAGTATTCGGGGAACAACCCGATATAAAGTCTGGTACAATGATCTCATAAACAAAAATTAAAGAGTTTAATTAAACAAGAAATAACGACTGAGCATGGCGAAGCAATGGTTCAGGAGAAGTCCTCAGCGATCACCTCGTCCTCAGCTACGGGTACTGTTCCGTGAAGAGCACCTGTTCCGTAGACCTCTAGATAAACCTCGTCTGCAAATCCTGGGGACATAATCCGGATCCAGGTCCTCAGGGGACATAGCAAGGTACAAGAAAGCACAAGCCAAAATAAATGCAGTAAAATAGTTAATGAAATAATAGGGTCAACTATATATCCATCTATGTGAAATGCAAGTTGAGAGCATCACTAAAACTTAGGCTGATACCACTACAAGCTCTGTGTCTGGGAGCCGGTAGCAGCTATACTATGAATTTTACTATGTGTTTACTATGGATTTATATTTATAATCAGCCTGTAGACTGTGTGTCTCTCCCCACCCAATGTAATCATACATATCATGTCCACGATGTCTCATGTCCACGTCACGTACGATCATATCTAATGCAGTAAGTCATACTATGTTTATGAACATAATGTCTAGGACTGTAATATCTAAGTCATAAATCCTGGAACCTACACAGAATCACCTTGAATATTTTAGGCAGATTCTGTCTCATGCTCTGTGTCAGGTGTCCTGGGTAATAAGTACTTGATAGGGCAAGTACAAGAATATAAATGTCACGATATCCATCTCTAAATGACATTGCCCAACCCCGCGTACGGTGTTGGCACCCGACTATGATCGGACGCTAAGCAAGTCACACGTCCCTAGGGTTGAGCAAGTACAATAATCACAAGAAAATAAATCTAGAGAAAATGAATCATTAAACTGCATTTATGGCAAGGTACACTTGCCTGGGTTTTCAGCTCCAAGTGTAGCTCTGGCTATAGCTGGATGTGCAGGCAGTACTCCGGCTGCTGAAACAAATATCACCATTAGATCCAGAAAATATTAATCAGCTAGGAACGCCTGTCCTTGAGTCCAATTTGGAGACAAGGGCAAAAAGGCAGTTTCGGGTCAAAACGGGGTCCAAATGTGGGCCCGCTTGCACCGAAAATGCGTCAGGGTCAAAGGTCTCAAAAACAGTCCAACTTAGTGTCAACAGGTCAGGAACGATGATACGAACCCAACGGAACTTCCAGAATTGGATTCCGATGAGCCGTTCTCAAAATCGCCCGTCGGGTGGAGCCTGTGGGGCCCACGACACACGATTTTGTCAATGTTCTCAGAATCGAACCAAACTTGACCCACAGGACCAGCGTATTGCTACGAGTCCGATGGCGCAAGTTTCATCTCGATCCGACGTGTGTAAACTAAGTTACAACGAGAACCAGAAAGTACAGATACGGGGCGATGTCCGCGGATACGCACTGATTCCGGTGTGCACGCACATCCGAATCAGCTTCTGCGAAATCCCGCACGTCCGTATCAATGACGCGCACGTATCGGTGAAGACCGCACGCGACCAAGTCGTCCCGTTTGGCGGGGCGTACTCAGTTCCGGGGTGAAACAGGGCTAAGTTTTTCCTGTTTTTGGATCGCGGTGTGCGATCACCACAGGACGCGATGCCCCGAGCGGTTTGTCCGGACACCGAGAAGGTCATACAGGCTACGCGATGCAATTTACGGAATCAAATTCCGAGCTACGAGCAAAAAGTTACGGATACCTGAACTGGGCTTGAAAACTGAGAATCCTCGTGTCCTCGTATCTCGAGTTAGGGCTGTGTCCGATCTGAGAACCCTGTGTCTGGCCGTGTCCGACACGCCAGGGACTTAGGGCTAGGGTTTACTGTGCTTCGACCACCAGAGGGGGCTGCGCTTGGCCGAAGATTCACCGGAGGAGGGTCAGCGCTCTGGCGGAGGCGGCTCAGCTCGTCGGGTCGCCGGAGTCGTCGGGAAGCTGCTGGAGTCGACGGCTGGGCTCGATGGTTGGGGAGGTCAAGGACGAGGGCGGCCGGGCTTGGCGAGTGTCGACTGGGAGCTACAGGGAGAGGTTGGCCTGGCGGCGCTCGAGGCTGACGGAGGCGTGGAGGTGGAGCTCGCTGGAGAAGACGGAGGAGGGGAGGAAATCCGGTGGCCGGGGAGTTTATATAGAGGGGAACAGGAGAGGGACGGCCAACGGTTGGCCGGGAGCTGAAGAGGAAGAGGCGGGGGTTGCCGGAAGGGGAAGAGGCGGAGCCGGCCGTTACCGGAGGCGGGTCGACGGGGAGGCGAACAGGCGGCCGGTAGCCGGCCGGAGGCAGGGAAACGAGGGGTCGGGGAAGAGAGAAAGGGGCTGGCGGGTTCGCGGGTGGACGGGTGCGGGTTGGGCTAACCCAGCCCGACCCGTTAGGGCGGTCCGGTTCAGTCGGTTCAGCTGGACCGGGTTCAGGCCGGTTCAGGCCGGTTTGAACCCGGTTCAGTCCGGTCTATTGGTGGTTTATTTAATTAATCATTTAAAAATAGGTTTTCGGCTTTTAAAAATGCTTTCGGGATCCAATAAATTCCCGAAAAATTACCCTAGGTCTGGTTTTTCATTTTACACCATAAAATATTATTTTCATAATATTTTAATATTATTTAAAAACATTTAAAAATCCTTTAATATTTAAAACACCTGAATTTAATTACAGAAAAATCCAAGAAAATTCCAGAAAATTCAGAAAAATCCAAATTTATAAATTTTGAAAATCAGGGGGATTACAATATACCCCCCTTAAGAGGATTGCGTCCTCGCAATCAAAGATTAACCGGTCAGCAGAGATGACACGGTTGCAACCATTGTTCGAAGCACATCTAAATTAAGGAGCACCTAGGAAAAATTATTTTCCTAAGCATTAAAAGTTATGCAATTTCCAAATGTGGGAAATCTAGAAAATTTTAGTTTTAGAGAACCAGGTTATCTTTCAAAACTTATCAAGTTAACATTTATAAAACATTTTGAATTATTGGCAAGTTCAAAATTAACACTATGTTATCAATTATTAACAGGTTTAAAGTTATCAGGTTAAGGTTATCAGGGTAAGGCTAGGGTCACGAACCAACAGGCACGAACTAAAGCAATAATAGAAACAGAAAACTATAGAAACTTACGCGCATTAGCTACTCCTTGGTTCTGCACGTCTTCCAAAGTCATCGCGAAGGCTTGTCCGCGTCCTGTTGGATTCCTCTGTTGCTGCTGCTGCTGCTGGGCTTGTTGGAAAAGTGCTGCTTGTGGTGCCAATGGTGGCCTTGGTTGATTCCCTCCTGGTGCTGGTAGAGCTTGTTGGTTTGCTCTTGGTGCTCCTCCTCGATGATAAGGACAGTCCTTGGCTAAGTGTTGGTTGATCCCGCAAATCAAGCATAATCCCAACTTGCGTCTGCAGTCCTTCTCAGTATGACCTACCTTGCCACAGTATTGACATGTAGGTAATGTTTGCGGAGAGGCTCTGGGTGGCTGGTGTATATGAGGCCTCCTTGCAGCTTCTTCTTGTGATGCTTTGGATGTTGCTGATGGGGTAGGCCGCTTTAGACTGGTTTCTCTCCTGGTGACGCGCTCCATGCGTCGGGCTGCAGCGAGAACGTCCGAGTATGAAGTAGGTGCGACTGATCCAATCAATTTCTGTAGCTCGATGTTGAGTCCGTCGAAAAACTTCTCGGCCTTCTCTACTTCTGTAGGGATCAAGGTAGGTGCGAAGCGACCCAGACGAATGAACTCGGCATTGTATTCTTCCACCGTCATAGCTTCCTGGGTGAGGCGGTTGAACTTGTCCCTCAGTTCTGATCGAGCGATAGCAGGAATGTACATCTCCTGGAAGAGTCTGGAGAACTCTTCCCAAGTAACTCGGTCTGGTCCAAGCCTGGTCTCTTCAGATATCCACCAGTGATGGGCATTGTCCGTCAACTGCATCCTGACGGCGGTCATCCAACGTTCTCTTGGAAGTTCAGCTGCTTCCAACTGGTGTTGTATGTTGGTGAGCCACTCATGAACTTCGGTTGGTCCTTCTTTGCCCGAAAAGGTACGGGGCTTGAGTTGACGGAAATCAGTGATAGATCCCGTCGCTGGTCGCCTAGCTTGTGGGTTCACTTGCTCCAATGCGTTTACTAGGCTGGTTCTTAGGTACTCTGCCTCCTGACGATGTGCCTCCTGTTGAACTTGCTGTTGGGCTTGCATCATGGCGTAAAACATCTGGAACATCTGCTGCCCGTCCATTGCTTGCCCTGGTGGAAAGACAGGCATCTGTGGAGGGAACTGCGGCGGAGGTGGGATATCATCGCGCCTGAACCTTGAGTTATGCTGTTCAGCTTGGCCACCTTGAGAGGATTGCCCTCTGTTCTCTGGTGTAACTCCATCTCCATAGGTAACCACAGCGTCTTGTGGCGTACTCAAAGGAATTTCATCTTCAATTCTTGGATCCATCTTTCTGCATCCAAAATAAAATATAAGAAGCGCACAAGATTCAAGGCAGGATGCAAAGCAAAAATTAATTCGAGTACGATACAGATATCAAGAACGTTTTCAAGTGGATAAGATCCTAAAAACTTATCCTATCTTATTGCAGGCTTGTTCGGTCCCTAAGTTGAAACCGAACAATTTAGTCGTTGACCTGCATGGGCCACCACAAAAACCATGTCACGCCCCAGTCCCAAAATACCGAGGGACCGGACGCGTGATAATGGCCAGCAGCATGCACCGATGGACAAACCCAATTTAATGGATCCATCGGGCATACTTAAGCTGTATATAAGGTCTATAACAACAAGTCAGAACTAATCTCATCCACAGAAAAGAATATAAAATCAACATCAATAAGGAAAGTAAATTAAACATCCAGTCTCAGCAAAGTATTCGGGGAACAACCCGATATAAAGTCTGGTACAATGATCTCATAAACAGAAATTAAAGAGTTTAATTAAACAGGAAATAACGACTGAGCATGGCGAAGCAATGGTTCAGGAGAAGTCCTCAGCGATCACCTCGTCCTCAGCTACGGGTACTGTTCCGTGAAGAGCACCTGTTCCGTAGACCTCTGGATAAATCTCGTCTGCAAATCCTGGGGACATAATCCGGATCCAGGTCCTCAGGGGACATAGCAAGGTACAAGAAAGCACAAGCCAAAATAAATGCAGTAAAACAGTTAATGAAACAATAGGGTCAACTATATATCCATCTATGTGAAATGCAAGTTGAGAGCATCACTAAAACTTAGGTTGATACCACTACAAGCTCTGTGTCTGGGAGCCTGTAGCAGCTATACTATGAATTTTACTATGTGTTTACTATGGATTTATATTTATAATCAGCCTGTAGCCTGTGTGTCTCTCCCCACCCAATGTAATCATACATATCATGTCCACGATGTCTCATGTCCACGTCACGTACGATCATATCTAATGCAGTAAGTCATACTATGTCTATGAACATAATGTCTAAGTCATAGGACAGAGGCCGGAGAGCAGACATGACTGCGCATTCATGATGATGGGACATTACGATGTGGTGATCGTGTTTATGTTCCAAGTGGAGAGATTCGACATGAGCTGATGACATAAGCTCATAGTTCGATATATTCTATTCATCCTGGAGGCACCAAGATGTATCGTGATTTACGACAATATTTTTGGTGGCATGGAATAAAAAGAGAAATATATCGCTTTATAGCTAAATGTTTGGTATATCAACAAGTAAAGGCGGAGCACCAGAGAATAGCAGGGTTATTGCAACCGCTTCCGATTCTGGAGTTGAAGTGGGAGCACATCACTATGGACTTCGTCACGAGTTTTCCCAAGAGTCCAAGTGGAAGAGATGCAGTATGGGTAATAGTGGACCGACTCACCAAGTCAGCTCATTTCTTGCCTTTTAGAGTTGGCCAATCTACAGAAACTTTAGCTAACCTATATATAAAGCAGGTCATAAAATTGCACGACATACCAGTCAGCATTGTATCAGACAGGGATTCGTGATTTACATCGCATTTTTGGAGGAGCATGCAAGAGAGTCTTGGAACTTGTCTGAAGTTCAGTACATCTTATCACCCGCAGACAGATGGACAGTCAGAGCGTACTATTCAGATATTGGAAGATATGTTGAGGGCTTGTATGTTAGACTTTAGAGGATCATGGGAGGACCACCTACACCTTGTAGAATTTTCTTACAACAATAGTTATCAGGCAAGCATCCAGATGGCTCCGTTTGAAGCATTGTATGGAAGAAAGTGTAGGTCTCCTGTGTTGGAGTGACGTGGGAGAACGTCAAATTCTAGGAGCAGAGTTAGTGGTCAACACCGTTGAGACAATTAAGAAGATACAAGGACACTTGCGAGCAGCACAAGACAGACAAAAGCAGTGGACAGACCTTCATCGTCGACCCTTGGAATTTAAAGTGGATGATCATGTATTTTTGAGGATATCACCTACCAGAGGCACCATTCGATTCGAAGGACGCGGCAAGTTGAGTCCAAGGTATATTGGACCATTTGACGTGCTAGAGAAAGTGAGAGAAGTGGCATATCGACTTGCGCTACCACCTTCGCTTGAGAGAGTACATGACGTATTCCATGTGTCCCAGCTCAGACGATATGTGGCAGACAACAGTCATGTCTCCGACCATTCGGAGATCACCATTGGACCAAGCTTGTCATATCAACATCAACCGGTGAGAATCCTCGATCGTCGAGAGAAAGTATTGAGGAACCAGTCTATTCCCTTGATCCGCGTGGCATGGAAGCATGGCACGCCAGGAGAATCAACTTGGGAACGAGAAGATGACATGCGTAAACGTTTTCCGAACCGATTCATTGACCAAGGTGTGAATTTACTTTGTTAAATTATATCTTCTACCATTCTTGACTTTCTACCAGGGCTTAGTTTTAATTTCGAGGACAAATTTTTTATAAGTTTGGTAGAATGTAAAACTCCTAATTCTGAAAACCATATTATTTAATTTATTTAGTAATTACTGTTTATGGTCATAAACAGGAAAAGATTGATAATGTGGAAAACGAGGTCTTATACGAAAACTCGCCCTTCTTTTATGTTTACAAACAACAAGATTGTACAATTTGATCCTACACGAGGATGACTAAGTACAATTTATTTAATCTGGGTAAATATTGCTATAGGTGTCTGATCTGCAGTCGGTCACTTTATCCCTTGGACCACACGATATTGAAGAAGTGCCGTGGAAGACAGAAAGCAGCTTCGAAGGTTGCTAAAGAGGGGGGAGGATGCACGATGCCAAAGTCGTCGATCCCTTCTCTTTGCCTGAGCTCTGGATTCTCCTCTCTCTCTCTCTCTCTCTCTCTCTCTCTCGACCTCTTTTCTCCAATTTTTCTGACCTTCAATTTCTCGACCTTTTTTCTCTGTTGATAGAGGTCTCTATTTATAGAGTTTTTAGTAACAATGACCACACAGTCGACATAGAAATCGAGTAGTAGAAAGTACAGCACCCTTTTACACGACGGTTTAAAATAACCAATGCCTGCGTATAAATAACCTTTTGAGTGAGCATGTGACGCGCGTCCAACTAAGGTAAAGAATGCGTATATCTGCTGCGAAGATCATGACGTAGAAGCCACGTAGGTAGTTATCCCTTGTGTAGAAGAGGTTGGCGTAGAAGCCAATGACTGTCACCATGGCATAGAAGTCAAAATAGGCATAGAAGCCAAAATAGGCATAGAAGCCGAGTAGGCGTAGAAGCCAAGTGGGCATAGAAGTCGAGCAGGTGTAGAAGCCAAGTGGGCATAGAAGCCGAGTGGTCATAGAGTCCGAGTGGGCGTAGAAGCCAAGTGGGCATAGAAGCCGAGCAGGTGCAGAAGCCAAGTGATGTGGACGTTTTAGCCGGAATTATGGCTCTTGGAGATATAATCAAATCTCTTGCATTAAATGCAGAGATCTGCCCCCATCCTGCGCATTAAATACAGAGGCTTGTCTTTAAGATTTGCCATTATTCTGCACATTAAATGCAGATACACGCCTCAAATTCTGTACGAAGAGTAACTGCTGATGTGGCGGTCTGTTTCCCTTCTGCGGAGCGTAAGAAGCTCACGTCTGCCTGCATAAAACTGGGCGGCGTATTCCTTCGTATGTGTAAAAGTAGTTTACGCAAAGGGGGTGTCACTAAACGACGGTTCGGTGATATTTAATCAAATCTCCAGCATTAAATATGAAGATTCGCCATTATCCTGTGCATTAAATGAGGAGGCATATTTTTGAAGGCCTGCCACCCTTCTGTGCATCAGGTGCAGAGACGTGCCTTGGGCATCTGTCAGTATTCGGCGCTTTAAGTGCAGAGACGTGCCTCGAAAAACTGTCATCGCTTTGCGCATTAAATGCAGAGACGTGCCTCGAGCCCTGTACGAAGTGCAGCTTTTAAAGTGGCAGGCTATTTGTCTTCCGCGGAGCGTAAACAGCTCACATCAGCCTGTGTAAAACTAGGCAGCGTATTCCTTTGTATGTGTAAAAGTGGTTTACGCAAAGGAAATGGCAGTAAATGACAGCCTGGGTTGCAGTGCCGCGCCATCATGATACCCGTCGCTTGGGTTGTCGTGCTGTACTCTTTGTCAGGAGTCCAGACGTCAGGTTCATTGCGTGATCTGACAGGTTCATTTCGAAGAATATGAAGCGTTCCTCGTACACTTCAATACTGCATTAAAAGCAGATAAGTTTTACGCCATAAAGGCGATGAAGCACCATGTTTACGCTGAAGCAGCCTGGACATACTGCATTACGCGGATGGTCCTTGAGCCTACATTTTTATGCTGTGCTTAGCGGAAAAGCTCTGTTGCACGTTTGATGGCTCTGAGGTCCTCTGTTTACGCTGCCCCGTATCAAGATGCTGCGTAGAGCTATCCAGCGTATTTTTCATGCTTCTACAATTACGAGCTAAATAGAAAGAATATATTTTTATTAATTTTTTTATTTGAAGTGTTTTTGCAATTAGAGGATTTATGGGGCCATTATAAATTTTTCCTAATTTATTCCATGTAGAAGACCCTTTGGACATTTGCTAGCTTAACCATATGCACCAATATAATTTCTAGAATTTTCTAAGTATATATATATATATATATATATATATATATATATATATATATATATATATATATATATATATATATATATATAAATAGTTTATTAGAAAAAGAAAATAAAAGAAAAATGGATTTGGATTCCTATTAGATTTTAACCCGAAACCCGTTAACCTCAAACCCAAACCCATTGGGAAAATATCAACAGTAGCAGTAGCAAAAACCAACTTTGCTATTTCCTTCTCCGTGCGTAAAACAACCCCACGCGTAAAACAAAACCCCACCGCTTAATTTCCTTCTCCGCGCGTAAAGCAGACACCACCGCCTCATTCCACTGCCTCTTTTTACTAAACTCTCCTCAACCGCAACCAAAACCAATAAAAAGAAAGAAACAGCAGCAGCCTCCACCGCCTCTTATCCCTATATATTACAACTCTTCCAAACCCTAACCCACTTTTTCTTACAACAAACTTAACACTGTTTGGACGTACACTATATAGGACTCTTGCTCGGCAAGTATACCTTGCCATCGTACTATTATTTACATTCCAGCTGATACATGCATGTTTAATTCTGCTTATATAGATATTTACGTATATTTTTGGACCTACTTTATGAGTATTATGTTGCATCATTAGGTTCATTGGCCGTGACACAGTTGTTACACGAGTTGTGAGTCTCATATAGATCACGGACAGCGTGACAGGTTTCGCCTCCTGTACGCACGGGCCGTGCGTTAGGGATGACTGCTGATAGAAACTTTGTATGCTAGGAGACCTGTCAGTTATTTAGAGGTTTTATTGTGTCATGGATATGGCATGCTTAGAGCATGGGGTGGGGAGAACAACAAGTAAGGCATTTGGGCTCCTTTGCACTTTTTCTTCTGTAACCCGGAAGCTCCACTGGAGATACGGGCGGTGATGACCCCTATACAATTGGCGGCCTCTGCCGTTCAAAAGATGACATGCTTTGAGGCCCCTGATTCTCCGAGAGAGTCACGCCAATCCCATATTTTTAGCCAGATAGCCCACTTGGTGGAAAGTTGTTCTCAAACTGCATTTACTTAGACAGTTAGGCGAACCATTGGATGTTTATATTTCAGTACTTATTGGCATGTTATTATGTATCTTGTTACGTCCCTCTGAGGACCTGGTACCTTTTCAGAATGGACGAGCAGGAGTATCCACAGGAGTACGGTCCTGGTCCTGACGCTACTTACCAGACTAAGGAGGTCTTACCCTCGGAGTATCTATGATTTTATTACCGCTGATTAGATCTTTTTGCTACTTCAGTATAGTCATTTTGTAGTTGATTTGTTTCCACCCGACTATCAGATTTGATACTCAACTTTGATATTCAGTTATTATTCAGTTCTTTATTTCTACTTATTATTTGTGTTGTGGATGAGATATAGATTCTGTGTGACTTGTTGTGACAGTATATTACCATTGGTGGATTGAATATTCATGTACAACGTACGTGTGTATATGGTTTCCATATATTGGAGTTCGTATAGATACGGCTGGACGTGTTACGTATTCCTAGTCCTACGTATTTTGGGTCTGGGGCATGACAGTCCACCCTCTTCTAAGGGACATCGGTTCATCCTGGCCATCACCGACCACTTCTGTAAGTGGGCGAAAGCAGTACCACTCGCGGAAGTCAAGACATCCAACGTGTTCAACTTTGTCAGCATCACGTCATATACCACTTTGGCTTGCCACGAAAGATCATTCATGACAATGGTCCACAGTTTGCAAGTCATTTATTCTACCGGTTCTGCGATAAAAATTGGATTCTGAATATGGCTTCGACTGCTTACAACCCAGCGACAAAGGGGTTGGCTGAGGCATTCAACAAAACCATCATCAAGATTCTTAAGAAATTTGTGTCATCCAACAAGTGGGACTGGAAAGAGAAGCTGGATGAATGTCTCTGGGTCTACCGTACAACGGTCCGGACAGCTACAGGAAGTATGCTATTCTTTTTGGTTTACGGATGCGAAGCGGTCCTCCCCTCGAGATCCAAATTTTTTCACTCCGAGTGGCTCTCTCAGATCAGCTAACCATGGACAACAACCGTCGTCGACGACTACAAGAGTTGGAAGCACTAGACAAAAAATGACTCTTAGCTCAGCAACGCATTGAGCTGTACCAGGCACTTCTCTCTGGAGCATTCAACATGCGATTCAAGGAGAGAATGTTCCAAGTGGATGACTTATCTTGACAGTAAGAAGACCGATGGTTATGACCCACAAGACAACCGATAAATTTCAGCCTAAATGGGAGGGCCCGTTCATCGCGGAGTCCGTATTCTCCAATGGCACCTATCGGCTAGCAAAATCCAATGACAACTTGCTCATGATGCCTATAAACAACAAGTTCCTGAAAAAGTACTACTTCTAAACTTGACTTGTGCTCCCCTCATCACCAGCAGGATAACCCAGATGTACATCTCTACATTCTTGGTTCTTTACCCCCAGCAAGTCCCTATTTGCAAATTTATCTCCTTCTTTGCAAATTCCTACAAAAGCCATCATCTGTATCCATGGTCTTGGATACGCAACGAATGATGGATCCCCAAAGTCACCCCAGCGGAGCAGTCCTCAGGTCCATAGGCGCACTCCCGCTTGGACCACCTAAAAAACCAGTATTCGTTAGCTCACGGGTACCTCTAAGCAATCATCCCTACAGTCACCCCATCGAAGCAACCTTTAGGTCTATCTACACTTTCAGGTGGACCGCCCCCATTAAACTACTCCCCAACGAGTTCTTGGAAAATTGGTTCATGTCCATATTACCTCTGAACCATTTTTCTCATATTTTTTCCCGGGTAAGTTTACCACGTCCATATTACCTCTGAACAAACTCCCCGGGTCTTGGCTATCGATAATCACGTTCATATTACCTCTGATATCAGTTGTCATCCCCATTTATCATCCGTACTCACCAAGGTACACCAGCTGTGTTAAGTCCACAAAAACTATCACGTCCATATCACCTCTAACAAGGCTTGCCTCAAACCTATTACTTGCTCTAACATGTGTAAAAAGTAATGGGTCCACAAAAACTGCCACGTCCATACTACCTCTGGCCCGACTTGTCTCAAACCTATTACTTGCACTAACATGCATAAAAAGTAATGGGTCTACAAAACCTATCACGTCCACATTTCCTCTGATAGGGATTGTTCTTGAATTTATTATTTGCACTCAACGTGCGCAAAAAATAATAAGTCCATAAATAGTCCCCCAGTGGGATGTCCTCAATGGAAGCAAACAACTACGTTCATACTACCTCTAGCGCACTTTCTTCTCCTTCCACAAAAATACCAGGATCGTACCGAACCTCTCGGTATGGCTATTGATCAGCTCACGTCTATGTCACCTCTGAGCTATCGTCCCACATCCTCCCCCGAGAGTGTGCCATGTCCAAGTGACCTCTGAGCAAACCTCTTGTCACGCCCCAGTCCCAAAATATCGAGGGACTAGACACGTGGCAATGGCCAGCAGCACGTACCGATGGAAAACCCAAAATAATGGATCCATCAGGGCATGCTTAAGCTGTAGTCTAACAATAAATAGATCAAGTATTACAAGTCACAGTCTATACTAATCTCATCCACAACAGATAATCACAGATCAAAAGCCAGAATAAATGCAAACAAATATAATCTAACATGTCTCAATAAAAGTGTCCCGGGGAACAATCCGAGAACAAGTCTGATACACTGTCAAAATACAAGAATAAAGATAACCACAGCAAATACTGAGTATGGACAAAGTATATACTCAGAAGATACCCGCAGAGGTCACTCGTCTACTGGATTTGGTACTACTCCAGTGCTTGCTCCTGATAATGCTCCTGCTAATGCTCCTGTCTTGTATACCTCGGGATAGATCTTGTATCATCAACTCCAGACAGGCTCCACAATGGTCTATGCTGTAAAACTGGCAGGGGACCAGGTCCTCAGAGGGACGTAACAAGGTACAGAAATCGACATGCCAAAATGCAGTATAATAGTAAATGAGATAAATAGGGTAAATATGTAACCATCTATGTGATATGCAAGTGAGAGTTTTAGTCATACTCGGGCTGAGACTACTACAGGACCAGTGTCGGAGAAACCCATAGCAGTATTCTCTCGAAGGGCCAGTACGGTACCCCAGCTCTGTTGCCAGAGTCTAAGGCACTTCTATTAAATTATTATATATATATAATCAGCCTTTTGTATGGTAAATCTCTCCCCACCCAATGTAATCTCACGTCTCATGTCCATGACACGCAGGATCAAAACTAATGCAGCAAGTCATATAATGTCTATGAATAAAATGTTTATGTCATAAAATCTGTATCCTATACAGAATCACCATGAATATCTCAGGAATATTCTGTCTCATGAATAGTGTCAAGTGTCCTGGGTTATAATGTACTTGATAAGACAAGTACGAGAATGTGAAGGGTCACGATGTCCATCTCTAGGTGACGTACACAACTCCGCGTACGGTGTTAGCACCCGACTTTAATCGGACGCTAATTAAGTCACACGGTCCTAGGTACAGCATGCACAACAATATAAATGAATCAAGGAAAATATGTAACAAGACTGCAAAGTTTGGCAATGTACACTTGCCTGGGGTTCCGGCTCCCATTTGTAGCCCTGGCAGCAGCGGGATTTGCAAGCAGTACTCCGGTTGCTGAAATAAATATCACTATCAGATCCAAAAACTATCAATCAGCTAGAAACGCCTGTCCTTGAGTCCAATTTGGAGACCAGGGCAAAAATAATAATTTTGGGTCAAAGCGGGGTCCACATGTGGCCCGCTTCGCACCGAAAATGTGTCAGGGACAAAGTTCTCCAAATTTGTCCAACTTAGTGTCAACAAGTCAGGAACGATGATACGAACTCAACGAAACTTCCAGAATTGGATTCCGATGAGCCGATCATAAAATCGCCCGTCAAGTAGAGCCTGTGGGGCCCACAATAAGGATTTTGTCAACATTCTCAGAATCGAACCAAACTTGGGTCACAGGACCATCGTATCGCTACGAGTCCAATGGCGCAAGTTTCGTTTCGATCCGACGTGTGTACACAAAGTTACGATGTGTTCCAGAACTGACGAATACGGGACGGTGTCCGCGGATACGCGTTGATTCCGGTGTGCACGCACATCCAAATCAACTTTTGCGAAATCTGGCACGTCCGTATCAGCGGCGCGCACGTATCGGTGAAGACCGCGTGCGACCAAGTTGTCCCGTTTGGCGGGGCGTACTCAGTTCCGGGGTGAAACATGGTGTTATTTTTTCTATTTTTGGATCGCGGTTCGCGATCGCCACAGGACGCGATGCACCGAGCGGGTGGCACGGGCAGCGAGAGGGTCACGCAGGGTTCGCGATGCAACTGACGGAATAGAAATCGGGGCAGCGAGGAGAAAGTTATGAGTACCTGAACAGGGCTCAAAAACCCGATTCACGCGTGTCCTAGTCGAGTTCGAAGGTCCGTGTCCTGTGTCCTGTGCCGTGTCCGCGTCCACGGCGGCCCTAGGGTTGCTGGAGACTGGCCGGGGCGGCTCGCTGGAGGAGGGCGGCTTGACGAGGGGGCCTCTGACGGGTGGCCGGAGGCAGCACCGGGGTCGGCTCGCTCGGGGGATTCTGGAGGGGAAGCTCGGGGCTGAGCGGGGAAGTGAAGGAGGAGGAGGAGGAGGAGGAGGAGGAGCAGGTCGCGACGTGCTGCGAGGAGGCGGAGGGCCGAGCAGCGGGTGGTTGGGCGAGGGGTTCGTCGGCATTTAGGGTTCCGGCGGGAGGGGCTTAGGGTTTCGGTTGGGGGAAAACGGTGAGGGAGGTGAGGGGGTTTTATTGGGGGAGGGCTGCGCGAGGGTGGCCGGGTGAGGCGGAGGGGCTCGGAGTCGTGGCGTGGGGCGCTGGCGAGTTAGGCGCGGGCTCCGGCGATGTGGCCGGAGCTGACGGAGGGGGATGCGGGGACGTGAACGTGGGAGAGAAAGGTTCAACGGGTCGGGCGGGCGGCGGGTTCGGGTCTGGCAGACCCGGCTCGACCCGTTAGCAGAAGCGGGTTAGGGCTTGCGGGTTCGGGTCGCGGGTTGACCCGGATCCGACCCGCAGCTGATGGGTTGGGTCGGGTTTGTTTGGTTTGGTTTGGTTTGGTTTGGGATTTAATTACAAAATAGTTTTTAGGTGTTTAAAAATAGGTCCGGGGCCCAATAAATTCCAGAAAAATTACCCTAAGTCCAGTTTTTTATTTTACACCCACGAATATTATTTTTATAATATTTTAATATATTTTAAAAATATTTATTTTTATTTAATGCCAAAAATACCTCGTTTTTAATTAGCAAAAATTCTCAAAAAATCTCAGAAAATTTTGAAAAATTCAGTTTTAAAAATCTCGAAAAATCGGTGGGTTTACACTTCTCCCTAAGACTATCCCCAGTCGTCATCTCAACTTATCACCTGCTCTTAAATTTAAGTGCTCCAACAATGTTTAGTCCAGCAAACTTGCCACGACCATACCACCTCTAGCAAGGCCTATTTCGAACTTATTACTTGCACCATAGTGCGCAAAAAAGTAATAAGTCCACCAAAGATTCTCCAGTGGGATGTCCTCAGCAAATACTGTATTGTACTACCTCCATATTATCTCTGGTACGATATTCGAAGTTCAAACAAACAATCAAAAAAAAGGAAGAGGAGAAAGTAGAGAGGTTCTTTCTCTCTCATAGATGGTCGACACTCTCTATCGCTCCTCCTAAACGGAACAACTGGTGCTGGCTGCGTATCAACAGCCTCCTCCCCTTCAGGAACTGCCTCCTCGGCTTGATCATCGCTCCTCCTAAATGGAACAACTGGTGCTGGCTGAGGGTCACCCTGAACACCATCAACATGCTGATGATCAAGTTTGGAAGCAACTCCATGTACTGGCTTTCTCATAACTGGATCCTCTGTGATGTCCTCTGGAAACTGCTCGAAGCAAAATAACTCTTAACTCTGGAAATTCCTCAGCCTTAGAAGGCATCTCAGAATCCTGAGTGTTGGTCATGGTCTGATCCTCGACGAATATCACGTCCCTGCTTCTATAGAGCTTTTTCTCACTGGATCGTAGAGTCTATAGCCAAACTCATCCCGACTGTAGCCAAAAAAGACTCATCGCCTCGTCTTCGACATAATTTTGGATCTTTCGTCGTTCGGTACATGCACAAAAATCTTACAACCAAACACTCGCAAGTGATTGTACGGCTCTTTGTCGTACCATACTTTGTCAGGCACATCACCCTGCAAAGGAGCACTTAGAGATAAATTAATAATATAAGTTGCAGTATAAAGAGCCTCACCCTAATAGCTGCCCGGCAAGTTTGCTTCTGACAACAAATACCGTGCCCTCTCTATCAGTGTCATGTTCATTCACTCGGCTACACCGTTGAGCTGCGGTGTCTTTGGTGGAGTCTTCTGTTGTCGTATCTGTTGCTCTCTGCAATAATCATCAAAGGGACCAATGTACTCGTCGACATTGTCGGACCGAACACATAGTAGCTTTTTCCCGTCTCCTTTTCAACCGAGTCCTGAAACTCTTTGAAAGTGGCCAGCACATGATCCTTGTTTTTAAGGCATAGACCCAAACCTTCCTGGAACAATCATCAATAAAAGTCACAAAATAAGAAACACCACTAATGAATTTTACCTTCATAGGACCGTAGGCATCCGAGTGAATCAACTCGAGCAACGCCAACTTCCTTGAACTTGGGTGACTTTGGAAAGATACCCTATTTTATTTTCCCGCCAAACAGTGCGTGCATCTTTCTAACTTTATAGACTTTAGTTCTGGAATCACCTTCATGTTCACCAAGTAACTCATCCCCTTCTCGTTGATATGGTTAAGTCGCATGCGCCACAACTTGGTAGACGCATCAATTGATGCGTTCACCTCATATGCCCCCAGTGTGCTCCCTTCCATATAGTAGAGTCCGGACCTCTTGCTTCCTCTGGCAATCCCCATCGAACCTCTGGAAAGCTTCCACTGACTATTCCCGAAGAGATTAAAGAATCCATCGTCATCCAAGCTGGTATCATCCAACCTTCCAATCGATACCAGGTTGAAACGAATATCAGGGGCATGACGAACATCTTTGAGAACAAGAACTGCACCCGTCTTCTTCCTCAAATGCACATCTCCAATAGCAACAACCTTCGACACATCTCCTTTGCCCATCTTCAACGCTCCACGGTTGCCTGTTGTGTAAGTAACAAATAGTGCCATATTGTGAAATACGTGCGTTGAAGCACCTGAGTCCACCATCCAAGAGTTTTCATCACCGACGAGGTTCATGACTACCTTATAGAAGCATAAAAATATTATTGGCCGCATAGAGCTCATGCCGCATAAAACATGATAGATACAGCCAGACGGAAGTCGCATAATAGCCTCATGCGGCCAGACCAACCAAGTAGCAAGAGGCCGCATAAAGGATCCTTGACACACTCTCTTATGCCTGAAAAAAGGCCTGACGGTCTCGCGATTCGCAAAAAGACGGCATACAAAAAGACAAAGAGTCACATCCAATAGTTAATGACCTAGTCAGATGAGTCGTGCCACGTGTCTCGCCTATGCGGCTTTAACATTATGTGGCCTCGATGAAATGCGGCCTCAGTCAGATAAAAGTTCAAATGCGGCCAGGACACACATGTGGCCATAGCACACATGCGACCTCGACTCTATGTGTTCTCGTCCTCATGAAGCCAAAGTTTCCATCAGACCAAGGGCGGACGAGAGCACATATGCGGCCTCTACTCTATGCGTCCTCATCCTCATGAAGCCAAAGTGTCCATCATACCAAAGGCGGACGGGAGCACATATGCGGCCAAAGTTTCCATTCGACCAAGGCCCAAATGAGAGCACGTATACGGCTACAAGACCCATGCGGCCTCACCATTATACGGCCTAGTTGTTATGTAGCCTCTAGCTCACAAGATCTTTTCGTTACAACTGTAGAGATCTTTGCACTATTGGTGCTGACTACGTGTCCAGCTGACCAAGTCATGTCCACAACGGGTTGATAACAACCCCGAGAACTCATCAACAACATATCTGATCCGAACTCACGTGGCAGCTTTCCTGTGACGTGCGAACACAGTTACAACCGCATGTTGTTGAAGTAATCCTATACGGCCACCAAACAGGAACATATGCGACATCCATAGCACGTCCACTTGGCGGCTATAAATAGCAAGGTACCATACCCATACAAAGGGCTGGCTGGCTATCTGTGAACCTCCACTCAAGCGAGAGAGAAGAGCTTCTGCATCGGATCATCCACGAAGTAAAAAGAGTTGCTCCACTCCTAACCCTCCATCGTCACCCCCAGAAAATAAATTTGTACTTAGATTGTCTTCTAGGACTTCTCTGTACTTTCTTTATTTTGTTAATCAAATCAAGTTCTTTTAGTTCTCCTTTTGATTTAATGGCAAACATATCTTATCACCTACAATGATCAGATCGTCTTCATGTGCTGAGGCCGCCGCTATAGTATTCCTAATTTGCTTCCCCTTGTCACCCTTCTTCTCTCTCTTTCTCGCGAAACAGTTTCGCTTGATGTGACCCTTCTTGCCACAATGGTAACACTCTGAGTCCTCTTACCGACCCTTGGACATTTATCTTCTTTTGTCTCCGCCACAGCCACCGCCTGGACCCCTGCTTTTATTCCTTCTATGGCTCTCTGAAACTATTTCCTCTGAGTGGGATGTGGATGAAGTATCATGAGAACGTCTCCGCATCTCTTCATTGGCAAACTCCAGAGTGACCATGCCTTCAAGAGCAGAATCGATCATAGACACTCGTACGGTCTCCCACGAGTCTGGCAATGTACACAATAGCCATAGTCCCTGAACCTCGTTGTCGAACTTGACTCCCATCGAGGATAGCTGGTCCACCAAGCCCTGGAACTCACTGAAATGATCCGTAATTGACGCCCCATCTTTCTACCGCTGACCCATCATCATCAGGATCAGGAATAATTTATTTATCCTGGTCTTCTTCGCATACAAAGATTCCAGCATATCCTACAGTGTCTTCGCATGCTCAGTATTGACAACATAATTGTACACGTTCTCGTCAATGAACTGCCTAATTTATCCACACACCTTTGTATGCTCGAACTTTCAGTCCTCTTCGAATTTTTCAATGGGCTTCTCGTACGCAAATACTGTAAGCTGCAGCTTCTTGACGA
Source organism: Iris macrosiphon (assembly GCA_036927795.1). NCBI lineage: Eukaryota > Viridiplantae > Streptophyta > Magnoliopsida > Asparagales > Iridaceae > Iris > Iris macrosiphon. Next base: position 171,587,817 of record JAYESA010000012.1, on the reverse strand, counting down.
AAAATAAATCCTTTATCTTGCTCCGCCAATAATGATAGTTGGTACCGTTCAGGTTTACCATGCGCACCGGATTCGCGTCCATCTCTCCTCCCTGGTTTGCCTGTCAACTCCTGACACCCTTCTGAAATTCCAGAACCTGGCTCTGATACCACTTTGTTGGGAACGAAAGCGCAAAAAATGTCCCCAAACTAGAGAGTACCTGTGAGAGAACAAAGCAAAATGCACAAATAAAAAATGCCAAACACAAATCACATATACATAAATTTTTATGTAGGAAACCCAGATGAAAAAACTACGGGGCGATCAGAGTCCAACCCTGAAGAACCTCTGCTAATGGAATAAAAATAATACACCATTTACAAGCTCCTCCCGATCCAACATGGATCACCAAAACGCTTTTGAATAGAAAATAGATTACACCACCAAGATAGAAGACAATAAAAAAATACCCAAAATTGATCTCCTCATCCGAAACGGCCTCTAATCATTATTTCTCCTTCTGAAAGTTGCAATGGCACTATTGCCTCTTTTTCTCTCCTTGTTGTATGAGTTAGGGTTAGAAAAAACCAAACTTATACTTCTCAATCCCGCAACCAACCTGGACGGATGGATATGATCCAACGGTGTGTAAAACATATCAAAATTTTCGTTCAGCCCGCCTACCGAACTCGGACCGAATTCGGCCCGAGTCGGTGATTTGCGAGTAAATAAAACATTGGCTCTCTGGAGCTTCAGGAGCACCCAGACCGAGTTCTGTCCGAACTCGGTAGGCTTGTTTTCAGCAGTCCCCACTCACCTGTTTGCTGCTCCCGAGCTTCTTTGACTTCTCGAATGGCCCTCGTCGCCTCCCATAGCTTCTCTGACACACGACGCTCGTCGCACTCCGGGGTATTCTCCACATAGGTTGGAAATCTCACCCACTGCAACAAAATTAAAACTAAAATATGGATAATAAAGTGTTCGTTACAAACTTTACGGATCTTTTATATTCTATTTGTGATAAACTTGTAAAAGCTACATATGGCGATCATGGTGTTAGAAAAAAATACTAGTATTGATACATAAATAAATTCAATGTCGGAGCCAACCATATACTTAGAGTATCAACGAATTGAACTTAACGAACCTAAAATAGTGAACTTATCTACATAAGTAGAATTCTATCAAGAGCCAACCATATACATAGAGTATCAACTAGTTGAACTTAACGAACCTAAAATATCATAAGTAGATATATATCATTTAGTTGAACCTAATAAACATATCATAACTAAGACACAAATTATGTTTGTGGTTGAAACTAAGTCTAGTTTAAAACAAAAATCAATTTGACATTTATATATTATCCCTCGAAGAATTAAATATGTATGATCATTCCAATAAATTTAAATAACCTTTTAAGTCTTCTAAATTATATTTTGATCGTGTCCCATTTAGAACAATTTATATAAATGGAATATAAACCAATGAACAATTTATATTCTTTATTTATTTTAAATAATTGTAATAGTTTACAGAAAAAATAATTGTTTGTAGGGACGATTATTTTACTTCGTTGGACGTACATAGACAACCACCATATATCAATGTACTCGATGTTATTTGCTAAATGGTTATTTTGATTTTTCTACCTCTACAACTGTCAGTGCCGCTGTGAGGTTTTATCATCTTTTTATAAATTTTTATGTTGACTAAATTACTAAATCAGGGGTCTCTGTCGTGGCCAATTTCGAGAAAATCACTAGGAAGTTAATTCTTGAATTTTACAATTACATGAGGAAGCCGAGGAGAATAATGAGAAGCAAATTCAGATTTTATGTTAGCTTTCAATTAATTTTATATAAAGATTGATTTCATGTGTTTTATTATCTTAGTGATAAGACTTTATATATTGACTTTATTTTATTTTATATATATTTTTAAAGCTTATAAATAGTCTGTAAATTCATAATTTATTAATCATGGAATAATGTTAGAATGAGAAATATATTTTGAGTTAGTATGATGAGGTGTTAAAATTCGAAACAATTTTGAGCTCTGACCTTATCAACACGTCATTCCATATAAGGTATTCATAATTGTTATTATTTTGTCTTTCTATTAAAATTAATTATGATAAATTTAAAATAGTTAATTGTTCACATATCATTTAAAAGCGTTCAATTGTTCCTAAATTTTTTATTTTCATACTCATTTTTTCCCTATGCATTTGTCCTTTGTAGTCCGGTACTTAAAATCATCCTTATTATTGCGTAGAATCGTCAGCTTTATGTCATATCCGACCCAGAAAAGATTTGGATCCATTAGAGCATCCACAGTGAAGACATTCCAAACACATACTCTAAATTATTAAAAATTATGTAAATTACTATTTTTTGGAGTGTCTTCTTGATATTGACACACAATGATACACTCCAAATAAATATTTCAAATTAACCTCTCTTTTTTCCTCTTTATTTTTTGTTCTCTTTTGTTGGGTCCAGAAATTAATGTAGCCGAGCTAGAGCACGCTCCAAATCTGGAGTGTCTCTTAGCTTTCTAGCAATTCTCAACTATAGGCAAGTGTCTACTACAGTCTTCAAGTGCTACAAATTTGACTAAAGTTAAAATGTCGTACTTAAAACCTCTTCCGCTGTGGATGCTCTTAGATTTTAGTTGGCATTGGTACTCTAGAGCAATGGCCCAACAGTATAACCTTGCCTAGATACTAGATTGGAAAATAAATGAACTGGGCCTGCCACAGAAGTGTTGTTGTTGTTGTTTTTTTTTTTTGTTTTTTTTATTAACCTTCTAAGCTCTCTCAAATTTTTTTTAAAAAACAAAAAATGTTCTAACTAATAGCTTCTAGGACTGCTTTACACCAAAAATAAATTAAAAAAAAATTAAAATAGCACAAACCACGATAATCAATCCCAAACCGAATTTAAGTGTTGGGTTTACATTTAATCCTCTCGGGACTCTTGCATTACTGTTTAACCATCTTCATACTCTGTATTAGTAGGAATCTCATACCATTTGTACAAAAAGAATTCAAATTGAAAACTAATTTTTGTTCTGAAAATTTGCAGGGGGACTTGGAGGATTTCAGAATCCAATGAGTTTGATTACATTGTCAAGATTATCCTAAATGAAGTAGATTACATAGTCGAGATGATCAAGGGCAGAAGTACATGGTGAATATTGGGATCATGCGACCCATGATTTTTTTATTTATATTTTTGGTTAAATTATAATTTGATACTCTCAACTATTCGAGTTTTTTTATTTAAGAACTTGGACTTTAAATAGATACTAACTTAAAATTTTGTCTCAATTAAAATTTTTAACTTGATATCCAAAATTTAAAAAAAAATTAAAAAAAAGGACAAAACTATCATTCCATTCCCAACCCCCTCCCCCCCTCACCACCGACAACCCCGCCACCCTCGACTGTCCTCCTCGTGCTCCGGCCGGCTGCACCCTTCCCCCTCTTTCCGCGTGTGGTAACATTGTCAGTGGTGGCTCGCGCGGAGAAAGGGGGCTGGGGTTGTGCAACCGGCCAGAGTATGAGTGGGCAGCCGAGGGAGGAAGGAGGTGTGCAGCCGAGGGAGGAGGGGTGGTGAAGCCGGCCGGGGGGAGGGTGGGCAGTCGAAGGAGGAGGGGGGAGGGGATGGGCAAGGTTTATTTTATATATATATTTTTAAGCTATTAAGTTAGTATCTATCAAAGTTCAGAATATTAAGTTAAAAAACTTGAATAGTTGAGAGTATTAAATTACAATTTAGCATAAATTTTTGTTACAATTTTTTTAAAACATTACTCTTAAGGTATGTTTCCACAATTAAAAAAACAAAACATGAAAACTAGACAGTTTGCTCGAGCCTGGCTCTGCTCTTGAAGATGATATTACTAAATCAGGTTAGAACATTCAAAATCAAAGAAAATAGAATAGAAATACATTGCTCTCAATCTTACGTCCTTTTTGAGGGTAAACAAGTCATTTACATTTTGAAATATAAATCCAAAAATAGATTCTTGAATGTACCTACACCAAACCCTCAAAAGATGCTTATCATATACATAAAAAATAAACGAAATTTTTTTTTCTGAGCAACGAAAATAGCAAAAATTTCACTCAAAGCATTTAAGTTTAAAAATTTCCAAAAATAGCATCAGAACGCCATTCGAAAGAACGTTTTAGGCTTTTTCGTTAAAAAAAAAATTTCCGTCAAAAAAAAAAAAAAAACTTCGTAAGAAAAATGTAAAAATAAAAAAATAAAAAAAAAAAAAAAACGTCATTCCAAAGAACGTTTTTTTGTTTTTTTGTTTTTTTTTCTCTCTCCTCTCTCACTCACACTCTTTCATCTCTCTTCTACTTTCTCTCTCTCACCTACTCACTCTTCTCTCACCCGTCCACTCTCTCTCTCTCTTTCACCCGTCCACTCTCTCTATCTTCTCTCTCACTCACTCTCTTCTCTTTCTCTCTCACTCTCACTCTCACTCTCACTCTCTCTCCTCTACTGTTCCGCTCGTCCCTCTCATGTTCCTCTCTCTGTTCTCCTCTCATGTTCTCCTCTCCTCTCCTCTCTTCTCCTCTCCTATTCTCCTCTCTCTCTCTCTCTCTCTCTCTCTCTCTAATTCTCTTCTCTTCTCCTGTCCTTTTCTCTCTCTAATTCGTGACCACTTTCTTGTCCTCTTCTCCCGTAAAAAGAGAGAGAGTGGGAGTAAAAAAATACAACTCTGAAATAATGGGTCCCACTTTTTTACGGTGTCGTTGCGGGAAGAGATAGCAAGAGTGAGAGAGAGACAGAGAGAGCAAGGGTGAGAGAGAGAGAGTGTGAGAGAGAACGAAACGTGAGAGAGAGTGTTAGGGAGAGAGAGAGAGAGAGAGAGAGAGAGAGAGAGAGAGAGCAGAAAGTGAGTGGGAGAGAGAGAGGGAACGAGAACGAGAGTGAGAGAGAGAGTTAGCACATAGAGACAGAGAGTAGAGAGAGAGATGAGCGAGAACGAGAGTGAGAGAGAGAGAGCACATAGAAAGTAGAGTTAGCGTGTGAGTGAGAAGAGAGAAGAGAGAAGAGTGTGTGTGTGTGTGTGAGAGAGAGAGAGAGAGAGAGAGAGAGTTAATAATTTAAAAAAAAATTAAACGGGTGAGTGAGAGAGTGAGCAGAGAGAGAATAGAGAAGAGAGAGAGAGTGTGAGTGAGAGAAGGAGAGAGAGAGTGTGACTGGGGGAGAAATTTTTTTCTTTTAAAAGGAAAACGTTCTGTGGAAGGACATTTTATATTTATTTATTTATTTATTTTTTACGACGATTTTTTTTTTAACGAAAAAGCATAAAATTTCATTCTGAAGGACGTTCTGATGATATTTTTAAAAAATTTTAAACTTGAATACTCTGAACGAAATTGTTTGTATTTTCGTTGCTCTGAACGAAATTTTTCGAAAAATCAATATATTACCAACAATGAATGTTTGTCCTTGTATGGTCAAGGCGAATACAAATTGAGAATAATGCATCGACTATGGCATCTAAGGAACTACGTGAACACTTCAAATTTTTTTTTTTATATTATGTGGTTAATAAAATAATACTAAAACAAGGGTCAAGAACAAAAAGAAAGAAGAAGAAAAGAGTGCGTTATCATTTCAAAGACACGAAAGAAATCTGTCTCAAGTGTTTGGACCCAGATGAAAATAGAAAAACACCGTATGATCTGAATTATAATTGATCTATAAAGTTTGATGTCCAACTTCTTAAAAGAAAAATTGATTGTTAAAGTCTGGACTAATCCTAGTAATCTATATTCTATGGTTAATTTTTTTTTTTTTTATATTTATATTTAACGTATGATTGAAGCCCAACACAACCCAACATAAAAGTGAGACGAAGATGGTCAATGAAGAACAAAACCTTGACCATTCTCTCACTATCTATTCTGTCATGACAGTAACATACTGAAGGGAAGAGAAGAAAATGAAGAGAAAAAAAAATGGAGGAAAAAAAAGTTAAGAGATTTTTTTTTTTAAAGTGATCATGTTTGGGAAGGAAAAAGAAAAAAAATGGAAAAGAGAAATTCGAGAGAAAAAATCATTGAAATTTTTTCCTCCTAAAAGTGAAAATAAATAATTAAATAGAGAAAGCCTAGAAGATTTTGAAATAATTTATCCATTCACTAAAAAAAGATAAGTATAAATTATGATTTGAAAAAGTCAAAGATTAACTATTAATATATTTTTATCCCACATATAAATAATTTTTTTTTTCTTCCTATTTCTTGGTCATCAAAACAAGAAAATTCATTTTAGAGTAATTCTATTAATCCCTCCAAATTATTTCTTCAAATTATTTGTTTTTATGTGACAGTTGAAATAGTATGTTAAATATTATTATGTTGCATCTAACATATAAATTTTAACCAAACAATTAATTATGCAAAAAAATTATTTTTATTTTGGTCTAAATCAAATTGGCCGCATATTCCGTTATAACCAAATATAGATATAAAAATATAAAATTCCTTCTCTAATGGATTAACAGTAAAAAAAAAAAAATCTAAAGATACCTGAAGTTGGTCAAACACCACCTATATGTCGTAGCCCAAAGGCCGTTCAATAAGACAAAACAGGATCTTCACTGCCAAGAAAAGAGTCGAGCTATCAAATGCCTGTGCGACTCGATAGGGAGGAAAGCCCACGAGCGCACTACATCAGAGACCTGATGACAGTAGGCATTATCGGAGCTGGCGTGGGACAGGATGAGACGACCGTGCATATAAAATTCAACGGCAAGGGAGTCGTGCGGGCGGGGTCCCGCACTATCCTACCACGGGTATAAACGTCGGCCGCGACCACGCGGCTCGTCGTTCGTTCGGCGTCGTAAGGGTGTCGTGAAGATGTCGTACGGACGTCGTGCGAAAACGTGTGGCTAGGCGACCCGGCTGTCGTAGGCGTCGTTCAGACGTCGGGGGTGCCACGTCGGCGCCGTGGGCGAAGCGAGGCGTTGAGTTGCGGGCGTCGAAAGGCGTCATGTCCGTCTCGTGGAGCTCTGGAGCGTACGGAGTGCACGAGGTGTGCGTTACGGACGATGATGAAAATGTCAGTGTGCGACGCACATGGCGAATCTGATTCTCCAATGACGACCGGCATAGATAGGGGTAGGGACTCCTATCAAATTGAGTCCGTGGCGTGCTGGATTAAAGAAAAAGTAAAAAAAAACAAAAAAAAACATCAAAGGTCAATAAGACAAAACAGGATCTTCATTGCCAAGAAAAGAGTCGAGCTATCAAAGGACATATACTGCCAAGAAAAAGAGTCCAGCTATCAAGGGACATACACATGGACGATGTCAAGAACACGTTAGAAAAGAGAGAGAAAAATATTGTATAGACGGACACAGTGTATTCTTCTATGTTTCAATTATTAGATTGTATAAAAATATTTACGGGTACATATTTTCGTGATAATCAAACGATTCGTATGTGAAGAATGTATTGTTTTCTGTACATCCAATAATTTTTCAATAGAGGGAGACAAATAGAGACGAAAGCCAAACGCAAAGTGCAAAATCTAAAAATTAATATTTTGTATACGCATTATAGTAAAATAAAAAGAAGTTATTTTTTTTTTCTTTTGTTTGAGTGCTTTTAAAATGGTTGAGGTTAAAAGTAATTTTTTTAATTTTCGATGTTTGATTGGTTGTTGAAGTGAATGGAAAAAAAGAACCACATTTTGTTGAAACGAAAATGATATTTGGTCCGCTCCGGCTGTCCACCCGATGTGCACGCGCAGCGGAGCACGGCAGCGGTGACGCCGAAGTGAGCCAAATTCAGCCGTCTTCACCCCTTGCAGCTCCGTTCTGCCCCCGACGACAACGACGCCCCCCTGCTGCTCCATTGTCCTCTGCTGGAGCGCCGTCGCCTCCTCCTCCTTCGCCGAGCCCCCCGTCTTCCTTCCTACCGCTCCGCTCTCCCCCCGATAGCTCCTACCTCCCCTGCCGAGCGCTCTGCTGGGCGATTTTGTGATCGGCTCATCGGAATCCAATTCTGGAAGTTCCGTTGGGTTCGTATCATCGTTCCTGACCTGTTGAAACTAAGTTTGATGAATTTGGAGACCGTTGACCCTGACACATTTTTCGGTGCAAAGCGGGCCCACATGTGGACCCCGTTTTGACCCGAAATTGCCATTTTTGCCCTTGTCTCCAAATTGGACTCAAGGACAGGCGTTTCTAGCTGATTGATATTTTCTGGATTTGATGGTGATGTTTATTTCAGCAACCGGAGTACCGCCTGCAATTCCCGCTGAAGACAGAGCCGTAATTGGAACCAGAACCACAGGCAAGTGTACCTTGTCAAACTTGCAGTTGTTGTTAATTATTCCTTTGAATATATACATTATAACTGTTGTACTTGCTCAACCCTAGGGCCGTGTGACGTGCTTAGCGTCCGATTATAGTCGGGTGCCAACACCGTGCGCGGGGTTGTGTAACGTCACCTAGAGATGGGTATCGTGACATTTATATTCTCGTACTTGCATTATCAAGTACATTATACCCAGGAAACTTGACACTATTCATGAGACGGAATCTTCCTGAGATATTCATGGTGATTCTGTGTAGGATACATATTCATGACATTACAGTTTACTTGCTTAGAAACTATTCTGACTTACTACATTAGTTGATCTTGCGTGACTGGACCTGAGACATTATGGAACAGTGACGTGAGATTACATGGGGTGGGGAGAGTATTACCATATCAAGGCTGATTATAATATAAATAATGTTATCTGGAGGTGTCTTAGTCTCTGATACAGAGCTTTGGTACCTTACTGGCCCTTCGAAAAAATACTGCTATGGTTTCTTCGACACTGATCCTGTAGTAGTCTCAGCCTGAGTATGACTAAAACTCTCACTTTTATATCACTTAGCTGGTTTATTTATTTACCCTATTGTTCCTTATTTCTGCACTGCATTTATTTTGGCTTGTATTATCTGTACCTTGTTATGTCCCCTGAGGACCTGGAATGGACTATGTCCCCAGGTATAGCCGAAGAGATCGACCCCGGGGTGTACGGAACATGAGCACTTCTCGGAACAGAACAGGAACCTGAGGACGAGATCGTGGCAGAAGACTTCTCCTGAGTACCGGCTCCATATACTCAGTATTTCTATTTCCAGTTGATTTATTTCCTGTCTATTTGCATTCGATGTACCAGACATATTCTCGGATTGTTCCCGAGGCACTTATTTGAGATTGCTTATTTATTCTATTGCATTATTTCTGGCATTTAATCTGTGATTATCTGTTGTGGATGAGATTAGTATAGACTGTGACTTGTACTGTTGGATCTATTTATTATTAGACTACAGTTTAAGCATGCCCTGATGGATCCATTAAATTGGGTTATCCATCGGTGCATGCTGCTGGCCATTGCCACGTGTCCGGTCCCTCGGTATTTTGGGACTGGGGCCTGACATGGTTTTTTTGGTGGCCTATGTAGGTCAGCGACTAAATTGTTCGGTTTCAACTCAGGAACGAACAGGCCTGCAATAAGAATATGATAAGTTTTAGGATCTCATCCACTTGCTTGAATCATTCTTGATCTCTATATCGACTTCAAATAATTTACTTGCATCCTGCCTTGATTCCTGTGCGCCTCTTATTGTTTATTTTCGATGCAGGGAAATAGACCCACAAGAGTGCAACGAGACTCCCGCCGGAACACCACAAGCTACAGGTGTCACCTATGACGACGAAGTGACACCAGTCGGAGGAGTTCCATCAACTCAACAGAGCCAGCAGGCAGGTCAATCTACCTCCAGATTCTGGCGTGATGACATCCCACCTCCGTCGCAGTTCGTTCCACCAATGCCCGTGTTCCCACAAGGACAGCCGATTGACGGGCAACAGATATTCCAAATGATCTACGCGATGATGCAAGCCCAACAACAAATCCAACATGAGGCTCAGCGTCGCGAGGCTGATTACTTGAGGAGCAGCATCGTAACTACACTGGAGCAGGCCAACCTACCAGCTCGACGGCCTTCGACGGGCTCTATCACTGACTTCCGCCAATTGAAGCCCCGCACTTTTTCTGGCAAGGAGGAGCCCACAGAAGTTCATGAGTGGCTCACCAACATACAACATCAACTGGAAGCAGCAGAGCTACCACGGGAACGTTGGATGATTGCCGTCAGAATGCAATTGACGGGCAATGCTCATCACTGGTGGCTATCTGAAGAGAGACGACTCGGACCAGACCGAGTCACTTGGGAGGAGTTCTCCAGACTCCTCCAGGAGATGTACATTCCGGCTATCGCACGATCAGAACTTCGGGACAAGTTCAATCGCCTCACTCAGGATGCTATGACGGTGGAAGAATACAACGCGAAATTCATTCGTCTGAGCTGCTTCGCCCCAACCCTGATCCCGACAGAGGAAGAGAAGGCCGAGAAATTCTTCGACGGACTGAACTTCGAGCTACAGAGACTGATCGGATCCGTCGTACCTACCTCTTACTCAGACGTCCTTGCTGCAGCCCGACGCATGGAACGCGTCACCAGGAGAAAGTCTCGCCTAAAGCGGCCTTCCACATCCGCACCAACCAGAACAGCACAAGAGGAGTTTGCAAAGCGTCAACAAATAAACCCACCACCAAGAGCAGCACCAAGAGCCTCATTCCTTCCTACTTGTTACTACTGCGGCAAGATAGGCCATGTCGAGAAGGAGTGTAGACGTAAATTCGGACTATGCTTAGGCTGCAGATCCAGACAGCATGCAGTGAGAGACTGCCCTGAGCGTAGAGAAAGAGCACCAAGGGCGAACCAGCAAGCTCCACCAGCGCCTCAAGCAGCACCCTACCAGCCAGCCCAGCAGCAGCAGAGGAATCTACCTCAAGGACGCGGACAAGCTTACGCGATGACTTTGGAGAACGCGCAGACTCGTGTAGTAGCTAATGCGCGTAAGTGATTCGTAGTTATCCATTTCTAGTCTTGTTTTAGCTCGTGTCCGTTGGTTCGTGACCTCAGCCCCAACCTAGTAATTTGCACTCGTTAATAAATAACCTAGTTTTCTAAAAAATTTGTAGTTCTTTTGCTTTAGCTCTGGAAAGTGCATAACTTTCATTCTTAGGGAAACGGTATTTCCCTAAGTATCTTGTGATGTGTTTCGAACGATACTTGCAACCGTGTCATCTCTGCTGACCGGTTATTCTTTGATTGCGAGGACGCAATCCTCTTAAGGGGGGTAGATTGGAAACTCTCTGATTTTTCAAGAATTTTTAAATTTGGATTTTCACCATTTTCTGGAATTTTCTGGGATTTTTTCCTAATTAAATTCAGGGTTTTAATTATTAAATAATTTTTTAATTGATAATAAATAATATTAAAATATTATGAAAATGATATTTTTGGGTGTAAAATGAAAAACTGGACTTAGGATAATTTTTTGGGAATTTATTGGACCCCGAAAACATTTTTAAAAGCCCGAAAACTAATTTTTATAATTAAATAAAATAAACCGGACTGAACCGGGTTCAAACCGTACTGAACCGGCCTGAACCCGGTTCAGCTAAACCCGACCGGACCAACCCGCCTAGCGGGTCGGGTTGGGTCCGCCCGACCGAACCCGACCCGCCCGAAACCCGCAGACCCGCTTCTTCCCCACGATCCCGCCTGCGACCGCTTCTGCCGCCGCTCCCCGCGCCTCCGGCCGCGCCGCCCGCTTCCAGCGCCTAGCCTGGCCCCGCACCCCACGTCTCCGCCTTCGGCGCCGCCTCCCTCGGCCTCCCCGATGTAGCGCCCCGTTCTCCCGGTGCGGAGAGCGCGGCTAAGAAACACAAGACGGTATCGTTCGATCGGGATAGATTGAATTAAGAACTCGTCCTCGTTATGGATTTGTTTCTTCGGAATCGATTCCCATATTCAGTGGACTGCGCCCCAAGGATCGGCTTCGCGGCAGAGTCAGGAGGGACCTCTCCGCTGCTATCTTTTATTGCCTCGGTTTTCGATGTCGCTTGTTGCTTTCGTGCTTTGAGTTGGTTTTGGGATTTGCTTGTTTTCCTTGAACGGTTTCGATGGTTTTCATTGTTTTCGTTCATTGACTTGCACTTCTATTCGAGATTAGAAAGAGAGAAAGAAGTATTAATCGAGCTGTTCGTGTGCAGGTGAACGAGCAGTAGGCGGCTTGCGAGCGGAGTCGTGAAGCGCCTCTTTCTTTCTCCCTTCCTAAATCTAAGTGAGTGGCTACCAACCCGATTAGCTAGCCCTGCTCCCAAGCTTCACAGCTAATAATCCGCACTCTCCTTTGCCCCGATCAAACGATACCAAGTAATAATAAAAGATACCAAGATAAAAGAGAATAGACTTGGTAATACTGCTTGTCAATCAAACTTGTGAACGAATACTTGTATGCATGCTTGTTCGTTTGGAATGTTCGTTATATGTTTCAAGTTTAGATAGAATGCATATCTCTATGAATTATTGTTATGCATATGGAACACACTTTTCTTTGCCATAGATGGATCATATAGACTATGCAAAGACTGTTGTGTATGGAACTTGTATCGTGCTAGAAATTATCTTGAAACGTGCATGGATTGATGGAAAACTTAACGAACGCTTCGATCACGGACAACTTGTGCACAAGGTTTTGGAGGTTTCGCGGACGGTCGCCAGGGCGCTGGGACCGATCCGATCCGGACGGAACATATGGATTAGTCAATTGGAATTGAGGAAGTAAACGGCATGTGACGGGGCTCGCAACCTGCGTCGCATATCGTTTTCTATCCCGTGACTATAGCTCGTCCCTCGTGGCACCACGCCAGTGATCTCTATGTATATTTAAACCTGTTGCATACTAACTTGTGTCTTCGTGGCAGGGAAGGCAAGGTAAGTATTGTGCAGGTAAATCAGACGGTCAGGTAAAATCCACCGAACGGTGGCACGTTCATTTCAGTAAATTCAATATGCTGCTTACTTGTAAATGAACTAAGGCAAGATAGAAAACCACGAATATGCATGCTTTACTAAACAACGTATTGATTGGTATAGTCGGGCTAGCTCGCCTTCACCAGCATGTTTCGATATGCTGACCCTCGTTGAAACAGGTTCTCCGCACCAAGGCGAACCGAGCGAGGAGCCGAAGTCGTCTACCCGATCCAGTCCAAGCTGTTGGCGCATCTTCACCGCGCCTCGAAGCCTTTTGAAGACCGGAGCTTGCAACTCTTCATACACAAATGCAGCTCCGTGGCAAAGCTATCCTCCAGCCTGGAGGTCTTTATCGTTGAGTTTATAAAAGGATGTAATGTACAGGACTGCTATCTCATTTTGAGTCAACCCTTTTGTAAGCCGTTCGGCATATTAGCTGACTCGTTCAGGAGTTTGTAATAGATGTTCATTATCAATAAAGAGAACTTTTCTATGTTTTAAATCTGTGTTTCAATTTATCTGCGTACTCTGAATATGTGCTTGCTATGCAAATCATTAAAGCCTTGTGCGGGCGCAACTCCAGGCCCGCACGGCGGTCACGACTCGGGGGACGCCTCGGGGCGTGACATAGTGGTATCAGAGCACAGATTCAAAGTTCCTTAGACTTCGTGCTGGAAAAGTTCCTTTAACGATCAAATTCCTGTGCGAACTCTTGAACTCGCTAGGCCAAAATGAGATACGTTCATGCAATAAGTCCATAATACATTATGATCCTAATATAATTTACCTTCTTTTGAAGGAATGGATCCAGCGCAATCTGCAGCGCAACCACCGATCGAAACGCAAGAAAGCAGTTCGGGTACTTCGGGAAGCTCTCGGAGCCAACGAGGCATGTCTCAAGTCGACCCGCTTGAGCGGGTAATGCAAATGTTAGAATCGCAACGACAACGAGACGATGCTCGCCAAGCCAAGCTCGAGAGTAATCTAGAGACCCGATTCTCAGTCCAACAAAAGCAGGTAGATGCCCTGCAACAGATCGTTCAGACTTTGGCTGCCAACCATTCCGCCGCAACAGCAACGACTCCGGTGGGACAGCCCGTGCTTGAAGTGGAGATGCCTCAAATTCCAAGGCCGAGGGACGTGACTGCCTTCAACTTGGGCCATTTCAAGAAGGTCTGCAACACCCCATTCAACGGGACTGAGGACCCGGTGGTAGCTCTAGATTGGCTAGCCGAGCTCGAAGATCACTTCGCTCTGCTAGAGGTCCCCGAAGAGAAGCGCGTCTCCTGCACGCAACTACAGCTCCGCCTCAACGCACACGATTGGTGGGACGTGCATCGACGATCTCTCCAATTTGATCATGGAGAGGAGGCGATCTCGTGGACGACCTTTCGTGCCGCGTTCGAAGAGGAGTTTATACCCCCTCCAGTACAACGTAAAATGGAGAATGATTTCGTACAACTGAGGCAGGGCAGTTTGACTGTGAAGCAGTACTCCGCCGAATTCAACCGACTCTCCAAATTCGCTAGGGCCTATTTACCTGATGCAGCGAGTCGAGCCAGAAGGTTTGAAGGTGGACTACGCCCTGCCATCCATTCGCACGTGGTCAATAATCAGTATGGAACAATGCGTGAAGTCATGAATCACGCCTTATCGCTCGAGCCACAGTATCCTCACGTTTCTACCGGCGCTGTGCATACATCCAGTCACAAACGCCATAGCAACGACGGAGGGAACAATGCTGCAAAGCGTCGAAATGACGGTGGTCAGCATAAAGGGAACCAGGAGAATGGACTATGCTTCTATTATAAAAAGTCGGGGCACACCGCAAATAACTGCCATATTAGAAAGGGTCTGTGCTTCAACTGTGGCGGTCCGGGCCACATATTTCGAGATTGTCCCCACCCCTCTAAAGTCCTGCCTCAACGCAATATTCCTTAGAGGTAGGTTCTATTCCTAAAGTTTCAGGACGAAACTTCCAATTGGTTGGGTAGGATGTAGCGCCCCGTTCTCCCGGTGCGGAGAGCGCGGCTAAGAAACACAAGACGGTATCGTTCGATCGGGATAGATTGAATTAAGAACTCATCCTCGTTATGGATTTGTTTCTTCGAAATCGATTCCCATATTCAGTGGACTGCGCCCCAAGGATCGGCTTAGCGGCAGAGTCAGGAGGGACCTCTCCGCTGCTATCTTTTATTGCCTCGGTTTTCGATGTCGCTTGTTGCTTTCGTGCTTTGAGTTGGTTTTGGGATTTGCTTGTTTTCCTTGAACGGTTTCGATGGTTTTCATTGTTTTCGTTCATTGACTTGCACTTCTATTCCGAGATTGGAAAGAGAGGAAGAAGTATTAATCGAACTGTTCGTGTGCAGGTGAACGAGCAGTAGGCGGTTTGCGAGCGGAGTCGTGAAGCGCCTCTTTCTTTCTCCCTTCCTAAATCTAAGTGAGTGGCTACCAACCCGATTAGCTAGCCCTGCTCCCAAGCTTCACAGCTAATAATCCGTACTCTCCTTTGCCCCGATCAAACGATACCAAGTAATAATAAAAGATACCAAGATAAAAGAGAATAGACTTGGTAATACTGCTTGTCAATCAAACTTGTGAACGAATACTTGTATGCATGCTTGTTCGTTTGGAATGTTCGTTATATGTTTCAAGTTTAGATAGAATGCATATCTCTATGAATTATTGTTATGCATATGGAACACACTTTTCTTTGCCATAGATGGATCATATAGACTATGCAAAGACTGTTGTGTATGGAACTTGTATCGTGCTAGAAATTATCTTGAAACGTGCATGGATTGATGGAAAACTTAACGAACGCTTCGATCACGGACAACTTGTGCACAAGGTTTTGGAGGTTTCGCGGACGGTCGCCAGGGCGCTGGGACCGATCCGATCCGGACGGAACATATGGATTAGTCAATTGGAATTGAGGAAGTAAACGGCATATGGCGGGGCTCGCAACCTGCGTCGCATATCGTTTTCTATCCCGTGACTATAGCTCGTCCCTCGTGGCACCACGCCAGTGATCTCTATGTATATTTAAACCTGTTGCATACTAACTTGTGTCTTCGTGGCAGGGAAGGCAAGGTAAGTATTGTGCA
Source organism: Iris macrosiphon (assembly GCA_036927795.1). Taxonomy (NCBI): domain Eukaryota; kingdom Viridiplantae; phylum Streptophyta; class Magnoliopsida; order Asparagales; family Iridaceae; genus Iris; species Iris macrosiphon. Next base: position 171,571,807 of record JAYESA010000012.1, on the reverse strand, counting down.
GGTAAATCAGACGGTCAGGTAAAATCCACCGAACGGTGGCACGTTCATTTCAGTAAATTCAATATGCTGCTTACTTGTAAATGAACTAAGGCAAGATAGAAAACCACGAATATGCATGCTTCACTAAACAACGTGTTGATTGGTATAGTCAGGCTAGCTCGCCTTCACCAGCATGTTTCGATATGCTGACCCTCGTTGAAACAGGTTCTCCGCACCAAGGTGAACCGAGCGAGGAGCCGAAGTCGTCTACCCGATCCAGTCCAAGCTGTTGGCGCATCTTCACCGCGCCTCGAAGCCTTTTGAAGACCGGAGCTTGCAACTCTTCATACACAAATGCAGCTCCGTGGCAAAGCTATCCTCCAGCCTGGAGGTCTTTATCGTTGAGTTTATAAAAGGATGTAATGTACAGGACTGCTATCTCATTTTGAGTCAACCCTTTTGTAAGCCGTTCGGCATATTAGCTGACTCGTTCAGGAGTTTGTAATAGATGTTCATTATCAATAAAGAGAACTTTTCTATGTTTCAAATCTGTGTTTCAATTTATCTGCGTACTCTGAATATGTGCTTGCTATGCAAATCATTAAAGCCTTGTGCGGGCGCAACTCCAGGCCCGCACGACGGTCACGACTCGGGGGACGCCTCGGGGCGTGACACCCGACCCCGCCGCAACCCTATAAAATCTCCCCAATCCTTCCTCTCCGGCCACACCCCTCACCGCCTAGCCTCCGCTCTGCCTCACCGAGACGCCGCCACCGCTCCCCTCGCCGAGCCCTCACCAGCGTCGCCCTAGCTCCGCCGACGCGCCACCCCCTTCTCCTTCTTTCCCGCAGCCAGCACCCCGAGCCCCCAACTCCGGCCCGCCTCCGCCGCTCAGCGCCGGCCGCCTGCTCTGCCCAAGAACGCCACGCGCCGCCGTGCAGCGCTGCCCCCAGCCCCCTCCGGCCGGCCTCCCCCGTCGCAGCTCCGGCCAGCATCCCCAAACCCTAACACTAGGGTTGGACTCGACCGGACACGTGTCGGACACGTGTCGGACACGAAAAATTCGATTTTTTCGGACCCTGTTCAGGTACGCGTATCTCCCTGCTCGTTTATCCGATTTCAATTCCGTCAGTTGCGTCGCGAACCCTGCGTGACCCTCTCGGTGCCCGTGCAACCCGCTCTGTGCATCGCGTCCTGTGGCGATCGCGAACCGCGATCCAAAAAAAGAAAAAATAATGCCCTGATTCACCCCGGAACTGGGAACGCCCCGCCAAACGGGACGAGTTGGTCGCGCGCGGTCTTCACAGATACGTGCGCGTCATCGATACGGACGTGTGGGATTTCGCAGAAGCTGATTCGGATGTGCGTGCACACCGGAATCAGTGCGTATCCGCGGACAATGCCCCGTATCCGACTTTTCTAAATCGTGCCCTAACTTTGTGTACACTCGTCGGATCGAAACGAAACTTATGCCATCGGACCCGTAGCAATACACTGGTCCTGTGAGCCAAGTTTGGTTCGTTTCTGAGAACGTTGACGAAATCGCGTGTCGTGGGCCCCACAGGCCCCACTCGACGGACGATTTTGTGATCGGCTCATCGGAATCCAATTCTGGAAGTTCCGTTGGGTTCGTATCATCGTTCCTGACCTGTTGACACTAAGTTTGGTAAATTTGGACACCGTTGACCCTGACACGTTTTTTAGTGCAAAGCGGGCCCACATGTGGACCCCGTTTTGACCCGAAATTGCCATTTTTGTCCTTGTCTCCAAATTGGATTCAAGGACAGACGTTTCTAGCTGATTGATATTTTCTGGATCTGATGGTAATATTTATTTCAGCAACCGGAGTACCGCCTGCAATTTCCGCTGAAGTCAGAGCCGCAATTGGAACCAGAACCACAGGCAAGTGTACCTTGCCAAACTTGCAGTTGTTGTTAATTATTCCTTTGAATATATACATTATAACTATTGTACTTGCTCAACCCTAGGGCCGTGTGACATGCTTAGCGTCCGATTATAGTCGGGTGCCAACACCGTGCGCGGGGTTGTGTAACGTCACCTAGAGATGGGTATCGTGACATTTATATTCTCGTACTTGCATTATCAAGTACATTATACCCAGGACACTTGACACTATTCATGAGACGAAATCTTTTTGAGATATTCATGGTGATTCTGTGTAGGATACATATTCATGACATTACAGTTTACTTGCTTAGAAACTATTCTGACTTACTGCATTAGTTGATCTTGCGTGACTGGACCTAAGACATTATGGAACTATGACGTGAGATTACATGGGGTGGGAAGAGTATTACCATATCAAGGCTGATTATAATATAAATAATATTATCTGGAGGTGTCTTAGTCTCTGATACAGAGCTTTGGTACCTTACTGGCCCTTCGAGAAAATACTGCTATGGTTTCTTCGACACTGATCCTGTAGTAGTCTCAGCCTGAGTATGACTAAAACTCTCACTTGCATATCACTTAGCTGGTTTATTTATTTACCCTATTGTTCCTTATTTCTGTACTGCATTTATTTTGGCTTGTATTATCTGTACCTTGTTATGTCCCCTGAGGACCTGGAATGGACTATGTCCCCGGTATAGCCGAAGAGATCGACCCCGAGGTGTACGGAACAGGAGCACTTCTCGGAACAGAACAGGAACCTGAGGACGAGATCGTGGCAGAAGACTTCTCCTGAGTATCGGCTCCATATACTCAGTATTTCTATTTCCAGTTGATTTATTTTCTGTCTATTTGCATTCGATGTACCAGACATATTCTTGGATTGTTCCCAAGACACTTATTTGAGATTGCTTATTTATTCTATTGTATTATTTCTGGCATTTAATCTGTGATTATCTGTTGTGGATGAGATTAGTATAGACTGTGACTTGTACTGTTGGATCTATTTATTGTTAGACTACAGCTTAAGCATGCCCTGATGGATCTATTAAATTGGGTTTTCCATCGGTGCGTGCTGCTGGCCATTGCCACGTGTCCGGTCCCTCGATATTTTGGGACTGGGGCGTGACACGGGGAACAACCCGATAATAAGTTTAATACAGTAATCCAAGAGTCAGAAAATATAGTATCTAGAAACAGAAATGACTGAGTATATAATAAAATACTCAGAAGAAATCCTCTGGCACAACCTCGTCCTCTGGTGCCACTACTGCTCCAGCGTCAGCTCCTGTCCTGTATACCTCGGGATAAATCTCCTCTGCTATACCTGGGGACATAATCTGGATCCAGGTCCTCAGGGGACATAGCAAGGTACAAGAATAACTCAAGCCAAATAAAATACAGTATATAAAAATATATCGACAGGACAAACTATGTAACCAGCTATGTGATATGCAAATGAGAGCATCACTAGTACTCAGGCTGAGACCACTACAAGCTCTGTGTCGGAGAGCCGGTAGCAGTAATATCACGTAGTGGGTCAAGCTCTGGAACAGAGACTAAAGCACCGCAATAATAAATATATATGTATGTAATCAGCCTGTAGCCTGTGTGTCTCTCCCCACCTAATGTAATCACACGTCTCATGTCCACGACGTCTCATGTTCATAATACGCAAGATCATGACCTCTAACTATTACAACGAGTCATAAAAATATCTATGTATATGCAAGTCTTATGTCACGAATCCTGTAAGCCTATACAGAATCACCATGAATAACCCAGGAAAGATTCTGTCTCATGAATAGTGTCAAGTGTCCTAAGGTATGACATACTTGATGAAGCAAGCACGAAAATATAGGATCGTGGTATCAACTCTCCAATTTGGACACAGGAGCAGAATTGACAGTTTCTGGTTAAAGCGGGATCCACATGTGGCCACTTCGCATCGAAAAATGTACCAGAGGCAAAGTTCTCTAAATTCGTCAAACTTAGTGTCTACGAGTCCATAACAATGATACAAAACCAATGGTACATCCAGAACTGGTTTCGACGAGCCGGTCACAAAATCGTCCGTCAAGTGGAGCTGTGGGGCCCACGAAATGGGATTTCGTCAACGTTCTCAGAATCGAACCAAACTTGGGTCACATGACCAGCGTAATGCTACGAATCCGATGGCATAAGTTTCGTTTGTAACCCCCTGATTTTTCAGAAATTTTTTAATTTGGATTTTTCACAATTTTCTGTAATTTTTTTAGAATTTTCAAGAATTTATTTTAAATTCAAATATAATTAAAAATATTCCAAACTTTTATTTTAGGTTCTAAATAATAAAATATTTTTTTTAGTTTTTGAGAATTTTCTGAGTATTTTTAGTATTTATTGGGAGTTATTTAGGCTAAAACTAATTTTTTTAGGACTTGTAGAACTTATTGTGCAAGCCCAGGAATATAGAATGGACCCACGTTATTTTCTAAGGTTTATAATATTATTATATATTTTCTGGAATTATTTTAGAATTTTTGGAATAATGTTAGTATTTATTTTTAGTTTTATGGTAAAACTAATTTTTAGAGCTTTTCCTAATTATAGTAGGAAATCTATGAATATATAATTATCACAAATATTTTTCTAGGGTTTTAAGGGTCAAAATATATTTTCTGTAATTTTTCAGATTTTTATGATTATTTTTTAATGTTTAATTTGAGTTATTTAAATTTAAAACGACTTAAATAATATTTTGATAAAGGCAAATCAAAAAAACAAATAATATAACCAAAACTATCCAATAAAATCATGACACGTGTCACCCTATCAACTTTCATTCAGCCGCTCAACATCCCTATATATATATATATTATTATAACCCTAATTATCCCATTATTTTTAGAGAGAGAGAGATTTTGGAGAATTGCCATCTAGGGTTCCTTCATCTTCCAGAAGCCATTGCGCATAGCTCCGGACTCCAAAGGAGGCAAAGTTTCTTGTGTTAGAACGATATTGAGGTTAGCTTTCTGATTATATAATTTGTTTTATGAAATTATGAGTATTAAATTCTGGAAAATTCGTAGAGCACAACATGTCCGAAAATAGACGTGTTTCAATGTTTTTGCGATTCCGGGAGAACCAGGAATCAGAATCATGAACCGTTTAAAGTTTCGGAAAGATAATGTCGAGATCATTGACATATATTTTTCCCAAAATTTAATTCGATGTATTTTCATACTGTTAATTCTGTAGAACTTCTAGGTTAGAATTTAACCATCGGTGCACGATACGGAATTTGTAGCTGCCATAATTTCCAAACAAATTTGAATTCGGACGAGCCGTAAATTCCAGCATATTTTTTATGATAAAATCTATAGAAAATCATGCATGAAAGTTGAGTTTGTGTCGGTTGACTTTTTGGTCAACAGATCGCCTCGATTTGCGTGCCATGAGTCTCGAGTTGATAAAATTCAGTTCCTTTGGACAAAATTTAGGAATTAACCTAAAAATCAGAATAATAAGATTAAAATAGGATTTTAGAGTAATTATTCCAGAATTAAATATGTTAAAATAAATTATCTTTTGACATGGTAAATTGTAATACATAGGCTATTTGGACTGTGACTTGGACTCTGATTCATACCAGCAGCAGGACCCCAGGCAAGTATACCTTGCCAAACCCTGCAGTTTTTGCTACTTATTTCTTGACTTATTTATACATTGTCGTGCAACATACCTTGCCAACTCTTGCACATTATTTGCATGCTTTCCTTTTTAGTTGTTACTTTCTTGTCGTATATAGTTTCTTGATGCGCTTTTCATATTTGATTTGTTCCTGCTGCTATAGTCTTATTTTCTCGTTTTACGTGCATATAAATTATTTGCTCTTTTCCATGGATCACTAATTGTTCCATAGACATATTGTGATGGTATATGTTTACTCTACGCTTCATTGAGTTGACTCGGTTGGTTTCTTTAGTTCCTAGATGATCGTTATTAGGCATTGACTATACTTGAGCATTCTCGACTGTGAGTACCCATTATGCTGCGATAGAGACTTGTTCATTTGACCACCTCATTCGTGAGCTCCCATAGGGCGGCAAAAGAGCTATACTATAGATTGGGAGTCCCCATTGGCCTACTTTCTATAGGACCGTGATCTCCCATTGAGTTGCGGTTATCCCGATTGCTTGTAGTCATGTTTGATAGCACCATCGGTACGCCACCATCTTAGATGTAGTGATTTCTCGTGTCTTATTTGCTTCTCTTGTGTTTATTTTCTGGTCTATCTTGCATGTTCATTTACTGTACTTTTGGCTCGTATTCTTTTGTATCTTGTTACGTCCCGCTGAGGACCTGATTTTGTTCTCCAGATTTAGCAGACGAGGAGTACCCGCAACTTTACGGATCGACACCAGACGAGGGTACGATAGCAGTTGATGGCCCTGCTTATACTTAGTTACTTTCTAGTATGTTTTAGTTATATTTCCTTGTCTCTATTTTTTATTTATCGGTAGTGGATTTGTCTCCACCCGACTTAGTATTAATTCTTGCTGGATATTCGACAGTATCTTTACTTCAGCATTTATTCCAGTTTGCTATTTAGTTCATATACTGTTCTTATGGATGAGATTAGTATAGACTGTGACTTGTATCATTGGACCTACTTATTGTTATATTACAGCTTAAGCATGCCCCGATGGATCCATTAAATTGGGTTTGTCCATCGGTGTGTGCTGTTGGCCATTGCCACGCGTCCGGTCCCTTGGTATTTTTGGGACTGGGGCGTGACATCGTTGCAAAACGATAAGTACATACGAAATTATGATGAGTGTCAGAACAAGTCGATGCGGGACTTTTCGGCGGATACACGTTGATTCCGGTGTGCACGCACATCCAAATCAACTTCCGTAAAATCTCACACGTTCTTGTTGATGATACGCACCTTTTGATATAATTCGCACACAACGAAGTCGCTTTGTTTAGCGGGACCCACCCAGTTTCGAAATTTTTTGGGTTTTGAGAACCAAGTTTTTGGTCAACTTCAACCACGAAATAAACACAACATATATTAAATTAAAATAAACTAATTAATGGGATTTAATCTTGGTTATGTTGTCTTTAATTAGGATTTTTTTTTGAATTTTGGTTCATTGGTTTGAAAGAAAACGGCTTTGGAAAACGGGGTGTTGGGACAGTTTCAAATGATCCAGAAATAAAAATTTTCTTGTTTTTGGATCGCGATATGCGATCAACACAGAACGATTTTAAACAAACTATTTGAAGGGAGTTGAGGGCGTATAGGTTATGAGTTTACCTGCGAAATTGGTTTGAAAACCTATGGAACGAGGGAGGAGAAAACTCGCTATGAAATGGGGGTTTGGGCCACGCTGCTGCTGCTGCTGTTGTTCCCGCGCTATTCGAGCTCTTGGACGACGGTTGACGGCGACGACGACTACGGCGGGGTGTTCACAAGCGGCGCACAGGATCGTTGATCATTGGGGCTCGCCCTGTAGGTCGTCGGCGGATGTCGTCGTGGCCGAGTTCGTCGGCGGCGGCGACAGCGGAGGTGAATCAGAGGGGACGTCGGAGCCAGAGTTGGAGAGGAGAAGTCGGAGAGGATGATGGCGGTGGTTGTGATGGTGGTGGGGGTTCGGCACTGAAGGGTTTATATAGGGCGTGGGCGACGGCGGTTGATGAGGTGAACCGGAGAGTTCGTCGGCGGCTGAGGGAGGTGAACGGCCGACGGCGTTGGCGGATCGCTGGAACGGTCGAGAAGAAGAAAAGTTTCTTCGGTTACTGTAGCTAAGGGTAGCGGGTCGGGTTCTGGTCTGGTTGGATACGATCCATTAGAGTTGGGTTGGTTCGGTTGGGTTCAGTTTGGTTTGCTTTGGTTCAGTTCAAGTTTGGTTCGGTCTGGTTTATTTAATAATTTTTAGCTATTTAAAAATAGTTTTTGAGTCCAATAAATTCTAGAAAATTACACAACATCTTATTATTAATTATACACTCAAAAATATAATTTTTATAATATTATAATATTTAATTTAATTTAATTTACAAAAATATTAATCACTGAAGAACATTAATTATATTTAATTAAAAATTATAGAAAAATCTTCAAAAAAATTTATTTAAAAAAATCTAAAAATTCGAGTGTTTACAAGAATGCTGGAGTTATTCTGTATTTCTTTCTTGCTTTTATATATGTTAATACATTCAGATCAAAACCATCAGAGATTCGATGACCATTAACATGAATTGTTGGTCTATATATATATATATGATTTCCGGAACATCATTGTTCGAAGCATACCATATGTGGTATTTTTGAAAGACATCTTGAACATAATCATTGTTCAAAACATACCATGACCATCTAGTGTTTGATATTTACCTACGACTTCTGGAACATCATTGTTCGAAGCATACCATGAACAAGATATGTTTGGTATAAATAGACTTCTGAAATCATTGTTTGAAGCATACACCATGAACACGAATTGTTTGGTGATTTACCAAGTTCTTATGTTAACTTGTTATTATTGATCTTATACAACAATATGTCGAGCCTCACAAAGCATGATTTCAAGCCTCTAAACTTAGAAGACCAGAACTTTCTCAACTGGAGATTGGATGCTGAATTGCACCTTCAAGCCAAAAGCTTAGGTGACGCAATTGTGGCTGATAAGCCAATATCTGCACAATATAAAGCGAAGGTTTTAATTTTTCTAAGACATCATTTTCATGATGTCTCGATGCTGAGTACTGAACAGTCACTGAACAGTCAATCTTCCAACCAAACATATAGATGGTCCAAAATTCAAATTTTAACCACTTCCGTATTCAAAATTCGCAAACCAAATAGTCTAGGCAGAGAGAGAGAAAGAGAGAGAGAGAGTGACCAAAGACAAACAAAAGTTGGTACGTACCTTGTCTATATCAATGTTGTCGGATATTCGGCTAGCAATTATTTCAGTTTCAGGTAACTTTTGTATATAGTGAGTGATATAGCCGGTCCGAGAGATTGGATTGTCCAAACCAGAACTAATTTTGGTTGTTTTTTGACTTTAGGTGACGTTTGGATGAAGATTTTTATTTTTAGAAATTTATTTTTCATTCAATTTTCATGAGAATGTAATTCAACATTCTCATACCCATGTTTGGTTATATTAGGTTAAAAATATGATTTTTTTTAATTTATTTAGTTTTACTTAAATGTCCTTTCATGCTTCTATTACCTAAAATTTACATGTTTGGGATAGAAGTTAAAATTTTGAAAGTAAAGTGAGGGTGTTATTATCCAAACAAAATATTCAAACAATATTCCAAGGAAAGTAAACTTTTTGACAACCATGAAAATATTAAGCCCCTCATATTCTTTCCTAATTCTCAATCCAACACATGCTAAATAAGGGTAAGAAATCTGAAACCCATTTCCAACCCTCAAAAATTTAAACCAAACGTGACCTTATTGTGGGTCAATTCTGTAGGATTATTCACGACATCGATCTACTGTGGGGTTATGCTGAGTTTGAAGGGTTGTTCCGAACAGAAGAGGTTGTCCAAAACCGAATTCGTATCTAGCTTATTCTTAGGCTGGTCCTGGTGAGTTACCTATGAACAGGCTGCAACAATCTCAGGTGCATGGAATACTATATATATCGTCTTAGCATGAGATTCTGTCTTGCCGCGAGTGATTAGGCATAATGGAATCAATCCCCACACCACAACATACCTTTGCTAATGAGATGGTCTAAAAGAACCGACAAATAACTGCGAAGATGTACGAGAAATAAACAATATATACATGCACGAATACATTTTATCATAAATAGAGAAGGAAATTAGGTGTTTCTCTAGAAAATTCCGCTCTTAAGTTGTTTGGTTCACTGTAAATACAATTGTACCGAAGTCTGTTGTAGCATTTATGTCACTTTTAGTTTTTAGTTTTTTTTGGTTATTTACACTAGCTATCTCTATATTTTTTTGTTTATAACATGGAATACTTCTGCTTTTAAACAAATTACAGTGACCATTCCTCTATTTAGAAAATAAAAATAAAAATAAGGTAGTTAGTGTTATAACTTTTTATTTTTATCTTAAAGTAAGGGTACTCCGTGTAATAAACCAAAAAAATAGGGGTGGTCAGTGTAACATTTTTAAAAGCAAGGGTATCACTTGTTATAAACCAAAAATATAGGGATAGTTAGTGTAAATAACCATATTTTTTTGTTATCTCCGTTTTAACATATTCTCATTTTTTCTAAAAAAAGGGGAGTTTTCTTCCATTTAAAAAAATGAATATGTGTGCAAATTTGTAGAAAAGATACTGGTTACAAGACAACTTTATGGATCTTAACTATATTATTGACGATCAGGTGAGTGCAGATGAAAATCGAATATGAAGTTTAACTCATTTATTTAAATTTAAAACATGGCTTTTATAGTTTAACTCATTCATTTTAATTTAATATTTCAGATCGTTTGTTGCACATAGACATATTTACTTGCTTTATGTGATTCAGTTCTTTTTTCAAACAAAACTGGTTACAAGGTAAGTGTTTGTGTTTTACATTATTTGAAAATTTTGGTAAAATGCACTCGACATGTATAGCAGTATTGGCATATTTATAATTTTTCTTGATGGAGTTTGTGTCCATGATCTCAGTGGATAGTTGTATTTGACTGGGTGCATGTCACTAGTACATGTATTTTTTTATGTTAGTACATTATTCATGTATTCTTATAGGTTATAATTTTATCATTTTGTTTACACTTAAGTTTGGTGATCATATGACCATTTCGCTATTGGTACACGGTGACCGATATTAGTCGTGAAGCGGGAGTCTTCATGGTAGCTAGACGATAGATGATTGATGCAGTGGACCAGACACTACATATATCATGGTGTCTCTATTTATCGGACACAATTTGATTCGCTACAGCATACAGAGATAAAATAATTTTATATTTCTACTTATTTAAATTTATATACTTCTTATTTACTCTAAAATGGATCAAATATTATATGGATGTCATACATTACACATTAGATGCTTCCGATATTCAGAGGATATCGTATTCATATAGTCTACATAGATTTTATATCATATACCACTACCTGGCCATGTAACATCCAGCGGATCTTATTTTTCGATATATTAGAATGGTGCAAAAATTAGATCGGCTCTTCATAGACAAACTTGGGATTTGCGATCCCAGGTAAGATCTGGGACTTAAGTCAAGTACTTTCGAGTTGCTCTTTGCCCTCCTTCCGACTTAGAAATACCAACTATAAATAGCTTTAGCATCTCTTGATAAGGAAAGGTCTAATTATTTATACTCCATCGACTATATATTAACTATGGCAAAGCTAACACGCTATATAAAATCCATGACTTGCTTCCTGGCTGTGATTCGAGATATGAGAGAGATAGTGTAAAAAAATGTCTCGCTAAGTGGAATCTTTGGATAATTGTAAGTTTAAATTTTATTAAGTTTGTTCTTCTTTTTTGCTAACATTTGGTTTAAATGATGTAGTGTTACGTGACATTGCTTACATACATTGGTGGCGAGCATCACGTGTATGCAACAAAGCGTATAGATTTGAGGAGTTGTAGTTCCTTAATAGAGCTGTAGATGATTGTAGCATGTGTGGATTATTAGACAGTCTTGTCCAACTAATACGTATTGATTTATCATTTTAGTATATTTTATTTTATTTATTAAAAGTTCTTTAAATTTCAGCGTCCATGAATGCAATAATTAATCATCAGTAAGGAAAGTCACACATGGTCGGAGGCACGAGATTTTTTGCAACAACTTGCGACTGTTCATGATCGAGAAATTATGCATGGCACAATGCCTCATCTGCCTCCGATGTTTATCCCACCGGATTATCCATCCGACAATGTTAGTCATAAACGGAGCCGTAGGTCCACTACTCAACAGGCTAAATAGGGGACTTCCTATCTGGATGGAGAGGAAACTTTCTACCAGGCTGGAGAGGGAACATCTCATCAGGATGGAGATGGGACTTCCTATCATGTTGGCGAGAGCAGCTCCAGGTCGGTCCTACAGATTAGGTCGGGGATATGGATCAGTATACCCAGTTCTCGTCGACTCCATGTCACGCCCCAATACCGGAATACGAAGACGAACATGGCCAGCTATCACGTACAAGGTATTATACGTCGTACGACGATCACGGTCGTAATAAGACAAGGGGTGCATGCTACAGTCAAGTCTTCTATGGTCAAGAACTCCTATGTCTCAATCATTCAAACAAGAAACAATAAACATAGAGCATATATGATAAAGCAATAAGGCATCCCAAACGCTTTCTCAAAATATTCTAGAGACCAGCTGTGCAAAATAAAAAGCTGACAGAGTATAAAAAGTATATGACAGTGATCAGACGCAGTCTGATTTAATACAATCATATAAGAAGACTAAAGTCCAGAAGTGCCGGATAACAGGTACCGGGGGCTAAACGCCAAAAAGAAGAAAATATACAATAACGAGCAGGGAAGATGAAAACTCACTCGTTATCCTCTGCGAACATGTTCCTGGTACGCGCCATGAGTTGAGAGATAGTACGCTGGATCCTCGGGTGCTGGATCGAGACCTGGCCATGCTAAACCAGTGGGGTTAGACCCCAAATAGCAAGTACCACAAAAGAAGCACGAAATGGCGAAACAAAAACCCAAGAAGTAATTATATAATAAAATATAGGTTCAGTGTCGTAACTTAGGTCCATGGTATATTCTAGCGCAAAGGCCCAACCCTACAACCAAATAAGAACAAGGGGTCCATTTTCCTAGGCTACTAACCGAATAATACACTCACAACCAAGTCATTTTTCTTATATCGGCCAATTACTTGTACGACTTGTTATTTTGTGGAGTCTGAGGTTATCTCAGAAATAATGCATAATAGATATCCTCAGATCACGCCAGTGTCGAACATGAGCTAATCGAACCAAATAAGGAATATATAGGCACTTGCAGGATGCACTAGTCCCTCGTAGGGACATTGCGCTAAAAATACGGTATTAACGGTTCCAATGCTCTTATAGTGAAACAGTGGCTCGACGTTATTTATAATAGGTAAATACTGTACTCCACTAAGGCAGATGATATACAGTATCTGTGGTGGCCAGCCCACAGCACACTTTGAATGAATATCCGTAGAAAGGTTTCTTGGCATGATCTCGGGATACCGTTCCCTCCAAATGTTACTTCCACTTTTAGTTACCTAATTAGCCCTATATTGTGATCGAAATCTTAAGGCGTGGTCACATGAGAATTTTTCATAAGATGTCGTACAAGGTACGAGAATGCTAGATACGAATCCATGAAAGTTCAATCTGGATTCACCCGAGCGTGTATGCAACATTCAATCAACATCTTACCCACGCTTTGGTAGTTGACTCGCTTATTACGCCCATACTAGAGAAAAATAGTATGCATATATAATATCACGCATTCAGGATATTTGGAGGCATTCTCGATACAAAATCCAAATATAAATCACTTAACACGTGATACGGTATGTCGTACCCCGTCGCACATCGGAACATATACCACTACCACAATATGGCATATTAGCTAAGTTTTTAGCGACTCCAAAAGAAAATATCACTAAATTTTATAAATTAAGCGGCGCCATAACTATACGTCACAAAACGTCGCATTCTGCTACTAATTACGATGGTTAGTGACTAGAATTAGATACTGTGAAGAAAGCATCGATATAAGTCGTTAAACGTTACTAGGTTTTTTACTTTTGTGATGTATAGCGATATATTAGTTCGTAACGTCGCTAAAAATTTTCTATTTACAATGTTTAGCGACGTTAGTCAGCGACGTAGCTAAATTTTACATATACCCGTTCCAGATTCAGTTCCCCCCCATTTCTTTTCCCAAATAAAAAATTCTTCCCCAAACCCCCGTGCTCCTCCTTTCCTCCGGCGAACCCTCCCTCAAGCGCTCATTCCCTCCTCTATTTTGTCGACCATCCCTCAAGCGCTCCTCCTCTCCTCTCCTCCGGCTCCTCCCATCCACCCTACGGCACGGCTCCAACCCCTCCTCCCTCCGTCGACCCCTCCGCCTACGGCGCGCCTCTAGCCCCTACTCCCTCCTCTCCTCCGGCTCCTCCCCCCTCCACCATGACGCACCGGCTTCTCACCGCTTTCGACGCCCCCCCCCCCCCCCCCGTTCTCAGGTAAACTCTAACCCCTAATTCTTTTAACAATGACACAGACACACACTGACACGGTATCACGCCCCAGTACCGGAATACGGAGATGGACATGGCCAGCTATCCCGTACAAGGTACTATATACGTCGTACGACGATCACGGCTGTATAAGATAAATGGGTGCATGCAACAATCCAGTCTCCTATGGTCAAGAAATTCTATGCCTTAATCATTCAAACAAGAAACAGTAAGCATAGAGCAAATATGATAAGCAATAAGGCGTCCCAAACGCTTTTTCAAAATATTCTGGAGTCCAGTTGTGTAAAATAAGAAGCTAAAAAAATAACATAAGTACATGACAGTGATCAATTACAGTCTGATTTAATACAATCATGTAAGAAAAACTAATGTCCAAACGAGCCAGCTAACATATGTCGGTGGCTAAATGCCATAAAGAAGTAAATGTGAAAGACGAGCAGGGAAGAAAAAATTCACTCGCTATCCCCTGCGATCATATTCCTGGTGCGCGCCATGAGTTGGAGAAAAGTACGCTGGATCATCTGGTGCTGGTTTGAAACCTGGCCATGTCACCACCCCATTTCCAGAGCCGGGTATTTTTTTATTTTAATTTGGGTTAATTGTGTATTATTTATAATTAATTGTATTTATATTTAATTAGTGATTGCATTATTTTTTATTATTTTTATTTTGATTGTTTTAGGATTTTGGCTAGCCTGGACCCATGTCAGACCCTAGTGGACCCATGTCCGACCCAGTCCACACCCTTGTGAGAATTATTTTGGGGCTTAGATTTATTATTTTATTTTTAGGAGGTTAGTTGGAGAGATTTGGAGCTAGTTTGAGCGTATTTGGAACCCGGAACCCAAAATCGAGTGAGTAGGGGCATTTTGGGAACTTGGAAACTTGTGTGAACCCATTTTTATAAGTGGCCGGCCCCTACCTACCCCTCCCAACCGTGGAAACCAGCAGCCCTCTCCCTCTTTATCATTCCACTTCTTCTTCTTCTTCTTCTTCATTTCTTCTTTTCCACTTCTCCTTTCTTCTTCCTTCTTCTTCCAAGTAAGCTTCTCTTCACTTTTCTTCTTTCTTTCTTTCATTCCTTCTTCCTTAAGCTAACCCTAACCCTACATTCTTCCCCAACCTAGGTGGGTAGAGCCTAGATTTGGTGTTGGAGCTTGGATTTGAGGCTTGGAAGCTTGGATTGGAGGATTTTGAGCATTTTTGAGACTTTGGCTTGGGATTCTAACTCCCAAGAGGTAAACCCTAATTTTTCCCCTAGTAATTATTTTTATATAGTGTAATTAATATTTTAGAACCTTCCTAGACCCTTAGGCTACCCGTGGGAGGAAGTTGGAACTAGTTGGGTAGTGTTTGGAGACTTTAATACTAGGTTTTGTGTCAATTTCTGGTAAAATCCGAATTTGGCCCAATTTTGGGTGATGCCCTAGGTTAGACGGACCTAGGTAGATGTTGTCGGGTGTCTTGAGGGTGAGTGCGTGTCTCCGTTCGGACACGGGAAGCCGCGTCGCGAAGAAACGGGCGTTTCGGGCGAAATTGGGGCTTTTCGTCGTCGCCGATTCTAAGTGCGTGTGCATTTTCGCCACGGGCCTAGAATCGACGCGGGAGCGTATTTTCTAGGATCTAGACATCGTGTAGAGCGTGTGGGTAAATTTTGGGCCAATTCCGAGTTCGTTTGGTATGCGTTTCAGGAGGTTTTCCGAGCCGCGCACCACGTGTTCGTCGAAATGACCGAACGGCCATTTCGACTTGGTTTACTTGTTTTGGGCTTGTGCGCGCGTTGGGTTAGTATCGGGAAGTGTGTGCTAGAGTTTTCGAGTTATACTTTATATATTTTTGGGTATTGGTGAGTGTCGGGGTCGTTGGGCGTGAGTAGGGCGTGTGGTTTGAGTGTTGTGTGCGTGGTTGTGTTTGTATTTATGTGTGTCTATATATATATATATATTTATATATATTTGTATGTGTGTTTATGTATATATATACTTATATATATGTGTGTATTTATATTTATGTACTTGTATGTGTACATGTCTATGTATATATATATGTATATGTGTAGGTGTGCTTGTGTGTATATGTATATATATTTGAATGTGTGTGTATATATATATCTTAGAGTGTGTGTGTATTGAGGTGTATATATATATTTTTATGTGTGCTTATATATATTAATATAGGTATTTATATATATGTATATAGCTATGTATATATTGTGTGTGAGTGTGTGTATTAGTGTGTTTGTGAGTGTGTAGATGTGTGTGTTAGTTAGTGTGTTAGATTATATATAAGTGTATATATATATAGATATATCTAGTTGTATATGTATATAAATATATGAGTGTAGATGTATGTGTGTATATATATATATATATATAGAGTGATATATGTAAGTGTTTATGGTAGTGTGTGTGAGAAAGGGGGGGGTTCCAGACTGCACAGTAGCAGCAGCAGCTGCTGCCCCCAACAGCAGCAGTAGCAAGGGGCAGCAGCAGCAGCCAAGAGCAGTAGCAGCAGCAATGCGAAGCGCAGCAGCAGCAGTAGCAGTATATGCAGCAGCAGCAGCAGCAATTGCAAACCCAGGCAAGCTCCAGCAGCTCCAGGTAGCAGCTAGCTAGTGTGATATATATATATATATATATATATATATATATATATATATATATATATATATATATATATATGTTGATAGATAGATATATAGATAGATAGATAGATAGATAGATAGTAAGTTAGATAGATAAATAGGTAGATAAGATAAATAGATAGTTAGATAGCTAGGTATTTAGATAGATAGATACTTAGATAGATAGATATATAGATATCTAGATAGGTATTAGATATATATTTATATCTATATGTATAGATATAAATACATATAGTTAGATAGGTAGTTAGATAGATGCATTGATAGTTAGATAAGTTATTAGATAGATTAGATAGTTAGATAGTTACCTAGATAATAGGTAGATAGTTAGATGGCTAGATACTAGATAGGTAGATAGCTAGATACTTAGATATATCTATCTAGGAGATAGATATCTATTTACCTATACTTATATATATATATATCTATAGATATCTTGATAGGTATATATATATATATTTAAGAGTTGGGTAAGGTAAAGGGTATTTGTGTATATGTGTGTGGATATATATATATATATAGGTATATACATACTTAGATATATATAAATATGGTAGATATCTATATTACCTAGCCTAGATTAATATCTAGGTATGTAATTATTAGTTAGATAGCTAGTTAGAGGAGTTTGAGAGCGGTATCTCAATACCTTGAGATACCGAGGTATCTCAATACCTTAAGATAACCAAGGTATTAGGTTTCAAGCGGGGTTTTTAAGCAATAGCCTAGAAATAATATTGGAGTGATTTTTATATGCTTATGTGTATATATTTACGCATGCTAGCATAGGTTTTTGAGGGTATAGGCGGGGTGCGTAGCCTAGGTTGAGGTATCGGATACCGAGGGTATCCCGGTATCTCAAGGAGGCGAGTTTGTGAGTTTTCTAGCTTAATGAGCTCGATTTGACCTAGAATTTCAGGAGCACCCTAGTTTGACCCAGACTTGACCGTAGTTGACTCGGTTGACCGTCAAAGTCAACTTTTGACCTAGTTTTGACCTAGAGTTGACTTTTTGGACCCAGAGTTGACTTTTTGACCCAGATTTTACCGGTTTGACCCGTTTGACCTAGAACGACCCTAGAAGCCTATTTTTAGTTATTTTATATCTGTTTAACTCTTTAGAACCCTGTTTAACCTTGCTTTTTGTATTAGGTCCTTGCGACACCAGTTCGGATCGCCAATTGCTCAGGACGTCAGGCGAGTACATTCTCTGATAGTTTTTATTATTTGATGATTATTATGATTCAGCTTCTAGTATAGTATCGTCTGATTATTCTGGCACAACACGGGATGCTGATTGATATTTCTGGATTCATTTACTCGCGACACGTACATTTCATATTTCTGGCCTCTATTCTGGAATCACTACAGGCATCACCTACTGGCATCACCTACAGGCATCATTCATGTTCAGGCTGGACTCATCTTGATTTGCGTGTCGGGTCTTGGATCCACTTGTATTAGTCGGGGCGGGGAAATACTCGAGTAGACATGTAAACATTCCTATCTGGCATCATCAGGAATCACTCCCTCTGGTCTAATCTGGAATGATAGCAGCCGCGCACCCAGTACGCGGTGAGCCGTACTTACCCCTAGCCGTTTACATGTCAAAACAAGTATTTTAAAGACATCGAGTTCATTCTTTATAGTCTGGACTCACTTGCATTTCTTGCTGGTCTCACTTACATGTTTCTGGACTTGACTCACTACATGTTTTTTATGCTGGACTCACTACACGTTCATGTGCACAGACTTACTCTTAGTGTAGATTTCTTGTATCTTGCAGTTATTACTATCTTGCTCTGATATCCATGCATCTTTACCTTTATGCACCAGTTATACATATTTCCTTGTTTCATACTTGCTTCACTCTTCTTGCTACTTGCTATAACTGTTTTATAGTTTTTATCATTTAAATGGAACTGTTGTTAGAGATGTACTTGCTCCAGTCCTGACTGGACATATTTTTCAGAGTATCCGGAGGATTGGTGTCCGACGTTTTATGGACCTGAGCCTGTCGACGGTGCAGACAGGGACCCTCTAGTTTAGGAGTAATTTCTGGGTTGGTAGCCGGGATCACTGGGACCTTGTTGTTGTTTTTATTAGCTTTTAGCACCGGATTTGTCTCCGGTTTTATATTGAGACCTTGTTTGTATATTATTTGGACATTGTTGTATTATTATTTGATGTTGTGGTTATTGTAGTAGTTGTTGTTGGTTAGACTTTATAGTTGTTAGATCTCTGTGTTATCTTATCGTGCTTAGATTCGTGATTGAGTACTTGATTATCATTGTGATATTTGCTCCTCCGTTTGGAGTTGAGATCTTGACAGGTTTATATTGATTGTGTGGTTGCCCTCCTTTTTGGAGAGGTCATGGCCGATTTTTTGTGTGAGATTATTATTTAGTTAGTTGACCTAGACAGCGTTCTACCGCCGATGCTGCGGCGTAGGCTGGACGTACCCACGACTCATGCCCGATTTTCGGGTGCGGGTCGTGACACATTTTTGGTGGCGGCCCCATGCAGGTCTCGATTCGCAATTAGTGCGATGTCGTGGTGGTACAACAACTTAGTTGTACTGCTGCGAGCCTGCTATAGGATCTAGGATCTAGGATGAGAGTGTACTCAATCACGACTAGGAACAATTCCAATCTAATTATTCTGAAATTGCTTTCTTTTGAAATATTACTGTCCTTCTTTGATGATATCGTATCTTGCGCCGTATTGACTTCTTTTGATCTGTGTTCAGGATGCCTCCGAAGACACGATCTCATCGTACCGCCCCAGCAGTTGCCACTGAGAGGTCTGCTACCTCTCGTCCAGCTCGTATTCAGGCAGCTGCTACCGCTCCACTCACCACTCCTGCGGTTGAGGGAGCATCTGCTTCTCTCGGGGATTCTCCTTCACCTGTCGATCCGAGGACTACCCCAGTCGTTCCGGTGGTTCCTCCACCACTTCCTGCTCCAGTAGATGCCGTGCAGTTGTTTGCATTCTTCAGGGAGATGATGGACGCGCAGCACCGTCAGTTGGATGTGATGAGGCTGGGCATTGAGAACGCCCACCAGGTGGCCATGACAGCAGTGGATAGGGTGGCACAGATTCAGCCACAGGCAGATCAGATTCAGCATCCGAGGCCGGGCAGTATCATTGACTTCCAGAGAATGCGGCCCAAGGAGTTCCGTGGTACAGAAGGGATCCTGTACGCGGATGACTGGATAGAGCAGATTGAGGGGATCTTCAGGCTAGCGCAGATTCCAGACAGCATGTAGATAGAGGCGGCGGGCAGTCAGATGTTCGACCTTGCTTTGACGTGGTATCGCACAGATACGAGGATCGCAGGCAGGGCTTACTTGGGAGGCTTTCAAGAGGCTTTTTAAGGAGAAGTTTTTCCCAGATGTGGCGCTCAGTGCTTTGGAGAGCCAGTTTGAGGCACTCGTCCAAGGGAGCATGACAGTGGACGAGTACGCAGCGGAGTTCTGCCGTCTGGGCAGATTCGTGGATGGCTTGAGTGAGGCAGCTAAGGCGAGAAAGTTTCGCAAGGGCTTGGTTATGGCGGTCAAGTCCTTGACCAGGAGCGACCGCGAGGCGACTTTTGAGCAGATAGTAGGAGATGCTCAAAGAGCAGAGGATGACTTGGAGCTCAAGTCCAAGAGAGGCAGGGATGATTCAGGCAGTGCGAGTGGCAGTGCGGGACCAGCTAAGCGTCCCTATGTGCAGAAGGCAGCGCAGCAGGGTCAGGATCAGAGAGCGCCCACTTGTGCCTACTGCAGGAAGGCAGGACACACCTGGGATGTTTGTAGGAGGAGGCTGAAGGTGTGTTTGTTCTGTGGATCCGCTGCTCACCATATGCGAGATTGCCCTACTGCACCTCCATTGGGTGGAGCACAGGATCAGAGAGTTGGAGCTAGGCCATCTGTGGCACAGCATCATGCCCCGCACCAGCAGAGGGATACACCCCAGCAGGGCAGGGCTTATGCGTTGACGGTCGAGGAGGCCGATGCTACGGATGTCGGGTTAGCAGGTCTGTCTCTTGTTTCTTCTTCCTGTCCTTTTTTATTCCTGTGGTGTGCTTCATTAGTACCTGTTAGATTTTTTTTGTGCTGTGGTAGATAGCGTAGTGACCCCGATTAAGACTGTGATAACACGACCAGTAGGACCCTGATCTTGTATGTTGTTTAGGTAGAATTTCTTGACTGTGATTGTTGGGGGTTTGACCTAGAGAGAGTGTGATTGACTTTAAATTTCGAGGACGAAATTTTCTAAGGAAGATAGGCTTGTCACCACCCCATTTCCAGAGCCGGGTATTTTTTTTTATTTTAATTTGGGTTAATTGTGTATTATTTATAATTAATTATATTTATATTTAATTAGTGATTGCATTATTTTTTATTTTTTTTATTTTGATTGTTTTAGAATTTTGGCTAGCCTGGACCCATGTCAGACCCTAGTGGACCCATGTCCGACCCAGCCCACCCTTGTGAGAATTATTTTGGGGCTTAGATTTATTATTTTATTTTTAGGAGGTTAGTTGGAGAGATTTGGAGCTAGTTTGAGCGCATTTGGAACCCGGAACCCAAAACCGAGTGAGTAGGGGCGTTTTGGGAACTTGGAAACTTGTGTGAACCCATTTTTATAAGTGGCCGGCCCCTACCTACCCCTCCCAACCGTGGAAACCAGCAGCCCTCTCCCTCTTTATCATTCCACTTCTTCTTCTTCTTCTTCTTCTTCTTCATTTCTTCTTCTCCACTTCTCCTTTCTTCTTCCTTCTTCTTCCAAGTAAGCTTCTCTTCACTTTTCTTCTTTCTTTCTTTCATTCCTTCTTCCTTAAGCTAACCCTAACCCTACATTCTTCCCCAACCTAGGTGGGTAGAGCCTAGATTTGGTGTTGGAGCTTGGATTTGAGACTTGGAAGCTTGGATTGGAGGATTTGGAGCATTTTTGAGACTTTGGCTTGGGATTCCAACTCCCAAGAGGTAAACCCTAATTTTTCCCCTAGTAATTATTTTTATATAGTGTAATTAATATTTTAGAACCTTCCTAGACCCTTAGGCTACCCGTGGGAGGAAGTTGGAACTAGTTGGGTAGTGTTTGGAGACTTTAACACTAAGTTTTGTGTCAATTTCGGGTGAAATCCGAATTTGGTCCAATTTTGGGTGATGCCCTAGGTTAGACGGACCTAGGTAGACGTTGTCGGGTGTCTTGAGGGTGAGTGCGTGTCTCCGTTCGGACACGGGAAGCCGCGTCGCGGAGAAACGGGCGTTTCGGGCGAAATTGGGACTTTTCGTCGTCGCCGATTCTAAGTGCGTGTGCGTTTCCGCCACAGGCCTAGAATCGATGCGGGAGCACATTTTCTAGGATCTAGACATCGTGTAGAGCGTGTGGGTAAATTTTGGGCCGATTCCGAGTTCGTTTGGTGTGCGTTTCAGGAGGTTTTCCGAGCCGCGCACCACGTGTTCGTCGAAATGACCGAACGGCCATTTTGACTTGGTTTCCTCGTTTCGGGCTTGTGCGCGCATTGGGTTAGTATCGGGGAGTGTGTGCTAGAGTTTTCGAGTTATACTTTATATATTTTTGGGTATTGGTGAGTGTCGGGGTCGTTGGGCGTGAGTAGGGCGTGTGGTTTGAGTGTTGTGTGCGTGGTTGTGGTTGTATTTATGTGTATCTATATATATATATATATTTATATATATTTGTATGTGTGTTTATGTATATATATACTTATATATATGTGTGTATTTATATTTATGTACTTGTATGTGTACATGTCTATGTATATATATATGTATATGTGTAGGTGTGCTTGTGTGTATATGTATATATATTTGAATGTGTGTGTATATATATATCTTAGAGTGTGTGTGTATTGAGGTATATATATATATTTTTATGTGTGCTTATATATATTAATATAGGTATTTATATATATGTATATAGCTATGTATATATTGTGTGTGAGTGTGTGTATTAGTGTGTTTGTGAGTGTGTAGGTGTGTGTGTTAGTTAGTGTGTTAGATTATATATAAGTGTATATATATATAGATATATCTAGTTGTATATGTATATAAATATATGAGTGTAGATGTATGTGTATATATATATAGAGAGAGAGAGTGATATATGTAAGTGTTTATGGTAGTGTGTGTGAGGAAGGGGGGGTTCCAGACTGCACAGTAGCAGCAGCAGCTGCTGCCCCCAACAGCAGCAGTAGCAAGGGGCAGCAGCAGCAGCCAAGAGCAGTAGCAGCAGCAATGCGAAGCGCAGCAGCAGCAGTAGCAGTATATGCAGCAGCAGCAGCAGCAATTGCAAACCCAGGCAAGCTCCAGCAGCTCCAGGTAGCAGCTAGCTAGTGTGAGAGAGATATATATATATATATATATATATATATATATGTTGATAGATAGATAGATAGATAGATAGATAGATAGATAGATAGATAGATAGATAGATAGATAGATAGTAAGTTAGATAGATAAATAGGTAGATAAGATAAATAGATAGTTAGATAGCTAGGTATTTAGATAGATAGATACTTAGATAGATAGATATATAGATATCTAGATAGGTATTAGATATATATTTATATCTATATGTATAGATATAAATACATATAGTTAGATAGGTAGTTAGATAGATGCATTGATAGTTAGATAAGTTATTAGATAGATTAGATAGTTAGATAGTTACCTAGATAATAGGTAGATAGTTAGATGGCTAGATACTAGATAGGTAGATAGCTAGATACTTAGATATATCTATCTAGGAGATAGATATCTATTTACCTATACTTATATATATATATCTATAGATATCTTGATAGGTATATATATATATTTAAGAGTTGGGTAAGGTAAAGGGTATTTGTGTATATGTGTGTGGATATATATATATATAGGTATATACATACTTAGATATATATAAATATGGTAGATATCTATATTACCTAGCCTAGATTAATATCTAGGTATGTAATTATTAGTTAGATAGCTAGTTAGAGGAGTTTGAGAGCGGTATCTCAATACCTTGAGATACCGAGGTATCTCAATACCTTAAGATAACCAAGGTATTGGGTTTCAAGCGGGATTTTTGAGCAATAGCCTAGAAATAATATTGGAGTAATTTTTATATGCTTATGTGTATATATTTACGCATGCTAGCATAGATTTTAGAGGGTATAGGCGGGGTGCGTAGCCTAGGTTGAGGTATCGGATACCGAGGGTATCCCGGTATCTCAAGGAGGCGAGTTTGTGAGTTTTCTAGCTTAATGAGCTCGGTTTGACCTAGAATTTCAGGAGCACCCTAGTTTGACCCAGACTTGACCGTAGTTGACTCGGTTGACCGTCAAAGTCAACTTTTGACCTAGTTTTGACCTAGAGTTGACTTTTTGGACACAGAGTTGACTTTTTGACCCAGATTTCACCGGTTTGACCCGTTTGACCTAGAACGACCCTAGAAGCCTATTTTTAGTTATTTTATATCTGTTTAACTCTTTAGAACCCTGTTTAACCTTGCTTTTTGCATTAGGTCCTTGCGACACCAGTTCGGATCGCCAGTTGCTCAGAACGTCAGGCGAGTACATTCTCTGATAGTTTTTATTATTTGATGATTATTATGATTCAGCTTCTAGTATAGTATCATCTGATTATTCTGGCACAACACGGGACACTGATTGATATTTTTGGATTCATTTACTTGCGACACGTACATTTCATGTTTTTGGCCTCTATTCTGGAATCACTACAGGCATCACCTACTGGCATCACCTACAGGCATCATTCATGTTCAGGCTGGACTCATCTTGATTTGCGTGTCGGGTCTTGGATCCACTTGTATTAGTCGGGGCGGAAAAATACTCGAGTAGACATGTAAACATTCCTATCTGGCATCATCAGGAATCACTCCCTCTGGTCTAATCTGGAATGATAGCAGCCGCGCACCCAGTGCGCGGTGAGCCGTACTTACCCCTAGCCGTTTACATGTCGAAACAAGTATTTCAAAGACACCGAGTTCATTCTTTATAGTCTGGACTCACTTGCATTTCTTGCTGGTCTCACTTACATGTTTCTGGACTTGACTCACTACATGTTTTTTATGCTGGACTCACTACACGTTCATGTGCACAGACTTACTCTTAGTGTAGATTTCTTGTATCTTGCAGTTATTACTATCTTGCTCTGATATCCATGCATCTTTACCTTTATGCACCAGTTATACATATTTTCTTGTTTCATACTTGCTTCACTCTTCTTGCTACTTGCTATAACTGTTTTATAGTTTTTATCATTTAAATGGAACTGCTGTTAGAGATGTACTTGCTCCAGTCCTGACTGGACATATTTTTCAGAGTATCCGGAGGATTGGTGTCCGACGTTTTATGGACCTGAGCCTGTCGACGGTGCAGACAGGGACCCTCTAGTTTAGGGGTGATTTCCGGGTTGGTAGCCGGGATCACTGGGACCTTGTTGTTGTTTTTATTAGCTTTTAGCAACGGATTTGTCTCCGGTTTTAGATTGAGACCTTGTTTGTATATTATTTGGACATTGTTGTATTATTATTTGATATTGTGGTTGTTGTAGTAGTTGTTGTTGGTTAGACTTTATAGTTGTTAGATCTCTGTGTTATCTTATCGTGCTTAGATTCGTGATTGAGTACTTGATTATCATTGTGATATTTGCTCCTCCGTTTGGAGTTGAGATCTTGACATGTTTATATTGATTGTGTGGTTGCCCTCCTTTTTGGAGAGGTCATGGCCGATTTTTTGTGTGAGATTATTATTTAGTTAGTTGACCTAGACAGCGTTCTACCGTCGATGCTGCGGCGTAGGCTGGACGTACCCACGACTCATGCCCGATTTTCGGGTGCGGGTCGTGACAGGCCATGCAAAACCAGTGGGGTTTGACCCCAAATAGCATGTACCACAAAGAAAACATGAAATAGAGAAACAAAAATTCAGAAAAAATATATAATATTACATAGGTTCAGTGTCGTAACTTAGGTCCATGGCATATCCTAGCGCAAAGGTCCAACCCTACAACCAAACAAGGACAATGGTCGAACCATCACACTATAACAGTCCACTTTCCTAGGCTACTAGCTGAATAAATACATTCACAACCAATTTTATTTCTTCCTAAATCGGCCAATCATTTGTACGGCTTGCTATTTTTTTGGAGTCTGAGGTTATCTCAGAAATAATGCATAATAAGTATCCTCAGATCACGCCAGTGTCAACATGAGCTAACCCAACCAATATAATAAAACAGGCACTTACAGGATGCACCAGTCCCCCGTAAGGCCACTGCGCTAAAAATACGGTATTAGCGGTTCTAGTATTCCTATATTGAAACAGTGGCTCGGCATAATAATAAGTTAGATAATGTACTCCACTAAGCAGATGATATACAGTATCTATGGTGGCCAGTCCACAGCTCACATAGAATAAATTTCTGTGAGAAGGTTCTTTGGCATAATCTTGGGATACCGTTCCCTCCAAATGTTACCACTTTTAGTTACTTAATTAGTCCTAAGTTGTGTTTGAAATCTCAAGTCGTAGTCACATGAGAATTTCCCTTAAGATATCGTACAAAGTACGGGCACGCTAGATACAAATCCATGAAAGTCAAATCTAGATTCATCCGAGCGTTTATGCAACATTCATACAATCAATATCCTAGCCACGCTTTAGTAGTTGACTCGCTTATTATGCCTGTACTGGGGAGACAATGTATATATTTATAATATAAAACGTTCAGAAATTTGGAGGCATTCTCGATGCACAACCCAAATATAATCACTTAACACGTGACATGATGTGTTGCTTCTCGACGCACATTAAATCATGAATAATAATCAGGAAATAGTGGTACCAACATGGATATAGTATTCGAGTCCATTTACCAATTATACATTGGGTCACAAGAGTCAAAAAATATTCAATCAATAATCTGGGCCGCATGGGTCTCTAGGCCACATGAGAAAGTCAGGCCGCATGAAAATCCTGGCCACATATGGAGTCTGGTCGCATATGAAGTCAGGGTCGCATGGGAAGCTAAGCCGAATGAAGAGTCAGTACGCATGGACCACTTAGTCGCATGCCCAGGGTTAAGTCTACTCCTTGGGACAAGTGTTGAAATGACAGTCAAATATATAAAGTGGCAGTGATGTGACATAAAGTAACTGATGTGGCCGATCTGACAAGCCATAAAGTATGTCAGGAAGAGTAAACAAAACCAACAGAAATAAGTGCCAAAGGTTCAGAATAATGCGTCCAAGAAAATAGTAGCCGCATGTTCCTCTGGCTTCATTGGTGTCGGTGCCGCATGGAGTCAATGTCGCATGGAGTTCTCTAGGACTTAGCTAAATTTTATCGTTCGGTGAGTGAAAGTACAAGGTGTTCAAGGATACTGTGCAAATCAGCAGTCATGCGTCCAACAAGATGGATGGATACTATCAGTATGCGGCAAGAGTTTAGGCCGCAAAATCCTCTCGGGCCGAATGGCACTCTCGGTCGCATATGCTTACTGGGAGCATGGGAACTTCGTCTTCTCCAACAGCAGGTTCGACCATGGCAGAAAAGCTCCAAAAACTAAAATCTTGTTTTGTCCATAAAATCCTTATTTTAAGTCCAAATTGGGTGAACCAAAAGCAAAAATAATCTAAATTAAAAGCTCTATCATGTGACAAAAATTAGTTTTTCAAAGACACAAGTTTAATATATCAAAACAAAAAAAAACTCATGAAACCCATAAAATTCTAAGTTAGAAATATAGATCTTCACTAAATCATCCATTAAAACAGAAAACTCCAAGAACTAAAAGTACTTAGAAACACATAATAAACATAATAGAACCATAATATGGAGGGTTTCTCCATTTCTCATGCAAGGTGTACTTGCCTATGAAATGGGGAGATAAAGCTAAAGAAGGAGGAAGTAATGAAGAAGTGGGGAGAGGGAGAAAATATTGGATTATATATGGTAGGGTTTGAGGGTTGAACCAAAGGCTCTCATGAATTGAACCAACCCAAAAAATAGACCATGAACAAGGTTAAACCAAAGAATGGGTCTAGTCTCCATGCATATGCAACCATGCTAAAAGAAAATACATTCCAAATATGTATATCGGGAACTGGGAGTGACATCTCTATCCACCTTAGAAAAATTTCGTCATCGAAATTCGAATCCAAGCAATATCTAGAGAAGTCAGGACAAGCACGATATAAATCTATACAAATACACATACAAGCAATATCATCACAATATAAAGGTGATCATTTGATCACAGAATCTGAGATGTCATAATCTGAGATATGAAGGCTTAAGGTAGAATATACCTTCTGAATCGAATAGGTGTGGGGACCGAGATCAAATATCGTCTTCGTACTCCCACGTCGATTTTCCTAGAGAGTGATGGCCCCAAGCAACCCGGACAAGAGAAATAGTCCGATTCTTAAGCACCTTCTCCATTTGTCCAACCGTAATACGGGTTGCTCCTCGTAAGATAAGTCGGTACCAACGACTAATTCAGAGTGATCGATGATATGACTCAAATTTGGAACATACCTACGCAACTGAGACACATAAAATATATCGTGTACCTCACGTAGCGAAGGCGGAAGGGCAAGATGATAAGCAACATCGCCTACCCGCTCGAGAATATCGAACGGACCTACGTATCTCGGACTAAGCTTCCCGCGAACCCTGAATCTAATGACCCTACGTGTAGGCAAAATCCGCAATAATACATGGTCGCCGATACAAAACTCTAAAGGTCTACGATGCTGATCTGCCCAATGATGATGCCTATCTTGTGATAAGAGTAGACTCGCATTTTAAATTTTAAAGATTTTTGGTTATTTAAATAAATAGAATAAATTTTTGGTTATTTAAATTTTGAGCAGATTATGATAAGAGTAGACTCGCATTTAAAATTTTGAAGATTTTAAGGAACATTGATGACACGCAATTTTGCCCCGATATCTCAAGAAGCGACACATGGTAACAATACGTAGTTTGTATGATAGAATTAAGGAGTAGGTTATAGTTTTATGCTCTGCTTTTGAATTGCTTGATTTATATAGGATTGCTTTATCTTGGAATAATCTTAGAAGATAATTGCATTGCTTGTTGTTTTGTTTCTCTTAGATTTCGACCTTTTAAGTTGGGTTTAGTTTAAATTTATGAAGTAACTATTTAACCATATGAGTTATTTATATAGATACATAAAACACAATAAAAATAATGATGTAAATAAAAAATAATAAGAAGTTGAATTATAATGCCTCGGCTTCGCAAGCCATGTCATAGCGGCGTAGCACCGCATATAGACATGTGGCCTAATGTTGTAAAATGAAGAGTGGTAGGCAGCACTACAAAGAGGCCGGTGATCACATGTTACAGTGGTGTGACACCACCAAGAGGTACCCAGAGAAGGTAAAGCCTCGGCTACGCGAGCCATGTCACAGCGACGCAACACCGCAAGGAAGCACAAGGCTTCATGCTGGGTAGTTTGACATTACAAAGAGGCTGGGATCTCATGCTACAGTGGATGACACCACAATGAGATGGGACCTCGGCTTTGGGCCATGTCATAGCGGAGTACCACCGCAAGGAAGCGCAAGACTTCATGCCAGGGACTCTTTAAACGAACTCACCCAGAGTCTATGGAAAGAGATACATGTCATCTCTTCAGGATAAACTTGTAGACGTCCAAGATACATACGCTAAAATCAAGCGTACATAGGACCTTTAATGTGCAACCGAAAGCACAACTGATGTCATTATGTGAGTGAAAAAAATTGCAGCTATGGTACATAATTCAAGGCCTAGTACATTCTTGTATCATATTGTTATTTGACCCATGCGAAAAGATTCAAGTTGAAGGGACATCCATCCTAATGCATGATAAGTAGTCACTGTGGGAAACACTCAACTCATATAATGAGATATGTGGAAGATTGTTGGTGTTATTTTTTTTAGACTAAAAAAATAGTCCCACATTGGCTACACCACCAAGTGGGTATCTCAATATAATACTTTATATATATTGAGGTGTGGTAGGGCACATTTGTGTCATGTGGGGGTATTTTATTAGGAGCAAAAAATGATTAACTTCTCAATAAAAACTTTTAAGCTTTTTGTTATGCTCTTGGATATTATTTCATAGGAGCTAAGCTTAGCGACTCGGGCTTAATGGCGCAAAGTGGCGCTTTGTTGACGCACTTTGCACTTAGCACGTCAGCATCATCGCAAGGCGCTTGTGCACTTTTGTTGCGCTCATTTTATGTGCGATTTTTATGCTCGGATTGCGTGTGCGTGTTGCATGAATGGGTGCTGAGCGGGTACTAACGGGCTATGCATTGGACTGCGATTGTGGGATATCAATTTTGTATAATAGTTTTTTAGTCCCACATCAGAAAGAAGAGGATGATGGGCTTACATCATTCCCTATATAAAGAGCCCTCTAACCTCCTTTTGAGACACATCCGAAAAATTGAGAAAGATGTGTCCAAATGAGTCTGTTCGAGTCACACAAAGATGTGCTACGGACGTTCCAGAAGTTCTCTTGTGAACTTGCTTGCTCCTGTGAGTAGATCGTCGATAGAGGACGAATCTTGATTTGAGCAACGGTGGTCTTCACCGTCCCAGCAAATTTTTTTTTTAATCTATCTTCTCTTTTTTTTCTAGTTGTAAACGTTCTGTCCCAATTGCAATTTTGTTTGAAATGAAGAACGTGTTGTTGGTTCTTGAGTTCAGTAATCTAGAAAAAATTGTAATCAACAACTATATTGTATAATTATATAGTTATTTGTTGGATCGAGATATATCAGAGAATTTTTTTTTTGTGTGAACTCATGATCTCGACTTCAACTTTTTATTCTACCATTTTTTTAGTAAGCTTCGGAACTGACAGGACATCCTATACAATTTTTCATAGGGGCGTCATTGACGTCGTCGGCAGTGGCGCCCCCATGCTTAACCTCCACTACGCTGGCATTTCATCTCTCCTTTTACAATTTTTTTTTTTTTTTAATATCTCCCTGTTTAGTACAATTTGAGGTAAATTTCATTCCTCCGCACTGAAATTTTCTGTTCTGCTTTAGCAGCTCTCATTGATATCTACTTCTAAAGCGAGTATAGACTTCAGTCATCTATAGACTTGTAAGAGGTTTCAAAAATGAAAACCTACAACAAACTCGGTCTCTTTAGAATTACGTTGTCATGGAATTTTCCTTTCGAATGCTTATTAAAAACACACTTGGCCGTTGCATAGTTCATCTAGGATACTGCAAACGATTCTCTAGTATGTGTAAGTAGATTTGCTCGTTCTGGGAGTGTACTGTACTGAGTAAGGGAGTGTTGTAACAAACCAAAGAATTAATATTCGACCTCTAAAATAAACACCAAGAGGAAGAGGACGGTGACACCCCAACGTAGGAATATTTGGCTTGTGGCATGTAACACCATATTGGTAGCTTTCTTCACCTACTTGGTTGCATGGATGTTAGCGAACCGGAATTGCTTTATAACGGACCTAAGCGTCCGGTCCAGTGGGAGACGCAACTCGAGTGGAAATGGACGTAGTCGAATGGAAGGAGGAATATTGCAGACGCTATGGCCTAACCATGCAGGTTCTTCTTCTTCTCCTCCTCTGCTGCAGCAGCAGCAGCAGCAGCAGCGGCGGCGGACGCGTTAGCGCATGGGCTTCCGGGAGCATCACCAGGTTCTACCATTTCAAGGTGAGCAATAGTACTATTAATAGTAACGACGATGAGCATTATTAGTTTGGACCGAGAATCGAATTGAACCAAATCGAATAAGAAAAGAGATTCAATTCGCTTTGCAAAAAATTCGGCTCCATTTCTAGTTTGAAAATGCTATAATTTCTTACTCGATTTATATCCAAACTCGAATAAGAATTGCACAATTATATAATTACTCCCAATTTACAAATATTTTATTATTAAAAATGTGTGTATTTTGAAAATAACAATTCTATGTTTTAAAGTCCGACTTTAGTAATTTAATAACTAGTCCAACTTTGAGTCCAAGTTTAAAATACAACAAACGTATTTATAAAAATTATATATTTTAAATATAATTTAACCACAATAACAACTTAATATAATTTAATTCTGCACAATGTAGCGATAATGTATATTGTACTAGGGTGAGCATTTCTCGATTTTGGACCGAGAACAGAATCAATTAAGAATTTTTGTTAGCTTTGCAAAAAAATTATTTCGATTTCAGTTTTGAAAATACTAAAAATTCTTATCCGGTTTCAATTTTGGTTTTAGGTTTCGGTTTCGATTCAAAATAGAACAAGAGTTACACAATTATATAATTATCCTCAATTTATATATATTTTATTACTAAAAAAATGTATATTTTGTATATATTTTAAAAATAATAATTTTATATATGTGTTTTAAAATTCAACTAGTCTAACTTTGGATTCAACTTTAAAATACAAGAAAAGTAGGTATAAAATTGTAATTTTTTTATAATATAAGTTAACCACAATAAAGTAGTTAAATCGGACAAATCGAATAAACTGAATCGATTATCGGTTCGATTGGATTACGGTTTGACTAATTTCGAACAAATCGAATAAAGCAGTACTAATGTTTCAGGTGGAGACGACAACGATAACTAAGCTCTGCGTAACCTCGGATATCGTAACGGTCAACGGCATGTTCCCGGGCCCTGCCATCCATGCCAACCAAGACGATAGGCTCGTCGTCAAGGTCACCAACCTCACCCCTCACAACGTGTCCATCCATTGGTAAGTCGACACAATTCTCATTATATCTTAACTATATTAAGCACGTAGACGCAGATGACAATGCCTCTGATCTCTCTTCTGTTCTTGATGGCCGTATTCTCGGAGACACGTACAGGCACGGGGTTCGGCAGCGGCGGACGTGCTGGTTCGACGGCCCGGCCTACGTGACGCAGTGTCCGATACAACCGGGCCGGACGTTCACGTACAGGTTTGCGCTGCTCAACCAGAAGGGAACCCTGTTCTGGCACGCCCACATCTCCTGGCTCAGGGCCACGGTTCATGGGCCCCTCATTGTCTACCCAAAGGCTGGCGTTCCTTACCCATTTGAAAAGCCTCAAGAAGAGCACGTCATTGTTATTGGTATGCATTCCCTCGTTTCTCCAAGTTATTACACGACACAGATACGAACGAGGACACGATAAAGATACGAGATACGGAAAGTAGTCACCTATGCTGCACGGACACGAATATAGACACAATATGGATGCGGACACTATTTTGCCGGTGTCTATTCAAACATAGTACAGCAGTTTCTTGCTCTTCTTGTTATTGAAGCACGAGGATACAAGAACTCACGCTCACACAACACACACGGCTATACGGACACAGCACCTATCCTGATACTGTTAAGAGTATTTTGGAACGTCTTTGGTGTTCAGATACGTGTCTGATACGCACAATATATTGGCATTATAACAGCAATATATGAACTTCTCAAGAAAAAGTAAAAGAGAATTTTTTTTTTTCCCAACCCCTATCAAAAAGAACTATAATATCAACTCGTCCAGGCATATCAACTTTTTCAGATTTTTGAAGTATCTGTGCTTCCTAATTTTTTTTAAGCAGTATTAAGAGTATTAACTTTTTTTTCGATTCATATAGGTGAATATTGGTTAGAAGACGCTCAGCACCTCGACAACAGAATCCGTCTATCGGGTGACGGCCCTCCGGGCTCCGACGCCTATCTACTCAACGGCCACCCCGGCCCCATGCACAACTGCTCTACAAATGGTAACAGTTCTTCTTATGATCCCTTTGTGTCAAATCTTAATTATCATGCAATCAATACATATTCAAATTCTAACCATAGTTTATGGAATCGGCTGATACCGGTCCGATACGACCGAGATCGATACGAGATATGAGACATGTTCCATTCGGTACCAATCAGTACTGATATTGACCGGTCGACATTGGAGTTTTTTTTAGTCAATTTGGTAAAAAGAAAAAAAAAAAAAAGGGTAATCAACAATGGTGTAAAAGCACAATAAAGTTATAAAGCATGTAAACACATGTAAACAATTCGGTATTATTTTATTCAATTCCAAAGGGTGACAATTATTTCATTCAAAACTACTAAGGGTCTGTTTGACAATTATGGGAGTAGCGATTATGAGTTATTTTTAGAGTACCGGTTATGAACGGTTATGAGATGTCAGATTTTGAGTGACTTTAAGTAGCGACTTTTAAATTAATTCAATTCATGCTTAGTAACGATCGATTTTGAAAGACTTTTACAAGGATAAATGAAATCAAATTAATAAAATCGTTCAAAATCTACCAATTTTGGGTGTTTATAAAGCCACCCAAAATTACATTACACCGATTTTGGAGGAATTTTGAGCCGACCAAAACCAGTACCTCATAAAAATTACCAAGCAGAGGTTTTCATAAACGGTCGGTTCAAAAATAACCCAAAATCGATGAAAACACCGTTACCCAACAAACCCTAAGGGACGTTTGGTACGCGGAATACTATATAGACGGGAATTCTAAATTTTCGAAAATCAAATTCCAAGTAATTAAATTTCCTGAAAAATTATATTTTCATGTTTGGTAACTATACAAATATTTCTAAGGGAAAATAAATTGAAAGTAAAAAAAAAAAAATCAACAACAAAAAATAATAAATAAATAACGAAAACGAAAGGAAACAATAATTGAAAAAAAAAAACGGACAAAAAATGACAAAAAATTAACAAAAAAACCAAAATAAAAAACAGAAAAAAATAAAAAAGATAGAAAAGGAAAAAAAAGAACAAAATATTTTTTTTTTAAAAACGATAAAAAACAAAAAAAAAAAAAAACGATAGAAAATGAAAAAAAAAAAATTATCTCGTACCAAACATTCCTAAGAAACGACTAGTGAAATGCTTAAAGTTATTTCAAGAATTTGAATATATTTTTGGATACCAAAAAAAAATTCCATACTCCAAACCAATATGAAATATAGTCATAGAAAGAGTCCCCGATACTGTATCTTGATTCTTACACGATCGTGCAGACATGTACACCTTAAACGTGAAGAAGGGAAGCACCTATCTGTTGAGAATCATCAACGCAGCACTGAACATGGAGCACTTCTTGGCCATCGGCGGCCACACGATGACCGTAGTCGAGGCCGACGGAGAGTACACCTCCCCCTTCCGAACCCCGTTCCTCATGATCACGCCGGGCCAGACCTACAACGTCCTCGTGACGGCCGACCGCCCCGCCGGCAGCTACTACATTGGCGTGGGCCCGTACATGCCCTCCGAAGGAGTGCCCTTCCTCAAGACGCACACCCGCGCCCTCCTCAACTACTCCGACGCGGGCGAGTCGCCGTCCGGACCGATCGCCGTTGCGCCCGAACTGCCGTCTTGGCCCGACACTCCCTCCGTCGAGGCGTTCACCGGTCGGGTCCGGAGCCTGCTGGCCAAGGACTACCGCTGGCCGCTCGGCGTCCCGCTGACGGTCGACAAGGAGCTGTTCCTGGCGATCGGGCTCAACGTGTTCCGGTGCCGGTCCACGCCCGACAGGTGCCAAGGCCCGGCCGGGGGCGTCTTCGCCGCCTCGATGAATAACATCACGTTCCGAAAGCCGGAGGTCGCGCTGCTGCAGGCCTACTACCAGAACCTCCGAGGCTGCTACACGACCGACTTCCCCGACCGACCGAGCGGGACGTACGACTTCGTGCACGGCTCGCCCAACCACATCGCGGTGGACACCGAGGCGGTGGTCGGGACGCGGGTCAGCGTGCTCGAGTACGGCTGGAGCGTGCAGCTGGTGTTCCAGGACACGGGCACGGTGGGGGTGGAGAACCATCCGATACATTTGCACGGACACAGCTTCTACGTGCTGGGCTCGGGCGTCGGCAACTACGACAGCGCCGCCGCGGCGGCGAGGCTTAACTTGGTCGACCCTCCGTTTAGGAACACCATTGGCGTGCCCACGGGAGGTTGGGCTGTCGTCAGGTTCAGAGCGGACAACCCCGGTGAGTTTACAAGCTTGTCGGACACTCTCTCTTAAGTCCAAAAAAAGAACAAATATTTACTTTAGGTTGTAAGCATAGTAAAGTCCTTAACCCTTTCTATATGTTTGTTTTATTTTTTAACAGGGGTTTGGTTTATGCATTGTCACTTGGAGGTGCACACGACATGGGGGCTTTCCATGGCTTTCCTGGTGAAAAATGGGAAGGGAGAGATGCAGAGGTTGCCACCACCTCCTCTTGATCTCCCTTCATGTTAGAGAAGAAGAAGAAGAAGAAGAAGAAGATGATGATGATGTATTAGGGATGATATTGGCTAGTTGCAATGCTTTGTGCGATTTTTTCATGTCAGTAAGGAATTTTATTTAGTATTAAAAAAAAAAAAGAAAGCGTTTTACTAACAATCAATTCTTATCTTCGTTGAACCGTGTCACCGGACACTTTAATTTGGATTACACCCGACTAGAAGGTTGTTATTTTTTTTGATATGTTCTTTTCTTCGGATTAGAAATTTTCTAAAGGAAGATCCGAATCATATCAATCTCTACGAGAGTTCCCTATCGTGATTAACAGATCGCTACTCCGCGGACGACCAGAAGGTTACAATATATGTTGTAGCCATCTGTAACCATCAGTGGACATAGTGTAATAAAATAAAATCAAAAATCTATTTCAAAGTGTTTTTGAAATTTCAAATGGACGGACGTTTGCAAAAATTCTTAACCAGTGGTAGTCAAATGGATTTTGAGACTTTATAAATTGGAATAAATGTCATCATATTAGTCACTCCAAACACAGCCCCGAACAGTCTATTCATCCTAACATCTATTTTTGCACATCCAAATTTCTAGATTCTAATTAGGATGTAGAAGTTCAATTTGTAGAATAATAAGATCCATTTTAAGTTTTATTTTTTAGATTTTTAAGTCTAACTCATTAACATGAGCTATAAGTTGGGCCTGAAATTTTTTAAATTCAGAATATAAAAAATTATTTTATAGAATAGTAAGTCACAATTTGAAGTCAAATTTTATATTTATATTATTATTATTTTCATGTTAATTTTTTACTGGATCCAAAATTCATTTTATTAAAAAAAAATTATTCTCATAAAAATTAAACTCATTCTACATTTATCTTATTTTATTTTAAATTTTGGGCCTCAAGATGATACTAATGATGCTCTAAACCTTCTCTCATCACACTCACTCTCTCTCTCTCTCTCTCTCTCTCTCTCTCTTACTATACTATTTATATAGTCGCTTCCCTTCGGCTTTTTATTTTATTTTATGAAAATTGGGTTTATTGTTTTAACTGATCAAAGGATTACTATCAGCCGCAAGAACGGTGAAGTAGATTGAATATTACCACGTATTCAAAGACGGAACTAAAAGTAAGAGTTGAAGTAGATTGGAGTCAAATATGATCGACCGACTCATATAAAAAATATATATATAAATAAATAAATAAATCAATCAATCGGAGTGGACTAAAGCCCACCGGTTCTGCATATACTCATATTGTAAGTTATTTCATGCATAAATCTTTTTGCTATATGACCTACCTGGTCTCGTTAAATTTAATGAATAATTTTAATTAGTAAAGTTATGTCATGATATGTTTGGAAAAAAAAAATCACAATGAAACCAATTTTTTTAAGAATATTTTAGCAAATGTTCTCATTCAACATATGAAAACTAGTATATATCTCCACTATTCTAAAAAAAAACAAAGAGATACCCCAATTTGTTTTGAGAGAACCAAAATCTCGTTTAAGTGAGCTCACTTGCTTACTTAACTCATATGTGACGTTGTAAACACGAAATAAAAATGTGTTAATGTGAGCTCCGTTCGACTTAGAGTCCAAAGTCTTAAGAATTGTTATCCTCGTGTTGGCACGAAATAAAAACAATATGAATGTGAGCTCATGTGCTAGTTGGTAAGCACAAAACATCGTATGCATATCTAAGAATGTACGATGCGTCTCCTTCTAGCTCTTAAGGACATTTTCAACATCACTCTCCTACAAAACTCCAAAAATTGCTTTGAGAACAAGAATTACGAAGATCACAAACAACTTCATATATATCTTACGGGAGGCGGAATGTGAGGAGGAGGAGCAGGAGAAGAAGGAGAAGTCGCGATATAATTTTGGTTTCTTTTTTTTTTTCTTTAGGTCTCTTTCTCTCTCATTTTATTTTTGTACATATGCTTTATTCTCTATTATTTTTTGTTAATATCTTTTATTCTATTTTTGGACAAATTTAATTTGAGCCATTTTTTAAATCTAATCCGAATGATAAGGTACAGATGATATATAATGGAGTGGACAAAATATGAGGTGAATCTTCTCCCACCTCTCTCTCTCTCTCTCTCTCTCTCTCTCTATATATATATATATATATATATATATATATATATATATATATATATATACGTGCGTTACACGTACAATATATAGACCAAGGACCTCTACCTCAAGTGGTTAGAGTGAGGCATATCCCCCAAGAGGTTGCAGGCTCGAGCAACGGAGGAAACACATTTAATTCTCTATTCAAAATAAATGTGAATGCGGGCCGGATGCGGATGTGGTGCGAGTACGGTGCGGGTGTAAACCTTCGGGCTGGGAGTGTGGCCTTCGTGCCGAGTTTGTAAGCCTTCGGAACAGGAGTTTGTAACACAATTACCTTATTTCATATATATATATATATATATATATATATATATATATATATATATATTGGAAAGGGGCACATTGGCCCTTGGTAATTAATCCCTTCTGTTACGACCCGCACCCGGATGTGAGGGCACGATTACGTGAGCAACGTCCAACCTACTCCGCATCATCGACGGTAGAAAGATGTCTAGATCAACAATGCTATATAATCATCTCACACTATAATATATGAAATATGTCAATGATATCTAAACTCCATACGGAGGACAAGATAACAATATATAATGATAAACAATACTCAATTACAATATCTATAAGAAAGAAATGGTACAATATCAAATAGAAGAAAGAAAATCACAAAGTCACAAACTACAACCAATATCCAAATCTAAGAGTCTAGCAATAAACACAATAAGTCCAAGTATCAATAACATGCTGTCACGCCCCAGTCCCAAAATGCCGAGGGACTAGAGAAGCGTGGCAATGGCCAGCAGCACGCACCGATGGACAACCCAATTTAATGGATCCATCAGGGCATGCTTAAGCTGTAGTCTAGCAGTAATATGTTACAAATCTCAGGTATTTCTAATCTCATCCACAGAAATAACACAGATTAATTGCCAGAAATCATGCAATGGAAATAAATATGCAATAACAAATAAGGTTGTCTCGGGAAACAAATCCGAGAATTATTCTGTTACAATTAAGAAAAAAAAAGACAGGAATAGAATGCTGAAAATGGAAATACTGTGTAGTTGAAGCCGGTGCTCAGGAGAAATCTTCGGCCACTACTTCGTCCTCTGTTCCTTGTTCTGCTCCAAGGAGTGCTCCGGTACCGTACACCTCTGGGTAATTCTCTTCAGCTGTACCTGGGGACATAATCCGGATCCAGGTCCTCAGGGGACAGTAAGGTACAGAAAATACAAGCCAAAATAAACACAGTGCAGCAGATAATTAAACAAGAGGGTAAGCTATGTAACCAGCTAAGTGATATGCAATATGAGAGCAGCACTAGAATTCAGGCTGAAGCCACTACAAGCTCTGTGTCGGGGAGCCGGTAGCGGCAATAACTATGAATTACACTATGTTATATACTATGTTTTATATATAATATCAGCCTGTAGTCTGTGTGTCTCTCCCCACCCAATGTAATCCCACGTCTCATGTCCACGATGCCTCATGTCCATGTCACGCACGATTATAACTAATGCAGCAAGTCTGATAGCTATGAATCAAATGTCTAAGAATGTAAAGTCTATGTCATAAAACATGCATCCTAT
Organism: Iris macrosiphon; assembly: GCA_036927795.1. Lineage (NCBI taxonomy): Eukaryota > Viridiplantae > Streptophyta > Magnoliopsida > Asparagales > Iridaceae > Iris > Iris macrosiphon. The sequence continues at coordinate 171,532,057 of JAYESA010000012.1, read as the reverse complement.
ACAGAATCACCTCGAATGTCTCAGGAAGACTCTGTCTCATGAAATAGTGTCAAGTGTCCTGGGTTCTGGTGTACTTGATAGGACAAGTACGAGAATAAGGGTATCGATTGTCCATCTCTAATGACGTACCCAACACCGCGTACGGGGTTGGCACCCGACTATGATCGGACACTAAGCACGTCACACGTTTCCTAGGTTAAGCAGTTAAAACAAGTTACATATGGATCTACCAGAATTCAAGTAAAATACTATAACAGAAATTACTGAGAATTTACAAGCTCTATGTTCTCACTGATGCAAAATTAACCAAGAAAAATATATAGCAAGCTGCAGCATTTGGCAAGGTACACTTGCCTGTGGTTCCGGCTATGTTTGCGGTTCTGACTTCGGTTGGATTTGCAGGCGGTACTCCGGTTGCTGAAACAAACATCACCATCAGATCCAGAAAATATCAATCAGCTAGAAACGCCTGTCCTTTGGTCCAATTTGGAGACAAGGGCAGAAACGGCAGTTTCGGGCCAAAACGGGGTCCACCGGTGGGCCCGCTTTGCACCGAAAAACACGTCCGGGTCAACGGTCTCCAAATTCACCAAACTTAGTGTCAACAGGTCAGGAACGATGATATGAACCCAACGGAACTTCCAGAATTGGATTCCGATGAGCCGATCACAAAATCGCCCGTCGAGCGGGGCCTGTGGGGCCCACGACACGCGATTTCGTCAACGTTCTCAGAATCGAACCAAACTTGACCCACAGGACCAGCGTATTGCTATGAGTCCGATGGCGCAAGTTTTGTCTCGATCCGACGTGTGTACACAAAGTTAGGTCGAATTACAGAAAAGACGGATACGGGGCGATGTCCGCGGATACGCGTTGATTCCGGTGTGCACGCACACCCGAATCAGCTTCCGCAAAATCCCACACGTCCGTATCGACGAGGCGCACGCATCTGTGAAGACCGCGCGCGACCAAGTCATCCCGTTTGGCGGGGCGTACTCAGTTCCGGGGTGAAACAGGGTCTGGTTTTTCCTGTTTTTGGATCGCGGTGTGCGATCGCCACAGGCCGCGATGCCTCGAACAGTTTGTCCGGACACCGAGAGGGTCATACAGGCTTCGCAACGCAATTTGCGGAAACGAAAACGGAGCTACGAGTAAGAAAATATACGCACCTGAACGGGGCCTGAAAACCGAGGTTCGAATCGTGTCCGACACGTGTCGGATTCGAAGAAACTAGGGTTAGGGTTAGGGCTTCTGGCCGAACTCCGGCGGGGACGGCGGCTAGGCGGCGGCTGGACTGCGGCGGAGGGCCGGGGGCACGCGTCGTGGCGGTACGGCGGCGCTGGGGGCGGCGGCGGAGGCGCGGGCTGCTGCTGTTGCCGCTGTTGCTGCGGTGGCCGCTGCGTCGACGAGGGGAGGAGGAAGGAGGAGGGGGTGGCTGAGCGCGGCGGAGGGGGCTGCGGGCAGGTGGCGTCGGCCGATGAGGCAAGCGGCGAGGCAAGGGCTGTGACGGCGTGGTGGTGGCGGAGGGCTGACCGGGGCGGGGATTTTATAGGCGAGGGGAGAGCTGAGGTGGGCCGAGAGAGGCGGAGCCGAGCGGGGGAGACGGAGGTCGTGGGGACGCGGGCGGGACGCGTGGCCGAGCGGGGCCGAGCGCGGCCGAGCAGGGCGACGGAAAACGCGGGCAGGGGCGGGTCGTGGGGTGCGGGCTTGCGGGTCGGGCGACGGGTCGTGCGGACCCGACCCGACCCGATAGCCCAACGGGCCGGGCTGGGCTAGTGGGCTTGGGCCGATGGGCTGGGTATTGGGTTTTATTTATTAAAAACAATTAAATAATAATTAACTCATTTAATTAATTAAATAATTAATAATAAATGTTTTTAGGTATTTTAAAATAGGTCCGGGGTCCAATAAATTCCAGAAAAATTGTCCTAAGTCCAGTTTTTTATTTTACATCCAAAAATATTATTTTCATAATATTTTAATATCATTTATTATCATTTAAAAATTATTGAATAATTAAAACCCTATTTTTAATTTACAGAAAAATCCCAGAAAATTCCAGAAAATTGCGAAAAATCCAGTTTTTAAAATTTTAAAAATTCAGGGGGTTTACACATGCCAATAGACTAGAAGCTAGAGACAGATCCAGTACAATAAAATAATACTAGCTAAGTGTCTGCCATAACTAGTTGAGTCTCCTCAATAGCTGGTATTGGATCCTTCTGTAACACGGGTGCTACCTCTGCTAGCTCTCCATTATGTGGTCCATAATATATAGGACACCAGTCCTCTAAATAATAATCTAAAAAATATATCCAGTCGGGATTGGAGGAAAGTATAAAACTATGAAAGCATTTACAAATACATGGCAGTGTATATGACAGGTAATAGAAAAGAATACAAGATGTACATGTAACTAGAAAATAGAAATATAACTGAAATAAGCAGATAAATACAATAGATAACTGGAAAGATAAATACAAACAATATGATATGAACTGTAAGTTAGAGAACTAGTGATACTATATATGTGCTTTAGAGTACAAGTTCGTTATGTGATCATCTTGGGAATGCACACGACTACACTACGGTAACTTAATTATACGTGTATTGTATAATTAGCATGCACACGAATACACTAAAGGTTTGATCACATAACCAACTCCTACTATCCCTCCCCGACTAATATTTATAGATCCAATCACGACAAGTTACGCACACGAATATAATATTAGCACATGGAGAATATGGCATGAGCACATAGGGCCCACGAATAGATACGAGTACAAGGAACACCTGATGTACACGATAAAGTATGAGTACAAGGAATGCCTGATGCATACGTCAAATAAATAACATCTCCTGACTTGATCCATATAATACCAATCAGTGTAACATCGTGTCAGAATTAAGTAAAACGAATCTAGAACATGTGATATATACACTATCAAGTATTAAAAATTAATAGAGAGATGTACTCGCATGTGATCCTGAGCAAATGGTATAACTCAGTGTCCGAACTGGTGTCATACTAACTTATATATAAAATTTTATGTCATTTGATATATTGGAATGATAAACAAGCTTAAATAAGCTAAAATATGGTTTTCTAGGTCAAGACTATGTCATATTAGTCAAATTAGATTGATACCTTGATTTTAGGTTCATACCTAACTTCAGGGTAGTTACAAGTCTAGACTAGTTTATACTAGGTGATACTAGGCCATAGATAGGTTTCTAGGTCCATACCTTGAAGGTATTAGCTATACTAGCTAATATAGTAAGTATCTATATTTATAACTTATAATATACTAGTTATCTCTATTACCTATATTACCTTAGTATATAGATTGGTTTCAACTCATTAACTTAGCCTATACTTACTTACCTTTCCAATGACTTGTTATCTAATATAAATACCTTAGTATCACTCTAATACCTACATACTAATACCACCATATATCTTCTTATACTTTACACAACATCTATTACCCAATACTTAACTTAACTAACTAATACCAATAGCTCATATCTTATCATATGTACACTCATATCTAACATAATACAACTCCAATGATACTCACTTACTAGTATATCAAGTAATACTTAATTGTTATCAAGTACTTGTTATACCAAAACTTGCCCACACACTAGTTACTACCTATTACCTTAACATCCTACCAATTACTTCACTATACCTATTGATATCTTACAATTCCAATACCAATTACCTACACAACCTAACACTAAGATATCCTATGGACACTTGGTATCTCACATCCCAAATACTCTCTCATATTATATTACCTTCATTACCACTCAACCACTACCTCACATATAACTCACTACCTCGCATATAACCCAATTGTTATATTCTATCCATGCGAACCCAAAATATATTTGATCGATCACTCGACGTTACCTATCGAAATCCATCGTTACGCCTAAACCCAAAAGTTTGAATCTCAGCTAATCTTTCAATACCGTATTGCATCAATATCTATCTGAGTCACCGTCCATTCTCGCTAAATAAATTTACTACCACCCAAAATTATTGCATCGAATTGCCTACATTTTCTGACTCCATCTTTATTGCTTTAGCGCAGAGCAACTTTGCCCAACATGGGGTCTAATCCTTCGCATCTTAGGTACAATCGAACATAACTTTCTATTCGCTTTCTCATTCCCTTTCAATTATTGAATGACTCTATCGTTCAATTATTGTATTCCTAGCTCAGTCTTTTACTGCGCCTTAGCACAGAACTATTTCGATCGCACGGGACACATTACAATCTTCCGCTTATGAAAGTCTAGGCTGAGGTTAACTTACTCCAATTGCCACACTCATCCATGCGAATCTAACATTTTTACTTGCAGCTGCATTTGAGTTATACAGATCGCTAAGTCTGGATCGTATCCATATTCAAGACGCCCCCCAAATATGTGTATTTCAACCAAGCTTACTGACAGCTAATTCGGACAAGCTACTCATAAAAATCTTTTGAATCGCCGATCGTTTCGCTACTCGACTAACCGAACTCTTGTTCGTTTAGTCATCGCCTACCCCAATATGTTCTTGTTTCTCTCTATCGCATAACCTATCTAATCAATCAATTTTCATCCAAGTCCTATCTTTCGTTGCGTTTATCTCAACGCCAACATCGCTAGCAAACACCCAGTTCCAAGTCCTAACTCTAAGTCTTGTTTCTCCAGTTCTATCATTTTTCTGAGCGATACTCTGAAGTCAGTCACTCCAACTCAACTCACGGCATAGGTTCGTCTGCCTAGCCACTAGATCAGCTCACAAGGTTATAGGTGCAGTTTGCGTTTGTGACACATCGTGCAATCGCATTGCACGACGCTTACCCAAAATACCCTAAGGTTAAACCATTGTTCTTTGTACGGGGTATTCTACCCAAGCCCGTTTTACTCAGATTTCTAATCATCGAGCACAGATCATCATATCCACATCAACATATTTGTTGTACCAAATCCATGATATATCCACGTAGCACATCCAACCTAACGATTTGCATAATCTATCTCCTCAAACACCTGATAGGATCCATATATCCAATCTTTTCTAAGTCTAGACCACCAAGTCATGATTCAATTTCTATCTCTTCGATCTCAATCACAAATTTAAAATTATACGACATAATTCACGTATTCATTCACTAAACTATCGAGCTTCTTGCTTCATAATCTAGACTAACTTATCCCCAAAATACCTTCGATTCACTTGTATCTTGAAACTCATCTTATCGTGTCAAACCACAAGTCAAAGTGATACTTCAACTATCATGTTCTGATCTTTCACAAGTTCAATCATCCCCATTTGACGTGAGATCACTGCGCCAACGCTCACGCGGGATAATCGTCCTAATCCGGGCATGACGCATGTGCGAGTAAGGAGTTGCACTCCCACAAGACAAGAAGGTCAAACGTTATGGTTATCATCGAAGCGATCAAGACACCTTATCCTTATGCTTTGTCTCATCCAAGTTATATATTAATCCACCAAGTCATTCATCTTAAAAAAAATTGACCATTTCGTAATCTACTTCTAGCATTCCTCAAACAACTAAGTTCAATTCCCAAGCCAAAGTCTATTCACTTTCAATACGTTCTATTTTATCGAGTCTGTTTGTAAAATCTTCAAACATGTTCCCGCGAGTTCGATCATCCCCGTCGGACGTGAAATTACCACTCGAGCGCTCCCGCGAGATAACCGTTATCATTTAGGTTCGATGTCGAGTGTTACCTTTCGAACTATATTTTAGATCGTTCGTTCAAGTCAAGATTAAATCATTTATCGTATCAAGTCTTTCCAAATTGAAATCATAACATTCATACTCAAACTAAATTCTATCGAGCGATATCCTACCCGATCTTGATTTTCCTATACGCTTTCTTCCATCGCGCTAACTCCTGATCGCATAATCGATTATTCCATCTCAAACTCAAGTTTTAATCCATTTAACTCAATTCAAAATCGCTCTTATGATCTACTAAGTTTTCTTCGACCCAGATATAAATTCCAGCACTCTGAATTCCTATTTTATATAAACCTTATCCATTGTTTAACTCATTCTAACTCGTTCGAATCAAATCTCGCATGATTCCTTCGAATTCGCTTACTTGCTAGACATATAATAAGGCTTTGCACAATCGCGTCGCTTGCTGCTAGGCTCGTTTGCTATTTCAAAATCCAAGATTCGTTCGAACAATTCTAAAATGACCAATACACCACTCAGGGTTTGAGCTATACTCTATAAATCTTTTAAACTCATTCTATCTTCAATTTGCTTATTCGATTCTTTCTTCTTTTACTATCGCATACACTACTCAGGAATAGAGTCATTCTATTAACTCTTGAATTTTGTTCGTATCGTTCACGAGTATATCCAATTCGTTCCTTAGAACTCCAGTTCGATCCCTATTCGCTGCCTTGATAATCTTAATCTCGTATGTACCTCTATCGATAGTCCTATATACAAACTATATTTTGAGTCAAAACTTATCGCTACGAACAACCGTCCAAACTATATCTCAAAATTCAAACACTATTTTTATTATTTGCCTTACCGGTACTCCGATAACGTATCTATCGATTTTCATTCTAAGTCCAACTTTATCCTTATCTGAACAATACCCAAATCTTGCTTTCAACCTGCTCGCACCACAAGGTCTAGGTGCACGATACTCAGCACCACTTAGCCAAAAGGCTGTGTGCATTGCTATCATGTCCAAACGATATTCTAGTTTCGTATACAAACCTGCTAGCATTAGGGTAAGGTCATCTGGTTCGCACGTAACTTACGATTTTCAAGCACGAGTCTATTCTCATAAAGTCTGACATAGTTCGGCACAAAGGCCTTCGCATCATAATTTCGTTCAATAAATCATATCATTCACATGTACTTCCAAAAATATTTAGACTTATTGTATGGAACATTCATCGAAGCATTGAGAGAGAGCGTCTATCACATTATCAATAAACAAGTTCAAATTGAGAGAGTCGATACGAATTATAAGGACGTAAAGCCGTGCTCTGATACCAAAATATCATGTCGCGATCTTCCACAGGAATCGGTTATCCCTGCTAGGCGCGAATCACCACGTCAGCGCTCCCGTAGGATAATCGTTTCCATCGGGACATGATGTTGCGTGAGCCTGGAGTTACGCCCGCGTAAGGCAAATACCAAAACGACCATTGATAACTAGTTCGCAGAGTCATCATAGCGAAAACATAGAATAAATACAAGTATTGAATCCAAAATAAGCTCTTTATTGATATGAAGTAAAGATTACAAGCGGCGCTAGGACGAGATTACAAGTCGCTCGTGCTCTCTCTCTCTCTCTCTCTCTCTCTCTCTTCTATGATGATTATGCCCTTAGGCTTATAACTGAATCACACATTCTGGATGATGATGTTCCCATACATTACGTCTCATATATGTGAGCTCTAGGTCCACGTACCATGCTCCAAGATGCCAGGTGCGGTCCGGTGCCTCGATGCGTTAAGCGATCTCCAAATTTGTACGAGTTCTTCCTGCACCCTGCATGCAATCTGATTGGGTATCAGTACATTGAATGCACTGGTAGGGAGGCCTCTCACCCACGCCACAAAACAAGCATGTTCATTAGTTATGTGAACCGACTGATTATGTTATATTTCTAGTCTTTGCCTTAGGATCAGTTTTATAGCAATATAATGAAAGTAATACACGTGTCTGAATCAAGAGTGTCATACTGTAAATAGCTGAGTTTGTTTCACCATTTTCTTATCATTCGGTCTTTCCTGTCATACGCAGCAATATAATCAATAATCTACTAAGCAACGAAGAACATATATGTAATTCAAGTATTATGTTTGTGTCTCTGCCTCAACATATTTTTCTTTGAACTATGTTATATGTCATACATCCATTCTAAATGTGCAAGTGTCGTGCAAATGTACTCCTTCATGTTACTCATCTTCTGAATGCGGATAGCCGCTATGCATGCATTACTTATCTATATGAAGGTCACTGGCTCTGTTAACCATATTGGACATATCTTCTGGGATGGAACGACTGTCGCAAATAAGATCTCCATGTTTTATACAATGATAAGGTGGGGTTATCCCCTTAGCTATGTGCATTAATCTATTTATATTAGCATACAAAGGTTATCGCTTAGAAACTAGCATGTATCATTCATTTTCTTAAGTGTGCAGCTAAGCAGGGACAGTTTTACCGGGGCCACCCACTTTAGCGATGTATCACATTGGCTGAGCGAGACTCCGAGTGCGTCTCTGAAAATTCTAAGTCTGAACTCTATTTGAAGGTCCAAGTCTGAATACCATTGCATCGAACGAGCGATCTCGCTGAGCAAGGCAGGTCGGTTCAATAAACTTGTGTTGTTTGAATCCGCCCTCCGGGTTGAGTGGAGTGGGTCGTTACAACCACTATAGTATACCCAGTCCTCCATTGCTCACTGCTACTGCAGTGATCACCTGTTGTTATCATAATCACGGATACACTATGAAACGACCCGCTCTCCATCAATGCGGATAGCCGATTCAAACGGCACAAGTGCGACAACCTGTCCCACTTTGCTCAGTGAGAAGACTTGCTTGAGGCAAAGGAATTCAGACTTGGCCCTTCAGGAGTTCAGACTTAGAATTTCAAAGGCATGCTCGGAGTATCGCTCGACCGATGTGAATCATCGCTAAGGTGGGTGGCTACGATGAATATGTCTTTGCTTAGCCTACACACTTAAATATACCGACGATACATGTTTGTCGCTAGGCGAAACACTTATTGCATGCTAATAAAAGTTAGCTCAACGCACCTAGAAAAGAGAATAATCCCATCTAGTATTACTTGTATAGAACATGGAAAATATATCTGCTGCTAGAGATAGAGATATACATATGCCTCAATAAATTTTGCGTTCATTGCACGAGTAGAGTTTTCCTCAGGCCAAGGTAGTATTATTATGCGAAATATCGAATTTGCAGTTCACTCAGTCTATGCCATAAGATAAAGCACTCCACTTGAATTTGTTCACTCTTGAGGCAGGTAAACTATCTAAATAGTCGTTAAGAGCCAAATAACGAAAACATGGAAAGACTACAGGACCATAAGGTCACCAAGGCAATACTCGAACTAGGGAATTACATTATGATAAATAAAGAAGAATAAAAAAATTGTTCGGGGTGGCTTGTAGCGGGTAATGGCCTACCGTGTCTATAACCATCGCCGCTTATGAACGTGAATGATAAGGTTTAAACAAGTAAAGATAGCCGTGCTAATGGCCTAGCACAGGTAAGACGGAATATCGTGTAGCGGGTAATGGCCTACATGTGCTATAACCATCGCCATCTTACCAGAACAAGAGTAATAAAGAAGAGACTTGCATGGTCACGGATAACTCGTATACAAGGTATATGGATTCCTAGGACGATCGACGGGGCACCGGGATCGTTACGGCTTAGGAGGAAGTGTGGGGTATTGCTTTCCCAGGGGTAGCTAAGTGTAGATATTCCGTTGGGGGCGACGCAATATCAGGTAGATGAGGCTTTCATAGTTCGCACCTAAGCTTGGTTACCTGAGTCTACCCGTAGGGTCCTTTATGGCTAAGCCAGTGACCACATGTTCATATAGATTAGAGTTAGGCTCGATTATGGTAATCTACGTGCGAGTCATTGCATTACATGAAATAAGTAATCTGAATAACCTGAGTAACATACTTGAATTTGAGTATAACATACTTGAATAATCTGAGTATCACCAATCTGAGTAATCTGAGTGTCTCGTTCACCTGAGTGAGAAATATGCTCGTAACACTTGTGTTTGCTTATGTGATCTTGATTTTATTATATATATATTCTTGCTTGGTAAACTTGGCTTACCTTGGTAGGAGAAGGACGGATGGTAAGTGTAAACCCCCTCAATTTATTCTGTAGATAGTTAGAGTGGACCAGGAAAAATTTTGATAGAAGATATTGAGGTTTAGAGTAAAGGATATTTACCTAGAATTTTAATCCAATTAATTTAAACCATTGGCACACCCTATCTTTGTCAAATTATTTGGAGCCCATTATCAGCCCATAAATTCTGTACAATTATTGTACTTCTGACTCAACTCGCCAAATTAGGCACTGGACTTTTTTGACTGTTAAAATCAACTTTTGTGTGCTCTAAATTAATTGCGCAACATTCCGAAAATCGTAACCCATATTTAATTCTGTGTCGGACACCTGTGTCGTTACCCTCAATTTTGGGGTACCAACTTAACCCGTTGAGCCGGACCAACTAAAGGGTCCAAGACTGACTCCAAGCTCCCACCATTTTTGGCCATTGCGTCATTTCCAGATTTTGACCCCGCGGGCCCCAATTAAATTAAATTCGCGGGACGCGTTATCTCTATTTAAATCGGAATTTACCAACTTTGTAAATTTCATTTTTATCCTAAATTAATCCCAATGCCCTTCAAATTAGACCCGCACCTAACGAGCAACACCCCCTAATCATGACAATTTTTAAATATATTTTTCTCCGTAAATTTTGCGTCATTTCATGTGTCCATGCAAATTCTCAAATTTACGGGGGCTTATTTGCAATTATTAAATTGTTGGCAACATCCCATTGGTCATGATTAATTGAGAGGGTCCCAAAATAGGGTCCCAATCTCAATTCCCTCATTCCTCATGAAGAAACTCTTCTTATCCATATTAAATCACAACCACCCATTCTACATAGGATGATCACAACCACTCATTCAAACCTACACACTCCCCTATAAAGTGACTCTCACACTCCACCCTCAATGAAACCAACCGGCCCTAATCCCAAAAATCTCTCTCTCTCCTCCTTCATTCATTTCCTCCATGCAAAGGAAGCCTCTCCTTCCTCCTACTTCACTTTCTTCTTCATCCTCTTTCATTTCTCTTCTTCCCCACTTCATAAATCCTCCTCCCAAGTGAAGCACTCCACTCCGGCCATTGCCCGACCACCGACCACCGACCATTCTCTGTTCGACCGTCGGTCGCCAACCCACGCCGGCCACCCCATGCTGCAGCCGAGCTGTCCGGCCGACGCCGGCACCCCGCTGCAGTCCGCGCAGCACTCTGCTGCAGCCCGCGGCCACCCCCCTCTGCTGCTCGTCAGCCACCCCCGTGCGTCCGCCACCCCGCTGCAGCCCGCGGCCACCCCAGCTGCAGCCGTGCGTCCCCCGCTTCCCGCTCCAGTCCCGCCGGCACGTCTCCCTCCGTCGGCCAGAGCCGTCCGACCACCATCAACACCATTACCACCACCATCAACACCATTACCACCACCACCTTAGCTTCTTCACCACCACCGTCGCCACCTTCTCCGGCCAACCGTCCCGCGGCGAGGTCGATTCTCCTCTCCCTCTCTCGTTTAAAATTTCAGATTATTACATATCATATTTAAGGGGTTGTTGTTTAGATATATGGAAATAAGATTGTTAGCTAGGGTTTTGGGTTTATATATGTGGATGTATAGTGTAAGGTGGTAAAGGAAATATGAGATTGATATATACAAATATTATTTTGAATGAGGATTATATATATACATATGGACTTATGATAACTAGGGTTGTGTTGCAATGTGGATGATATACATGATTAGTGTGGGTTTATATCGAGCTATGTGTTTAAGGTTTACATTGGTTGAGATAAAATGAGAATTTATGTGAATGTGGAATTTAAATGACTTGAGGATGGGTTTAATGAGGTTGACATGGTTTAATATTTATGTAGTATAGTGAGCATGTACCTTGTATTATAAAGTTGGTTTTGGATGTTGAAATTAGTGGAAATGAGGGGAATACAACTAGTGAGAAAATAAATACGATATTGGGCATGTGACGATGATTGAATAGGGTGATCAAAGACTTGGGGATTCGACTTGTAGTATGTCAGAGAAATATATTTGTGTTAAGGTGCATTGTGGATTAGGAATGTTTCCTACATGAAGTATTACAATTTAATCAAGTTATGGATTCGAGGAAAAGTGAGTGTTTGACCTTTAAATAAATAATCGGGGTCTATGGTACATGATGGAAATTGTAGATTTAATTATGGAGAATTAAATTGAGGAGAGTGTACAGATGACTAGTTGAATTGCTGTATTGTACCGATAGTCAACGGTGGTCAACCCCCCTAGTGACTTGTCCCTGTGAGTCATATTTGAGACTGAGTCTGGGAGTAGATGTGTGTAGCACACCTGCCTGTCCTAAGTGGTTTATTGATTCTGGTTTGTATCTCTTCACTAGGTATTGCGGGACCTGAGGACTTGGACGCAGTACCCGATCCCCGTCATCAGCAGCCGCATGCAGGCAAGTGTACCTTGCCACCCTGTATTTCAGTTTACAGATATTTATTGTTTTGTATGTACATCGTGCACGTAGTTATGTTGACGTTCGGTACTTCGCGTCCGGTTCACAGCCGGGTGAAGACGTACGTCGTAGCATCCTAGGAAGATTATCGGATGATTCGTAGTATCTCGATATACGTACCTGAGTTTATCGACACCTCAGGACACACTCATATACTGTGATCATGCCAGATTTCTGTATCCTGATACTGACATCATGACCAGAGGCTGGGACGACCTTAGGGTCGCATCTGTTGAGTTATTTCCTTGTGTCGAGACTGTAGTTAGAGGTTCAGGTTCAACACACAATCGTTGACCGCTTGGGAAGGGGAAGACAGTTACTAGACGTTTGGGCTACTATGCACGCGCTTATATATGTATATCTAGTGATCCTGTTTCATAGTGTAGTGGTAACACCCGTGTGTCTCTGTGCTCGGAGCTACGGTACGACCCGTGTGTCTCTGTGTTCGGAGCTGCAGTTTTATTTTGGACAGCCCACGCGTCGAACATTGTCTTTAAACTGTGTCGCACTAGTTGGTTATGATAGAGTACCCTGTCGTGCACTTGTACTTTCTGTTTACTTGGCATGCTATATTTCTGTACCTTGTTACGTCCCTCTGAGGACCTGGTTTCCTGCCAGTTTTGCAGCATAGACGATTACGGAGCACTTGGAGATACTGATGGAGTGGCATATCTTGCGAGCATGGTACCAGGTACTCATATTATATCTACCGGCATTATGGTTATTTTACATTGTTTGTTTCATCTGCTGTTGTAGCCTAGTTTTTATAGACTCATACTTCTTCTCGAGTCTATTCGAGTTAGTGTGTTATTGGGCGGCCGACTCTAGCACATATAGCCTTTTCTTGTATACTGTTGTACATTATGGATTGAGACATAGAGGTTTACATTTATGAATATCTAGATAGTGCCCTTTATATTACAGCTTATACGTATTCGAGTCAGACCAGAGTCTGGTCGAATGCGTAGCTGGCGTGTCACGTATTCCTGGTCCTACGTATTTTGGGACTGGGGCGTGACAGTAAGTTAGTAAGTTTTATCGTTTTACTCTTATATCGCACGACGCACTATAACACGAGATATGTTTTATATCATATGCCATAAAACTGATCCTATGGCAAAACTAGATAGGCAACTTACTAGATTATGCACGAAACTAATATAATTTGTTTAGATTTGTTGTGCGGGCGAGAAACCTTCCCACCAGTGCATTCAATGTACTGATAACCCACCAGGTTGCTTGCAGGGTACAGGAGAACCTCGATCGGTACGGAGTTTTTTCTCGTACGTGTTAAGGAACGGAGCTAACTCTGGAGCCTTGGAGCATTTCGTCTGAAGTTGAAGCAAATATACAGGATATTATGTTGGAACATCGCCTATGTATTATTCCATGTTGTAAGTCGCTTGGCACGCCTATATTGTTTCGAGTGAGAGAGAGCTTGAGTGACTTGTAATCTCGGCCTAGCACCGCTTGTAACATCATTTCAATATTAATAAAGAGCTTATTTTTATTTCATACTTGTGTTCATTCAATGCTTCCGCTATGACGATCTTGTGAACTAGTTATCGAACGACCGTTTACTCGTGTCGTTCAAATATCTGTTGTATTGGAGACTATCTGTCCGATTATATGGCTTAGTCATTTTATCGCATGTTCGGACCATGGCCTTGTGCGGGTGCAGCTTTTGCTCGAGCGACATCACATCATGATGGGAATGATCGTCCAGCGTGAGTGCTGGTGTGGTGATTCATGCCCAGTAGGGACGAACGATCCTGCCAGAGATCGAGGCGTGACACACTGCATCCTCTATCTGTCACATGTAATATATATACACTTATCAGTGATCACTGGCCATATGATGACCAAGACACCTTCTATGCAACTGAACATTATAGTTCATATTCCTCTGCCTATACACACTTAATGACCTGCCATACTCGAGCCCATCATGCTAACTACAGTCATTACTGAGCTGTGTGTTCAGACTACACCGTTATCCATAAACTCCTACACTAACACTGGATCACAAACCTCACAGTTTGTCATGCCCCGCTTCCAGAATACTGGATAAATACGAAAACTGACATGGCCAACCATACCTTGCAGAATAACGAAGCCGCAATGTGCTAAGGTTGTCTAGAAGACAAATGGGTAGACTCTAGCATGCTATGACATTCTAAGGCCGACAAATCCTAGTATATCAATCCATTAACAATAATTTCAAGAATATATCACACATGAATGTAAAGAGGCATCCCAAAATGCATACCATATATAATCAAGAAGCTAGTGAATACAAAATGCTGCACTAGCAGAGTATAATTATACATGATCAAATATATCTGCCCTGGTCTAATATATACATCATGTTGACTGTAGTCTCAAAAATATAAGGAGCTAAATCTGCCTCCTTGCTGACACCATAAATCAAGAAATCAAAACGAGGGATGAAAGAAGAAAAACCACTTGCAAGCTTTGGCCGTAGTCCTACGAGTATGAGCCATCTTGCTGGAACTACGGTGGATCATGTGTCTTCTCAGGATAATCTGGCCAAACAAAACCAGTATGGTCAGAACCCCAAGCAACAAGTACCACAAAGGAGCTCAAGGTGTTAACCAAAACCACAATCAGCAAAAATAAGAGACAAACGAATAACTAAATAAATGCAGGTCGAGCTTCGTACGGTACCAATATACTTGTCTCGATAAAATAACTATAAGGACTGGTGCACTGATAATAAACTAACTATAAAGAATGATAAGGGACGAGCGGCAAGAGGGCATAGGAACTACTCTGGATTTGGACCCCAATCCTTAAACCAAACAAGGACCGGGGTTGCAGACCTTCACACGAACAGAACTTTGTACTCTAACCACGCGCCGAAAGAAAATAGAATATAACAGGACGAGCTTGTCAGACAAGGCAAACAACATATCACGGCCAAACATACCTACGGATTATTGTAATTAACTAACTAGGGTTATCACAAACCTATTTACTAACAAATAGATGTTTTGAAGAATATTGCTACCACCGGCACTGTCGTCAACCCGGATAGCCAAGGGTACGCTAGTCTAGTACTTATATTGTACATCACAAACAATGATGAATAAAGAACTAAAGCAGATAACGGATAGCATAACACAACCTAACGTAGTCATAAACTGGTTTTTGAAAATATAAATAAATTTTGTAAATAAGATTGGTTTTGAAAACATGAAGAGATTTTATAAATGAAATTGGTTTTGTAAACATAAAGAGGTTTTGTAAACATGAAGAGATTTTGTATACATAAACTAGTTTGTAAACATAACTTATTTGTAAATTATCTTGTAACATAAACAGAAACATAACTGGAACATATACTGGAATGCATATACTAAAATATATAATGTTATGAACCGTGGCTCAATAACAATAACTTGTAGCCCTGCAGCACACGTAAACTTGGCCAGTCATGGAGCCCTTGCCTAGCAGGGTTGGTCCATGCTGCATGGGGCCCTTGGAGACTGGGGTAGCCGGTAGCTCAATATCCATCCATCCCAATGATCTAGGTGAGTCTTGTCTTGTCTAATCAATACCAAATTTAATACAATTTTTTGAGTCGTGGATACTTGAGAATCTTTCTAAAATGACGAGTTACGAATACGAGCTATGCACGAGTTATCACTGGCGAACTTATCGTATCCGCGACACGCGATACGTTGGGCAATACTCACACTCTATTGCCCGATGCTGAATGCAATAGATTAGCATACACAATAATTTTTACGGTAACGTGACGATCAAAACCATGTGTTAATATATAAGAGCACAACATCCAATTATATAATACAAAAAGAAACATCCCAAGGAAAAATTGAAGGAGAGCATGATAAAACCAGGCGCATGGAAATGTTGGTCGCATAAGCGACTAGGACGCATGCAGGGAATGCTTGACGCAGGAAATGCATGGCGCATGCAGGACACATGGATGCATGATGTATGTAGGTCGCATGCAGGACGCATGGAGGCAGGGCACATGCAGGACGCGTGGATGCATGGCACATGCAAATCAGTCATGTGTCCAACAAGATGGGCTCATGCTGGAAGAGGGCGCATGGAGCTGGGCGCATAGAACTCCATCGTCCCAAAACAGCACTAACTCAATGGAAAAAGTTCCAAAAAATTCGAAAAATTATTTTCTTCATAAAATCTTCATTTTAACTCTGAATCCAATGATTCAAAAACCAAATTGCACGAAATGAAAAGCTCTATCATATAGAACAAGTAGTTTTTGAAAACACCAAGTTTTAATAGATCAAAAGCAAAAAAAACTCATAGAACCCAAAAAAATACTCTAACTTTGAAACTCAGATATACTTAAAACCATACATCGAAATCAAAAACTCCAATAACAAAAATTAAAGAGGACATCAAGAAGAATATTTCTCATCAAACATATTTTAATTACTATATATATGAAAAAATCTAAAAAATACATGGTTTTACCACTTTGAGCAAGATGTACTTGCCTTGGTGGACTAACAAACATCTTCCTATAACCAAGTCTAGGGCTAGGGCTTTGGTCGGCCAAGGGGAGGAGCAAGAAGGAAGAAGAAAAGAAAGAAATGAAGTAAAAATGAAGAAGAATGAGAGAGGAAAGAGAAAACACTCATGCATATACTAAGGGAAAAAGGGAGATGGTTTAGTCATGGGTTCAACCAAAATGAACCAACCGAAGTATCCATTCTACATGCGGGTCCTAAATCGGGTCTATGGTAATGCCAATGGGTATTCTACGGGTCTCGGGTAGTCTCTTTAGACAACAGAAATAAATACAAATGACAGAAAGCATCATGCAATTACAGCAAAAATACATTATCAAAAAATAAATTAAAATATCAGAAATTCAAGAAATATCAAATCTGGAAATGGGTGTGACACAGTCTTCCCCCTCAATTCTCTCCTTAATGCTACCTGAGCACCACTCAAGTAAAGGCAATATAACAAACACTTAGAGCTCATAGCTCAAGATACTCAAGTTACTTCATGATACGCCCTCAAAACACCTTAATACTCCAATATAATTACTATGAATCATTACCAATATATAAGTTATGATATTAATATAATTAGAATAGTGAAATAAAATACAAACAATGAAGAACCACTATAAATTGGACAAAAACCCTAAATACACCCAAATTACCGACACGTATCATGGTGTATCGTGATACTGCCACATGTATTCAATTGTGGACACGAGAATACCAACACCTAATCGATTAGACCTCAATAGACTCACTAGGACATATGACATACACTTGGTGTCCCAAATTCAAATTTTTTCCAATTTGATCACAAAAGTTAATGTAACTATCACAATATAGCTCATATGAACTCAGTTCTTCCTCCAATGGGTAGTCCTTAGCCATTGAAGGATTTCTAAGGGTTTAATACCATAAATAAACTATAAAATTGAAGGGAAATGGGGATTATACCTATTGAGAGTCAAATCTCAATGAAACTCCTCCGGGTGGACAAGAAATGGACACAAGCTCCTAGAATCTACTCTCCAAGTAGTGCTCCTTGCAATCCAGGCTCCTAGGTTTCCTTGATGATGAATATGAGTAGAAAATGAGAAAAAATAGAAAAAAATTGGTGGAGGTTTTGTCTCAATTTGGGAAAGAATAATTTGGGATGAAATGAGGTGATTAATGAATGAAGAGAGAGAGAGAGAGAGAGAGAGAGAGAGAGAGAGAGACTCTTCTCTCTCAATATAGGGCCGGCCACCCCTATGCCTCTTTTGACAATGTACAAGGTCCAATTTGTCCCTATTAATGTCATGAAGGGTTTAGCTAATTAAGGGGCTAACTAAGGAGAATGTTCTAATCTTAATGAAAGGGATAATACTCTATTCATTCTCTTTAAACTAATGAGTCAACCATGACTAACTAATTTAATTGAATCAATGGGTCAAGTCAAGTCTAGTTAGGTCCACTTGGACTCACTAGTACTAAGTCTAACTAATGGACTACACACTAGCTATATATATATATATATATATATATATATATATATAGTATGAAATGACAAAAATATTCCTCTTTGAAAATATTTCGACGAGCTCAATAATAACTTAGGCCAGCTCGTTGGTCTCCACCCAATAATGGTGTCATCAAGATTAATGTAGACAGAGCTACATCTTCATCTTCCATTGTTGCAGCTGCAGTGGCAAGGGATTCTCAAGGTCAATTTATTAGTGCTTTTATCATGGTATTCGAACAACTTCCTTGTCTTCGCAATCCAGGCATGCAAGCTGAAGTCTATAATATCTTGCCTAGGGCAAATGTATCTTGAACTATTCTTAATGCTTAAATGATTAACTTCCCTTAAAAATAATAATAATAATAATAATAATGTGTTATAATTATGCCCATAATAATAATAATAATAATAATGATGATGATGATGATGATGATGTGTTATAATTATATGGCATGGCATCTTTAAAAAATTATACATCACTAATAAATAATTTATTCTAATTATTAAAATTATCATTCCTACCCACCTTTTGTGTAAATTTATAAATATTCGCTATCGTTTCTTTTTTATTCAGGGTTGAAGTTAAGTTTGATATTCTTTGGGGTTTTTTTTTTAATTACAAGTATTATGCCTACTAGTCACCTTTACGTGCGTTGCATGTAAAAAAAAATACTATACTATTGTTAATAATTAAATAAAAATTAAGATTATATTGAAATACTTTAAATATGATTTGAATAAATTCTAATTAGGATTTATTATAGATATTTTTTTAAATTTTTGATATATATTTAGTTAGATAATACCATGTACTAAATTTAATATAATTTGAATATTGAATATATTTTACGATTTATTATAAGTTAATGTAGTTAGAAGGATTTATATTTTTAATTTTAACTACGTGAGAAGGTACATATATGGTAAAAAAATATTTCTTTTTTTTTATTTGGTAGAGGATATACATACGGCTTTGACAACTCATTTATAAGCCGTTTCAAAGCCACATTATAAGAGTAGAGATTGAAAATTTTCCTCCAAATTATATATATAATATGAAGTAAAAAATATGACTAATTAGTATCTATATCCTGGATTTTATACCAATTTAGAGTTTTAAGTCTTGACATGTCGAATGAAAATTTTGGACCATGAATTTTTATTCTTCATTATACCATAAATATGAGTACAAGGACACCAACCAACACATCTTCCATCTTACATAATATAATGTGGCTTCAAAACGGCTCAAAAGTGAGCCGTCTAAGCCGTATGTATATCATCATCAATTAATTAATTTTTAAAAATTAATATTACGTAAAAAAAATTTGTTGAAAGAAGTTAAATTTGTTATCAATAATACTACAAATATTCGAACTCAACAACCAGAGAGAATACCTCTCACCTTAACCACATAAGTTAGAAGAGATTTTTGTTTATAATTAGATAATATTACATACCTAACCGCTTCAAGACTCTTTATAAAAAGTAAAAATATATCCATAACTATTTATAATTAAAATATAATCAAATATATTATAAGTTCTAATTAAAATGTAAAAATATATATAATAAATTTTAATTTAAAAATATTTATATATTTAAACAAGTTTATATTAATTTTAAAAGAAAAAAAAAATATTTTACGTGTGAATTGACTAGTGTTTAAAATACTAATGACTTCAACGCTAATGCCCCTGGATTCTTATTCTTCATTATTCTAAGGACTTAAATTGGTAGCTGGAATTTAATTCAGGGTCTAAACCATAATTAGTCCTAAAAAGTATTTGTTTACTCGAGTCACGTTACCCGGATACGAAAGGGAAGCTTCTCAATCATCTAGAAATTGAAGAATGGTCATCGTTTTGATATGATATTTTTTGTATTTTAATACTTCATGACTGGACTTTATATATACACTGATTTGACCAAGACAGACTCCAAAGTCACACTTGCTCTGACCCAGTTGGCATTCTAGAAGGATCATTTACTTCGGTCACTGCCACTGGGTCCACTACGAAGCGTCCAAAACTCTAAAGTGGGTCCCACCATCATTTTCATTTGCCTAGTTGGCGATAGGTAATAGGAAGGAGATGCTGTTTGCTGTGCGTCGTGAGTCAGCAAATTTTCGCCGCCTAAGAACGTGGAGTAAAAGAGCACTCGGTTGGTGAGAAGTAGGGGTTAGGGGTCATTCAGTTTTTGATGGATTGTGGCAGGGCTTCTGTTGCTTACGATAGGGTTTGTCGGAATGAATACGGTTAAAAAAAAATAAAAAAATTTAACTTAGTTTTTAATTCGGTAGAAAAGATATATAAAAAAAAGTTTTGGATGAAAAATTGAACCCAACCTAATTTTTTAAATTTATTTTTGCGATATTCTTAGTAATGTTCGAATCTTTGTACATGTTGTGTGTTTTTTTGGACTCATTGTCCTCCAACTCCTATTATTTTTATAAATTGATGGAATGATACGCGTCGACCTCGATTCGAATCCGGATAGTTGGGACAGGAGCTTCCTACCTCAGCCATTAGGTTAAAGATTATTGGCACCAATAAATTCTTACTCGGTTTTGTTTTTGAATTGTTCTAAAGGTGAAAATCAAATTAGACTTATGCAATTATTTAAATACTCTCAAATTTATACATATTTTATGATAAAAATATGTATTATTTTGTATATTTTTAAAGTAACAATTATATGTATATGTTTTAAAGTACAACTTTGGACCCAACTTTAAAATACTACGAACGTGTGTATAAAAATTATATTATTTTAATATAAATTAACAAAACGATTAACTTTGGATCTGATCTATTAAATAATAAAAATAGTCCAACCAAACAAACTGAATAAACCGAATCGATTATCGGATTGATTTGGATTCAGTTATGATTATCGGTTTGATTTCAGTTTTAGATTTTTAGAAGTTTAATTTATTCAGTTTTAATTATTTCGATTCGGTTGAAATCGAACAAGTCGAACGCTCACTGCTAGTGAGAAGGCCATCGTCCAACATTAGAATTGTGCCTTGTATGAAAATTACAATAGGTTTTCTATAGAAACCAGTCCGTTAAATTTATAATAATATTGTTTTAATTAATACTTTTTATTTTGGTTCTCAATATCATCTAAGTTTTTGTTCTTTTTCCTAACCTTCTATATAGATAATCATATTTTTTTAGATTTAACTTTATTGTATACTTTGTTAATTTTTACTACTTTATATATCTTTCATTCTTTATAGACAATATTTTTTTATATAATTATATATAACGGGATAAGTTGTGGGGAATTGCGGGGGGGGGGACCACTCGCCAACTCAGTTGGCGAGTTGCTGACTTGGCGAGGGGCTCGCCAACTGAGTTGGCGGGGCACCCTCTTCGAGGGCCCGTTGGCGAGCCACATGCTGAGTTGGCTTAAACCCGTTGCACAACGCTCGTTTGCTCGCCAACTGAGTTGGCGAATAAGGATCCGTTTCACAACGGCTATTAACAACAACGGCTATTACAATCTCCCTCTATAAATTACCTATCTCAACCCATTCATCTCACACTCAATCTACTTCCTCTATTTTCTCTCTTCCCTCTAGCAAAGTCTCCAACACTCTCTCTGTCTCTCTGCCCGCAGCTAAAGTTCATTTGAGATTTTCTGTAGCCAAAGTTCTCAACCGTCATGGATCGTAGCGTAAGAATTGTATGCTCGCACGGCGGTACAGTAAATGGGTTAAATTACGAAGAAGGAGAAAGTATTATTTTTTCAACTTATCCGAATATTAGTTTTGAAAATATACGTAATCATATTATTGAACGTTGTTCTATTCATTATGATTTTATTTTGAAGTCTATTTTTGGTTCTAATTGTTTTTTGATAGATAGTGAAGATGCATGGAATTATATTCTTGAGATTAATTCACAATCACGGTATATAAAAATATATGTTATTAAAGTAGCAGCAACCTTAGATAGTAGAAATAATGAATATTTTTCTGAATATCAGCATGTTACTTCAGGTGCTAGTTCTTCTCAACAAATAGTTTCATTTATCCAAGAAGGTCATTCATCAGATGAATCTAACCATGATGATGATAGTGACAACGACGAAGGAAATAGTGATGATTTAGTTGAAAATATAGATTATAGGGTAGATGATGATGTTGTAAAAGCTATCACTGATGAATTATTTAAGGGACAATTATTTCCTAGTCGTTCTCACTTTAGAAGCTTTATCAGTAATTTAGCAATTAAATATAATTTTAGTTGTTCAGCTAGTGATATGAATAATGCTCGTGGAATTATATATAGTTGTGATCAACCGAATTGTAATTGGAGAGTATATGTCAAATCTATTGGAAATGGCGATATAGTTAAAGTTAGTACATTAGAAAATCGTCATTCTTGTTTGGGAAGACTTAGTACAGGACGTCATCGACTAGCTACCGCTTCATGGATTAAGACCATGATAATTGACATTATTAGAGATAATCAGTCATACAGTCCATCACAAATTGTTAAAGATATATATAGGGAGCACCGTATACAAGTTAGTTATTCCAAAGCATGGAGGGCCCGAGAGACAGCATTAGCTGAAATTAATGGTAGTTATGATGAGGCATACGCTAGTCTTGAGGAGTATTGTTATAGAATTATGGAGACAAATCCAGGTAGTACATGTTTTATTAAAACTACCGAAAACAATAGCTTCCAACGAATTTTTATTTGTTTTAAAGCATGTATTGATGGATTTTTAAGTGGATGTTTACCAATTATTAGTACTGATGCTACATTTCTTTCGTCAAAATATCAAGGTATCTTATTTATTGCTTGTGCTCACGATCCTAACTATCAATTATATCCTATAGCTTATGCTGTTGCTGAAGGTGAGAATAGTGATTCTTGGTCTTGGTTTTTAAATTCTCTTAAAATATCTTTTGAAAGTTGTTTTAATGATTGGAGTTCAATTTCATTTATATCTGACAAGCAAAAGGGTTTAATAAATGATGTTCGTGCTATTTTTCCTGCATCTTCTCATTTTTTTTGTATTCAACATTTTAAACAAAACATGAAAAAAGTTACAAAAGAACCAGTATTTCAATGCTTGTTAGACTCGCTTGCTAGATCATATAATAAAACGGATGCAGAGAGTGTGTTTGATATAATTAAAGCCGAGAACATAGTGTTGTACGATTGGCTTCTTGGTGTAAACGATGAAAGTCGTCGATTTGAACATTGGATAACAGCGTATGCTAGTTGTCCTAGATTAGATATTAACACTTCTAATCTTGCTGAATGTTTCAACAGCTGGATTAAGAAATTACGAGATAAGCCAATAACAACACTTCTCGATGGTATTAGAGCCAAGATTATTATACTTCATGACAATCGTAGAAAGTTTGCTGAAAATGTTGACACAGATTATTGTCCGAAGATGTTAAAAAATATGGCTTCTATTATCAAAGAGAAGAACCACCTAGAAATATTAGCTATTGATAGTTATAGGTTTGAAATAATAGACCGGGCAACAAGTAGAACCTATATTGTTAATATAACTGACAGATCTTGTACATGTTTAAGATAGTACCATACTTATATACCATGTATACATGCATGTTTTGTTTGTAGATATTGCAATATTAGTATTGATAGTTTTTATCCTGCAGTATTTTCGACGGCTACCTTGAGTAGTGTATACGCGCAAAATATGGAGCCAATTCCAGTTCCCTACGAGATCCAAGGTCCTTTGGTAAGAGGACAAATTGGGGTGCCAGATGTAAGACGCAAAGCCGGAAGACCAAAGAAGAACCGCATAAAACCCCGGGAATCATCGACAAGAGATCTACGATGCAGTAATTGTGGTGCTATGGGACACAACCGAAGAAGATGTACTAGTCAACCGAGAGAGTAAAATGTAATTGTTCAATACCCAAAAATTTATATAAAAATCCATTACAAATCATACAAAAATTACAATAATACAATGTTTACAATTTTCTACTATTCCTCGTCCTGGTCTTGTTGAGTTTGGGTAGGCAGCGGTGCTGAGGGAGTCGAAAAAAATTGTGTGAATATCTGGTAGCTTTCATCTCCAGCAGTCTCGTAACTCGGTCCGGCTCCAGGAGTCTCGTAACTCGGTCCCGCTCCAGCACTCTCGTAAGTCGGGTAGGCTCCAGCATACTGGTAACTCGGGCCCGCTCCAGGATACTGGTAACTCGGGGTCGCTCCAGCATACTGGTAACTCGGTCCCGCTCCAGCAGTATCCCGTCGACGACGACGAGAGTGTCTCTGTCGTACTAAGCCGGTCGGATAGTCCGGTGGAAGACGGGATTGTACCGGAGGCATTTCCGGTTCCGGTCCAATACCCAGATGCCGAACACGAGTAACAAGCTCCCCCATAAGACGACGAGTCACATGTTCCTCCATATGAGGTTGTTGTAAATGCTGCTCGTATACCCCACTCTGAAATTTGAAACATGTAAATTAAAATATTTATCATATCTATATATATGTATTTTTTAAAGTATAATGAAGTTAAAGTATAATGAAGTCATACCAAATCATTCATTCCATCAATAAAAGCACGCATAGTAGAATCGTCTAGGGATCTAGTCTTGAACCTGGGCTCCTCATAGTGGTATACTCGGTTGCTCATTAGAGGGCATCCCCACCATTGTCTGTAGTCCAGGCTACCTATGTCTGCAAAATATAAACAAAATTTTAGCAAACTATTTACACTAAATCAATACGAATAATGAGTAACTTATAACTTACATTCCTCACGAGAATTTAGTCTAGGAGACATGTCCCTCACACTATAATTCTCGAACCGATTATTTCAGTCAGCAACGAGACCAATGATTCGTTGGAATGCATTTGATGTCTGATAACCGACTGTCGGTGGACCATCGGGAATTATTGGGGCCATTCCGAATTGCCGAAGAACACGGTCTGCCGGATGGTACATGGTGAACCGATCATATATAATATGACATCTGTGTAAACTAAATACATAGGATGTCATCTTGATTTCTGGAGCATCGGGTTCACATATGTACGGTAACCAGGTTACCTATTTAAAGATATTTTAAGAGATTAGATGTGATGTTTATCAAATTGGCATCTACGATCAAAACTTCAATAATTTAAAGATATTTATTGCATATTTAAAAATTACCTCATTAGACCGCAGTGTATCAAATTGGCTTCGATATAGTGATACAGTCCTGTATTGGTAGTGTTGATAATCCACTACATCTGTAGGCCAGCGCATAGCAACTGGAAATACTCCATCACCACTGAGAACGCTGGTAACAGGCCTACCAATATAGAAGTGCTCGTAGGACCAGAACTATAAAACAAAAATATGACATTAGTACAAACATAATTTGCGTATAAAATTACTCTAACTTTTTAGGGTCTTTCATTCATACCTGTATCAGTGAAATACATCCACAAATACTCTTGCGATTGCATCTCACAAATTCTGTCAAATTGGCGTATAAAAACGCAAGAGTAGCAGCTCTCCACGCGTGCTCAGTAGGTTTGGTCAGATCATCCAAGAATGGTAAAAGCTGCACATTTACCATATTTCCCGATGCATCGGGAAATAAAATTGCACCACATAAACAGAGCAGATAGGCTCTAGTGCAACGAATGACCTGGATTTATTAAGTGTTAAACAAATTTATTAAATTGTACCACTAAATTAAGTAATAAACAAATTTACTAAAAAAAAACATACCCGATTTTCATCTACATCAACCACCCCATCAATAGTTTGATGTAGGTCTATAAAGTTGCCACGGAGCCATAAAAATTTCACATAATTGCCGTCTTTTAGACCTGGAGGAGGGCTAACACCAAGATAACTCCGAATCAGATCAGATCCCTTTAAGTGCGGATCAAAATATATAGCGTTACCTTTAATAGGTAACCCTAGTATATTCGCCACATCAAAAAGGGTGATCGTCATCTCGCCGAATGGGAGTTGAAAAGTGTTGCGTTCTGGCCACCAACGCTCCGCAAGGCTTACAACTAAATGAAGATCGTGAATTAAATATCTAACACGATCTATATAGTGGAATCCAAAGTATTCCACCAAAGCCTTTTGAGCTGGATTAAGCTCCCACGTACGATAATTCCTTTCAGCCCGCCAATGTACGTGGATCCGGGTTCGTAAAGCATTATCATGGTCGTATAACTATAAAAATTATATGCATTAATAAAGTAAACATAGGCATTCTAAAAAATATATACATTAATAAAGTTAGCAACTTGTAATTTCAAAAAATACCTCGCCAGTAAAAATCTGAGTAGAAATGTGCTCTTCACGTTGCTTAAGAATAAGCTCGGTAGTCGGTCCGCCAGGAATACGACCGTCATTGCGGGTAGCCATCGCCAGTAAATATCAAGAGGAGGAGTTTGGTGTAAGGAAGGTTTGGGGTAGGAGGAGAATGAGAATGAGAATGAGAATGAGAATGTTGTGAGAGGAGTGTTGGGTGGGGGGGTGTTTATAGGAGGAGAATTATAGCCGTTTGGATTATAGCCGTTGGCTAACGGCATGCAACGTTATGCGGCTCGCCAACTGAGTTGGCGAGCGGGCCCTCGAAGAGGGTGCCCCGCCAACTCAGTTGGCGAGCCCCTCGCCAACTCAGCAACTCGCCAACTGAGTTGGCGAGTGGTCCCCCCCCCCCGCAAATCCCCCAAACTTATCCCGTTATATATAATTATATAAAAAAATATTACTTAAATTGAAAAAATCCGTAAAAAAAAGTTTTGGATGAAAAATTGAACCCAACCTAATTTTTTAAATTTATTTTTGCGATATTCTTAGTAATGTTCGAATCTTTGTACATGTTGTGTGTTTTTTTGGACTCATTGTCCTCCAACTCCTATTATTTTTATAAATTGATGGAATAATACGCGTCGACCTCGATTCGAATCCGGATAGTTGGGACAGGAGCTTCCTACCTCAGCCATTAGGTTAAAGATTATTGGCACCAATAAATTCTTACTCGGTTTTGTTTTTGAATTGTTCTAAAGGTGAAAATCAAATTAGACTTATGCAATTATTTAAATACTCTCAAATTTATACATATTTTATGATAAAAATATGTATTATTTTGTATATTTTTAAAGTAACAATTATATGTATATGTTTTAAAGTACAACTTTGGACCCAACTTTAAAATACTACGAACGTGTGTATAAAAATTATATTATTTTAATATAAATTAACAAAACGATTAACTTTGGATCTGATCTATTAAATAATAAAAATAGTCCAACCAAACAAACTGAATAAACCGAATCGATTATCGGATTGATTTGGATTCAGTTATGATTATCGGTTTGATTTCAGTTTTAGATTTTTAGAAGTTTAATTTATTCAGTTTTAATTATTTCGATTCGGTTGAAATCGAACAAGTCGAACGCTCACTGCTAGTGAGAAGGCCATCGTCCAACATTAGAATTGTGCCTTGTATGAAAATTACAATAGGTTTTCTATAGAAACCAGTCCGTTAAATTTATAATAATATTGTTTTAATTAATACTTTTTATTTTGGTTCTCAATATCATCTAAGTTTTTGTTCTTTTTCCTAACCTTCTATATAGATAATCATATTTTTTAAGATTTAACTTTATTGTATACTTTGTTAATTTTTACTACTTTATATATCTTTCATTCTTTATAGACAAATTTTTTTCAAATCTTTTAAACTTGCTCGTTTCACCACCAACTTGTTTTTAAGGTCCAACAATTGTCTTATGACTCTTCTATAATAACTTTTACTACTCTCTTGATACACTTGTCATATTATACCACATAAAATTTTAATTCATTTTTATGCTTCATCTTCCTTCATTTATTGTCTTATCCTTAATGTTTATTAGGTTATCTCATTTAAAGTTTAACTACTTAGTTTTTGATCTCTTCCTCACCCTATTATTTATTTACCATTTTCTAAGACTAATGTCAAAGACCATCAACCTATGCCGAGGGGTTAGGCTCTTTTCTAATATAATTTTACAATCTTTGCATGCTAGTTTATAAAATTTTAATAAAATATCAATATCTTTTTTTACTCATATTGGATCGGCTCATTTTCATTTCTCATCATAAAATAAATATTTACTATTATAATATTATATCAAATTTCATATAACCTCTAAATAAAACATAAGAGTTCGTCTAGTTTAGTGTTTTCTAATTTACCAACGAGATATTAAGGAGACATTTCGTACTCGAATTTTTTTATTATTCTCACACAAATTTAGGGTGGATAACATAATTTCTTTTAGATTATAAAATTTTATTTTGGGAATAAAAAATATTCGGATAAACAATTGATCCATAAAATATGAAAATTATATTCATTAAGAATATGTGGGTATTTTTTGCCCAGACTTTTTTGTTGTTGATGTAGTTTTTTAATCTACTTTTTAAATTATTTTTTCTAATTTTTAATAATTTGTTTTTTTAGTTTTTATATATTTTTATATGGATAAGTTTATTAGAAATTTGTCCAAGAATATTTATATATTCACGAAATATAATTTTTTACTAAATTTAATTATAGAAAACTTGATTACAAAAGATATAATTATCGACCATATACTTACTTCACCTACGAAACATCTCCTAAGACTCAAGGTGTATAATGGGTCGGACAGCCCGAAATTTGATTCGGGCTGGGTCCGGTCAACGCCGGTCTGGGCCACCCCAGACCCGGTCAACAGACTGGTCCGGCTCAGCCCACAAACAAAATCGGTCTGGGTTGGGTCCTTATTTTCGATCCGTTTGAGACTCGTCTCACTATTTTTGTATTCGTATCAAAGATACGTGTATATTTATGGTTATTTTTTGCCTTTCCTAATTCTCTTTTAGATGTTTTCATGAATATTATTTAGAGGCATTCTATTGACCATTGGGTTCTTGGTTTTGTTTGTGTGGTATAGATTAGCTTAAAGTTGTGGCATTGATTGACTAGCATCCAATGGTCACCCTTAACCCAAACCCACATATATAACACATTCACTTTCTCTCCCTTCTTCATTCTTCTACTTTTCTTCTCTTTTCATTTTCTTCTTTCCTCTCCTCTCCTATCGAGAGCTAGACCTAAGACTTGGCTGTAGGTTTTGTGTCACGCCCCGATCTCCCACAGGTTCGACCGTCCCCGCTGAATGCGAATCACCGTGCCAGCGCTCCCGCAGGACGATCGTTACCATCAGAACGTGATATCGCGCGAGCACAAGTTACGCCCACGCAAGGCCAGGTCCAAACATACGATGAAATAACTAAGCCACATAGTAGAACAAATAGTCTCCAGTGCAGCGAAAGGTTGAACTACACAAGTAAATGGCCGTTCGATAACTGTTTCACAAATTCAATATAGCGGAAGCATAGAATGAACACAAGTGTGGATACAAAAATAAGCTCTTTATTAATATTGAATATGTATTACAAGTGGCGCTAGGCCGATATTACAAGTAGCTCAAACTCTCTCTCGAAATAATAAAAGCATGCCAAGCGGCTTATAACACGGAACTCCATGCTCGCACATGTGTTATGCCCGGATTAGGACAATTACCACAGGGGAGCGTTGGCGCGGTGATTCGCATTCAGCAGGGACGATCGAACCTGTGGGAGATGGGGACGTGACATTTTGGACCATGGTAGTAGTGGTAGTAGTGGGTTTAGGCAAGTACATCTTGCCAACCATGAAGAACTTACACTTTTGCATATATTTAGTTTTCTTGCATTTTATTGGTCTATGTTTTGCTCTATGAGTTTCTTTACATATTTACTTCTTAGCATCTTTGATTTTGATGGCTTGAATATAGTATATCTATATTTCTAAGTTAGGATTTTATGAATTTTATGGATTTGATCTCTTAAAACTTGTAAATTCTGAAAACCAATTATCTCATATTGTGGAGAATTAAATTTTATTCAAATTTGGCTTTTCAAACGTCGAATTTCGAGTTAAAATAAAGTTTTTATGCCAAAACAAGTTTTAGAATTTTCATGTTGGCTGAGGAAGAAGAACAATGTTGGCGTGAAAAATTATGCAGAAGTCCCTAGAGTAAAACTACACAGAACCCCCCCCCCCCCCCGCCCCGCACAAACTGTGCAGGAGCCCTTCCATTTTGCGAATTTTACGCAGAATTTAATTCTGGACTTAAAAATTATGCAGGAGCCCTTCCCTTTTGCGTATTTCTATGGCAATGAGGATGCGATTGTCTCTGACACATGGCTCCAGGATACTGAAGCTATACTTGAGGCAGCAAGGGTTCCGGATAGGGAACGGGTGGCAGTGGTACGATTTTAGTTGCTAGACTTAGCCCGAGACTGGTGGGCAGCTCAAACAGTTTCTTTCGCAAGACCTGTCTTATGGGCAGTATTTAGCGAGAGATTCCAAATAAGATACTTTGATGCGGTGTCGCGTTATGATCTGCAGATGAGATTCAACAACTTGAAGCAGATGGGCATTACTGTCGACGGCTATGTGACAAAGTTCTGCAGGTTAAGTCAGTTTGCTCCCACCTTGGTGGCGACCGAATTGGATAGAGCAAAGATGTTCCAGCATGGACTTCATCTAGAAATCATCTTGGCAGTAGAACATCATGAGTTCTAAACGTTTGACGTCGTGATGTGAGCAGCGAGGAGGCACGAGTACACCTCCCAGAGGATTGTCGATAGAGTTGGGGGCCGGAAGAGGTCTCACACCTCAGGAGGATCTTATACCTAATCTTCAGCTCCAGCAGTGCGAGCCTTAACAATTGGAACCCCGACAAGGACAACTTCAGCAGCCTTATTTCAGCGACCAGCTCCGACACATCTATAGCAGCAGAGATCTTCTCCTTCAGTGTGGTGTTCTCATTGTGGGAAACCAGGTCAAGTTTTATCAGAGTGTCGCAGAACAATAGGGTTGTGCTTGGTCTATGGAGCTTCAGACCATGGAGTGGGATCTTGCCCACGTAGAGCTAGTTCATCATCATCTACCCCGGTAGGTCCACAATATAGGGCACCAGCGCCGGTTCAGCAATACCAGGGTCCAAGGCCTTTGCCGACCTAATCTCAAGTGTTTCAATAATAGAGGCCTCAGCAGTATGGACAGGCCCAATTTCAGACTAGGCCAGGAGGTCCACAACAGTGGGGACCAGCACCAAAAGGGCCAGGCCAAGCTACGGTGCTCACCATGGAGGGGGAATTAGTTTCAGGTGAGGTGGTGGCAGGTTCCATTCTCGTCAACTCTCATTCAACTATTGTATTGTTTGATTCTAGTGCATCGTATTCATTTATGTCTGCACGATTTACTACATGAGTGGGTTTGGAGCCTGAGTCATTAGCTGTAAGGCACAATATACTTATCGGTAACGATCTCATGGGAGTAGATAGAGTATGCCTCGCCGAGTCATAGTGTGCAGGAGATATTTTCCCGCTAGGCTGATACAATTTTCGATGGGCGATTATGATGCCGTCCTAGGAATGGATTGGTTGAGTGCCCGACACACATCGATAGGTTGTCATGCCGACAAGGTTATCTTTCATGTCCCTGACGAAGAGGAGTTCTCATTTTCTCGAGGCGATATAAAATCTTCGTCCGTCATCTTGAGGATGGCAATAGCAGAAGAAGTGCAGCTACCCAGAGTTGTTAGAGAATTTTCTGATATATTTCCAGAAGAGCTTTCAGGTTTGCCGCTAGAAAGGAAGATCGAGTTCACCATTGATCTAATCTCAGGAATAGCACCAGTGTCAGAGAGAGTCTACAGGTTGGCGCCATCAGAATTGGAAGTCTTGTACCAGATGATTGAAGAGTTGAGAACTAAAGGATTTACTCGTGCTAGTAGATTGCCTTGGGGAGCCCCGATGCTTCTTGTAAAGAAGAATGATGGAACACCGTGTTTATGTGTTGACTATCATAACCTAAATGCAGTGACCATCAAAAATAAGTATCCATTGCCTCGGATAGATGACTTGTTCGACCAGCTCAGCGGGACAACGATATTTTTAAAGATTGATTTATGGTCCGGGTACCATCAGGTCAGAGTCAGAAAGCAAGATATACCCAAGATGGCGTTCAGATCAAGGTATGGCCATATGGAGTTTCTCATGATGCCTTTTGGAGCAACCAATGCGCCAACAATGTTCATGGATCTCATGGATCATATATTCATGTCCTAATTGGACAAGTTCGTGATTGTGTTCATCGATGACATATTGGTCTACAGTCGAAGTAAAGCAGAGCACGATCAACATCTTCGCGCAATTCTTCAGGTTCTCAAGGAGCATCAGTTCAATGCTAAGTTCGGCAAATACAAATTTTGGCTCGATCACATTTCTTACTTAGGTCATATCATTGCCAGAGAAGGAGTCGAGGTGGATTCCAAGAAGATAAAAGCTATCGAGACATTGTCGATTCCTAGATCAGTTGCAAAAGTTCGCTGTTTCATGTGGTTAGCAGGATATTATCGGCGGTTTGAGGCAGATTTTGTTAGATTCTTCGCACCATTGACACAGTTGACACGAAAGGATGTGCGCTTTGAATGAACCAACGCTTGTCAAACTTTTTTCAAAAATCTCAAACAGAAGTTAGATATAGCTCCTATTTTGACGCTTCCAGATGGATCAAGAGGATTCATAGTTTATTGTGACGCATCAGGCAAATGATTGGGATGCGTCCTTATGCAGCACGGTAAAGTTATAGCTTATGAATCTCGGCAGCTTCGAGACCATGAGAAGAACTACCCAACACATGATTTGGAGTTAGCAGCAGTCGTATTTTCACTCAAGCTTTGGAGACATTGCCTGTATGGAGAGAGTAGAGATTTTTACGGATCATAAGAGCCTGAAGTATGTATTTACTCAGAAAGATCTAAATATGCGACATAGGAGATAGTTATAACTATTGGTGGATTACGACCTTAACCTTCAGTAGTATCCAGGGAAGGCTAACATCGTTGCAGACGCATTAAGCCGAAGAGTAGGAGTTTATTTCTTGACGACACAACAAATTTTTTTGTAAGATCTCGAGAAGATGGGCATCGAAGTAGTGTTACCTGGCAACATAGCATTGATGGCTGGTTTACAAGTTCAATCTAGTATTGTGGAGAAGATCAGAACAGCATAGTCAACGAATGATAAGCTTCAGTGACTCAAAACCGAGTATAAGGCAGGACGGAGAGCAGAATTAAGCATTCACAATGATGTGACTCTTTGATTTGGTAGTCGTATTTGCATACTAAGTGTAGACCTTCAGAAATAGATCATGTTAGAAGCCCATAATTCTCAGTATTTCATTCATCCAGGAGGAACCAAGATGTACATGGATATCCGTCAGCATTTCTGGTAGAATAGTATGAAAAGGGAGATAGCCCAGTTTGTCTCTCGATGCTTGGTTTGCCAGCAAGTCAAGGCTGAGCATCAGAGACTGGCTGGACTACTTCAACCTTTACCAATTTCGTAGTGGAAACATATTACCATAGATTTTGTGACCTTTCTTCCTAGATGCCCAGCTGTCAAAGATGATATTTGGATAATAGTAGATCGACTCACGAAGGTTGCCCAATTTCTTTATTTCAGAGTAGGACAATCTTCAGAGTAGTTGGCTCGGATATACATAAATCAGATTGTTAGGCTTCATGGAGTACCAGTCAATATCGTATCAGATAGAGATTCCAGATTCATATATCACTTTTGCCAGAGTCTTCAGCAGAGTTTGGGTACCCGTCTGAAGTTTAGTTCAACTTATCATCCGTAGACAGATGGTCAGTCAGAACGTACGATTCAGACCCTTGAAGATATTCTTCGATCATTCACCCTCGACTTTCATGGTTCATGGAAAGATCACTTGCACTTGGTAGAATTTTTCTACAACAACAGTTTTTAAGCAAGTATCCATATGGCACCATTTGAGGCATTATATGGTAGGACATGTAGGTCACCATTAGTTTGAGATGATATGGAAGAGAGGAAAATTCTTGGCCCAGTAATGATAGCCGAGATAGTTGAGGTAGGCAGGCAGATTAGAGAGCATCTTAGAGTGGCTCAGGATCGTCATTGGGCTGATTCACATCATCATCCTCTTGAGTTTTCTGTCGACGACCATGTATTCCTTCAGATTTCGTCTGCGCGAGGAGTTATCATATTTGGGGTACGGGAAAAACTTAGTCCAAGGTATATAGGTCCGTCCAATATTCTTAAGCGAGTGGGAGATGTTTCATATCGTCTCGCTCTTTCGTCATCGCTTCGTGAGATACATAGTGTTTTCCATGTATCCCAATTATGACGGCATATACCGGATGCAAGACATGTCCTAGATCATTCAAAATTGCCTGTTGGTACCGATATTTCGTATGAGGAGAGACTTGTATCCATTTTGGACCGGAGAGAGAAGATTCTAAAGAATCAAACTATCCGTTTAGTTTGTGTGGTTTAAGGACATCACTCACCGGGCGAATCGACTTGGAAACATGAGAATGATATCTAATCTCGTTATCCGTACTTGTTTTACTCGTGAGGTATACTTATCATGTATCTCGTATCATGTTCTTGTATTGTGTGTGATTATCTTGCAATAAGTAGTTCGTAGATTATGATTTCTCCCCATAGTTAATTTTTTTTCCTGCTAGCATGATTTCTTGTCCTTATTGATTTTCTTGTGCCTTATTGAAATTTCGAGAACAAAATTTTTCTAGGGGGAGAGAGTTGTGAGACTCGTTTCACTATTTTTGTATTCGTATCCAAGATACGTGTATATTTATGGTTATTTTTTGCCTTTCCTAATTCTCTATTAATTATTTTCATGAATATTGTTTAGAGACATTCAATTGACCATTGGGTTCTTGGTTTTGTTTGTGTGGTCTAGATTGGCTTAGAGTTGTGTCGTAAATTTGCTAGCATCCAACGGTCACCCTTAACCCAAACCCACATATATAATACATTCACTTTCTCTCTTCCACTTTTCTTCTCTCTTTATATATATATATATATATATATATATATATATATATATATATATATATATATATATATATATATATATATATAATCTTCTTTCCTCTTCTCTCCCAAACTGAGTGCTAGAGCTAAGACTTGGCTGTAGGTTTTCGACCTTGCTAGTAGTGGGTTTAAGCAAGTACATCTTGCCAACCATGAAGAACTAGCACTTTTGCATATATTTAGTTCTCTTATATTTTATTGGTCTATGTTGTGCTCTATGAGTTTCTCTACATATTTACTTCTTGGTATTTTTGGTTTTGATGGCTTGAATGGAGTATGTCTACATTTCTAAGTTAGGGTTTTACGAATTTCATGTATTTGATATCTTAATACTTATAATTTCTGAAAACAAATTATCCTATATTGTGGGGAATTAAATTTTATTCAATTTTAGCTTTTGAACCGTAGAATTTTGAGTTAAAATAAAGTTTTTATGACCAAAACAAGTTTTTAGAATTTTTATGTCGGCTGAGGAAGAAGAACAGTGCGGACGTAAAAAAATATGCAGAAGTCCCTGGCATAAAACTGCACAGAACACACACCCCACCGCCACACCCGCGCGCGCGCACGTAAACTGTGCAGGAGCCCTTCCCTTTTGCGTATTTTACGCAGAATTCAATTATGGACGTAAAAATTACGCAGGAGCCCTTCCCTTATGCGTATTTTTACGCAGAATTCAATTCAGGACGTAAAAATTATGCAGGAGTTCTCCCCTTACGTACTTTTTGCACAGAATACTATTTTTGCATAAAAAGTACGTCAATGGACCATTTTTGAGCCAAAAATACGCGAATGAGCTAACTTTTAAGCCAAAAATATACGAGAAGCCTATTTTAAGCCATTTTGACTGTTTTGTACGCATAAAAATTGTTTTTGTCTATTTGGCTATTTTTGTAGCGAGAATCTCGTAAAACTCAAAATATGACAGTTGTAGATCTTTGTCTTGCCTTTCCAAATTATTTCAATCGCCTCATTTGTAGTTTGGATGAGTGAGTTATGCCTAGTTTTCTAAATGTGTTAAAATCTAGTTTTGTACAATCTTTCATGCTTGATTATTTTGTCTATTATTGCTATATTCTTTAACTGTTTGGCTTTCTTAACTTAAACTTGGGATACTCTACATGATGTTTTCTACCTTTAACCTGTGTTAGTGCTTATAATAATATTTAGGATTTTAAGTTCATGTTTATCTAAATACTGCACTGATATTCTGGATAGTGGCTCGACGCAGCGCACTCATGACTCTTGTACTGTCCTGATCAAGGCTATTAGTAGCACCTGTATTGCATGACCTGTGTAAACCCCCTCGACCAGATTTCAGTATTTTTAGGATTATTTTAATAATTTAGGATTTATTGCAATTTATTACTTTATTTTCCTACATATCCTGTTGACTTGTGCACCTGTCCATCTCCTAATTATTTGGAGCTTTACCCTGACTGTTATTCCCAAATAAAGTTCACATACCTGTCCTAGACATACCAGACTATTTTCCTGAACTTTGTGCAACTCACAGATGTGCTATAATGAGCCTCGTTTGAGACGCACAAATATCGTTACAAAAGCCGTATTTATTTCC
This sequence comes from Iris macrosiphon, assembly GCA_036927795.1. NCBI lineage: Eukaryota > Viridiplantae > Streptophyta > Magnoliopsida > Asparagales > Iridaceae > Iris > Iris macrosiphon. Next base: position 171,495,039 of record JAYESA010000012.1, on the reverse strand, counting down.
TATTATATTTCCTGCTCTTTACCCATCTCTGTACCCCTAGGAATTTGAGGCCCAACATGCACCTGTTTTGCCCAAACAAAAATATGTTAATATTCTACACTGAGTATACTACATTTAGTATATTGACACCGTATAGAAATTATGGCCCTACCTGCCTCTAAATAATTAGAGAACACCGTACGCAGTATTTATTAATTAATTAAATACGATGGCCCGTATCACCCCAAAACCAGGACCAGTCCCTGTCCAGACTCACCCCCACCCCCTCGGGACCCTCACACAGCTTCTCCCTTCAATCCTGTGAATTTTAGTATTTTTCGGAATCGGGTGTTTTCCCAGACAAATTCGTAATTGCACAATTTTCCAAACTTAGGACTTTACGCAATTTATGAAATTACAGGGACTTTCCTGCAAATTGCAGTGCGAGGTGTCACCCCCTCACTGGCCGGTAAACCTGCACCGTTCATTTAGAGACGGGACCCACCCGAAAAGATCTCGGAAAATATCCCGAAAATATCCCAAAATATCCCCAAAAATATCTTGAGATATTTTACTTATTTAATTAATATATTTTTTTATAAAAGAAAACCAAAGAAAAATAAAATAAAAATCAAAAGAAAAAGCCATTCCCTGACCCGCAGCCGACCCCCCCGGCCGGCGGCGAGCTCCCTCGCCGGAGTCGCCCGCGCCTCCGCCCGCCGGAGCTCCCCTCCCCGCGGCGAGCTCCGCCCCCCCTGGCTCCCTCTCTCCTCCGCCCTCTTCTCTTTCCCAGTCATCCCGAGCCCTTTCCCCCCCCCCCCGACCGCTGCGTCCCCCGCCGGCCGCTGGCCCGCCGGAGCTCCCCTCCGCGCGGCGAGCTTCCCCCTCCCCTCGCCGGCCTCCCCCCCCCCCGACTTCCCCAGCTCCTCCTCCACCATCTCCTCCTCCTCCTCCTCCTCCTCCTCCTCCTCGCCACAGCCACCGTCCCCGAGCCCTCCGGCCGCCGTGCCAGCGCCGCCGCGCTTCCCCAGCCCGCCTCGGCCACCTCTGGCCCCCGGCCCGACCTCGCCGTCCTCCGGCGACGTCCCCAGCAACTCTAGGGTTGGATTCGACTCGGACACGGACACTTTGTGTCATGTCGGACACGAGAAACGCCGTTTCTGGAGCCCTGTTCAGGTAACGATATCTCTCTCCTCGTAACCCTGTTTTCAAATCCGTCAGTTGCGTCGTGTAGACTATGTAACCACCTCGGTGTCCGTACAACCCGCTCGGAGCATCGCGTCCTGTGGCGATCGTAAACCGCGATCCAAAAACAGGAAAAACAACGACCCAATTCACCCCGGAACTGGGTATGCCCCGCCAAACGGGACGACTTGGTCGCACGAGGTCTTTACCGAAACGTGCGCGACGTTGATACGGACGTGTAGGAATTTGGAGAAGTTGATTTGGATGTGCGTGCACACCGGAATCAACGCGTATCCGCCGACAATGCCCCGTATCCGTCAGTTCTGGAACACGCTGCAACTTTGTGTACACACGTCAGATCGAGACGAAACTTGCGCCATCGGACTCGTAGCGATACGCTGGTCCTGTGAGCCAAGTTTGGTTCGATTCTGAGAACGTTGACAAAATCCCGTATCGTGGGCCCCACCGGCTTCACTTGACGGGTGATTTTGTGACCGACTCACCGGAATCCAATTCTGGAAGTTCCATTGGGTTCGTATCGACGTTCTGGACTTGTGGACACTAAGTTTGACGAATTTGGAGACCTTAGATCCTGACACGTTTTTCGGTGCAAAGTGGGCCCACATGTGGACCCTGCTTTGACCGGAAACTGTCATTTTTGCCCTGTGTCCAAATTGGACTTAAGGACAGGCGTTTCTAGCTATTTGATATTTTCTGAGACTGTTAGTGATGTTTATTTCAGTATCCGGAGACATTTATTCTGAGGCCATAGTTCTGACTTTTGGCATTTGACATCTGGACATTATGTTTGCAGCTCTCCCGCCAGGCAAGTATACCTTGTCTTGTTGTACTATTTAAATTCAGTTATTGCTAGTTACATATTTATTTATTATATAAATGTGCGCGTCCGAGCAGACTCGGGTGCAGTCAACGAAGGCGTTGACGTTAGGACTTGTGTCTGACCTAGTGTCTAGTAGACCCACCTAAAGTTGTGAAGTTATTGATATAACTTCCCAGGCCTTGACATGTATCATTACACGTCACAGAGTGAGTACATGTAGGAACGCGTGCCTCATGCGCGACTGGCCATCAGTGTGAGCAACACGTGTAGCGGTATTTAGCTCAGTTGTTTATTGTATTGAGACTTGCATCATAATAGGAGGTATCCACGTCGTTTTCACGATTTGTACATCTATATTGGGCGAGAAAGATACTAGTAGACGTATGGGACACCCCCTCCTTGTATGTTTTATACCTTAACGAAGGCGTTGACGTTAGGACTTGTGTCTGACCTAGTGTCTAGTAGACCCACCTAAAGTTGTGAAGTTATTGATATAACTTCCCAGGCCTTGACACGTATCATTACACGTCACAGAGTGAGTACATGTAGGAACGCGTGCCTCATGCGCGACTGGCCATCAGTGTGAGCAACACGTGTAGCGGTATTTAGCTCAGTTGTTTATTGTATTGAGACTTGCATCATAATAGGAGGTATCCACGTCGTTTTCACGATTTGTACATCTATATTGGGCGAGAAAGATACTAGTAGACGTATGGGACACCCCCTCCTTGTATGTTTTATACCTTCGCACCATGCTCCTTGGAGATGGTCGATTGCAGAGTTCCCTTGAACGGGGGCATATGTGGCATATACTAGTCAGTCACTACGGATTGGTGAATTACGTCAGCATATGTCTAGCCACACATTCCCATGCATACTACAAGGTCTTTAAATTGCATTCACTTAGATGGTTAGCACACCCCATTTATTTATTCAGTATTTACATTTTGGCATGTCATTTTTATGTATCTTGCTATGTCCCTCTGAGGACCTGGTCCCCTGCCAGGTGTATATGTTCTTGAGCATTCGCAGGAGAGCAGATCCAGGCATGTTACGTATATCCCGAGGAGGTCTTCTCTTTGAGCCTCGTGATTGTCAGACGTTGTTCTTATATGGTGTGTATCTGGTTCCTTTTTATATTCTATTTCGGCAGTAGATTTGTTTCTATCTGACTGTCATTCTTAGATATCTGTATTGAGATCTAGTTACATGGTTATTGGTTATTCATATGTTTATGTGATTTCTGTGGATGAGATTTAGATATTACCCTGTGACTTGTGATTAGTTTTACCACTTATGAATTACTGTTCATTATACAGCGTACGCTCGTATATATGGTTTCCATATATTGGATTTGCCATATATACAGGCGGCTGGCATGCTTACGTGTCCTGGTCCTACATATTTTGGGACTGGGGCGTGACAACCTGTCATTCCGTGGTTGATTTTGACTGTACCTATCAAGCTATTGTCCAGTCTTGTATCATGTCTAAGGCAGATTCTCGAGCACCACGATCGAGAATCTTGATTAAACTGATCAGGTTAATGAACTAGATTTGATACCTATAAACATTTAGGAACATTCATGGCTACATGCAATTTCGACATCATAGCTTTCCTATGGATTTGGATCTCTCCATCGTGAGGGGCATACTTCCAGCACACCATCGAGTGTTACATTACAAGTATATATATATATATATATATATATATATATATATATATATATATATATATATATATATATATATATATATATATATATATATATATCATATACGACTTGGATGATCCGGAGGGACTGCAGGGCATGTGGCTGTATAAAATTTCTAAATTGCATGTGATAGTAATTAGGACTATGATAACCCTAATTAGTTAATGATTAGTAAGGCGTAAAACATGCTTGGCCGTCATTTGTTGATTGCTAGTCCTGTCCTGTTCTTGCACCTTCCCGTTTATTTAACCTACAAGTTTACTTATAACCACTCCATTCATGTTTAAACTGCTTTAATAATTGATGCTTGTTTGCATGCTGGTTTTAATTCCTAAGTTGGGCTTTCTTGTAGTAGTTTGCTGTTTGGGGTCTGACCTCACTGGTTTGTATGGCCATATTTTGGAGCAGGACCCGAGGATCTTCAGTACCTTCCTCCAGATGTGAACACCCGGAGCACGAGAGGAATTGAGTGGGTTTCTTCTTCATTCGCCCACTTATTATTATAAATTATTCTTTTGAGGCGTTTAGCCACAGAGCATGTGTTTAGCTCGTGTTCTTCTGAACTTGCTATCTAGCCTAAAGGGCATGACATGATTGGTATATTCTAGACTATAGCAAGAATTGATCATGTATAACTTTACTCTTGCTAGTTCGCATCTTTTGTATAACTAGCTTTATGATCATCTGTGTATGTATAGTTTGGGATACCTTACTATTATATGTGTGATGATGATAAATCTTGTAACATGTTGCTTGCCTTTGATTGAGACACCTAAGTTTGTCATGACCTGAGATTGCCTGATGGTTTGTAGAGTGAACCCTCATATGTCTTAGACAGCTGACCGAATTATCGGAGTATTGGTATACTCTGGTATGCGTAGCTATCTTTGTTTGTCCCCACTCTCCAGTATTCTGGTTCTGGGACGTGACAATCAGAAAGCTCGGACTGGTTCAAAAACTGATCCGAACTAGTTAAGCCTGCATAGCCCTGTCGACCCGGTCCGGCCAGGCCCGGTCAGCCGACCTGATTCAGACCCGGTATATATATATATATATATATATATATATATATAAGCATAAAAAATTATGCAGGCCACTTAGAGGTCATGCCCCCTCAAAAAAGCAACCAAGCCGCAGAGAAGCCGCATGCGGCCTAAATAACCAAGCCGCAGAGCAGCCACATACGGCCTGAACAACCATGCCGCAAAGAAGTCATATGCGGCCCGAACAACCAAGTCATAGAAAAGCCACATGCGGCCTGATCAACAAAAGATCTAGAAGCCTCATAGTATACTATATGCGGCCTGAACAACCACAGAGCAGGGAAGCCGCATAACCACCCCCTGACACAATATTCGATGACTGTCAAACTCTGAGACATCACTCGTCACACTGAGACGCTTCGAGATTCGAGATGACGGCTCAAGAAAAGACAAAAAGTTATATCACGCATTGCTGGCCTCAACAGACATGCCACACCATGTGCCATTCATATACGGCTATGTGCACATGCAGCCTCGTTATCATGCGGCCAGAGTGTCCATCCGACCAAGGCCAGATGAGAGCTTGTATGCGGCTATACGCCCATGTGGCCTCTTCATCAGGCGGCCAGAGTATCCATCCGACCAAGGCCAAATAAGAGCACACATGCATCCTTGACTATATGCGTCCTCGTCCTCATGCGGCCAGAGTGTCCATCCGACCAAGGACAAATGAGAGCACACATGCAGCCTCGACTCTATGCATCCTCGTCCTTATGAAGCCAAAGTATCCATCAGACCAAGGGCAGACGAGAGCACATATGCCGCCAGGACGACTATGCGAGCAAGAAGTTATGCGGCCTTCAAACTTGCAAGATCTTTTCTGTTGTAACTGAAGAGATCCTCACGCAATTAGTGCAAACCACGTGTCCAGCTGACCAGGTCGCGCACGTAATAGGACAATAACGACCATACCCCCTTCACCGAGATTGTATTAACCGCATATCCCAACCAAGGCTATGTGGCAGTACGTCTGTAGTATGTGGCCCAGTTATAACCGAATTCTATTGAAGGAGCCCCTATGCTGCCACCAAACAGAGGCATATGCGACATCTATAGCTTGTCAGCCTGGCGGCTATAAATAGCAGGGTAGCACAACCACACACAAGGAGGCGAGCAACAGAAACAGGAGAGAGAACAGAAAATAGCTTCCTCACGTCCGCATCAGACCGTCAATAGAGTAAAAGAGTCACTACAGCACTCAATCTCCATCGTCATGCCCCAGAATAAAAAAAATATACTTAAATTGTCTGTCTAAGACCTTTTTGAACTTTCTTTAGTTTGTTATTAAGGCAATCCCAATTTAATATCGAAGAAGGTGATGACTCTGCTGAGGACATCCTTCTCCTCTGATGAGAAGGTCATGATGCAGTCTGATATGGCCAAGCTGGGTTCAACCCAGAGGATGCTGGTAGTACGCTTCGACCAACAAGCCTATGAGAAAATGCTCTCTGAGGGTGACGCTTCTCCAAGGCTGGCAAAGCCTAAGAAGACCCATGGGACATGGGTTGCAAAGGCCATTGTGCCTTACCCAATTACGGAGAATGCGCTCCTCATCTCTCTCTGTCGTAGGGGACGCACATCATGCGTCCATGCGAGCTGACGCCTCTTATGCGGCAGCCTTTTTTGACAAGAAAAGAGCTCAACACTTGAAGACCCGCATGACATGGGTTACAAAGACCGTTGCGCCTCACCCAACTGCGGAGCATGTGCTTCCCGCCTCTCTCTCTGTTGCTGAAGACGCTCGTCAGGCATCCACCCAGGTTGTCCATGTCCATGCGGCATACTCGTCTGACTAGAAAATGGTCGGCACTCAAACTCTGGCAGAGAAAAATAATATAATGCCAAACGTTCGGGTGCTAATGCAAGTTATATGCGTCCAAGAAGGAGGCCATATAAGATCGACTATGCGGCATCGATTGACAGTCGTATGCAGATGGCCGCATGCGGCTCCATCAGCAGCAGAACCTTTATTTTTGACCGAATCTCACTTAGCGGTGATTCTATGCACCATGCTGAGAATGGTAAAAACCCAAACTTGGACTCTTCGTATTATGCACCAGCGCGTGTAAGGATGAATAAGTTTAGGGCAGTACGAGCTCGCCTAGCTCAAGCAACTACTCATTCGGCTGACCGTCAACAGGCATCGCTGACTGTTATGCGTGCCTCGGAAGAAAAGCTATACAAGGCCAACCCACGTGTCTAGCCCGCAGTGGCAAGTGGACCGGGTCAATCTCAAAAGTCTTCCGTTGACGACTTGGAAAAAGTCCTTCCACGAAACCCAGGCCAGGGAGAAAAAATTAAACATACACACCCATATGCTCATAACAAGGGTGTAAAGGTAAATTAACCCTTGCGTGACTTGCGCAACATGATCAATCACTAGCGCAAAGCGAGCAAAGCAACCACGATATATGAAATGGCCCATTCGGGGCATCACTGTGCCAGTGTCATCATCAATTATTGTTGTAATCAGATAGCAGTACCTGCAAACAGGCGGTCGGTATTCCAGTGACTGCTACCAAGGGCACCCAGCCAACAACAGCCCGGAGAGCAGGAGGAGCCGTCCTTCGTCTCATGTTATTCGGCTTCGAAGGCCCCCTTTGTGAAAGGGGATAGGAAGTCCAATACCTCCAGTTCGTCACTCTCGACTAGCATGTCGAGGAGGCGGGTCCAATGAGGACAGGCAGAAGGACCTACAGAGGGTATTTTTTTGGGCACCCGCTCAAAGAAGAATCTGTCAGCCACTGGGGTAGCTCTTTCTTGGGACAACAGATGATTATAGAAGCTGGGGGTCACAATCCTACAGAACTCTACGATAATTTAGCATTTTGAGACAACGATGATTCCCAGAGAACGAGTGCTGAGATCCCTGGGGGTAGTCACCCTCATAAAGAAGACACAGCTTCCTACGCTGGGGATAGTGCTCCATCGGAGTCTGTACGAGACACAACACTACCAAATTTTTTTGACGACTATTCGCTACAAGAATCTTAGTCAAAAAGTGGTACATCTACCGTCCCATCCATCTTACCTCATGTGAGAACATCATACATGGCAGGGGACGAGCACGAGGGCCCAAGTGATCGGCAGCACCTTAAAACCCTTGAGGCCGTGATGTAAACCATGAGCGAGTCAATGCAAGCCTTGACCCAAGCAGTTATAGACATCAAGGCAAGTGTAGCCTCTCAACCACCAAGGGCCTCAGGTCAAGCAAACTAGGACCCTGGGACCAATGGATATTCGAATACAGTCGCACCTTCCGATGGTGGGCGTCATGCTCTACCAGGGTCTTCTGCTCCTTCTGCATCAGATGAGACCCAAGAAGCAATTCGGTAGGTGCGAGAACTGAGAGCTCATCTGGACTCGCTGGGAAATTGGGACACACTCCGCGAGATCGGGATACTACAACTGTATCCCCCCGAGTGGAGAGATGTGTCGTATCTACCAAAGTACAAGCCCTTCAATCTGAACCCATTTGATGGAAAGACATCTTCCCGTCAATACATGAGTTACTTTGAGACTGCAATAAGGCACCTACCTCACAGTAACGCTCTCCTCACTAAATTCTTTATAGGGGCATTATCCGGAGTAGCCTTTGACTGGTTCTACAGTCTGTACGATAACTGTATTTCGTCGTTTGGTGACCTAAAGGATCTTTTTCTCGCCTGATTCTATGATACTCTCTAATAGACATTATGTAGAAGGAGAAAGAGCCTGTACGTGCATACATCGAACGATATATGCAAGCATCACTGAAGTTAGCTCATGTTAATCCTGAGTCCATACTGATGGATATATGCCACAAAAATATACTTTCAGCTGTCAGTCTCTGGATGGGCGATAGTCAGTTCAAAGACTGGACGACGTTCATCAAAAACATTGTCGGCACTGAGAAGAATGTGAGGGACGTCCGGCTCTTGGGAGTACAGATCTCCGTCACCGATGATAGGGGAAAACGCCCATATAACAGCAATAATAACAACAATAGCGGCAATAATAGCCATGACGGTAAAGGAAAGCACGTCCTTGTGGCTAACTTGACCAAGATGTCCGAGCAGAAGCCGGCGGAAGCTCCAAAACTGAAGGAAACATATTCCTTCGAAGATGGTGATGTCATGGCAATATTTGACGTGCTGATGCAGGAAAATAAATTTTGTCTCCCCGACGTCAAACGACCTGATGAGGCAACCGAGGCAAATAATCCAAAGTACTTTCACTACCATACGTCCATCATACAATGCGGGACTGCTACACACTGAAGCAGTACATCCATTGGCTACTTGAAACCAAGACCCTCACTCTGGACTTCGATGACAAAACAGTCGTCACAAACATGGTATCTCTCCAGTTCGACAACTTTTCTGCGACAGAAGTCCAAGACGGAGTAATTCTAATTCCCCGGACAACAATGAAGGTTGTCAATCTCCTCCTAGCTTGTGACCGAACAGCCGGGTTGATACTTCTAACCACATCACGGGGGGAGGTCATGTGGGTCCATCCTGATGTTGCTCTGAAATTGATGCAGCAGACAACACCTTCTGCCACCAAGTCTAAGGATAAGAATTTCAAATCCTGCTACACGTTTTTATCCTGGTCGAAAAAGCTATAGCAGGAACAACAAGGTCAGGCCTAGCGTACCAACCAGAGTATGACATCCCTGACGATGGTGCACTTCCAATTCTTGTACCTGCAACATATGATTCGGGTGTATCCCAGCCACCAGCAGTGGACAAGTCCAAGCAGAAAGAAACTCGCTTCGACAAACTGCTATGCAAAGATACTGCTAAGAAGCCCTACAACTTCGACATCTTGGTACAACTTGCCAACAGTCCAGCAAAGTTATCTCTATTCGAGCTTCTCCGACTCTCTAAAGACACTCGAAAAGCCCTAATTGAGACATTGCAGAATGCCGACACCTACCTGGCGTAGGTCAAGCCTCCAACTGAGGAGCTTGCCTTATGCTGCCACTGCAAAAATGTGATAGAGGTGATACCCAATATCACGTTCTCGCAACAAGACATATTGCTAAAGAACAATCAGCATGATCGCCCTCTGTATTACACAGGGTACATCAACTCCATCAAAGTGGACCGAATGCACATCGACCCCGGTTCGTCAATCAGCATCATTCTACGAAATCTGCTTCAGACCTTGGGCATCCCGATGCATCGCTTGATAGCAATCAATGCTGCCATCAGTAGCTTCAACGCAGGGAGGAGCTACCCTCTGGGCGAGATTCGCATGAAATATCATATTGACGACTTGAAAATAGAGGTCACCTAGTACGTCATAGACGTAGACGTATCATACAACGTCTTATTGGGACGTCCATTGGTACATCAGTATATGATCATACCGTCAACCCTACGCCAGTGCTTAAAGTACGTAGACGATCACGGCATCGTCAAGACAGAATTTGTCATTGTCGATCTAATCAAAGGGATCGAGGCCTACTACTCTGACTCAAACCTCAACAAACAAGTCCACCAGGATGACGGTAGCAATAATGCTGACGATGAGGCAGATACTGGGACAAAATTGGACGAGCCCTTGAGAGTCCATCTCAAAGCATGCGCCAACGACACAGTCTTGGATGCTAACACATCTAAAAGCACGCATATAGCCTTTCAACACAGTCTTGGATGCCGACGTCTGTGGTACCTACCAACCTGGTCCTAAGCTATAGGATCATCTCAGGCGTTTGGGCTATTACTGGCCAACGATGGTAGTAGATGCCGTCAACTATGCAAGGAAGTGTCAAGCATGCCAAATTAATGCTGACTTCATTTACCAACCCTCGGAGTTCCTATACCCGACCGTGGCATCTTGGTCGTTCGAAGCCTAGGGAATGGACATTATCAGACAAGTTAGTCCACCTTCATCAAAGGGACATCTGTTCATCTTGGCTATCACTGACTACTTTTTCAAGTAGGCAGAAGTTGTTCCACTCGCTGAAGTAAAGACGTCAAACGTGATCAGCTTTGTCAAGCATCACGCCATATATCGCTTCAGCTTGCCATGAAGGATCATCTACGACAATGGTCCATAGTTTGCAAGCCATACTTTCTACCAGTTCGGTGACAAGTGCTGAATTCAGAATGTACATCAACTTCCTATAACCCCGCGATAAACGGTTTGGCTGAGGCATTCAACAAAACCATTATCAAGCTCCTCAAGAAGTTCGTGTCATCTAACAAGCGCGACTAGAATAAGAAGCTGGGTGAATGTCTCTGGGCCTACCGTACAATGGTATGGATGCCAACTGGTAGTACACCATTCTTCTTGGTCTACGGGAGAGAAGCGGTCCTCTCTCTTGAGATCTAAATTCTCTCGTTCCTAGTAGCTCTCTCCAATCGACTAACCGTCGATGACAATCACTGCTGACGAATACAAGAATTGGAAGCAGTCGACGAGAAGCGCCTCTTAGATCGACAACGTATTGAGCTGTACCAAGCACGCCTATCAGGAGCCTTCAACAAATGGGTTAAGAAGATGACCTACCAAGTGGGTGACCTAGTCCTGACAGTAAGGAGGCGATGGTTATGACCCACAAGACGACTGGCAAGTTTAAACCCAAATGGCAAGACCCATTCGTCGTAGAATCTGTATTCTCCAACGGTGCCTACCGACTGGCGAAACCCAATGGCAACTTGCTCATAATGCCCATCAACATCAATTTCCTAAAAAAGAACTATTTAAGCTAGACTTGTATTCTCCTTATCCTCAGTAGGGCAACCCAGATGTACAGTGTCTACACTCTTGGTTCTTTATTCCCAGTAAGTACCTATGTATAGCAGAACCATTCCTCAACAAGCCATTATCGGTATTCAGGAGTCCTGGATACGCAATAGATAATAGATCCTCAAAAGCACCCTAGGGGAGCAATCCTCAGGTCCACCTGCACACTCCCGCAGGGACCACTCAAAAATCAGTCTCGTTAGATGCTAGCCATGTCCATATTACCTGTAAGCTATCGACCTAACAATATTCCCAGTAGAGTAACCCTCAGGTCTATCAACATTTTTGGGTAGACCACACTCATCAAACCATCTATCTACATGGCCCTCAGCAAAGTACCTTGCCCAGGCGAAAGATTTGTTGTGCTCCAACACGCCCTCGATCCCTTGCATCAAGAACATGTGGAAGCTCCGAATGGAGAGCTTGACGTTCTTGTTAATCTCTTCCAATGCAGCCGGAGTCAAAGGCGGCAGGATGGAGGAAGAGTACGTAGGTGCAACAGGTGACCCAACATTGTTCAATAACCTCGAAGATGAAGCAGCAGTAGAGGAGCAACCAGCGGTCATGTCTGCGATCCAATCTTTCATGGACGTATGAAATATCTGGATACCCGGCAGCTGAGCCACAGATGTCGGAGTAGTACCGAGACTAGGGACAGGAGTAACAGGGTGCCTCGTCGCAACGTCTCCCACCGGTGTACCGTCCCTAAACTGCATCGCGGTAGCTTCAGGAAGTGACCCAGCGACCTGAATACTGGGAAAGACCTCATCGCGACGGCTTACTACCCCGCTATCCAAAAAGGCTTAAGCCGCAGAACCCCCAGCGGCAACAGTTAGAGGAGCAACCGCCATGCCAGAAGGACCTGTAACAACAGGAACCTCCTCCATTACAGTCCCAGTAGGGGGCACGGCAAAGTATTCCTCGCCTCCATAAGAGCAATGGAGAGACTCAGATAACTTCCTAACAAGCTCGCTACCTCCTCCTCTTCTACACCTTCTTCAGAGGCCACGTCCACTATCTGCAAGGAAGAGGTAGCACCTGCAGATCCAGAAAAATAGGTAATCAGCTTCATCCGAAGAATAGAGAGTTGAAGCCAGAAAATTTGATCTCTCATGAAGTTATAAAATGACATACCAGAAAAAGGCGGTGTAGGTTGCGGCTCGTCCAACGTCGTCATAGCCTTTCCCACGACATCTAGATCATCCACAAAGATATTTTCCAAAGGGGTGTAAGGCTCCCCCAAAGTCGCGTCTAACCCCTGAGCTCCTAAAGTCTCGGATACATGTTCTGAGATGCCCATGTCGGACTCCAGAGTGGTCTCCTCTTCGGATTTGGCGTAGGAAATCGTCGAAGCAGCCGCCCATCGAAGACGGTACTTTCTCTCTCACGTCTGCAAATGGTTAAACAGGCCAGAGGAAAGATATTTATAGAAAGGACCAGAAAGAATCAAACTAAGGGGTTCTACTGGTACTGCTATAGCATCCAACTAGGGGTCTGCTTCAGAAACCTCCGATGCAAAGGGTCCTACCTTCTCGCTCCTGGTACCCTTTGCATAGGGCTTCAACTTCGCCGCAGGTCCCGTCTCAGGGACCACCTCAGCCTTTGCCTTCTTAGAATAGCGAACATGGTGCATCCCGACCTTCCGCTTAGCAGGAGGAGGGGACTGTGTCGACCCGGTATCTTGATGGGCAATGTCCCTCTACTCTTGACTCGGACGTAAAAAACTTCAGCCATTCATAAAGGATAGTTCCCTCCTACCAGCGGGGACTGTGTCGAGTTTCCACTTCATCCTCCAATATTTGCGGATCATGGCGTCGGCCGCTACCATGTCCTCGTTAGTGTAGAAGCATAAAAAAAACGCTTGGAAGATCTACGCAGCATCTTGATACAGAGCAGCATAAGCAGAGGCCTTCAAGAGCCATCCAGCGTAAAACAGGGTTCTTCATCGCCTCCATGGCGTAAAACCCAGCCGCTCTCAAAGCAGCGTTAAAGCGTACGAGGAACGCTTCGTATTCCCGAAAAGAAACTGTCCAGTCACGCAGTAAACCTGACCTCTGACTCCTGACAAAAAATGCTGCACAGCTACCCAAACGACGGCTGGGAACGGGGGCAGACCCCTCGGAACGCGCTCCATAGTATGATGGTGGATCTCAGTATTTAATGCAGAGGATTTGGTTAAAATATCACCAAACTGACGCTTACTAAAATCCCCCGGCATAAACCGCTCTTTCGCGTGCAAAGAGAACATGCTGCCTTGTTTTACACAGGCAAACATGGGCTGTTTTACGCTCTGCAGAAGACAAACCGCCTGCCACGTCAAAAGCTGCGCTTCGTACAGGGCTCGAGGCACGTCTCTCCGCCAAAAGCACACAGAGCGGTAACAATGTCCCCTCAAGGCACGTCCCTCCGTCAAAACGCACAGAGCGATGACAGTGTCCCCTCAAGGCACGTCCCTCCGTCAAAACGCACAGAGTGGTGACAGTTTCCCCTCAAGGCACGTCTCCGCATTTAATGCATAGGATGATGGCAAATCTCTGCCAAAGATTTGATCTCCAAAAGCCGTAATTCCGGCTAAAGACGTCCACATCAGCACCCTGGCACGGTACGCAGCGGCTTCTACGCCCATTCAAGATCTGTGCTCCTACGGCTTCCGCGCCCCCTCAGTCTCTACGACTGCTCGGCTTCCACGCCTACTCAGCTTCTATGCCTGTTCGGCTTCTATGCCTGCTCGGCTTCCATGCCTACTCGGCTTCTATGCCTGTTCGACTTCTATGCCTGCTCGGCTTCCATGCCTGCTCGGCTTCTATGCCATGGTGATGGACATTTGGCTTCTACGCCAACCCCTTCTACACAATGGATACCTACCTACGTGGCTTTTATGTCGTGATCTTAGTAGCAATTGTACGCGTTGTGTCCCCTTAGTTGGACCCGCGTCACCCGCTCATTCAAAAGATCATCTATACGTAGGCACTGGTTGCTTTAACCGTTGTGTAATAGGGTGCTGTACTTTTCACTCCTCGGTTGCTACACCAACGGAGTGGTCACTCTCACCAAAGACTCTATAAATAGAGGCCCCTATCAATGGGGAACAAGGTCGAAAAAATTGGTCAAGAAACCGATATCAGATCCAAGGTCGACAATTTGGAAGATCGAACAAGGTCACCGAACCGGAGATCAGGAGACAGAGAGAGAGAAAGATAAGAATACAGAGCTCAGGCAAGGAATAGGGAGCGACGACCTTCAGTATCGCGCATCCACCCTCCTTCGCAACCTCCGAAGCTGCATCCTGTCTTCCACGGCACTTCTTCAACATCGTGTAGTCCAAGGGCTAAAGTGATCGACCGCAGATCAGACACCTATAGCAATTTATACCCAGATTAAATAAATTGTACTCCTGCATCCTCGTATAGGATCGAATTGTACAAGTTTGTTTGTAAACCAAAGGGCACGGGTCTCGTATAAACCCTGTCATTGAAATACACTTTTATTCTTTCGTTTAATACCACAAACAAGATGGCGACTCTGCTGGGGACATCCTTCTCTTCTGACGAGGAAGTAATTGCTCAACACGATGCGGTACCTGTAGGAACCGTGAAGAAGACACTGGTCGTTCATTTTGACCAGTCTGCCTACGAAGACATGCTTCGGACTGGGGATAGCTCTCACTCTCTCTCCGTCCAAGACAACAGGAAGCTACGCAAAGTGTGGATGCCCAAGACATCCTTCGCCATTCCTGTGGACTCTCCGATCTCTCCGATCTCTCCGACCAATGAGGTGGTAGCATCGCTCCCTCCGTGTCCCGCACATAAAATTCAGTCTCCCGCTACGCGCGGTACAGACAAAACTTCTGGTAAAGCCTCAGCGCTAACCCAGGAGTATCCACTGCGCTATACGCGTAGAAATCAGTCTCCCGCTACGCGCGGTACAGACAAAACTTCTGGTAAAGCCTCAGCGCTAACCCAGGAGAATCCACTGCGCTATACGTGCAGAAACCAGTCTCCCGCTACGCGCGGTACAGACAAAACCTCTGATGGTGCCTCAACGCCAAATCAGAAGTACAGATCACGCTCCAGGCACAGGACGACATCTGACCTCTACGGTGGACCAGATGAGCGCCGTGATCTCCGTAAGAGGAAGCAAGCAGGCGAGTACTCAACTCCTCGGCCGTTATACCAGTGAAGAAGCAATCTGCCTATCCTCCGGATTAAGCGGGAAGACGACGGTCGACTGAACACCTCTTCAGCTTTACGCCTGTCTGAGCGAATCTCCAAATCATGCCTGGGTAAGCCCCACGGCGCAAAACAAGCTCAAATTGCTACTCCTGACCTACGCGAATGCCTAGTCCAGAAGCGTAGGGAGAGGGGACCTTCCGACATGTCTATTACGCCCCCTAGGGAACAATATTGTAATAGTCATAAGATTGTGATTGACTGCTACTGTTCTAAAGCAAAACGATCGGTCTTCGACCGATTGAACTACTCTCAATCTTTCCCGGAAGAGGAGCACGCGTATGCGTCCGTGAACATGGCTTCACGCATACCTAGAAGAGGGTCGAGCTCAAAGCGTCTTCCCTCTGGACCTCCGAGCCAGAGAAAATTCGAAGACCTCCTCAGGAACGCTGAAGCCGGGGTATTCCAAAACACCCGTGCAAGGTCACAGCAACCAGCTCCGTACTCGTCTGATTCCGACGCTGGGGGTCGCCAATCTCCCAAATCAGATGCCGAGAGTATAGAGTCGACTTCTGCAGCGACCTATACTTACCCTTCGACGATGCCCAGAGAAATGGGAGCTTACGCCATCGAAGACGAACGCGAGGGAGCGTCGCAATCAGGAGACGCAGAACAACGCATCACTGACCTGGAGACGTCGTTGAAACAAATGCAATCCGTAATGGAGAATATGCACCAGATGATGCTAACTCAGCACGCAACTGCCATGGCTCAAGCATCGGTTCCGCCAACTCAGATACATGTGGGGGTGGACTTGCCACCATCCGGCCCAAGCCAAGAACCTGCTCTAGATCAAGAGTCAGCAGTTCCTCCGCTTCCAACGGAAAATTCGATGTAGGCGGTCTGGGAGTTGAAAGCCCAGTTCGATGCCTTGAAGCACAAAGATCATCTTGGCGGACAACTGCATTACTTCCTTCGAGGATTTCAAAGCTCTATTCTTCACACGATTCTACGAGGGAGGAATGGACATGTCTATGTCCTCTCTCATCGAAGTCAAGCAGAAGAAAAAGGAAGATGTTCGCATCTTCATCGAACGCTTTCGTCAGGCCACCTTACAAATGCCTCCAGGAGTTCCAGACTCAGCATTGGTGGACATTTGCAGGAAGAACCTCCTTCATGTGGTCTCGGTTTTCACAGGACCATATCAGTTCCATGATTGGCCCTCGTTCATCCTCTCGGCGGTAGCAGCCGAAGACAACAGTCGCAAGGCGCACGACAATGGCATCATGATCTCCGCCTCTGACAGAAGCAAGAGTTCATCCCCTGGCAGCGACCATCATCGTGGTCCCAAAGGGAAGGAAGCACTAGCAATCAACACGGCCAAGCCAAAGATTGCGGCGATCGCCCAAGCGAAACCAGGGGCTCCGAGGCCCGTCGAAGTCTACTCTTTCGACGACGACGATATCCCGAGTATCTTCGAATGTCTCGTCAAAAGTGGCAAGATCACCCTCCCAGAACTAAGGCGGCCCCAGGAGGTCGGCAATACCGACGACCCAAAATACTGCATCTTCCACAGATACGTGCACCACCCGACAAAGGCGTGCTATGTGCTAAAAAGGAAGATCCAGGGGTTGATCAATGCTAAGGCCATCACTCTGCACAACACCGAGAAAACGGTCACGGCCAACATGATCTCTCTGCAGTTTGGCAATTTGCCTCCCCAAAAGGTCCTTGATGGTGTTACACCCATCTCCCGGGCAACGATGAACCTCGTTAACCTTTCCCCTGCTAGGGATCAAGGTCACAACTTGGTGCCCCTAACTATCCGGCGGGGCGAGATTATGTGGGTTCACCAAGATTTGGTGTCAGATCTAAAGGAGGAGACCAAGGCAACCAGGGTACCCCCAAGAAGAATCCCAAATACAGATCATGCTACATGGTCACAACTTCTTCTACATCAGACGGAGACGAGGTACTTGTCGCAACCCGTTCAGGGAGGGCCTACCTCGACAATGACGGAGCAAATCAGGAATGTACGCCGGCTGACGCTCCAGCTACCAAACCGTCAGAGCAAGATCCCGTCGTGCCAAGCATCAGCTCTGCAAAACCTACTCCGGCGGAAAAGGCAAAACAGAAAGAAGTACGCTTCGACAAACCTGTAAAAAACATTCCGAGCAAAGGTTTAGAGAAACCGTACAAATTTGACATCCTGGCCCAACTGGCCAATACGCCAGCCAGGTTATCCATCTTCGAGCTACTCAGGCTCTCCCCCGACACTCGTCTAGCCCTGAGTGAAGCACTGATGCAGGCGGAAGTATACTTGACCCAGCTCAAGTACCCCGACGAGGAACCAGTGGCATGTCCTCAATGCCACAGCGTGATGGAGGTGGTCCCGAATATCACTTTCACTCAAGACGACATGCTATTAAAACATAATAGGCATGACAGGCCCCTCTATTACACCGGGTACGTCGGTTCCATGGAGGTCGACCGGATTTACATAGATCTGGGATCGTCGATCAGCATCATCCCTCGCAGTCTGCTCGGGCCACTGAGAATTCCTACCAGCGAGCTGGCTTACACTACCACTACAATCGTGGGTTTCAACGCCGGAAGGAGTAAACCATTAGGGAAGATTCGCTTGAGAGTCCAGATCGGCAACCTTAGATCAGTGGCCACATATTACGTCATTGATTCAGAGGTATCCTACAACATTTTGCTGGAAAGACCATGGATCCACGACCACAACATCGTTCCTTCAGCCCTACATCAATGTCTTAAATATGTAGACGCACAAGGAACCGTACAAACGGAGTTGGCTGACCTAAACCCGTTTAAAGGAGTAGAATCCTACTATTCCGATGCCGTGTTGTATTCCCATGACCACACGAAAGAAGCGCCAGGAGTGGCGAAGAAGGAATTCCACCGGGAGCCCGAAGAGCCCTCTGCCACACTACCACTGTCGATCAGAGTGAAAGGACGAACCGCTCGTCCAAAAGCCATAGAACCTACGGCTGTCCACCTGAGAAAGACCAAGTCGGAAGGAGGGGGTGATCCTCTAGTGATCACTTTGAACCGGAAGCCTCCACCCATAGTCATCAAACTTCGGCGCAACCAGCAGCCGACTGATGTAAATGCCACCAGGAACGGAGTTCCAGATGATAATAAACATCCTCTTTTCCGGTACATCGGTACTCAGATTCCGAAACATGAATCCACTCCACATGATGAGGTAGAACTAATGGCTCAAAAGTTCTTAGAAGCTATAAACTCCTACCGACCGTATGTCTGGGAAGTAACGTCGCCATCCAACGTCGTCACAGCATATGGGCCACATGAGAATTCTATCTTCCTTGTCCCGCCTACCTGCAGCAGCCAGCATCCAATAGTCTTTGGTCGCATGCGGAATCAACCGACTGTCCAGGAAGATCCTCTCGATGACGATACCGGAAAAGTGCAGGTTCGCCAATACAGCCCGCAAGCGCAAAGGATCATACAAAACATGGGCTACGACTTGAAGCGGAAGCCAGGCCTCAACTACGGAAGATGCAGACGAACGCCGCCGCACGGCGACCTCCGCTATCGACAGACTCGTCTCGGATTGGGGTATGCCACCTCCCTCGCAACTTCCAAGCCAGATGAGGACCCCTTTCCATCTTCCCAGAGCAGCTCGTCGTCCTCCGACTCACCTGATGTTCTCAAACTAACACTATCAGTGAATATAGTGATGACAAGCCCCTCAGAAATCGAGGAACAGGATACGGAGCCGTTCAAGAATGACCCCTGGGCTCAACAAATGGATACACAGTGGGAATTTCGCTTCTAGCAGAGAGAACCTCCCACCAAGGATGAAGTTATCCAAGTCAATGTTGGGGGTGAGATCTCACCAAAGCCAATATTTGTCAGTAACAATCTTTCCCCGGTCGAAAAGGAAGAGATCATACAGCTGATAAAGGAATATGTCGACATCTTTGCATGGGGTTATGAAGACATGCCAGGCCTAGACCCGAGGGTAGCTACTCATAAGCTCAATATTTTGACCGATTCGAAGCCAGTGAAACAACACCAACGTCGGTTTTGCCCGGATATGATGGACGCCATCGAGGACGAAGTCAAGAAGTTGATAACCTGCAGTTTCATCCGGGAAGAACAACATCCCGACTGGGTTGCCAACGTTGTCCCAGTCATGAAGAAAAATGGGAAGGTACGTATCTGCATCGACTACCGAGATCTGAATGCGGCCTACCCCAAAGATGAATTCCCCCTTCCCATCACGGACATTATGATCGACAACACCTGCGGCTTCGAGCGTATGTCTTTTATGGATGGGTTCTCGGGATACAATCAGATCAAGATGCATCCGGAAGACGAAAAGCACACTGTCTTCCGGACACCACTGAGGGTATATTGCTATACGGTCATGCCCTTCGGATTAAAGAACGCCGGGGCTACATACCAACGAGCCATGAGTAACATATTCCGCGAGCAGTTACGCAAGACAGTGTAATATTATGTGGACGACATAGCTGTCAAAAGCCGCCTCAAAGGTGATCACGTTCGAGACCTGAGGGCGGTATTCGAGTTAATGCGCCAGCAACAACTCAAGATGAACCCTACAAAGTCCTTTCTGGGGGTATCCAGTGGAAAATTCCTGGGATTTGTCATTACCGCCAGAGGCATCGAAGTAGACCCTGACAAAGTCCAGGCGATCATAGCAATGCGACCACCCCGTAATCTGAGGGAACTCAAGGGGTTCCAAGGACGTCTGGCTTACATCCGGCGATTCATATCCAACCTCTCGGGGAGATGTCAGCCCTTCTCTCACCTCATGAAGAAAGGTGTGTCCTTCATATGGGACAAAACCTGCCAGCAAGCGTTTGGGGATATCAAGCGCTACCTAACCAGTCTACCAGTTCTGGTGCCTCCCGTCATGGGAAAACCCTTCTTGCTGTACGTTCGGGCAATGGATCATTCGCTAGAAGCTCTCCTTGCGCAGAAGAACGATGCGGGTCATGAACAGGCCATCTACTACCTCAGCAGGATGATGGTCGGGGCCGAACACCGGTACAACCCAGTGGAGAAGGAATGCTTGGCTCTGATGTTCGCTGTCCAGAAGACGCGACACTACGTCGCCGGCCAGACTATTCATATCATCTCCAGGATCAACCCCCTCCGGGTGCTGATGAGCAAGCCAAGTGCCCTTAACTCCCGACTCGCAACTTGGGCATTGCTACTGACACCATATGACATGGTCTACGTCCCACAGAAGTCCATCAAAGGCCAAGCACTGGCCGACTTCCTAGCAGCTCATCCAATCCCGGAGACCTCCAAGCTATACGAAGACATCCCTGATGAAGTTGCGGAATGTAATTTTGTAAGGGAAAGTGACGTATGGCAACTATTCTTCGATGGCGCCTCCAGAGTCGGTCCTAAGGGAAGCGTCATTTCAGGAGTAGGAGTCGTCCTAGTTACTCCAGATCAGCTCATCATCTATTGAGCATATTCTCTTAGCGAGCCCTGCTCCAATAATGTGGCAGAATACAACGCCCTGCTAATAGGGCTCCAAGTCGCTAAAGAGCTGGGGGTGGAATCCCTGGAAGCTTTCGGCGACTCTCTGCTCATCGTCAACCAAGTCAGAGGGATATACGAAGTCCGGAATCCAGACCTCATCCCCTATCACCAAGCAACGGTCGAGATAGCCATGACGTTCAAAAGGTTCTTCCTAGAGCATGTACCTCGATCTCAGAATCTGGAAGCTGATGCCCTGGCCAGCCTAGCTGCGGACTTAGCCACCCCTATAAGAAGGCAGGATTCAGTAATCCTTCTTAACAGAAATTTATTCTGTGTGAAGAACAGCTGTCACCTAGAACGCAGCTACGCTGTAAACGTCGATCCTCCTACAAGAGATTGGACGAGTCCCTTCATAGATTTCGTGGCATATAGAATCTTGCCAGAGGACCCCAAAGAAGCAGTATCCGTCAAGAGACGATCGTTACGCTTCTACTTCGATGCATCTTCACAATACCTGTATCGCCGGACCTACGACGGACTGCTGTTAAGATGTCTCGCTGGCACCGAGGCACAATAGATTATCCGTGAAGCTCACGACGGCGTGTGCGGAGCACATCAGCCCGGTCCTAAGCTGCAAGACCGCATCAGGAGAATGGGCTATTACTGGCCCACTATGATCACAGACGCGATCAGTTATGCAAAATGATGCAGGGCCTGCCAGGTCCATGCAGACTTCATACATCAACCGTCTGAATATCTACATCCTACGATTGCTTCCTGGCCCTTCGAAGCCTGGGGTATGGATATCGTTGGGCCCATTCACCCGTCTTCCTCCAGAGGCCACCGGTTCATACTGGCCATCACAGATTACTTTTCCAAGTGGTCCGAAGCAATCCCTCTGGCGAAAGTAAAGGCGTCTGACGTAATCAGCTTCATCAAGCACCATGTCATTTATCGCTTTGGGATTCCCCGAAGGATAATCCACGATAATGGACCTCAGTTCATCAGCCAAGCGTTTCATCGGTTTTGCGATAATAACCGGATACACAATATTGCCTCTACGGCATATTATCCAGCTGCTAATGGTTTGGCGGAAGCCTTCAACAAAACCATTATCAAGCTCCTGAAGAAGTTCGTTTCTTCAAACAAAAGAGACTGGAACGAGAAGCTGGGCGAATGTCTCTGGGCATACCACACAACGGTACGGACACCAACAGGTTGTACCCCCTTTTCACTAGTCTACGGAAGCGAGGCGGTCCTTCCTATCGAAATCCAGATCCCGTCGCTCCGAATAGCCGTGACTAGTGAGCTGACTCGAGAAAAGAATGACCTGTTGAGGCTCCAAGAGCTCGAAGGATTAGACGAGAAACGCCTCCAAGCTCAACAGCGCATCGCGCTCTACCAAGCACGCATTTCCAAAGCTTTTAATCATAAAGTAAAGGAAAGAGTGTTCAAAGTCGGCGAGCTAGTTCTAGCCGTGAGAAGGCCGATGATCCTAACTCACAGAAGTAAAGGCAAATTCCAGCCTAAATGGGAGGGCCCTTATGTAGCGCCCCGTTCTCCCGATGCGGAGAGCGCGGCTAAGAAACACAAGACGGTATCGTTCGATCGGGATAGATTGAATTAAGAACTCGTCCTCGTTATGGATTTGTTTCTTCGGAATCGATTCCCATATTCAGTGGACTGCGCCCCAAGGATCGGCTTAGCGGCAGAGTCAGGAGGGACCTCTCCGCTGCTATCTTTTATTGCCTCGGTTTTCGATGTCGCTTGTTGCTTTCGTGCTTTGAGTTAGTTTTGGGATTTGCTTGTTTTCCTTGAACGGTTTTGATGGTTTTCATTGTTTTTGTTCATTGACTTGCACTTCTATTACAAGAATGGAAAGAGAGGAAGAAGTATTAATCGAGCTGTTCGTGTGCAGGTGAACGAGCAGTAGGCGGCTTGCGAGCGGAGTCGTGAAGCGCCTCTTTCCTTCTTCTTTCCAAAAATCTAAGTGAGTGGCTACCAACCCGATTAGCTAGCCCTGCTTCCAAGCTTCACTCCTTCGCCCCGATCAAACGATACCAAGTAATAATAAAAAAAACCAAGATAAAAGAGAATAGACTTGGTTATTACTGCTTGTCAATCAAACTCGTGAACGATTACTTACTTGCATGCTTGTTCGTTCAGAATGTTCATCATATGCATAATTGTAGTTAGAATATAACTTCTTCTATAAATTGTGCTATTTATGAATTATATCGTGTATGCGCATAACTGTTCCTAGAGGCTATGCAAAAGAAATATGCATTACTCGTGTTGCCTCAACTGCGTGAAATGATAACTTAACTAAACATCGTGTGTTCGATCATGGACAACTTGTGCACAAGGATATAAGTTCTGCGGACGGTCGCTGGGGCACTGGCACCGATCCGATCCGGGCAGACTTCGTGTTTATAGTCAATCGTGTACGGACGGGATAACTTGTAACGCATCGTGTTTTCTGAGCTCCTCGTGTTTTCCCGTTGCATGCTATCCTTGTCCTTGACTAGTCCATTATGGCATCAAGCCAGTGATCCTCGTGTGTATATGCTTGCAACGCCTCGTGTGTTTATCGTATGAATATGGCTTGCAGTGCATCGTGTGTTCAACGTGTATATTTAAACCTGTTGCATACTAACTTGTGTCTTCGTGGCAGGGAAGGTATGGTAAGTATTGTGCAGGAAATTCAGACGGTCAGGTAAAATCCACCTAACGGTGGCACGTTCATTTCAGTAAATTCAATATGCTGCTTACTTGTAAATGAACTAAGGCAAGATAGAAACCCACAAAATATGCATGCTTCACTAAACAACGTGTTGATTGGTATAGTCAGGCTAGCTTGCCTTCACCAGCATGTTTCGATATGCTGACCCTCGTTGAAACAGATTCTCCGCACCAAGGCGAACCGAGCGAGGAGCCGAAGTCGTCTACCCGATCCAGTCCAACTGTTGGCGCATCTTCACCGCGCCCCGAAGCATTTTAGATTCAGGAGCCTGTAACTCTTCATACACAAATGCAGCTCCGTGGCAAAGCGATCCTCCAGCCTGGAGGTCTTTATCATTTTGAGTTTATAAAGGGATGTAATGTACAGGACTGCTATCTCATTTTGAGTCATCTCTTTGTAAGCCGTTCGGCATATTAGCTAACTCGTTCAAGAGTTTGTAATAGATGTTCATTATCAATAAAGAGAACTTTTCTATGTTTCAAATCTGTGTTTCAATTTATCTGCGTACTCTGAATATGTGCTTGCTATGCAAATCATTAAAGCCTTGTACGGACGCAACCCCAGGCCCGCACGGCGGTCACGATTCGGGGTACGCCTCAAGTGATTCTACGGAATTGGGTCGTGACATAGTGGTATCAGAGCACAGATTCAAAGTTCCTTAGACTTCGTGCTGGAAAAGTTCCTTTAACGATCAAAAATTCCTGTGCGAACTCTTGAACTCGCTAGGCCAAAATGAGATACGTTCATGCAATAAGTTCATAATACATTATGATCCTAATGTAATTTACCTTCTTTTGAAGGAATGGATACAGCGTAATCTGCAGCGCAACCACTGAACGAAACACAAGAAAGTAGTTCGGGTACTTCGGGAAGCTCTCGGAGCCAACGAGGCATGTCTCAAGTCGACCCGCTTGAGCGGGTAATGCAAATGTTAGAATCGCAACGACAACGAGACGATGCTCGCCAAGCCAAGCTCGAGAGTAATCTAGAGACCCGATTCTCAGTCCAACAAAAGCAGGTAGATGCCCTGCAACAGATCATTCAGACTTTGGCTGCCAACCATTCTGCCGCAACAGCAACGACTCCGGTGGAACAGCCCGTGCTTGAAGTGGAGACGCCTCAAATTCCAAGGCCGAGGGACGTGACTGCCTTCAACTTGGGCCATTTCAAGAAAGTCTGCAATACCCCATTCAACGGGACTGAGGACCCAGTGGTAGCTCTAGATTGGCTAGCCGAGCTCGAAGATCACTTCACTCTGCTAGAGGTCCCCGAAGATAAGCGCGTCGCCTGCGCGCAACTACAGCTCCGCCTCAACGCACAAGATTGGTGGGACGTGCATCGACGATCTCTCCAATTTGATCACGGAGAGGAGGCGATCTCGTGGACGACCTTTCGTGCCGCGTTCGAAGAGGAGTTTATACCGCCTCCAGTACAACGTCAAATGGAAAATGACTTCGTGCAACTGAGGCAAGGCAGGATGACAGTTAAAGAGTACTCCGCCGAATTCAACCGACTCTCCAAATTCGCTAGGGCCTATTTACCTGATGCAGCGAGTCGAGCCAGAAGGTTTGAAGGTGGACTACGCCCTGCCATCCATTCGCACGTAGTCAATAATCAGTACGGGACAATGCGTGAAGTCATGAATCACGTCTTATCGCTAGAACCACAGTATCCTCACATTTCCACCGCCGCTGTGCATACCTACAATCACAAACGCCAAGGCAACGATGGAGGAAACACTGCTGCAAAGCACCGAAACAACGGTGGTCAGCACAGGGCAAATCCCAACCAAGTATGTCAATACTGCAACAAACGTGGGCACTCCTTCAATCAGTGTCGTAAGAGACTTGGGTTATGTCTCGCTTGTGGCAATCTAGGCCATGCCATTAATTCCTGCCCGAACCTTCCTATTCATCGCCCGCAACGTAATAACCCCTAACGGTAAGCATTATTCCTAAGTTTCGGGACAAAACTTCCAATTGGTTGGGTAGGATGTAGCGCCCCGTTCTCCCGATGCGGAGAGCGCGGCTAAGAAATACAAGACGGTATCGTTCGATCGGGATAGATTGAATTAAGAACTCGTCCTCGTTATGGATTTGTTTCTTCGGAATCGATTCCCATATTCAGTGGACTGTGCCCCAAGGATCGGCTTAGCGGCAGAGTCAGGAGGGACCTCTCCGCTGCTATCTTTTATTGCCTCAGTTTTCGATGTCGCTTGTTGCTTTCGTGCTTTGAGTTGGTTTTGGGATTTGCTTGTTTTTCTTGAACGGTTTCGATGGTTTTCATTGTTTTCGTTCATTGACTTGCACTTCTATTCCAAGAATGGAAAGAGAGGAAGAAGTATTAATCGAGCTGTTCGTGTGCAGGTGAACGAGCAGTAGGCGGCTTGCGAGCGGAGTCGTGAAGCGCCTCTTTCCTTCTTCTTTCCAAAAATCTAAGTGAGTGGCTACCAACCCGATTAGCTAGCCCTGCTTCCAAGCTTCACTCCTTCGCCCCGATCAAACGATACCAAGTAATAATAAAAGAAACCAAGATAAAAGAGAATAGACTTGGTTATTACTGCTTGTCAATCAAACTCGTGAACGGTTACTTACTTGCATGCTTGTTCGTTCGGAATGTTCATCATATGCATAATTGTAGTTAGAATATAACTTCTTCTATAAATTGTGCTATTTATGAATCATATCGTGTATGCGCATAACTGTTCCTAGAGGCTATGCAAAAGAAACATGCATTACTCGTGTTGCCTCAACTGCGTGAAATGATAACTTAACTAAATATCGTGTGTTCGATCATGGACAACTTGTGCACAAGGATATAAGTTCTGCGGACGGTCGCTGGGGCACTGGCACCGATCCGATCCGGGCAGACTTCGTGTTTATAGTCAATCGTGTGCGAACGGGATAACTTACAACGCATCGTATTTTCTGAGCTCCTCGTGTTTTCCCGTTGCATGCTATCCTTGTCCTTGACTAGTCCATTATGGCATCAAGCCAGTGATCCTCGTGTGTATATGCTTGCAACGCCTCGTGTGTTTATCGTGTGAATATGGCTTGCAGTGCATCGTGTGTTCAACGTGTATATTTAAACCTGTTGCATACTAACTTGTGTCTTCGTGGCAGGGAAGGCATGGTAAATATTGTGCAGGTAATTCAGACGGTCAGGTAAAATCTACCTAATGGTGGCACGTTCATTTCAGTAAATTCAATATGCTGCTTACTTGTAAATGAACTAAGGCAAGATAGAAACCCACAAAATATGCATGCTTCACTAAACAACGTGTTGATTGGTATAGTCAGGCTAGCTCGCCTTTACCAGCATGTTTCGATATGCTGACCCTCGTTGAAACAGGTTCTCCGCACCAAGGCGAACCGAGCGAGGAGCCGAAGTCGTCTACCCGATCCAGTCCAACTGTTGGCGCATCTTCACCGCGCCCCGATGCATTTTGGAGTCAGGAGCCTGCAACTCTTCATACACAAATGCAGCTCCGTGGCAAAGCGATCCTCCAGCCTGGAGGTCTTTATCATTTTGAGTTTATAAAGGGATGTAATGTACAGGACTGCTATCTCATTTTGAGTCATCTCTTTGTAAGCCGTTCGGCATATTAGCTAACTCGTTCAAGAGTTTATAATAGATGTTCATTATCAATAAAGAGAACTTTTCTATGTTTCAAATCTGTGTTTCAATTTATCTGCGTACTCTGAATATGTGCTTGCTATGCAAATCATTAAAGCCTTGTGCGGGCGCAACCCCAGGCCCGCACGGCGGTCACGATTCGGGGGACGCCTCAAGTGATTCTACGGAATTGGGTCGTGACACCTTATGTGATCGAGACAACGTTCTCAAACGGCGCCTACAGGATAGCCCAGCCCAATGGAGATCTGTTAATGGCTCCTATCAACGGCAAATTCCTGAAAAGGTACTATGCCTAATCTCTCCTGCTTAGAGAGGAAAATAGCAAGGACCTCGATTCTGACAAAACTACTTCCAAAAACATAATTAGTTGGGTTACACTCTATCATGTCCGCATGACCTCTGAATAGATATGTCCCGCTAAGAAGTTTATCGAGAGTTTATCACGTCCATACTACCTCTGATATCACTCTCATCCAACCTGTCATTTATATTCCGAAATGATGGGTCCACAACAGTCAGAAAAAGAGTCGCTGTTATTTATTCCCGAAGAAGGCAGAATTACATAGGAAGGGGTACATCAAGATGGCAGAGTAATCAGGCCATGAATCTGCCGCTCCAGTGCAGCTACCCTCTCATTCCTAAGGGCCAAAGCATCGGCGCGAGCCTGCTCCAGTCGTGCCTCCGGAGTATGCGTAAGGGTCAGATTAGCCCTTGCCCGAAGACAGCCCGTACGGGCAGCTTCCGCACGGTCCAGATCCCGTCGCGCTTCGCTTAGTCGACCAGTCGCTACCTCCACACCTGCCAACGACTGGGAAGCCCACTCCTCTGCCCGAGCAAGTTTTTCCCGCAGCTTGGAGACCCTCGCCGCATTCCCTTCATGCTCGGATCGACACTGCATATCAACGACAAGGGCTTCTTCCACAACAGCCCTTCTCCTATCCATCTCCAGCTTATGCGTCTGGATAGAGTTGTTTAGGCTTTCAAGCTTTGCGGCAAACCGCTCAGACATGAGGTCATACCGAGCCTGGACATCAGCATCAAGGCTGCCCTCAGTCCGCTGTAAGTATTCGTTAATAGGTTGCTCTAAACCATTAACCACCGCCTCCAGAGCGTCAGCCACTCCAGGATTGCCAAGCACCCTGACAACCTCGATCGAAAGCTGAGAAGTCTTCTTCAAGAGCTCGAAGTCAAGGTTCTTCGCCAACACCATCGGTATCATCGTTTGCAAGCCAGTGTAGACGAGGCTGGAATGCTGCTTGATCAACGCGACTAAACCCGACTGAGCGCCCGGAGCGGCCACAACTGCAGACGAGGTAGCCACCGCCGCCTCAACAGGTGGCACGCCCGAAGAAGGTGCGATGGCGACAATCGAAGTCATCGGCATACTCGCAACAGGCGAGGTCACGATGACGGGTTCGTCCTCCCCTTGAGACGACGAAACCTCCCCGGGCGAGCTAGCCCCCGAAGATACTCCTGCCTCAAGATCCGGCGCCTCCATGTCACCGTCAGGAGCCAAAACAAAGCCGGAAGGCGCTTCAACGCCATGCTCCCCGTGGACGTCATCCCCTGAAAAAAGGACAAGAAAGTAAAATGTCAAACACGGTGGTAATCCTCCTAGGAGGAGACATCGAAACGACATTTACCCAAAACCAACGGCATATACGACGCATCTGCAGCAGATGTAGCTAAGCCACGCCTTAATGACGCAATACGAACTGTCATACCTGGAGAAGGAGGTGGGCCGACCGACATCGCCAAGAGTTCGGTCAAGCCTTCCCTGAGACACGGTCGAGGTTCATCAGCCGGAGTCTCGCTAGGCGCGCTCGCTGACGCAGGAGTAACTCCGCCCATTACTGACCTCAGGGAAGATTCTTCCATCTGTTGGGGCCACGCAGGCAATCCCACTCTGCTGCTTGGAGCAGCCGCAGCAACAGCAGCCTCTAGCAAGGACTCTCCGGTGCCACCAGTCAGAACTGTGGAAGGTCCCTCTCTAAAAGGCGAGGAACCTCCGGCCAAAGAATCATCCCTGATACAGGGAGATGCCGGCTCACTCACAGGAGCCCCAATACCAGGAATGCGGAGAGGACAAGCAACCGTCTCCTTCCTCCTCTTACGAAGGGAGGCTTCCTTCGGAGCAGAAGCCCGTCGCTTCCCAGAAGAGACTACCAGAGCCCCCGCCGGCGGAGGCACTGCACACCTCGGCAACGGCACCAGAGGCTCATCCGGGGTACCAGACTCCTCACCCTCGTCAGAAGAGACCGAGGGGACTTCGACCCTTCCCCCAGGCTTGGCAGAAGGCACTCTGAAGCTTCCACGCATGTCAAAATTGCGATGGAAGGTGTTAATCGCCACATAGAACTGGGCGTAGGAGTGAAGGATGCGCAGCTCCGTGGAGATTGTAACGACCGGCACGATAAAAATTGCCCCCGTACAACCCATGATAAAATATCGCCACCCTTTAGCTCCATCAATGAGTCCACCCCTGGACCTGAAGCTGGTGACGGCGTTGCCCACATGCAACTGGTCGTACCCGAACTGCCTGGCGAACCGACTAGGCAGGTAGGGCTCAAAGAAGTAATGGTCTTCGCTCCTATACAGCAGATGGGAAGGTCTAATACAGACCAACCAATTAAACGCCTCCGGAGAAAGAACGGTCTTCCTTTGACCTGAATCCTCGAGCCACAGCCCTGACTGGTTGCGGTGCACAGTAGGGGGAGTACAAAGGATCTTCCAGCCATGGCTGAGGTTCAAAACCAGCCGACAATCTAAAACTGTATTCACATTCCAGGAGGAATCCCTGTAATTCAATAGGAATATACCCCCTGAGCTGCTACCGGAACCGGGTGACATAACCCGGGAACTGTGGAGAATTAACCATCCCATCAAGTACAAGTATGGTAATTCCACCCTAGGGAAGCTCTCCCGCCGAGCTTCGTCAACGAGCAACCCATCTGTCATGGCCCTCAGGCCAGCCTGTATACGGCACACCATGGCAGGAAGCAAGCCCAGTCTTGCCCCAAACACCAGACGCACTGCGGGCCATAAGATGTTTCGGTGAATGCGATCCGCGGAAGCAATGCCTGGCACCACTACTTGACGCAGCCATATGGAGAGAAAACCTGCCAGCTGGGCTTCCTTAGACAGAGGCCTGCGACAGCACCTCAAATAACTGTAGGCCTTTGTACCTTCGGGGTACTTTCCTACCCCATCAACGAGAATCTGATCGGGAGCCTTGGCGTCTTCCATAAGAGCCGCAACGACCTGGGCACTGAGAACGCCCAAGCAGTTCACGGGCTCATTCTTGCCCCCCGAAGCTTTCTCCGACTTGGTGGCCCTAGCCCGATGGAAGAAGAGGTAGGACATCCACTTGGTGGTGTGAGCCAAATCAGAAGGCTCGTTATAAAAGGCGGTGCACGCGAAGTACTGACACATCAGCTCCTGATATACTTCCGTCACCCGAGGGTCCATATCTCCCAACTCTCGGTTGGTGGGAACGTACTCTTCATATGGGGTATCCCCCATCGGCAGTCTCGAGACAACTGCCATCTCATGAAGGGCCAACCCCAACTCCCCTAGTGGAGTGGCGAAGGTCCCGGTAAGCGGAATGTACCGCTCCATCAGTGCCAGGAACAAATTAGGGTTCGAAGGCAGCCCGACGCTCTTCGCACTCACGGCGGCATATAGTCCAAAGCCCTCCAACTCTCTCTGGAAGTGCTTTAAGGCCCAGTCAACTAGGCATCTCCATCGGGAGTTTGTTGGGGCGATCCACCCATTGCACCGAGGATTCTCCTTGGGATATACCCCACCTCGACCCATGAAGTCGTTACAGAAGGTCGGCAATTGGACCGGCTGGATCACCGAGCTATCTTCACTTGGAACACTGCCCGGGCACAGTCCTCAGAACAGCGTCACAACGCCAGAAGGGCGACTAACAAACGACCCCTGGTCAGCGCCTTTCAGATGAAAGATCTTCCCCGGCTTCCCGTGAAGATCAGGAATCAGCTTCCAAGACATCTTCCTGGGATGCGTCGCATGGGAGAAGGCCGAGATGGGATAATCCCTCGGCATCCTCGGCAGGTACAAGACCAAATCCCCGGCAGGGAAAACCCAAGGCTCCCTCTTGGGCTTCGTCTGGGACTGTTTATCAATCATGTCCCCAAAAAGGAAAGCCGGCTTTATATACCGCTCCCCACCTACACGTGCCAAGGGTTCGCCGTTGATCATATTCAACAGCATTTGCTCACCCTGGGCCGATATCAGGAGCTCCCTTCCCTCAGGATACTGGGGTCCAGAGATGGGAAATTCCACATGGGACAGATCCTCCAGATAGTTCGAGTGCGGCATCCCCGCAGCGGCGCCCATCACCTCAGCCAATGGGGACTCACCCAGATCAACTGCAAGATAATGCAAAAAAGATATGTCATTACAAGTCTGGCATAAACACACGGACCAAGGAAATGACAGTCTGTGCTCTACGCCAAGATTGTACAAATTTGGTCACCTTACGCCGGAAGTCTCCTCCACGAACGTAAAATTCAAATTTTACGAAATACGCCAATTTTTGGTAGCCCGAGCTATTCACGCCCAGAGCTACGAAAATATGGAGTCTTTACGCTGACACATTAGAAATGTGGGCGTAAAAGATGAAAACACCTCCGTGCGTCACCTTCCTCAAAAGAGGCTATCAGCACAGAAGACGACCTAGCGCAGTCACGTTCAACGTGTGCGAAGGATTTTTTGTCGTTTGTGTCATCCCAAAAAGTTCTACCTCTAAAGCCGGGAGCGCTAGTCGTCGGCGGGATGCTCCCCTCAGAGGGAAGTTCACCTTGCCCGACCGGAGATTCCCTCGCCGGGACAGGAGAATGAGAAGAAGAACCTATGCTCTTTCCCTTAGCGGAGGGGGTTTGTTTCGACGCCATTTCTGAAAGACTCGAAGTGCTCGAAGAAAGAACGAAGAAAAACTCGAACAGTCGAAAGCTCTCTTTCGCAAAAGACAGATAAAGAGTTTTTCTTTCCAGAAACTGGGGATATATATACAGTCCGGGTCGACTCCTCGAATACTCGGACGAACCCCTCGAGACCCTGACCAAATCTCGCAATTAATAGTTGGTTATGATTGGATGCTACGTCAGCCCACTACCCTTGGAAGACGGACAGTCAGCGAATTCGAAAGGTTTTTTCGTGCAAGACGGTTCAGCGGGTTCTACGCTAAATGAGCTTTCTACGCTCAAAAGCAACGGATCTACGGTTTTACGCTCGCAAGCTACAAGTCTATGGTTTTACGCCCGGATGTCTTTGTGCTCGGTAGCTTTTATGCTCGAGAGGCCACAAACCTACGACTTTACTCTCAGCAGATACCAAATCGACGATCTCACGCTCGGTGGCGCTCAGTTTACGCTCAGCAGTAACAGATCCGCAAACCTCACGCTCGAAGAATTTTTTTTTCAGGAGCTACAAATCAAACAGTTCTACGCTAAAGGAGCTTTTCTACGCTCGACAGCTACGAATCTAACGGCTTTACGTTCGACAGCTACAAGTCTATGGTTTTTTCTTGTCCGGATGCCTTTGTGCTCGGTAGCATTCTATGCTCGAGAGGCAACAAACCTACGACTTTACGCTCAGGAACCACAGGTCTACGATTTCACGCTCGATGGTGTTCTACGCTCACAGGCTACAGATCTACAGTCCTACGCTAAAATGAGCTTTTCTACGCTCGACAGCTATGAATCTAACGGCTTTACGTTCGACGGCTACAAGTCTATGGTTTTTTCTTGCCCAGATGCCTTTGTGCTCGGTAGCATTCTATGCTCGAGAGGCAACAAACCTACGACTCCACGCTCAGGAACCACAGGTCTACGATTTCACGCTCGATGGTGTTTTACGCTCAAGAGGCTACAGACATGATTTCCCGCTCCACGACTTTCCGCATATCCAAACAGTCCCCAAGGCGGTCAAGTGCAAAGAGTTCACACAGAAGATACTCGTTCTTAACCCCAAAGCATCCCCAAGTACCCGAAGTATGTAGAGTTCAAACATTGAGAAATTACTCCTCTCGGGTCCAGAAAACTGGAGGTTCATCCAGATTTCAGTCTGAACATCTCGTCTATCAAAGTGGCAACTCAGTTTGACAGCCAAAAACCTCGACCCTGTTCCAAGGGAGTTTCGAGAGATCATTCTTGAAGACGAATTCTGAACAAAACGAAATTCCGCTCATCAGAGAGGCAACAGTTCAGAAATTCTACGCAGTCCTAGCAACAGGACAGTTCTACATGTTCAAAGTGCTCAGCAGCGTTCTATGGACTATCCACTATGCATAAAGGACAGGGCCTAATACTCTTTCTATCAGAGTCAGCGTAAAGATTCAGACGTGTCGAAGCTGCACATATTCAGACTTCACAAGCAACGTATGGCAAGACGATCATATGGAGAAGAAGACGATTTTATTAAAGATTAAAATCATAATTACATATGAGGGAAATCCAATCTACAAGGGTTTTTCTCTATTTTTCATGATTACATCTGAGGGAAACTCCGTCTACAAAGGAGTTCCCCCCATCATCGTCCGAAGATCGCCCAGAAGCTGTACTGACAGGTTCTCACATGGGTGAAGGTCTTCCTCTTCTTCGAGGGCTGTTCATCGACTACCACAGTCATGAACAAGAAGATCCTTCATTCGCCATGGCCGATCCAGTTGAGGCTTCTTTAAGCCCAACTCGATTGGGGACGATAGATTACAGTTTGTCTAATCTCGTCCGCGGGGATCTCAGAGGAAGATACACAACATGCCAGCCACTGTGGTCAAATACGACCCTTCCTCTCTCCTGGGGCAACGCCATACAAAGTTGCTGATTATCCCGAGCAAGAGAGGCTAAGATGTCCTTCCATGATCCATCGTTGCAGTGGACACTTGCTCGAAGACGCCGT
Organism: Iris macrosiphon; assembly: GCA_036927795.1. Taxonomy (NCBI): domain Eukaryota; kingdom Viridiplantae; phylum Streptophyta; class Magnoliopsida; order Asparagales; family Iridaceae; genus Iris; species Iris macrosiphon. The sequence goes on along the minus strand of JAYESA010000012.1, from coordinate 171,460,556 downwards.
CTTTTACGGCTCCCTACATGCTGGAAGAACATGATCTCCTTCTTCCTCAGATCGATCCGACGAACTCCGGCGAACATCTTTGCATGACAATGGGAATGTGGTGAAGACAGGTTCACACCCCCCAGCCTTTATAGGCAAAAGAGATCACAGCGGTCCCCAATAAATCCGCCATAAAGTCAGCATCGACCGTTTCAACGCTCCAGTCAGAAACGTTTCGAGTTACGAGAGGCCGTTCATGCTTCATTCAAAGCGTTTCAAATTCCGAGGAATTTAAAAGCTTTGAAGGGGGTCTTGTAGAAGCATGAAAAAATGCTTGGAAGATCTACGCAGCATCTTGATACAGAGCAGCATAAGCAGAGGCCTTCAAGAGCCATCCAGCGTAAAACAGGGTTCTTCATCGCCTCCATGGCGTAAAATCCAGCCGCTCTCAAAGCAGCGTTAAAGCGTACGAGGAATGCTTCGTATTCCCGAAAAGAAACTGTCCAGTCACGCAGTAAACCTGACCTCTGACTCCTGACAAAAAGTGCTGCACAGCTACCCAAACGACGGCTGGGAACGGGGGCAGACCCCTCGGGACGCGCTCCATAGTATGATGGCGGATCTCAGCATTTAATGCAGAGGATTTGGTTAAAATATCACCAAACCGTTGCTTACTAAAATCCCCCGGCATAAACCGCTCTTTCGCGTGCAAAGAGAACACGCTGCCTTGTTTTACACAGGCAAACATGGGCTGTTTTACGCTCCGCAGAAGACAAACCGCCTGCCACGTCAAAAGCTGCACTTCGTACAGGGCTCGAGGCACGTCTCTCCGCCAAAAGCACACAGAGCGGTAACAGTGTCCCCTCAAGGCACGTCCCTCCGTCAAAACGCACAGAGCGGTGACAGTGTCCCCTTAAGGCACGTCCCTCCGTCAAAACGCACAGAGTGGTGACAGTTTTCCCTCAAGGCACGTCTCCGCATTTAATGCACAGGATGATGGCAAATCTCTGCCAAAGATTTGATCTCCAAAAGCCGTAATTCTGGCTAAAGACGTCCACATCAGCACCATGGCACGGTATGCAGCGGCTTCTACGCCCATTCAGGATCTGTGCTCCTACGGCTTCCGTGCCCCCTCAGTCTCTACGACTGCTCAGCTTCCACGCCTACTCGGCTTCTATGCCTGTTCGGCTTCTATGCCTGCTCGGCTTCCACGCCTACTCGGCTTCTATGCCTGTTCGGCTTCTATGCCTGCTCGGCTTCTATGCCTGCTCGGCTTCTATGCCATGGTGACGGACATTTGGCTTCTACGCCAACCCCTTCTACACAATGGATACCTACCTACGTGGCTTTTATGCCGTGATCTTAGTAGCAATTATACGCGTTGTGTCCCCTTAGTTGGACCCGCGTCACCCGCTCATTCAAAAGATCATCTATACCTAGGCATTGGTTGCTTTAACCGTTGTGTAATAGGGTGCTGTACTTTCCACTCCTCGGTTGCTACACCAACGGAGTGGTCACTGTCACCAAAGACTCTATAAATAGAGGCCCATATCAATGGGGAACAAGGTCGGAAAAATTGGTCAAGAAACCGATATCAGATCCAAGGTCGACAATTTGGAAGATCGAACAAGGTCACCGAACCGGAGATCAGGAGACAGAGAGAGAGAGAGAGAAGAATACAGAGCTCAGGCAAGGAATAGGGAGCGACGACCTTCAGCATCGCGCATCCACCCTCCTTCGCAACCTCCGAAGCTGCATCCTGTCTTCCACGACACTTCTTCAACATCGTGTAGTCCAAGGGCTAAAGTGATCGACCGCAGATCAGACACCTATAGCAATTTATACCCAGATTAAATAAATTATACTCCCGCATCCTCGTATAGGATCGAATTGTACAAGTTTGTTTGTAAACCAAAGGGCACGGGTCTCGTATAAACCCTGTCATTGAAATACACTTTCATTCTTTCGTTTAATACCACAAACAGTTAGTCCCAGGGCTCATCAGGGACCCGTGATGCAGGAGGAGCCAACCCATCAAATAATGATAAGGGAGCTCGATCCGGTTGAGATGCCCCTTGCCTGGATGTTCCTCGAACTTCTGAACGAAGTTGCAGAGCCCCCGATGGATGCAACATACCATGGCCGGTAAAAGGGCCAGCTTATGGCCGAAAGCCAACTTTACGGCAAGAAGGATGAGAGGGCGACCGATCTTATCTATGGTCCCAGACCGGCCTGTGATAACGCAGTTGCACAACCAGAGCATCAAGTATCCTGCCAGCACGGCCTTGGCGGATAACTTGTGCATGTCCATTTAAAAGTAGCTGAGTTCTTCTTCGAGATTACCCAGCTCGTTTGCAGTTTCGTCTTCTTTATCCGTAGAACCCTCGACTTCCTCTTTCTCTTCCTCGGTAGTATCCAGTTCTCGTTGTGCCTGAATTAGATCGGCCACTAACTATTTGGTTCGCGGTGTCCGGACATGAACTCTGCTAGACTCTTTCAGGCCCGAAAAATAATAGTGAGTCCAAGCGGTGATATGGGGAGAAGACCCCTCAGAGGAATTTTTCTTTTTCGACAGCCGCTGACAAATGCCATGATGGCACAACAATTCCTGGTACACCGTCAGGATTTCTGGGTTATCCGCCTCCAACTCTCCGAGATTTTTGTTACTCAGGGTATACGCTTCGTAGGGCTCTTCGCCCCAAGAAAGTTTTGAGATGGCATGCATCTCGTGCAAAGCCAGTCCCATCTCACCGTCGAGCATAAAAAAAGGTCCTTGTCTGACAGTTGTACAATTCTATTAGGGTGACAAATATGGGCCGGTTCATCTACAGTCCATAACACGTACCCCTCACAGCAAAGAACATGTCGACGGCCTTGAGCTCCCGCTCATATTTCCTCAGGATCCACAGAGTCAGGCGACACCAGGAGACACTCTAGTGTGCCCAACTAAGAACCCGCAACAGTCCCGTGGAATAGGAAGCCTTCTTGGCAACCTGATGGAGAAAGGTGCCCGAGACATAAATACTTAGGTTCGGCCTCAGTTCACTTCGACGATAACAGACTTCAGTCCAAGCAAGGAGTAGGAAGGTGACTCCTTTGCTCTGTAAAATTCTCCCTTGCTCTGCTTGTATCGGACATTGCCCGGAGGGGCCCCTTCGGCTCGGGGGTCAAGTCCCAGTCCACATGTACCTTCAGGTCTGACAAAGCCAAGTGGCGGCCAAAAGAAGTAAATGTTATCTCCATTCTGCGGAAGGTGAAAGACCAGTTCTCCCTAATCGGCCCACCTGGGAAGACTCCAACGTGTCCCCGAATAGAAAGTAAGACTTCTTAAAGAAATGTGTCTCATCCTTAGCGGGGATCTCCCCCATGTTTATCTGACTCAACAGAAAAGAATATGTCTGCTCGGCAATATTCTGTTGGTGTTCAGGCGAGAGATCTTTGTCAAACTGCCTCCTGACGGCTCCAGCAAAGTCTCCAAAGTTCATGTTCAAGGGCAGCATGTGTTATCCAAGGACCAATTCATCGGAGGGTATAGTGGAAAAAATTATTGCAAGCCAAAGGGACATGGTCAGAATTATCAAGAAAAAAATACAAATGTTGCATAAAACCTCAATACGGCCGAGCAAGACATATGTCATGTAGCATAGATCTCCTATGCGGCTCAAGTCACCCATGCGGCCGAGTAAACTATGCGGAATGATGGGTCATGTGGCTTGGCCACCTATGCGGCCCGGTTATTCATGCAACCAGGTTGTCCATGCGGCTGGGCTACCCATGCGGTAAAAAGTTGGTGCATAGACGAATCCATGTGTCCAACCGTGTATATGTGTCTCTGTGTTCCAGAATTCTACTTCGTCTTCTCCGGCGAGCTTACCCTTAATCGACGACTAAACGTCGTCAGAAAGTAGGGAGGGGGCAGCCTTGATAGCGCGGCCCTTCCCCTTGGCCTTGACCTTGCCCTTAGGGGCCGTCTTGGCAGCAGCGGCGGAGGAGGATGCTTTGGGAGACATGATAGCAAGGAGGAAGAAGAGAAGAAAGACTTGAGGGTTTGTAAAGAACCTCTCTCTCTCCTCCACCTCCTTTATATAGGCTCGGATATGCGACTATGGATAATAATAGCGGCTGTTCGAATCCCGATCTGCCTCGATCTACGTAACAACAAGAAACGACGGTGACTTTTCGTTAGTTGCGACACTTTATCTTCAGACGACACAAAATCCTAAGAGATCCGCTTAGAGACCGAAGCAAATCCTCATTTAATGATCGAACAACTTATCAAAGATAACTATGCGGCAACATGGCTATGCGACATATCACCCCTATGCGACCAATAGCGCTCGGCCATGCTTCTTTCAAAGTATTCCAAATTTGTCATTTTTAAAACTTTGAAGGGGGTCTTGTGGAAACATAAAAATTTATGTAGGCCGCATAGAGGTTATGTCCCCTCAAAAAATAACCAAGCCGCAGAGAAGCCATATGCGGCCTGAACAACCAAGCCGCAGGGAAGTCATATGCAGCCCGAACAGCCAAGTCACAGAAAAGCCTCATGCGGCCTGATCAACCAAAGATCTAGAAGCCACATAGTATACTCTATACGACCTGAACAACCACAGAGTAGGGAAGCCGCATAAAAACTTCCTGATACAGCATTCGATGACTGTCAAACTCTGACACATCACTCGTCATACTGAGATGCTTCGAGATTCGAGACGACGGCTCAGGAAAAGACAGAAAGTTATATCACGCATTGATGGCCTCAACAGACGTGCTATGCCACGTGCCCATTCATATGCGACTATATGCCCATGCGGTCTCGTCATCATGCGGCCAGAGTGTCCATCCGACCAAGGCCAGACAAGAGCTTGTATGCGGCTATATGCCCATGCGACCTCGTCATCAGGTGGCCAGAGTGTCCATCCGACCAAGGTCAAACGAGAGCACACATGTGGCCTCTACTCTATGCATCCTCGTCCTTATATGGTCAGAGTGTCCATCCGACCAAGGCCAAACGAGAGTACACATGCGGCCTCGACTCTATGCGTCCTCGTCCTCATAAAGCCAAAGTGTCCATCAGACCAAGGGCGGACGAAAGCACATATGCGGCCAAGACAACTATTCGGCCAAGAAGTTATGCGGCCTTCAATCTTGCAAGATCTTTTATGTTACAACCGAAGAGATCCTCATGCAATTAGTGCAGATCATGTGTCCAGCTGGCCAGGTCGCGCACATAATGGGTCAATAACGACCATACTCACTGAGATTGTATCAACCACATATCCCAACCAAGGCTATTTGGCAGCACGCTCGTAGTATGTCGTCTAGTTATAACCGAATTCTGTTGAAGGAGCACCCATGCGGCCACTAAATAAAGGCATATGCGGCATCTATAGCCCTTAAGCCTGGCGGCTATAAATAACAGGGTAGCACACCAACACACAATGAGGCAAGCAACAGGCACATGAGAGAGAATAGAAAATAGCTTCCTCATGCCCGCATCGGACCGTCAACGGAATAAAAGAGTCACTGCAGCACTCAATCTCCATCATCACGCCCCAGAATCAGAAAAATTGTACTTAGATTGTTTGTCTAGGATCTCTTTGTACATTTTTTAGTTTGTTATTAACCCAATTTAATGACGAACAATATATATATATATATATATATATATATATATATATATATATATATATATATATATATATATATATATATATTTGTAGCCATAAACTTAAAAACTTACGTGGAATTGTCATGTCATTGTTATTTTTAGTATATGAAAATCAATTGATAGCATTCAAATCACAAGTTAATATGAAATTATCATGTTGTTGATTTTTTTAGTATATAACAATTAATTGATAGTCATTCAAAACGTTCAAAACATAAATGGTAGTTTTTCAAATTATATGATAATTAAATCCGTTTATAGTATATGAAAACTGAATTAGTTTATAAAAATTAATATATTATATAAATCGGTTTAATATTCAAATTCGTTTAGAGAAATTTTGAGTTACATCCCACTTTATTGGTCATATTTCAAGGTGCACCCCAGTGCTTTACCATAATGTAAGTCATCCCCCCCCATTAAACGGATTTCGTCCAACAATGACAGTCAAGTGGGTTGACCCAATTTTTGGGACCAAATTACTCCCGTCTTCTTTCCAAGCCTCTGACAGCCCCCCGTCTTCCCCGCCGTGCGTGGCCCCCCTCCTCCACCTCGCTCAGCCCTCTGCCATCACCACCAGCATCACCACCACCGTCACCACCGTCACCTTCACCATCACCATCACCACCACCACCACCACCACCTTTACCAACACCAACACCACCATCACCAACACCACCACCACCACCTTCACCAACACCACCATCACCACCACCACCACCTTCACCAACACCAATACCAATACCAACACCTTCACCACCACCAACTTTACCACCACCACCTTTATCAACACCAACACCCACTCCCCCGCCGCCTATGCTTCCCCATGGCGTCGCTCCCCCCCTCCCCCCCCGGTTACACCCGCACGACCCCGCAGACCACTGTAACTACCACTTTCCACTATAGGAGTATTTTGGTAATTTGTTTGTTGTTAAATTTTTTATATATTATTTTATATTAGTGATTGTCTAAAATTATATTAGTATTAGTTAGTGGCTAGCCAATTAAAATTTGCAAGTGTTAGTTAGTGCTAATTATTGTTAGTCATGACTTTAGTAATTAGAATTAATTAAGTTTAGTTGTCATGAAGAGAATATTCTTCTTAGTTGTAGAGATTACTTCCTTTAGTTAATTAGATTCCATTCATGACAAATGAAGAGGGACAAAATTAATATTTTACATGATCAAACCTTACTATAAGAGATAAGTTCAATTTAGGGCTAATCCATTCATTTTATTTTATTTCACTCATTAGCCTCATTTTCCCCAAAGCTTCTTCTTCCCCAAGCAAACCCAATTCTCTACCAATTTTACTCAATTCACTTTCAATTTCACTCATTCTCACCATCATGAAGGCCTAAAGCATTGGAGAGCATAAGAAGATCTATAGGAGAGGAGCTTGCTAGAAGATCGTGCCCGACTCATCCCTTTCATGTCCAAATTAAGAATTCTCCAAAGAGGCCACCAAAATACTAGGTTATTCTCTCAATTTTATCAAATTCATGGTTAGGAACACCCCTTGGTCATGTAGGAATATTTTTATGGTTAGATTTGACTTTTCAATAGTAGATCTAGGTACCATGAGCCTTCAATTTGGTAGATCTAAGTTGGTGTCATGATTTTGGGGCTCAATTTGGAAAAAACTCCAATTGTGTCCATTATGTGTATTGTATCCTAATGAGGACTATTGATGTTTATTTGATGGTGTGAAGGTATTCTTGTATCCAAAATTAGACACGTAAAATCTATATCATGATACGTCATGATACGTATAGGTAAAATTGGTAAATTGGATGTATACATGTGTTCTTTTGTCCAAAATAATCCAAATTCGTTATAGTATTCAGCCTCATTTTTAGCAGCAATAGCAACTTACAAATACCATAATTTTTAACTCAGGACTCCGATTAATCTCCATTTTTTTAAAGAACCGTATCGAAGTTAGCTTTCCATATATATAAACTAATAGGCCAAATTAGTTCTCAAACTTTCTATAAAATTGTTTGAGTGTCCGGTGTCCGAAAGACGAACGTGTTTTGATATTTTCACGATTTCGGAAGCTTTCGGACACGAAAATATGATGCATTTGAAGTTTCAGAAAGCTAATACGAAGAGCTATGACATACTTTAATCCTAGAATTTATTGAATACGTCTAATATGTGCAGTATTTGTTACAAGTAGAGAACTGACTATACGATATAGATATTTTGTGTATCCTATGAGCCTAGGTAGTATTGATATCAAGTGAGTGTAGGTATCATAGTTTGCCAAGCATATATATATATATATATATATATATATATAAGTGTTAGGTAATATGTGTTAGTTAATGTGCGTGTTAGTGTTGATACAAGTGGTTATCAAGTGAGCCAAGTATAGGTAAGTTATGTGTCAAGGTATTAGAGTTTGGGGCAAGGTATTAGTGTGATACTTGGGTACCATAAGGATATTGGTATCATGGCATTCAAGTATCATGAGTGAGGGTAAGTGAGTATTGGGGCTTGAGTAAGGTATCGTATTTGGTATCAAGTATTAGTTTAGAGTTAGTTGGGTAAGTATCTAGGAGGATAAGGTATTGGTCAAGATACTAAGATATTGGGTATTAGAACTAGATAACGAGTAATATTAAGATGTCACGTGCCAAGAGTTGGGTGAGTATATTGGATGTAAGGTAAGTGTAGGTTATGGTCATTGGTTAGTATCTTGGGGGTTGGTATCATATGATACCTAATGTGGTACCATAGTACTATGTACCAACAAGTGTTATATGTGTTGAGTAAATTAGAGTGTGGTATCCTATGATGTATCAAGGTATTTAGAATACGAAAAAACCAAAATATTAGAACTAGTATGAGGTAATACTAGGATGCTAAGGTAAGGTTGTGATATTAGGTATTGGTTTAAGATATCATGGTAAGGGTAGTGTCTAGCTTGAGTAGTGGATTAGATACCAAGGTATGAGTTGATGTATTGGGTATTGGTCAAGGTAATGGTATTAGCTAAGGTAATAGTCTAGAAACTGGGATACGGGGTAATATGTTAAGGTATTGGTTAAGATGGTGAGGTAATACTAAGGTAATAGCTAGGTAATGGGGGTAATACTAAGGTATTGACTAAGTATTAAGTGTTAGACTAAGTTATTGTACATATTAGTATATCTATATAGTATATATGATATTATTATATCATAGCTAACTCTGTATTACTTTAAAACCTAGTTTAGCCAAGGTATTGACCCTAGAACTAAGGTATTGACTAATAGTTAAGGTATTTGAGATACGGGCTAAGGTATTAGATAAATGCGTGATACGTGGTAAGGTAAATAGCTATAGGCCAATGTATTGCTAGAAATTATATGTAGAAGTATATATTAGGGTAATATATGCTAGTAACTTATTAGTATAGTCTGAAGACCTAGTATTAGCCTAGTATTAACTAGTATTGACAAGTTTGACCTAGTTAGCACATAAAAATTAAATAGTGACTTGTTAAGACCTAGTGTAACTTTATAAACCATGTAAATAGGTAAAATAAACTTAGAAACTAGAAAATGACCTAATCAGACTGTGTTGTCCTAGATTTGACCTAGTTTGACTATTGTGACATAATTTTGACCTAGAAACCTAGTTTTGAGTTAATTAAATTTATTGTTGACTTTAAAATACTATTAACCTTGATACATTATATATAGGTCACTTTGACTCCAATTCAAATACTATTTGATATTTATTGCTCATGACCTCAGGCGAGTACATTCTCTGATAGTTTTTCGTTTATGATATCTTCTATGTTTCTTGTATCTAGTGTATATATCATTGACTTCTTGACACATAGTTACACGGATTGATATTTTTGGATCCCGTCATGAGATGTTATTCCTGGTAGTTCCTAGCGTATCCTATGCAAGTCCTGTTGTTCTTGTACTTATATGGACACTGATTCCTGTGGAGACTAGCTACCTTCCCAGAGAATCCCGTGTCGTAGCGTGCCATGGTTGGATCCACTATACTAGTCGGGGGCAGAAAGTGTTCGTGTAGATATGTGATCATACCCCGCAGTTCATGTTTTCCTGTATAGTGTTAATCATACACCATACATATGATTAACCAGGCCATGATTCCTGAACAAAAGTTTCTAAGCCGATCACATGTTGAAACTAATACTCACTCACTTAGTTGGTTGTATTTTCTGACTCTTATATATAATGCTCATCTATCTTGTATGTATTTTTTGCATTTCTTATTCCTGCATATTTCCTGCCATGCTCTATATATCTTGTATATTCTCTCTATTTACAGCTACATAGTCTTTATCATTTATTAGAACTGTTGTTAGAGATGTACTTTGCTCCAATCCTGACTAGATAACATTTTTAGTGATTTATGCTCTCAATTGCGGGATCTCATAGTATTGCTATAGACCTGACTGCTCTTACATTATGGACCTTGAGGTAAAAATTGTAGAGATCTAGGCTAGTGTTTCTTTTCCATATCATGTCTAGTTTCCTATCTTTTAGAATAATATTTGGTTTATCTTCTTGTTCATTTTTCCTTTAGATTATAGCGATTGAGTACATGATAGTGCTATTTGTATTAGTATGATTGATAGTTAGATATTGATAACCTAGACAGCAATCTACCGCCAATGCTGTGACGTAGGCTGGACGTAACCACGTACTCGTGTCCGATCATGCGGGTGCGGGTCATGACAACCACCACCCCACCCCTCGTCGCCCCTGGAGCGCCCCTGCTCTTGAGAAAGGGGGGCGCCGTTGTCGCTGCTGCCGCGCGCCACCCGCGCCCCCAGGCCCCCAACACCGCCCCTCCCCCGTGCCATGACCACCACCTCCCGCACCTCCGCGCCATGGTCGTCGCCGCCCTGCGTTCCCCTGCAGCATCCCCCGCGCCATGGCCGCCACCCTCCGCGGCCGCTCTTGCGCCCTAGCAATGCCCCCACAGTCGACCAAAGAAAGAGGGGGAGAGAAGAGAGAGGGGGGAGAGGGGGAGAAGAGAGAATGGGCCAGGGGTATTTTGGTCAAAAATATTTGGTCAAACGCGTTGACTGTCGGTCAGTGACATTTTTTGTCAAAAGTGTGGGCGTTTATACATTATGGTAAAGCACTGTGGTGCACCTTGAATATGGACAAATAATGTGGGGTGTAACTCAAATTTTCTCATTCGTTTAATATGACAATTAAACTTTGGACAATTAAATACGTTTAATATTCAAATCATGTCATTGATCATTTTTAGTATACAACAATTAAATCTGTTTAAAAAATTAATTGATAGCCATTCAAATTATTAGCATATATGATAATTATTCAAAGACGGCCATTTTTAGTATATGACAATTAATTGATAACCATTAAAAATATTCAAAGCATAAACAATTAAATCAATTTATAGTATATGACAACTCAATCCATTTACGAAAATTAATATATTGTATAAATCTGTTTAATATTCAAATTCGTTTAATATGACAATTAAATTCGTTTAATATTCAAATTATGTCATTGGTCATTTTTAGTATATCCATTTACAAAAATTAATTGTTAGCCATTCAAATTATTAGCATATGACAATTAAATCTGTTTATAAAAATGAATATATTGTATAAATTCGTTTAATATTCAATACTTTAAGTTTATAAAAAAAAATCTTATATCAAAATTTTAAATTTACATTTTTTTCTTATTTTCTTTCCTCTATTTATTTCTTAAGTTTTTATTTTTAAAATAAAATCCGGCCTACCCGACCCGACCTTGAACCGGTTCGGAACCAGTCTGGTTCGGCCCAGTCCACCTCCGACCGGGTCATGGGTCCGGACTGAGTTTCCAATTTTTTCCGGATCGGATCGGCCCGGCTCGACTCGCTTCCTTTCTAAGCAAAGCCCGGCTCGACCTGAAACCGGTCAAACACGGTCAACACAGGCCCTGGCCGGCCCGACCCATTACACACCTTGACCTAAGACTCACAGCTCCAAATCATGGAGGGACTTGTGGCAAACAAAAAAGGGATAAAATACAAAAAAATTCTCCTTAGATTTATATTTTTGCATTTAAAAACCCCTGACTTTAAAAATCTCTCAAATTTTAATCTTGGTTCAGTTTACATCTGTTTTGAATTATGCCATTAACAGACGTCAAAATACGCCTGAAATGATAATTTTACCCCTCCCACATTCTCCCTCCTTCTCTCTGGTGGTGGGGGGGGGGGGGGGGGGGGAGGAGAAGGGGGCGCGAGTGGCGGGTGGCCGTGCGGAGGGGGGGGGGGGGGGGGAGGGGAGGAAGAGGGTGGCCTTGCGGAGGGAGGGAGGGAGGGAGGGAGGGGAGGGGAGGAGGGTGGTCGCGCGGGGAGGGGGGTGAGAAGGAGGGTGGTCGCGCGGGGAGGAGGACGAGGGGGTGCGGGTGGCCGTGCGGGGCGGAGGAGGGTGCTGGGGGCTGCCACCACCGCGGGGAGTGGGAGGGTTGGGGTGAAGGAGGGGAGGTGGGTGAATAGAAAAAAGAGGGAGGATATTTTGGATATTTTTGTAATTTTTTGAAACAGTCACTAACAGTCAAATCTAATGGTTTGTAGACGGTATGGAACATTTTGATCGAGTCATATATTGCGGCAGAGTTTTACCATATTTGTCTATCGAGTCATATTTTGCTAACCAGACAAATTGTTTGAAATTTTTTTGGCACTTTACCCAATAAAAAGTCTAGTGGATTATTGACCAATACGATAGATTTAAGGGACTTGTGCCAATTACAGAATCAGAATATAAACATTCTGTATTTAGCCTATTTAACGTAGTCTCTCTCTCTCTCTCTCTCCCACTCATTATTTTGTAACATAAATCGATCCAAATCTAGGGTTAGGGTTAAGGTTTCCTGCTGTCGTTCCGTCGGCGGATCTAGCTCGTCGCAGCAGAGGTTCGTCTTTGGATCCCATGCTTCAATTTTGAAACAAATTCAATCGATTAATTTCATCCTCTCAATCGTTCTTATTATTAGTAAAAGTTTCGATTTTTATTAGATGGTATATAGCTTTAACTGGGTTTGATTTCAAAGGAGGTTTGATGTGGAAATTACTCGCTAAAGTTTAGGGATTTGCACCTATTTTGTTAGTTCCCGGTAAAAAAGATTGTTCTTTTTTTCCCCTACGATTGCCTTTTAGGGTTTGTTTTTGGATCCCATGTTTGGTTACTTGTTTCCTGCAAAAAGTTTGGATTTTTATCATTGCTTTTCGCCCCGGAGGTGGTTTGATGCGGATTACACCCTAAAGTTACGGTTATGATTTCATTTTTGTTAGTTTTTGGAGAAAAAGACCGTTTTTATTGTTATTTACTTTTAGGGTTTGTGTCTGGTCCTATGTTTGAATTTTGAATATCAGTGGGTTCTGTATGGTCTTGATCCCTGTTTGTTTGTGCAAAAATTTCGTTTTTGTCAACTAGTATATTCAAATTTCTAAAAGTTTCTTCTAACTTTTCAATGTTTCCATCGCTTTGAGATCAAAAGGTGGTTGGATGGGGAGATTCCTCTAAATTTGAGATTTTGTTCATGTTTTGTTTGTTTCCGTGCTTTAGGGGAAAACTATGTTGTGTAGTCATTGGGCTGCAATCCAGCTGAGCCGAGTCGAGCTTGGCATTTTCAGGTCGGCTCGTTTATGGCTTGAAGTTGTTGGTTCGTGTTCTTTGAGCTTGCAATTATCGTACCTTGTTAGAATTATCCGGCCGAGCTTGAGCTTGTTTGCAAGCTTGAAACCTTTGTCCTGGGTTGTGCTCGAGTAGGAGTGACTCGATCCGAACTAGTGAGCTGCTGTGTTCATTTGCAGCCCTAAAGGGACATGAATATGGCATGATGCAGACTTGGTGACACAGACACAGTGTTGATTCTAGTGTATCTTGAGTGTTAGTGTCGTGTAGATTACTTGTCTGACACGACACTGACATGACACCAACTTTCGGAATGTCTATGCTTGTAGGGAAAGTAATAAGTAATAATAAACTTACCTTTTCTTTGGAAAAACTATCCTTTTTTCAGAACTTTAGCCTCTGATTTATTTTTAGTTTAACTTCGGTATTGTTTGTTGTAACAGATTCAAGAATCTCACAATTTTTCAGCGAAATCCTTACTGGATGAACAAATATTATGATAGTTCCTCATATTAACTGCTGCTGGGATCGGATCATTGTCGAAGAACCAAGCTCTATTTAAGAGAATAAGATGCCATCCTCAAACTTCCCAAAGAAAAAGGTGTTGCATTCTTTGGCAGGTATTATCTCAAATCAGGGTTCAAGCTCGGTTCTCGGTAATTCTGGCTTCCTTCACTCCTCGCCATTCTCCACGTTCACGAACCGTCTTCACCCACTTCGTACATCTGACATCAGAGCGGCACTTTCCCTCATTGGAACTATCCCTCTTCCTTCTGTAATTGGTCAGACGGGTATAATGTCTGCCTGTACTTCTTTATCTGGTGGAGCCGAATTGGGTGTTCGCCAGCTTGAGAATTTGAGTGGTAATAGTGGGCAAGTGGCAAATGCTATGGCAAGTAGCACCGAGCTTTGTTACGGTAGCAGGACAGTCGATTATTGTAGGAGAGCGAGTGGAAGTTTGAAGAATCGTGAGCCGTGGGGTAATAACATGGTTTACAAGTGCTTTTGGTCTAATTCGACAAGTACTAGCTGGAATTTGTGTCCTTCTGTGGACCCTTTGAACCGCGAATTCCATTCGTCGTGTTCTGCACCTTACTCTGTTGGTGCTGCTCCTAACGTTTCACTAGATTGCTCTTCGCGGGAAGAACAACTTGAGAGTCCTGGGCCTTCATCTGATCAGTTTGTATCTTCTCAACCAATATTTACATTTTACTTTATGCTCCATGGATTAAATATTTCTTATGACAATTTCTTATGCATTCTTGTCACATTTTGCACATTTGATTGATTGGTTTTATTAGAACTAGGGCTAAATTACAACTTGATACCCTCAACTATCCAAAATGTTCAATTTGACACCCTCAACTTTGATAGGTGCTAACTTGATACCCTGGAAAAAAAAAGTGACAAAATTACCCCTCCTCTCTCCGGCAGCCACCCCCTCCTCCGTAACGGCGCGGGTGCAGGAGCTTGCGGGCGGAGACGTGGGCCCGGGCGGCGCGGGTGTAGGTGCAGGCGGGCGCGGTAGTGCGCCGGCGCGAGCGGGGGTAGACGCTGACGTGTGTGACGCCGTCGTGGGCGGGGGCAGACGTGCGAGGGGGTGTGCTGCAGGCGGCGCGGGTAGGGGGGTGGTCGCGAGGGCGGGGAGGGGGACGGTGGTCGCCGGGGCGGGGATGGGAGGGTGGTCTCCGGGGTAGGAGAGTCGGCGGGGATGGGTGAGGGGTGAGGGGAGGGTAGTTTAGGAATAAACCAAAATTTGGGTATCAAGATGAAAATATTAGTTGGGATAGGGTATTAAGTTAGGACGTATCAAAGTTGAGGGGGTCAAGTTGAACATTTTGGATAGTTGAGGGTATCAAGTTGTAATTAAGCCTAGAACTAGTCATGTTCACGTGCAATGCACGTACGAAAAAGAAAATCTTCAATATTATTAAAAAAATAGATAGAAATTTAAATTTTATTACATTAGAATCTTCAATATTATTAAAAAATAGGTAGAAATTTAAATTTTATTAAAATAGTTTAAATATGATTTGAATATATTTTAATTAAAATTTGTTATAGATATGTTTGTAGAACTCTGGATATATGTTTAGATAATACCATGTAGTTAGTTATAATATGACTTGAATATTGAATATATTTTAATTTGTTTGTTATATATATGTTTATAGGATTTTGGATATATATTCAGGTACTTAAAAGGATTAATATTTTTTTTTTTTACGTGAGGGATACACGGTGATAGTTAAAAGGATTTTAGAATTTTTTATAGTTAAATTTTTTATTAATTATGTGAGGAAATACATACGACTTAGATAGCTATTTTGAGCCGTTTTCAAGCCTCTTTATAATAGTAGTAAAGATGAATATTGTGAACTGTCCAACTTGAGAGGTTTGTTAGTTAAGAAAAGACCCATTTAAGGTGTGCAAGGTTCATTGATTATAGGCTTCATCGTGAGTATATGTGAGTATATATCATGCGGATTTATTTTTCTCTTACAACAATGTTTATCAAGACGACTCTTATTGGGTTAAGTCATACTTGGTGTCTTCAGTTCTTATTCGTGAATGTGGTACTGAATTGCTCTTTTCCTGGCGCTCCATCTTTTGAAAGAAGAGAAAATTTTGTGTTAGAGTTAACTATGTAATTATTTTAGGGACATTTAAACTTAA
The DNA here is from genome assembly GCA_036927795.1 of Iris macrosiphon. Lineage (NCBI taxonomy): Eukaryota > Viridiplantae > Streptophyta > Magnoliopsida > Asparagales > Iridaceae > Iris > Iris macrosiphon. Next base: position 171,444,588 of record JAYESA010000012.1, on the reverse strand, counting down.
GACAGCCAAAACTTTCCCAGACTATAGAGAACATGGGTTAAGAGTGTAAATTGACTTATTTTGGTTGAAAGTTTGTCTTGAGGCATGTGCACTTTTTTTTGGTAATATTCCATCCTGGGGTAAGTCTTTTGCTATGAGTTACTTTGTAGATATTTTTAAGAACAGTGGCCAGTGTCACCCTAAGCTGAAACTCCCCAAGCTGTGCAGAACAAATGTTACGAGTGCTAATTGACTTATCATATCATGGGATCTTTGTCTTAAAGCATGTCTCTTGGTTTAAGGATTCAATGTAGATATGTCTATTTTACTCTTTTTTTACTAAATGGCAGATGACTAGGTTTGGAACATAGTTATCAAACCTAGACAGGATCGGCGATTGAACAGGAAAACCGGTGACACAGTGATCCCAGGTCCTTTATTGTACCACTTTTACTTTTGACCCGGATAAAACCAGGTGAGCCGGACTGAACTGGGTGGATTTTCATTGCAACCCAGCAGGTTTACAGATCCGGGTTATAGTAAAATTATTAGGTCTGCAACTGGAATTGTGGGCCTTGGTTGCTACCCAAACATTTGGTTTTTTACGAGCTGATTTTAGCATCCTTTGCTTCATTTATAACAGCTGGATATCCTTAAATTGTGAACCCAGCCGATGTGGGACTAAAGTTAGGAACTTAGTCATTGTTGCACTTTGCAAATGCCTGTTCTATAAAACAATTTTGTATAGGATTTTTTTACTTAGGTGGTGTATTTTTCTAAACTTATTAGGTCTGCAACTGGAATTGTGGTTTACAGATCCGGGCTAGGAACTAAAGTTAGGAACTTAGTCATTGTTGCACTTTGCAAATGCCTGTGCTATAAAACAATTTTGAATAGGATTTTGTTACTTAGATTTTCATTGCGACTCAGCAGGTTTACAGATCCGGGTTATAGTAAAATTATTAAGCCTGCAACTGGAATTGTGGGCCTCGGTTGCTACCCATACATTTGGTTTTTTACGAGCTGATTTTAGAATCCTTTGCTTCATTTATAACAGCCGGATATCCTTAAATTGTAAACCCAGCCGATGTGGGACTAAAGTTAGGAACTTAGTCATCGTTGCACTTTGTAAATTCCTGTTCATAAAACAATTTTGTATAGGATTTTGTTACTTAGGTGGTGTATTTTTCTAAAAAAACAAGTCGAGCCAAGTCAAGTATTCTTGGAACTTCATGATCCAAGCTTCCTCTTTCATGCTCTGCTCATTAAGCCAATTGAGCTCATTGTCATGTTGAAGTTCGATTTTAATAAGGTTAAGCCAAGAGTCTGTGAGCTACTCAGATCATTTGGACCGCATGATAACTTCACACACACACACATAATGTTCGGTCGGACCTTTACCAGTGACCCGGAGTCTTGAACCGTTTGATGTCCATTCCGGATCTGATAATTATGGTTTAAAACTTCATTCAAATAGATATTTCGTCATGCATTGAAGTAAGATCTTTTAGTGGAAGGGCTTGATATAAATGATAAAGTGCTTAGCTGTTTGGTTTTCGTTACCTTGAGCTAATATGGTTTTACTGAACATATTTAAGATTCTGTGAACGAAATTAAAGGGCCAGGAGATGAAGTAGGATTTGAAAGCCTAGATGGTTATTAGGTCCATTATTTATCAAGGTTGATTTAATCTTTTGTTTGAACTTAGAATAAATTCTAAATCGATCATCTAATCTCCTTGGATTGCTATCTATCAAGTTCTTTGTTTCACTAGGCCTAAATCTGATGGTTCTGTCTTCAAGGAGTCACCCAAATTTGTTTGTTTGACCAGATAAGGCCTGTGATAATAATTTGTTGCCCACCTTTCCTTTTGTGACATATAACTGAATCTACCACAACATTGAGGTTTCATTGGACTTGAACATTTTTTTAGTATATATGGATAGTACCGTAAGATAAAGGGAGCAGATCCTGGATAACCATGGCGTCTGATTTTTTTTCTTTCTTTGCTTATTAACATTCCGTAGTCATATAATTTGTTTATACTTACAAGACCTTTTTGAAGGTCATAACTCTAAATGAAACCCGACATGTCTCCCCCCACTTCTGGTTAACATACTACTCCTTCCAGATCTTTTTAGATTCACTTTATCCCAAAACTCCAGTATGTATTGCATCTCTCTGTGTGGCCTTTATAAATTTCCAGAAACAGCATATATTTTACTGTCCAATATATAAAAACTGTTACTCTCACAATAAAGCACTGCATTCTTCGTGGCTAGTTGGAACCCTATGATTGCTTTGCTAAATAGATATATGCTATGGTGTTCCATACTTCCCAGACTACATGTTTTATGTCGAAACATGTGTTCTCGTGATATGTTTGTTTGATGTAGAAAAGTTGGAAACATATGTTCTCACGGTTTGTTTGTTTGATGTAGAAAAATCCTTTCCATATGGGAGACAAGAGAGAGAGTCATGACATGTTAGGGCTAACTTTTACCTAGAGTAATAGGAGCTGTGTTTTTCGTACAGGAAGTTGCCAGGCGATAGAGCATTGAAGCTGCTTTCAGGATCTTGTTACCTACCACACCCAGAAAAGGAGGAAACTGGTGGAGAGGATGCGCATTTCATATGTGTTGATGAGCATGCTGTTGGTGTGGCTGATGGCGTTGGGGGCTGGGCCGATCTTGGTGTTGATGCAGGACAATATGCTAGAGAACTTATGTCTCATTCAGTAACTGCAATACAAGAAGAGCCTAAAGGATACGTTGATCCAGCAAGGGTTTTAGAAAAAGCATATTCGAGTACCAAAGCTAGAGGTTCTTCAACTGCATGCATCATTGCTCTTACTGATCAGGTTTGCTTATTTAGTTATTTCTTTCTCCAACTGTTTTTTGTTTGTCATTTATATGCGGTTATATTGTTTGATTGTAGTATCTCGTCTTTTCCACTTCAATTTTTTTTATTACCTATATGTAAAAATACAATGTAAAGAGAGAATATATAGCATTGTCTCTTACTTTGTTAACATTACAGCCGAAGATCCAAACCTTCATATAACTTATTATGAAAATTGTATCCAAGGATTTCAGGGATTTGTATAATTGTAAATAGACCAGTGGTGGGATCTTTGAAACATCAAATTATTCCATGAGCATTTTGTTGGTGCTTCATCATTCTTAATATGAGAGACCATAATGGCAAAATTCATCTTAGACTACCATATGAATAAGTTTTATGGTCACTTTTCTCTCTTTTTGTTTACTTTCACTTGATGAATGGTTGGAGAATATTAAATATACTGCAGTACCTGGCGCACCTTGGGATTTGCAATTTGTATTGGTGATAGTGGTTCTCTGTCCTCGGTTCTTGAGTTTTCCATGATGTGTCCAGTTGTAAATCTTGCTTGAAAGATTCATATATTAAATTTTTTATCCTAAAGTACTTCTGGGGTACTTAGGGATTAAACTCTTATGGATTCCATCCGTCATTAGTTGGACATGCACCTCCTCTAGTACTTCTCATGTGCCACCAGGCCCACCATTGCTCCTCATGCCTCATTGTTGTTGGATGCATTAATCTACTACTTGTTTAACTTTAAATTATACCTCTCACAGTTAGTTAAATGTTGGATCACATTTTATTTCTGGGCCTTGTCATCTCATTCCTATTGGCAATAGATATATCCCACTGCTAGTACTTTGTATTAAATGTCATTCATATTAATGAGCATTTTAGGAGTCTTCGTGATAATTTACCACTGCATTTGCTACTGCACATTCGTGTAAAAGGGTTTCTCATCCCAGTCTTATACTTGACAAATTCTCTATCAGTAAATCAGTCATTTTATTCTCTTCCTTTTTTCAAGCTTGCATATCTGTTCACTATATGTGCAACTTGGTGTTTTTGGAAGATGGACTGCCTTACACATTTGCATGCTGGGTTGACGGACCTACTGCTGGTGATTAATTTTTGGATTCAGTGTTTCTTTTTTGAGAGATCTGAATATTAGATTATTGCTTCTCCAGTAGGAAGGCTGGCTGTATGTGCCACATAATTGTAACGTGGTGAATCCTTTCATTAAGGGCATAGTTTGGGGGGGGGGGGGCATCTGATTTTGTAGCAGATTTAGTTGCACCATTTCCTCTCTCTCTCCATCCAATGGCACAAAGTGCGAACCAAGCTACAGCTTTCTGTTTTCAGCAACAAAAGTTGCAGTAAGCATCTAATTGGCTTCACTCGTAACACTGTTGAACTGGTTTTGTAGATCCTACAACACAATTTACAGCCTTACAAGCGCAACCATAGGAAATGAAGTTCATGAATCTTAGGATGCATGAGAAGCTATAGGAATTAGGATTTCCTCATCATTCCTTATGTGATAGCTAATCGATATATCGTATATTATCTTTTGATGGGGGTCAATAAGTACATTTGCATCACGATTTGTATTGGCAAGACTACTAACTTCTATACCCTGAAATCAGGACTCTTTCTATTAGTTTTTTTTTTCTTTCCTTCCAGCATCCTATATAGTCCAAACCAGTGGGGTACAAGTCGATTCATGTCCCCAAAGGTTCGCGTCGTGTTTGTTGGAATTAGAGTGCTGACCCTAAAGGCCTGTCTGACAAATAGAAATTTAAAGAGAAACTAGGAAACTAGTGCTAGTTTTCATTTACTTCTATATTTGGGAAATGGAAAGTATATTATGAAACTTGTAGGATCCGCCACTAAAGTGAAAACTTGTCTCCATCCAAATGGGTAGAAAGTTGTGGAAACTCATATGGAGCAATAGTGACCCAATTGTTCATTTTTTATTAACTTTTCAAATCAAATACCCACATTTAACCCTCCATATAAAAATTGTTTTACTATTAAATGTTATCGTTAATGACAAGTTTATAATTTCTATTTCCTATCAAACAAACAATGTTTTTAATTAGGAACTCATTGTTCTCAAGTTTCTTATGTTTCTAGAAACCTAAAGAAAATTAGTTTCTTAGTGTCAAGACTTAAGAGGTTTCCATTTGCCAAAGAGGCCTTAAGGGAAATTTACATTCTAATAACTCGAGCAAAAGAAAGTGGGTGGGTGGGTGGGGGGGAGGGAGGTGACGGGGTTGTTGTCGTGAATGGGATGGTTTCTTTGTCATGTATCCTAACTGGAATGTACATGGTCCCATATTTGAGTTGTTAAAGTGGGGGCAGTATTTGTTGATAATCATTTCCATTAGCTCTCATTAACTGGGCCCGTTACTTTTTTTTTTGGCAATGAAACTGGGCCCGTTTCTTAAAGTGGAATAATGCACTAGTGACACTTAATGCCTAGTGTACTGACACGACTCAAATCTAGTAACCTAGGTTCAGATTAATACTGAATTTATTGATATCTGATTTGTGTTTTTTTTGTTAATACGACAAGGATTTCTTTCAAGTGTCTAGCTAACATCTCTGAGAATTGGACATGGATGTGGATATATAACTACTACTACCTAACCACTTTCCGATTTCTATTATAGCATGTATTTGTAAATGTAATTCTTGCCCCATATTTGAAACTTGCTTATTTATTACACTTCTGTTTGTAGGGCATTCATGCTGTTAACCTAGGAGATAGTGGTTTCATAGTGGTGAGAGAGGGGTGCACTGTCTTCCGGTCCCCTGTACAACAACATGATTTTAACTTCACATATCAACTGGAGAGTGGCAATGGCAGTGATCTACCAAGTGCTGCACAGGTACCAAATGTTCCTTTCTATTGTATCCTTGCAACCTGCTATGCATTGTGGTATTATATTCAGATTAGTGAGTTTTACATTTTCTGTTTGGAGTTGAGTATATATCTTATTTACTAAAATGCCAGTAATGTACCAACATCTTCAAATTAAGCTCACCATGGATGAGAGGGTGTTCTTTGCACCTTGTGACAAAAAATGGAAATAGTTTGTTACCCTCGATAACTCATAATAGATGGTCAAGGTGCTCTATGTAGCACTTACCGCAGCCTTGGACAATGCATGATGTTTAATTAAGAAAGATGAAGTTGACAATGGTTTACTGAAAAGTCTTATATCCCAAAGGAGAAGTAAATTGATATATAACCATTTTGCGCCGCAGGTGTTTACTGTTCCTATTGCGTCCGGCGACGTCATTGTTGCTGGTACTGATGGTTTATTTGACAACCTGTACAACAGCGAGGTGACAGCTATTGTGGTTCATGCAGTCAGGGCAGGGTTGGGGCCTCAGGTTACAGCTCAGAAGATTGCAGCGCTAGCACGCCAGCGAGCTCAAGATAAGAACAGGCAGACTCCTTTCTCAAGTGCTGCCCAGGATGCTGGCTATCGTTATTATGGAGGCAAGCTTGATGACATTACCGTCGTGGTGTCTTATATCAGTGCAGCCAGCTCTTGAAGGTTAGGTACAGAACCTTTACTCCACTTTTTCCCCATGTACATAGATTGGTGAGTAATGGATAGATGGTGCTTAGGATACTCTTCATAAGAAATATAAAATGCCCAGGTTCAGAGGAGGATTTGAGATGTATTACTGTCTGCTTAGGCATGTCATGTCATGTCTCTACTTGGTGTGTAGACATTGCCAATTATGTTTTGATGGCAATGAAGCTGCTTCTCTATGTACTGGGTTGATGAGACATTTCAATGATATTTTGATGGCCTGTTAAAGTCTTCGTACTAACAAACAGTTCACGGCTTGTAATGTTAATTGTTTACTTTCTGGGGATACTGGATAGTGTTTTAGAAATGAAATCATACCAGAAAGATGATAAGAAATGCCTAGGGTATATACATGCAGAAGAGCTTTTCATGTTTTCCATTTAATTTAGTTCAAGCAAATTATTACCAGAGAGCTGTAAGCTTCATTACTATGCATATAACTAACAGATACGTGTACTTGCATTTTCATTTTCAGACGCTGGTTTCATTATTATTCCTTAGAATTGCAAGACGACCCAAGCTTTCATAAGCTTGAGTTTGGCTGGACTAGAATTAGGGGTGCAAACGAGCCAAGCCGAGCCAAGCTTTCATAAGCTTGAGCTTGGCTTGATTAGAATTAACCGAGCTCGAGCTTGATAATTTTTTTATTTTAGAGCTTGAGCTTGGCTCGAGCTCGTTTATATTAAGCTTGAGCTTGGCTTGGTTTGAGCTCGAGCTTGGCTTGATAAGCAAGCTTGATTCAAGCTTGATAAACAAGCTTGATTAGCTCAAACTCAAGCTCGTTAAGCTTGATTTTGAGCTTGTTCAGCTTTATTTCAAGCTCATTAAGGTTGATTTCGAGCTTAACGAACTTGATTTCAAGCTAGTTAGGCTTGAATTCAAGTACCTATAATATTAACAATTATTTATAAAAATTTAATTTAAAAAGTTTCTTAATATCAATTATTAAGGACATAATTATATACAATGCATACAACTATATTGTTATACAAACATGCATAAAATTTGAATTCAACAAAGAACAAATTAAAATTTAAATAACAAAATAAATTTGTAAACTGCCAACAACGAGCTCCTAAACGAGCTTCTAAACGAGCCAGCTTACGAGTCAGCTCGCAAGCTTCTAAACGAACCAGCTCGCGATCTCAAACGAGCCGAGTACTTCTAAACTTGAGCTTGGCTCGTTTATTAAACGAGCTCGAAAATGAAGTTGAGCTTGGCTTGTTTACTAAACGAACCGAGCTCAAACGAGCTTTTATCAAGCCGAGCTTCAAGCAGCTTGCGAACAGCTTGGCTCGTTTGCAGCCCTAACTAGAATTAATCGAGCTCAAGTTTGATAAGTTTTTATTTTTTTATTTTAGAGTTTGAGCCTTGCTTGAACTCGTTTATATTAAGCTCGAGCTCGGCTTGATAAGCAAGCTTAAGTTTGATAAACAAGCTCGATAAGCTCAAAATCAAGCTCATTAAGCTTGATTTCAAGCTCTTTCAGTTTTATTTCAACCTCAGCTAAACGAGTATGTTTTCAGTTCGTAAGCTTCTAAATGAGTTCGAAAATGAAGTTTAGCACCCTAACGAGTACGATTTCGAGCTAGGTGGAGACGGCGGTGGCGGCGGATCAGGAAGGAGGGGGGGGGGGGGGGGGGGAGGGGGGTTGGCGGTGGCGCTCCGACGACCGCGCACGTGCACCGGCTGTGCACGCGTGCATGCCAAACAGTATTTTTGAAGATGACAAAAGGGCCATTTATGGTTTTTAAGGAAAAATATTACTTTTACTTGCATGCCAAGTTAGGGTTTGAATAGGTTGGCGACAGATGATATTTCATCTTATTCTTTAAGTTAAGATTATGCCTTACAAGCACACATCTTGTGAGTTGGGTTTGGACCCCTGGGCCTAGCTCTCGACATATATGCCACAAGCAGGGGCGGATCCAAGTAGGTGTTGGGGTTGGTTGGAGCCCTCCCACAAAAAAATTTAAAATATTTTTTTTTTCATATAATTTTTTTTATATGGATTAGTTCACTTCTAGTTCTTCCAAAATTATAGTAGTCCCCATTCCTGATGTAGTTTCTGGATCCGTCGGTCACCAGTACAATTAGTACTTGTAGATTAGATAGTACGTGGAATGTATGGTTTAATTGATCTATAGTATAGACAACATTTCCAATGTTTAGTTTGTTGTAGCAGTGCTAATTACTGCAAGGAAAGTTGCAAGATCTTTCCCAAATGTGATACAAAAATCCTAGAGTAACTCATGAGTTACTTTTTAAAACTAGGCGATGAAAACACGCTGGATTATATATATTGATATTTTAAGACCTAAGAAAAAAAAAAAACACTTTCGATGATCAGGCTTACGTAAAAATAACTCAAAAAATTGTCTTTTGAAAAAAGAGGGAAAAAAAAGTCAAATCACCTTAGCCCAAGTGAAGCGGTAGAGGTGGGAGACATCAACCCCATCTGTCCATGTTCGAGCCGGGTGAAGGTAGTGGGCCCAACTTATTATTGCAGTGGGCCCAAAAAAGACTGAGATGCAACATGGAAGTTGGACAATAAGATGCTAGATCATCACTATTTTATTTATTTTTTTCTTTTCTTTTGGTACTTGCTGATTATTGGAATTTCGTACACGGAATATCTACAACTTACAAGGCTACCATAAATATATTTGCGCGATATTTCTAAACTTTTTGTAATTAAGTTTTTTTTTTTTTTTAGATGTTCACTCCCACTATTTATAAATAGAATGAATAATAAGTCTCCATGGTTCGATTTACCAATCTTCATCCATCCAGTTAAGATCTTATATTTTTTTTTCGGTAACCACAAGAGTTCCTCACGTTCGATACATTTTGTACTTATGTTGGTATGAAATAAAAATACATAAAAGAATAATTTGACTTTTATGATGGTATGAGCAGCATCTTATTCCGTATGTTTTCCTCTATTCTATTATTTGTTTTGATAATCATCAGAGAAGCAAGAAGCCTCAGGTGATGTGTTCTCAATGCCACTGGAATAATCAATTTTATTAAGAAAATCGAGAATATATAGATAAAAGCCGAAAGGACCAAAATCAAATTCTCCCTTAATAGTGTATGAATTTATATTTCACAAAGTTAATTTTCGGTGGCGGTGTTGATAATTGTTACGTGTCAGACTAATAGTCAATATTGTATATATGACACCAAGTGATGGATATATCGCAACCATCATTTTATATTTGTTGATTAATTAGATCATGTACAACCTTGATATTACTCAGAACCGGTTCCAAGTCGACCTAGGCATGGACTTAGGATTCTAAATTTTACAAAGCTTCTAAATTCCACAAAGACCTTCTGATTTGACAAAAAAATTCTAAATTTATGAAGGTCTCAGAAATTTCACATAGGAACCTTTATTTTCAAGATGGTTAGGGCCCTATCTTCTTCTTCTTCTTCTTTGTTTTTGTTTTTGTTTATATATATATATATATATATATATAAGTCAAGGACCTTTAGCTCGAGTGGTTAGAATGAGACATATCTTCCAAGAGGTTGCAGGTTCGAGCAAAGAAAAAAATACATTTAATTTTCTGTGGAGGAATTAATGTAAGTAGTAGTTCGGTTCAGGTGCGATGCAGGTGTATGTGCGAACCTTCGGACCAAGTTTGTAGACCTTTGGATCAGGAGTCTGTAAGACAATTGTCTCTTCATATATATATATATATATATATATATATAAAAGGAGGAAAATTTAGAAGTTTAAAATTGTATTCTTAAAGTTAAAGATGATAATTCCGTAATGTTTTTTACACTCAGTATATAGGCCCATCATCGTACCTGGTTTGGCACTGCTTATACTTCTAAAAATGTATGTGTAAGCAAAAGTAACTTTAAAATATACTTAAAACAATTTACAAAACATGAACTAGCTATTAAAAAAACAGGAATTAGCTGGTAGCAAACAACCCTTTGATGTTTCTTTTGAAAAAAAAGGAAAACATTACCAAACCTCGTCTTGGCTGTGGAATGATCAAATGTGAAATTAATTACATGTTCGCCAATTTCTAATTAAGGATCTTCTTATCCATTCATCTAACATAGATACTAAATAGTTTCTCTTAATTAAGATGTTTAAACTAATTAGAAATATATGAAGTAGTTTAACCAATTTGTCCCTAGTAATTTTATCAGAAAATTTACTGTAGCAAAATAAATTTATATTAAATTCATGCAAACGAAATAAGTTTTGTAAAATTTTAAAATACAGACAGAGTCTGCCAACAGTGTTGGCGGAAAACACAACAGACGTACACGTAGGCACGGAAAAAATTTAAAAAAAAATTAAAGTGGACCCTACAAGACAATTTTTGCCAACACTGTTGGCTGAAATAGGGGGACGAATTTCAGCCAACTCTGTTGGCAGAAATTGGATGTGGGGGGCCACGGGTTCGGTTGGGTTGGTTTGATTGGTTTGGTTGGTTTGCTTTGGTTGGCTTGGTTTGTTTTATTAGTTTGTTTTAATTAATTATATTTTGGTTTTATTTATTTAGTTTTTTTATTAGATTTAACAAAAATTACTTTAACGAAAATAATTAATTTAAATTAATTTAGTTTTATTTTTGTTTTTTTACTTGTTTTATTAGTTTTTTTTTATAGTGGACACAAAACAATTAATTTAAATTTTTTCTTATTAAATTTTTTTCTAATTTTTTTTGGAAAGGTCAAAATATCGTTTTAAATCCGTGGGCCCCCACATCCAATATAAATTAATTTCGCTACAGTAAATTTTAAATATTCGAAAATAAAATGACCGAAAGTAAAATTTGGAGGTCGAAACATCGTTTTTTTTGCGATTCTAAAAATTTGAGAAGTCCGTCAAACGATGAAACAGTTTATCCCGTAGTACTTTTCGATACGGTCATTTTGGCACAAACTGGACCTTGTTTCGATCTCTCAGTCAAAAGTTATGATACTTTAAAGTTTTAAATTTTATATTTTTGCCTGTAGCATGTGCGGCTTGCTTCGGAAAAAAAAAATTTCTACACGATTTGAGTTACTCTTGTCGAAAACATACAAATCGACTTATTGTTTAACAAAAAACGATTTCAAAACAAATAGTTATGGCCTCTCGAATTCTGCTCGACGGCAGACGTAATATTCTTACGGCAGATTATTATTATTATTATTATTTTAACGTCTGTTAACGGTAAGAAAATTAACTATAGGAATATAATATTAAAAAATATAAACGTCTAAAGGACATTTTGATATTTTTTTCGTAATTTTTTAAACTTTCATGCTTTAGATGAAATTTATACAAATTTTGATGCTCTGGATGCAAATTTTCGAAATAAATATTTCTAAATTTTTTTTACAATTTTAATTCTATTTCTTAGAAATATATTTTCTTAAATCTAAATTACAAAACAAAATAAAATAAATAAAATCAAAACATAACATAACTATTTAAAACAAACTAATAAAACAAACTAAACCAACCAACCAACCAAACCAAACCAAACCAATCAAACAAACCCAACCGAACCCGTGGGCCCCCACACCCAATTTTCGCCAACAGAGTTGGCCGAAATTCTCCCTCCCCCCTCCCAATTTCAGCCAACGGTGTTGACGGAAATTGGCTTGTGGGGTCCACTTTATTTTTTTATATTTTTCCGTGCCTATGTGTACGTCTGTTGTATTTTCCGCCAACACTGTTGGCGGACTCTATCGGTATTTTAAAATTTTACCAATTTGTTTCGTTTGCATAAATTTAATATAAATATATTTCGCTTTTAAAAATTTTATTCATACACAATTATGTACATAGGTTACTATCTTCTGTATATATTACTGACATTTTTTTTTTTTTTAGATTTATGCCTAATATGCCTGGAAATCTATGGAGGGAGTTGATTCATTAAATGACCTTTGAAATTTTTGCCTTAATATCCAACTAAAAGAAATATGAGACTACGATGGGGGAACTTAATGTTCATATACTCAAAAGTATTATCAACAAAAGTTTCAAGAAAAAAAAAACATATATAATATAATATAATATCTAATACAATATATTTCATAATGAACTACAAATAAAACAAAAAAATGTTACAAATAATTAAAAGATTGAGAGCATCATATTGTTAGAGCGACATAAAGAAACTTTTTTTTGACAACAACTGCAAAAAAATGCCTTTAATCTTATAACTTTTAACTTGTCTCTATGTATTATTGTATATGACGTTAAGATATCATACAACAAAATAAATCATTATAAGCCTACTAAAAGAATTAGAATGAGTATGCTGGATTTTCTTCAGAATTGAACTTACATACATTAAATGGTATAAAAAAAATGGATGCACTATAAAATTTTGGGACTGAAACAGCCGCCTCATGTGTCTCGTATCAAATCTAGGAGTGGGGTTGCCCTAAAGCAAACTTGTGAATGATGTTGTCCACATTCAAAGTTTTATCGAACTTATCTGTGGGCTGACAGTGTCAAACATGTTGAGGAGCACAATACAATTTTGGCTCTCTATGGTTGTCCTCTCTCTATCGTAACACATCCTTTTTCTGAATGGATACTTGTGGCAGTGTGGCTTATACGTGCATGCATCACTGTAGCAAGACTTATACGTGCTTGCATCATTGTAGCAACAATATGGACAATGTAAAAAAAATAAATAAAACTAAATGTGGGGGGGGGGGGGGGGGAGGATGTTCGTTGTACTAATAAAATTGAAATTGAAAAATATGGTAATTACAGTGTGAATAGATAGGTGCCAATAAGTATCATGATATTTTTGGTTAGACTACACAATGTAATGATTTGGAAAAAAAATATTTTCTATCGTTACTCGGCCTCAATAATTTTAAATGACCCTAACATTACTGGGCCTCTGCTCTTCGAGAAATCCTTTAATTTATTGGGCCAGAAGATTGGACTGGACGCGGCCTTTCTTATTGTATCTACATTTTGGAAGCGACTTCCTTCAATCCACTACGAGTCTTCTTCGTCGTCCGTCCGTCCGCCATGGCCGCACTTCTCGGATCCACCGTTACCGGCGAGGTCTGTTACAATTCGAAACCCTAATTTTGTTTCCCGTCCAGTTATCTCCGGTTAGGGTTTCGAATTAGTCATCGTATTTTGTTTCCGGCCAACAATCTCTGATGATTAGGGTTTCGAAGCCCTAGTTATATCTGTCAACTTAGTGAAAAGGTTTAGAAACCCTAGGTTTTAGTTATAACTCTCAAGTCTAATTGTGTGTTGTTGTATGGTTCCAACTGATTGTTAAATTGATGAGTATTTGAGAAGAAGACAACCTTTGGTTCACAATTGAAACTACTGTTTGTTTGACAATTTTATTTTTTCAGTGGATTAAAGTGAATTTCAGGCTGTATTTGGTTGGCGTGAAATCGGGGAAGGAAAATGAAAGAATTTACTTTTGCTTGTTTGGTTAACCAAGAAAGTTGAAATGAAAATTACTGGGAAAGTTGTGAAAGAAAAGGGTACAAAAAGAGGCTTAACCGAGAAAATTGGAAGAAAATCACAAAGAACGTCGAGAAAAAAACGGTATAAAAAGAGCGTCAATGAAGGAAGTTGGAGTCGAAAATCGAGGTTGGAGTGACAAAGAGCAGAGTGGGAAGGCATAAAATTTTATTTTCCTTATTCCAACCGGCCTTTCAAAAGAAAATCCCTAGTCAAAGAGAAAGTGAAAAGAAAATGGTTAACATATGAGATTATCTCATTTTCACGCTAACCAAACCATAGTTTGTAGTATCGGTCGATAACGATATGAATGCTACCTATACGGTTTGTCATATCCCGATCCGATATTGATCGCTACCGTCCGCTAGATATACTCACCGATATTGATGTTGTAGGTCTCTTTTCCAGTCTTCCACAGAGAAAATTGAACGAAAAGGACCACTCAACAAAGTTGTAAAAGCATAGTAAGGTTGTAAAAGCATGTAATTGTGGAAAATTTATTATTTGTAGGTAAACCAATGAGCAATCAACAAGGGTGAATATTATTTCATTTAATTTTAAGATTACTAAGAATACTTTTTTTTTTCCTATTTTTAATAATTTGTAGTAATTTATTATTAATTATTTTTGATACACCAATCCGAAACCACTAATAGTGTCAATATCGCCAATTTCGATACTCATTGGAAGGGACCGATACCGATTCCGATACCAATACTGCCAATCTTGAACCAAACTCACATTATGGTCCTCTCTTAATAACTTTAAACTTCGAGTGCTCATATCCTTTATTTTCGAATTGCGACTTCCTGTGAATACACAATTTTTTTACTTTATGTTTATCTATTAACATGTAGCTTTTAAATGACGTGGAATTTATCAGTTTAAGTCATTTGTTTCTCATATCATTATCATCATCATCTAACTTCTCCCATCATAATGGAATCGATTATGGAGCATACGAAAGTTCCATATAATATTTGACAAAGTTCTATGAGCTGTTGTCGACTTAACGTTAACCTTCTATGTTGGTGCCAAATTTCTAGACAAGATAGCTACAAACATAAGAGGGTTATGTCATAAACCCTAGGTAGCTAGTTGGCAGATAGGTAAATCTACCTTTTGGATTACAGTTTAAGCTCATGCAACCAATGAGCACTCTCCAGGTTCCCCTAGACTATAAAGAGTCTAGACGAAGCGGTAAGATGATACAATTTGCTATAGAAAATTGTCTCTTCTCTATGAAACATTAAGCCAAAGAGTGAAGGAACGACAATCCCAATATTTGTTTCTCATAGAGAGAACTAAATTCTATTATTTTTTCTTTTCTTCAAGAATTGTAATTACCTTTAGTGGATGATATACATATATTTATTTCAGGTCGGTCTGCGGTTGCTGCTTAGCCCCTTTGGTTCCAACATTGTCACTAGAACGGCTTGGTGAGTTCGTATTCATAACCTTATGTTAAACAATTGCCATGACGTTGCACACTGAAAGTATGCTTATATAAATATGTATGCATTCTCAATTTCTCACACATCTTGTCTGTCAATTTGGAATTGAATGGTGTGTGTGTGTGAGAGAGAGAAATGTCGATCTTACTTGATACCGTATAGAAATGTCGTTCTTACTTGATATGATATAGATCGGGTTTTAATGTAATGGATGATCTCAATTGTTTCATCATGCGCTAACCAACTTGTGAACATTTGTACAACAACAAAGCTTTTACCTTTAAACATCCTTGAACATATGATTATATGTTTTGAAGCTTTTAAATTGTAACCCATGCATTAATCTTTCATATGATCTTCAGATTCTGCATTGTACGTGGAATTTTGAACCCATGCATCACGTGGTCCAAAATGATTACCTTTTTGAATGCCTCCCTAATGACCTTTATCTGTGAATCTTTTATGTGCCGAGATCATGCGTACAGTGTTGCTCATCCATTAAGATGGCACAAGACATG
The DNA here is from genome assembly GCA_036927795.1 of Iris macrosiphon. Taxonomy (NCBI): domain Eukaryota; kingdom Viridiplantae; phylum Streptophyta; class Magnoliopsida; order Asparagales; family Iridaceae; genus Iris; species Iris macrosiphon. Next base: position 171,428,705 of record JAYESA010000012.1, on the reverse strand, counting down.
TACTATGACGTGGAAACAATTAGGTCGTGTGTACATGCATGTGTTTGTGTGGAAATAAATCTTAAAACATCTATGAACATACGATTATATTTTTTGAAACATCTAAATTGTAACCCTGCATTATTTCATTCATATGATCTACAGATTCTGCAAGGTATGGGAACTTTTCAACCCATGCATCATGTGGCCCAAAATGACTACCTCTTTGGATGCCTCTCAAATGACCTTTATCTGTTGATTTTTATGTGCCAAGATCATGCGTACAGTGTTGCACATCTGTTAGGATGGCACAAGTACATGTACTATGACAACTGGGAACAATTACGTTATGTGTACATGCATGTGTTTATGTGGAACTAATTTGTTTTTGCATTGAAAGATTTATGCTATATTTGCAAATGTATTTTGGGGAAAATTTACCATTTGCAATTTTTTTTTGCTGACATCACTATGTCATATACTTATATGATCTATTTCTCCCTTGTTCAGTTGTACGGTTGGAATTGGTTTGCCTGTGTTCTCTACCTTTAAGGCAATAGAGGAGAAAAACCGGGTTGAGCAAGAAAGGTGGCTTTTATATTGGGCAGGTTAGTTGCTTGTTGGTTATCTTCAGGATTAATACAAGTGGAATTTCATCCTACTTACTAATTTTTCGCGTACGGCTGCATGTGCAATATAATGCATTATTGAAGAGATGTCACTTTCACAGTTTCACTATACCGTCATTCCTCTATGGAACTATACTGCTTTGCCTTGACAAGTTTCTTTTTTCTTTCCCATGATCTTCTTTAAGTTCTCCAGTCTAATGTGCATGCATACTCAGGAAAATATATAATTAGGCAATGCTACTTGGAGAAAGATCACATATAGAGCACAATCTCCCAGATAAGGTGTTCTGTGACTGCTCATGGTAGTGTGGGCACACTTAAGTGATTCATTTGTAGTTTACCTTAATAAATAGGATTCAACTTCAGTGTTAATTTCCACATTATGGGGATATAGATGCAACATGCAAAATGTAAAGAGGGTTATGTAGGTGTATGCTCAGCTTGTAGAGTATAAAATCAAAAATGCCCAAGCTGGAGTTTTGTATGAAATTGGCAATTGGACGATTACATATGAAATTCACTTTCCAGCCTGTTTATTCCTAGCTATCTGCCCAAAGTGTATGCTCCTGTTCTTTTATTAATTCAGAAACAAGTCATGCAGCAGACATGCTGTAAATATTCTTGCATTAAAATAGTAGATTCTATGACAATTCTTTTTTATCTCCCTAAAATGGTCACTGCCTGAGGGACCATGCCCTACAGTCTAGACTGTTGGTTTGCAGGCAGGTAGACAAATCTGCTGGCTATGCAATTTAAGCTAATGCTTCCAAGGAGCTCATTTGTTTCTATTTAAAAGTTTCTAGGTTGTTTTCATTAAACAGCTAGTGAAAATAACTCCACCTCTTCTCAATATCATTTTCTTTTACTAATACCTTTTTTTATCTTTACTTCCCATACATGTAACATTACATAGGTCTCTTCTTCTTTCTATACTCTTAGAAATACTACAAATATATTTTTCTTCCTCACTTTCTCACCTATAAAAATAATTGTAAGCATTAGTGATGAGATTTGGTTTCTCCATCTTTCTTAGTTTCATTGCTTATTTATCTCTAGGTTCTAACTACTTCTACAATTTTGTAATTTTTGTAGGATTTTTCTTTTTGTGTTGTAACACTATTCTAAAAAACGAATTAGTCGGTGCCCGCCCAACGTCCGACAACCAACAACCACCCCACTGTGCAGGTTATTTGGGGTTTATGGACAATTTTTAGCAGTTTTTCTTGTGGACCGTTTTTTTGTTGTTGACCGTCTAGAATTAGGCGGAACTAGGCGCCTGGTGTCCACCCAACTAACGCCTAGCGACTTTTACAACTTTGATTGATAACCTTTAGACTTACTATTAACTTTCTTTTGATCTTAATATATTGCATTTGGAAATTTCTAAAATGTCTTTTGCTGCTATCTTGATGAAATTACATATTACAACATATATCATTAGTATTTTCTTGTGTTCCATCTTTGTTTATCATTCTCTCTTCAAAAAAGTTATTGTTCTCTTCCTTCAGGTTCTACCATTTAGTTCCCAATATCTCGTATATATACATATTACAACATATAACGTTAGTATTTTCTTGTGTTCGATCTTTATTTTTCATTCTATCTTTAAAAAAGTTATTGTTCTCTTCTTTCAGGTTCTACCATTTAGTTCTCATTATCTCATATATGCTAGTTTTCTCTTTCATTTCCTAATAATTATAATGTCTAAATGCAATCAATCTATGCTGTATGGTTAAGCTCTCTCCTATACATGCTAGCTTATCTATCTTCCTTAAATTGGATCAAGTGGTAAATGTAATTATATGCCCCTCTCTCGTTCTAAAACAAATATTTTCTACCATAAGATCACGTGGCAATGCAAAATCAAGGATTATATTAACCCCCCCACCCACCCACCCACCCACCTCCCCGTGTCTTTCTTAATTTTATACCTTTAACCTTCATGCACACTATCGTAATCATTGCATGCTATCATAATTTCCAACATGGCCATTTAGATCGTCTCCTAGATATATCTTTCTCCTTCTTGTAATCCTTGATCAAACTATCTATGCTTCCATGTCCCCAAATGCCTTTTAATATTTTGATGTAACAATGCATGGGATTCATACTCCATATGCACTAATAACATTAGTAACATCTTCCCTTAATACAAACTTTATAACATTATCTTATTTCCTAATCCTTTTACATCTACAACGCTAACTTTTTATACTTTAGTGACGAGTATCCCCACCCCATTTCTGTCTTTCTTTACCTATACACCAAGTTTAAGTTCTCAGTATTTTCATTTTTCTAGATTTCTCACCTACCATTTAATATTCTTATTTATGTAATCATACTATATTAATTTTTCTCATAATCATTGTACCCACTTACTGAATTCCCTTATCCTTTAGGTTTATATATCCTAGTTAAATTGATCCCTACTCACATTCAGTAGCTTCTTGACTCGTGACTCTTAACCCTTGCCCATTTGTCACCACATCTGGGTAGCAGAGTGACTCTACTCTCTAGCCTCTGTTACTCACTAGCCTCACTTGACATTGCATTGGTGTTTGTTATCGAAGTATCACTTACTGTTGATGCCATAGCAAGGGATCCTTGCACACTTACCATAGGACAGGGAGAGAACAATGCAACACAGCTAGCGAGGGATGCCCCAACGTGTATTCCACAAGGATTCATTCCATGATGGTTGGACAATGCTTTATGCTGGCATTCTGCTTTGTTTAGGCTTGAGACCGGCTGTGGGAATCTGAGATATGAAACAGAACAGGAGTTGGTTGGTTGATCATAGAAACGGAACTACATAACTCCTTGTTCTTGGAACAAAATAAATTAGGCTTCTTTTAATCTATTGAACCTAGGAGAAAGCCTTCTAAAATCTCAATGAATTGAACACCTATGTTGTGTGGGTTTACATGATATGGGAGTACTTATGTGACAAACTTGAAACTAGGATACAACAAGGTGCGAATAAAAGACAAAAAAATAACATATCCAGATAAGTTCCTTTATATAAAATAGAAACAAAAACTGATAAGCTAGAGATTTCTAAACACAAATTAGTTTTGTATCCCTAAAGGTTAACTAAAAGAAGGAAAACTATAATAAACAATAATTCATAACTTTATATTTGTCAAAATTATTTCTTCTCACTAGCATAATTATGTTTTTTTTAACTACCATTGTTATTCTTCTAACTTGTTGATGAGGACATCGTACCGCACGCACGTGATTTTTGACACGTGTATAGTCGCGCTAGAATCTTGGAAAAGACCTATCGTTGCTCATGTGGTTTTGAGTTTGAGTTGACATTTTAGTAGGTTTATTTTAGTCCCACATTATTTCTGGAGAGTTTGTTTCTTTTTTTATTCACATCTTTAGTCCCACATTGCCTGTGGGTTAGCACTTTGCTCTTTTGTATGCCTATATATAGGTTTGTTCTTTTCATATGAGATCATCAAATAATCAATGAAATATTGTGAGAATTTTTTTTTCTTGCGATCTACTTTTTTTGAGATTAAAGTGTGAAACCTATTCTCTCCCCCTCCCCCCTTCCTTCCTGGGCGTGTGAAACCCTAGGGTGGTCGTTCGTCGAGCGTCATCGACCTCCTCCTCTCCCCAACCTTGTCGCCAAGCCGTCCGCCATCCGATCCAGGCGGTACCAACAGCTCCCCGCTGTCATGTCTCCCGTCCCGGTCGTCCGTCTTCCCTCCTTGGTGCAGTAGGCCTTCCGCCGTCAGGCTGTCCGTCGCCAGGCGCCGCACGCCGTCAGGTCGTCCATCGTCAGTCCGTCCGCCCTCTGGTCTTCCGTCTACCGTGGATTGTAGATCCATCAACTAACATCCTCCTTCCTATTTAAAGATCCAGGTGCACCATTTCAATTTATCTAATATTTGCGAAATCATCACTGTTAGGATAAAATAATCTATTTAATATTTTTAATCATTTATGGCTGGCATCCTGCTTTGATTGTGAGGAACGGATCTGCTTGATAAATGATATTATATTTGCTAAAGAACTGAATATTAAATATTTGTGAAATCATCACTGTTAGGATAAAATAATCTATTTAATATTTTCAATCATTTATGGCTGGCATCCTGCTTTGATTGTGAGGAACATATCTGCTTGATAAAGGACATTATATTTGCTAAATAACTGAATATTAAATTTGCAACTAAAATTGAGTATAATATTACATTAATTTTCTAATGAATCATGAATACAAGTTGCAAATATGATTGTGCTTCTTCTTAAAAAGCTATTGAGATCCCAATATTGAACTTTAAGTCTTCTGCTTAATTAGTTGTTCTTTATAACTTGTTATTGATTCTTGTTGATTCTGCTGATTTCCATAACCTGCACAATGTAGAGACATAAATTAGAGTTAATTAAAACATGTATTACATCAAATTTGGTATCAGAGCATGTTTTGTGCATTTAGATCATTTTGCATAAATTATTTTAAGGGAAAAACCCCTACAAGATATAGTTGGGATTTTATCACCTATCCATAGCCAACAAATCATATTGAACTAAATTTAAAATTTATTTAGACATTGGCCTTAAGGACTTCTGGTGCCTGTGCCTCGGGGTTGCCGACCAGACGGAACTCATTAGGTCTTTGAAGGAAGCGGTTGTGGTGTGATCTGATATCAGTGAGCCTCGTGTCACTTAAGAGGTCCATTCACTTAATCCTGAAAAGTTTAGGAGCTAATTAAAAAAAAATGCATTCTAGGGTTGCATTTCATTTAATTAAAAAAAAAGAGTTGCATTCTAGGGTTTAGTATTTCATTTCATTTTAAAAAATGTCATTTATATTAACAACAATCATTTAGGTTTAAGTACTGCATGTCTACACGATTTGGTCATTCATATTTGTTAGACGAAACTAGTCAATCATCATGAGAGTCAAGTAATTTTTTGCAATTGACACGTGAATCTACTAAGGACAGTATAGACCCCGAGTTGGTTAGAAAGTTCGATGCGCTAATGAGACAAATGGGTACAATTGCTCAAGAGTGCAAGGCTACCCGTGAAGCTTTAATTGAATTTCAAAAAGAAACAAATGGTAGGTTTATTAGAGTTGAGAGGGCACGAAGTCGTACCCTACAGGGGAATGACGGAGTGATAGTGCGTAATCAAACACCTCCTAGGGATGAGTATGACAATCAAGTTGACTATGACCATGGGGGTTCTCATTCCCTACGACGAAACCAAAATCATCGACCACAACGATATGACCCTGACGGGCAATATTTGACGAGTATTAAAGTTGAGGCACCGACCTTTGACGACAAACTTAACCCACAATACTTTTTGGATTGGCTCAAAGGTATGAACCGTTACTTTAAGTGGTATATTTTAACTGAGGAGAGAAAAGTAAAATTTACTGCAATGAGATTGACCGGCAAAGTTAGTCAATATTGGTCTAATATAGAACACTTGAGAGAAATAAGATGTGAGTTGCCCGTGAGGACTTGGACTGAAATGAAACAACAATTGAAAAAAAATATCTCTCTCCCTCCTATTGTTCCCCTTTATTAGATCAGTGGAACCTCTTACGCCAAGGAAACATGTCAGCTAAAGAATATGTAGCAAAATTTGATGAGTTCATGGTAAGATGTAGCACTATCGAAAGTGAGACTCCTAAACAAATCCTATCTAGGTTTAGAACTGGTTTACGAACTGATTTGAAAACTAAGTTGTTCGTGTGAGACATTAACACACTGGAGAAAGCTTATGTCCTAGTTCAAGACCTAGACGAAGTTAAACCACATCCAAGTTTTAGGTATCACGATTCTTGTGATCAAGCTTCATGATCATCAACAAACCAATACCCTAATCGAACTGTTTTCAACCCACCCCAACCTAGGGTAGATACGAAAGGCAAGAGTATTGAGATTTTTTTTTTCAAAGATTGGCCCAACCGTAAAGTGTTTTAAATGTCAAGGGTATGGACATGTCGCTGCAAATTGTTCTAGTTCTTTTAAGATCAATTTGATTGAGGAACAATTTAAAGAAGTGTCGGTACATGATGGTAAGGAGTACGTTCATCACATTGATGAAGACATGGAATACCTTGAGGAAGGAAATGACGTTGTCTTAGGTTACATATGGTCTCCTACATTAGGTGTTGTTAGGTGCACCTTGTCTCAACTTAAGGTTAGTGATGACTCGACCTTTCACACTTTTACAAGGATTGAGGATAAGAATTCAAGATGATTGTAGATAGTGATAGTTACATTAATGCTATTTTCGCTTCTGTAGTACCTAAATTGAGCCTTATCGCAATTTCACATCTGAGTTCTTATAAGGTATTTTGGATCAACGAGACTGTCCTCCAAGTCCAAGAAGTCTTGTTCTGCTTCAATTTGCAATCTATAAAGACAAGATTTGGTGTGTTATATTAGATAAGGACGTTAGGTTTGCAAGTCACTTTTGGAAGACCCTTTGGTACAACGAAAACAAAACAATACTTTTCCACAACTTTTCACCCCAAGACTAACGGTCAAATTGAAATCATTAATAAATATTTGAAAAACTTGTTAAGAACGTTAGTTAATGAGAATCTAGAAAATTGGGACCTACATTTATCCATTGCTGAATTTGCTTATAACAACTCTGTCAATAGGTATACCGGTGTCTGTCTAGCTGAGATAGTTTATGGTTACAAACCGAGACGACCCATATACCTCATTCCTATGTTTGCATCTCACAGAGTATCCGAGTCAGCATTTGCATCTCACATACATGATTTGCATAAAGAAATCAGCAGGCGAATCAAACACAATAATGCCAACTATAAATTACGTGCTGATCTAAAAATGAGGTTTAAAGAATTCAAAGTTGGTGATTATGTAATGGTCCGGATTCGTCCAGAACGGTTTCTTCCAGGAACCCTCAAAAAGTTGCATGCACGAAGTGCAGGCCCATTCAAAATTTTTAAAAAAAATAATGATAATGTTTTTGTCCTCGACCTGCCAGAAGGGTTTAATTTTAGTTCTACAGTCCATATTTTAACCCAAACAATCCACTGGTTGATGGCCTTACCCCTGAGCCTATTCTCGAGGGACTTCCTTTACGTCTACTACCAGAAATACAACCTACTGCAGCACATGATATTGAAAATATTATTGATGATCACATTATTTCTACTAGCATCGGTGGTATTCGCAGGTACTTAGTTCGTTGGAGAGGTTGTCCTGAGTCTGAGGACACTTGGCTAGCCCGAGATGATTTACAAAGACTTGATCCAGATGCATTGAGTACTATGAGAGTAGTAGAGCACTAGATTCGACAGAGTCGAGCTCTCCTTTACCCGGGGAGAATGATGAGGACATCGTACCGCGCGTACGAGATTTTCGACATGTGTACATGCGCAAGAAGCATCTCGGAAAAGATCCATCGTTGCTCATGTGGTTTTGAGTTTGAGTTGACATTTTAGTAGATTTATTTTAGTCCCACATTACTTGTGGAGAGTTTGTTTCTTTTTTATTCACATCTTTAGTCCCACATTGCCTGTGGGTTAGCACTTTACTCTTTTGTATGCATATATATAGGCTTGTTCTTTTCATATGAGATCATCAAATGATCAAAGAAATATTGTGAGAATTTTTTTTTGCGATATACTTTTTTTTTAGATTAGAGTGTGAAACCTAATCTCTCCTCCTGCCCTTCCTCCTTGGGCGTGTGAAACCCTAGGGTGGTCGTTCGTCGAGCGTCATCGACCTCCTCCTCTCCCCAACCTCGCCACCAAGCCGTCCTCCATCTGATCCAGGCGGTACCATCAGCTCCTCGCTGTCCTGCCTCCCATCCCGGTCGTCCGTCTTACCCCCCTTGGTGCAGTAGGCCATCCGCTGTCAGGCCGTTCGCCGCCAGACCGTCCGCCGTCAGGCCGCACGCCGTCAGCTCGTCCGTCGTTAGTCCGTCCGTCCTCTGGCCGTCCGTCTACCGTCGATCGTAGATCTCTCAATCAACATCCTCCTTCCTATCTAAAGATCCAGGTGCACCATTCCAATTTATCTAATATTTACGAAATTATCACTGTTAGGATAAAATAATCTCTTTAAAATTTTCAATCATTCATGGCTGGCATATTGCTTTGATTGTGAGGAACGAATCTGCTTGATAAATGACATTATATTTGCTAAAGAACTGAATATTAAATTTGGAAATAAATTTGAGTATAACTTATTATACATTAATTTTTTAATGAATCATGAATACAAGATTTGCAAATATGATTGTGCTTCTTCTTAAAAAGCCATTGAGATCCCAACATTGAACTTTAAGTCTTCTGCTTAATTAGTCGTTCTAACTTGTCATTGATTCTCGTTCATTCTGCTGATTTTCATAACCTGCACAACGTAGAGTCATAAGTTAGAGTTAATCAAAACATGTATTACATCACTTGTGTTTTGAAGTTTAGAATACTTAGGAAGTGTATAAAACATGTATCATTGAAGTGTCATGACATGTAAGTATACGATGGATATCCTAAACGAGTATAAAGTCTTCATTTATTCCTGCAACATAGTTCGATACAGTCAGACATCCATATTTTGTTATGGCATTGCAGTTTCTTATGGAACAGTAAGGTAGAGACCTTTTTATGGAGGTCCATGGTGTTATACGTGCACATATTGGTTTGAATTATATTATGTGCGCTTTTTATTATTGACATGTGAACATGTGTTGTTCCTGTCTTGCAGCATATGGATCTTTCAGCCTTGTGGAAGTATTTTCCGACAAAATATTTTACTGGTATACCTATCTGCCTGAAATGTTGTTGCTTTGTAATTTAAGATGAATGTGCTTCTTGTTATTTATGCTCAACATTTGCTTAGTTCAAAATAATATTTTAACTCTTTAGATACTAAGTTAGAATTTGGATTCCTTTTTTCTTGTTCCCAACTTTGATGATGCCTTCATTAATTGATTTTACTTATTATGATGCACTTGAAAGATTTTCCTACTAAATCCCATCTGTGTCCAACAGTTGTAGTGTGTCCAAGACTTGTTTAGACAGAAAGAAACTCTGAAATAGGACACAGCACCATCAGTTTAAAAAGATCAATACATTTATAGTTACTGAAAACTCAGCTGTTCCCATCACTGATTTTGGCTTGTACTAGTGTTATAGATGGAAGATAGTGAGAAACAAACACGGCGTTAGATAGCAGTTATCGATAGGAGGGTAGAGGTAGTTATGATGGAGGCACCCTAGTCGGTGTAATAAATATCAGATATATCATCCGATATATCAATTAATGGTGAGAGTTTTATATATATATATATATATATATATATATATATATATATATATATATATATATATATAGTATTTTGAGAAAAATCATCCAAAATATCCGGTCGAAAGCCGACATATCGGCTGAAATGATATCGGGTGATATATACCGATATATTGAAATATCTTCTTGGGTTGGGTTGGGTCCTATCCACATATAAGTCCATTATTTGATTGTATTTCATAAGTTAGAAGTTATTAAGAAAGCTGATGGTCGTGATATGCATCCTCTACTTGGTTCACATGATGTCATGTTAGGCTTTTGAATGCTATTATTACTATTTTATTTGTCCTATCCACATATAAGTCCATTATTTAAACTCCTCCATCAAGTTAATGCTTGATGTGTCTAGGTTAGGCTATTGAATGCTATTATTACTATTTTAGTTGTCTTTCACTTTAGATCCTTAATTTAGGTATCATAGATTTTGTGTGTGGTGTTGCCATTTTTTAGATCATTTGAAACATATTTCTTTGAAGTATCCTCTTTATAATTCTTTTTGGAAATGACTTCTCTTTTAATAATTCTTTTTGGGATTGACTTATTTGGAAAGCTACAAGAGAACATCTATTATGCGGTTAGAGAGGAGATGGTCTTACCGAGATGAATGTAAGATAAAAAATTATAATTTACAACATTGGTCGATACTGATAGAATATGGCTAATACCGATACGGTTTGAGATGTCCCAATCCGATACCGACCGCAACCGATACTGACTGATACCGACGTTGAGGATATATTTTTCAGTCAATTTGGTAGAGAAAATTGGACACAGTCAAATCAGCAAGGGTGTAAAAACATAGCAAGGTTGTAAAAGCATGTAAATGAAGAAAACTTATTTATTGCGGGTAAACCAATCAGCAAGGGTGAGTATTATTTCATTCAACTTCAAAACTACTAAGAAACAACATAGAAATTACTTAAAATTATGCATAAATGTATAAAATATTTTTTCTCTAAATTTATTAATATTATTTGCTTTCCGATACCGAAAAATCCTGTACTGCGATCCGATACTGTCTATATAGCCGATCCCGTTAGTCATATGAAGGCTCCGATACCGATACTGCGAACCTTATTAAAAATTCATGTAGCTGATGCTGCTGACCCCAAAAATTTAAATAATCACATTGTTGTTGCAGTATTCTTTTTTCTCACTAGTGAAATTTTAATTTTCTAGGAACTTACTCGCAAGCTGAAACACCTAAAGTTAACACCTATACCTTGGTCTGTTTTCTTCAGCCTTGCCTGTAGAGAGATACAGTTAGGAAGAATTTAGTCTCCGTCTAGACGGTATTCCTTACTAAATTAATATGAAATTCTCACTTTATATAAGAGAGAGTATTCCGTGCACCACCATACGTTCTAGGGTTCTCGAGGAGATATTTTATACCTTGGTGGATGAATATTCTCGAATCCGGTACTATCTGAAGTTCTCTAAAACATTGCAAAGTGTTCATCTTATACTGTCCCAGATTTCGGGTTCGATTATACTTGAATCACGAAGCATTTATTCAACCAGATCTAACTTGCTTTAATTTACAACAAATTCTATATTTAAGTTTTGCCTTTAAATTTCATTGAAGGCTTTAGATTAGTGAAGTGAACTAACAAATTTTGGTTGACAACTGCAATGTTGAAGTCCTGTTGGGCCCCTCTTCTTCCTCCCCAACCTGCATCAGATTTCCAACCAAGCAAGTGAAGAAGAGGGTATGTGTTGTATTGAGCTTTACAAAGCAGGAAAAATTGTTAGGAGCTTCGTGTTCTGGACGCCACAAAAACAAATCAACACACTCCGTTACTTCTCTCCGCACTCTCATGTATCATCCTTTCTATAATTGTTTGTTTACAGTAATGGCAAGCAATGCAACCCATAAGCTAGCTTGTAAAATTGGTTACCAGACAAAACATATCTCCAGAATCACGTAAATTGAAGAATAAATAAAATCTTGTCACCCTCTGAAGTTATTATTTCTATACTTACATTTGGAAAGTTCAGCACTGCATACTGCCGTTTCTTTTTGCACCTGCAAAATCTCTCTTTTGACTTTTATTATGCATGTGCTCTGTAACCTAAAGCACACAATTATGAGGACCCAAGCACATATGTGTGTTTACTTGACAGAGATTCAAAGGCACCTTTTGATTTATTGCTTTGTTTGTGTGATTCTATAACGTTTTGATGCTACACGACTTGAAGCCATTTATGCTTAGTTCTACGTTTGATAGTGACATAAGATACTATTTGATCCTGGGACTTTCTGATGTTTGCAGGTTTCCGTTTTATTATCATATGAAGTTTGCTTTTCTTGTCTGGCTCCAGCTTCCATCTGGTAATGTATGTCATCTAGACTGACTCAGTAGGGTAAATTCAATATAGCTGCCAGAAGAAGTAAACTAATAATTTAGACTACTTCCTTTATATGATGCTAGATGGTTATGGTTTTTTTGATTGTATCATTATTCTTGATAGTTAAAACTGGATTCTTGGCACAAAATTGTCAATATTACTCTTTTGGACATGTGATTTGTTAATGTGCATTATAATTTGTTGGGAGGAGGAAGGATACATGTATGAGATTGTTCATGGACTTAACAATGGGATTTCTTTTTAAGTCATACGAGTCAAATCCAATATCATACATACCTCATGGATCAACTCCATTTCAAACTCACGTACATTCCCAACATAAGTAGTATGGACCAAATAAAATAATTCAACATTATGATGAACGAAAGCATATATATTAAAAGATATTTAGGGTAGTTAAAATAACCATGTATATGTATCAAGGTGGTAAAAGTCGCTAGACACTAGTCGGACGGGCACCGGGCGCCTAACTCACCTAGTTCTAGGCAGTTAAAAAAAAAAATCATAAATCCTGTTGAAAATTGCGGCAATTGTCTATAAAATTCCAAAACATGCATAGTCGGGCGTCGGGGGGCACTAGACGGGCATAGGGAGCCTAGGCGCCACCTAGGCCGATTTTTTAGAACATTGATAATATGTGGATTTATGAAGACCATACGAACCATTAAAGGAGATATCGAACCATGTCCTATTACCATTGCCTTACATCTAGGAAACATTAAGTCTATACCTTTTTTTGCTAATTATGGGTGAAATTATAAATCCTGTTGAAAATTGCGGCAATTGTCTATAAAATTCCAAAACATGCATAGTTGGGCTTCGGGGGGCACTAGACGGGCATCGGACGGGCATAGGGAGCCTAGGCGCCACCTAGGCCGATTTTTTAGAACATTGATAATATGTGGATTTATGAAGACCGTACGAACCATTAAAGGAGATATCGAACCATTTTCTATTACCATTGCCTTACATCTAGGAAACATTAAGGCTCTACCTTTTTTTGCTAATTATGGAAGAAATTATTAGGCATATCAAGGAGGAAGTTTTGTGGTGTATGGTGTTTGTTGATAATATTGTGTTGTATAATGAGACTAAAGGAAGATTAGGCTAAAATACAAATGTGGATATAAACTTTGGAATCTAAGAATTTTAAATTTAGTAGGACGAAAAATAGACAATGCAAAATGTAACTTCAACTACAAGTCAATGAGGAATGATAGGGAGTACATATAGATATACAAAACATAACTAGAAGTCGTAGTTTTTCTGTATTTATGATTAATCATTCATCATGATAGGGAGATCGATAAGGATCTCATGCATAGAATTAAAATAAGATGGTTGATATGATGGGTGTTTCGAGTTATTTTTCATCATGATATAAATTTGAAGTTGAAAGAAAACTTTTATTCGTGCATAGGATCAACCAACTATGCTTTATCGATCCAAGTGTTATCATCTTAGGAAATCAAGAAACATGTCCATAAAATTAGTATAGCCAACATAAAATGCTAAGTTGGATGAATGACAATACACTAAATTTCGAAAAAGATGCCAAAAATACCTTACACACTTTAAAGTCCCTCTCTAAACAGGTGAAATCACATTGTTTCAAATATTTGTGTGTGTTGCGTCACTGATACTAATTGGGATTGTCATTCCTTTTAACTCTTTGGCTTAATGAGACGAATACAATTTCCTATAGCAAATTTTATCATCTTTACCTCCTAGTCTAGATTTTATATATAGAGGAGATTGGAGGGTGTTTATTGGTTGCATGAGATTAAATTGCATACCTATATGTCAACTATCCACCTCAGCTCACAAAACACTCCCCATAAAGCATCACTCATTTTTTCCCTGGAGACAAAACCCTCCACCGTCAACTGACCTAAGAACTCCATCCGACGTCCCCGAGCTCCACCAAACACCACTCCTCGACTAAACAGCAACCACAAGTAACTTTTATCTAATTTATAAAGATTTTAGTCTAATGTTTCAATTATTGATGATATTTTATATGGATTTGATGATTGAATTTTTGTAGTTCGAATCTCTTGCTTTATTTGATCGATTCGTTTTTTTGAATTATTCATTTTTTGTTGAAGAAAATTGCTGGTATCGGTCATTATCGGTCCGTATCATATATGTATCGGCCGATACAGACTGATACAATAATTTTTTCCTCTGGATCGGTTGATACCGATATTTTTTGTCGGTATCGGATTGGACTTGATCAAAACCGATCTGATATGATCGATAACGATACATATCGGCCGATATTTTGAATATCGGTAAAGACAATGCAAGTCGATAGATAGGAGAAATACCTCAACTTTGTCACCAATTGTGTAACGAGTTGTAATTACCAATTGTGTAACGAGTTGTATCACATGTCACTTTTTTTGCATTGAACTGCTCTGATTAGGGTTCTAATATATTAAGCTTAGATTGGGGTTTCCTTTTAATGGAGAGTAAAGATAGATCAAGTAAGAGAAGAGAATAAAGAGTACCACCGACATGTGTTGTGAAGAAGAGAGAGTGATTCTCTCCTAGATTGTATCTCCTAACATCTTAAAGCATTGTAAATGAGAGGAGTCTAACGAGAAGGAGAAAGAAGAAGTTGGTTGTACTTTTTTTTTAGTCTAACTAGTATTAATTATTAATTAGTAACCCATTTATATCCTACCTGATAACTCATGATTGTCTAACCCGTTAACCCATATTGTACATAATAACCCCTTGATCTTAATTCGGAGAATTGGAAAATTATATATATATATATATATATATATATATATATATATATATATGGCCTAGTGGTAAGGTCATGGTACATTGGGCGAGTAGGGCGGGGTTCGAACCCCGCGTTAGGCGCCTTGAGGGGGGGGGGGGTTTGATGGGGCCGGGTGGCTATCCGGGTAGTTAGTATAGGTTGGGGGGGTGGTATGTATAAAAATAAATTATATATATATATATATATATATATATATATATATATATATATAAGAGTCGATTAAATAGATTGGTTGATTAAATAAAGAAAAAAAATCACAAACCATAATTGAGTAAAATTATTTAGAAAGCATAACCGAACCTACCAACTTTATTGGACTAAAGAGAACCGATCTCTAATCGGTTCGGTTAGTTAACCGTATTTTAGGTTATGTATGAACACCCCTAGGGACAATGAAGCTCTATGAAGTTTGAATCATGAAGTCAAAGCCATGTATTTCAATTTATTTAGCTACTACCATGGTGCTCATCTTATGTTTATCAAGTACCGATTTAAGTTCATAATTTATTAATCTTTGTTCAATATATTTTTTTCTTTTTCTTTTTCAATTTCTAAATATTAATTTACCTTTTAAAATGTCCAAAGGAATTAATGGTCTGGGCCTAGTGGCCTTAGAAGTTTTCTTATTTTTTAAGCTTAGTTTACTTATTAAAAAAAATCTCCAATACAGTTAATGGTGTTATGGTCTTATCAATACTGTCCTTAAATTCTTTTTATGAAAATATTTTTCTGAAAGAATGGCCCATGGCCCAATTTTTTGGGCCTGTAATGTCTTTCCGGTAGCAATAATCCGGCTGGCTACTGGCCCGGATGTAGGCGGGCTGACACCAGCACGGGATCCGGTTGTGCCGTGCACCATGTTGTGCCTCCCATATTCATTTCCAGGCCCAGTCTGGCACGCATATATACCCAGGCCCGCCTTGGGCACGGATGCAGCCCAGAATGTTTTGGTCCGGTCCGGTCCGCCCCGACCTGCACCTCTAGACGTACCTCAGGAGGGTGACCTGCACCTCTAGGCGTACCTCAGGAGGGTGACCTGCACCTCTAGGCGTACCTCAGGAATTTGGGATAATAGCTTTGTTGTTATTGTAAGTTGAAGGCATGGCGGTATTGTTGTTCTTTAGTTGAAACAAATTGGCAGTTTATATATGTGGATAACAGGCATTATGGATCTTGTAATTGGAGATTTGAATTTTACTACCGTCTCAGTATCATGCTACGAATATGTGGATAGCTGTTACCTTGCAATGCCGTAATTTGCAACTACAATGGTATAATAATAGAACAATAAAATGCCGTACTCCCAAGTTAAAAATTGAAGTTTCATATTTCATGCATATTCATATAAGTTCTTTGCAAACCATCTCTTCATTCTCGAATTTCATCCCTTGGTCAAGTGTTTGAATTTACCTTTTTGTGTTTGTCTCTCTCTCTCTCTCCAAGCATAAGCTATATAGAAATTAGTGAAGATGATAATTATCTGATTGACAGCATGCAATGACTGACATAACGTGAATCATTTCAATAGAGAATTGTCTAAATATCCTAATGGTCTAGTTATTTCCTGCTGTTTGCATCTTTATGATATGGTTGTTCCTTCCTTTCTTTAATGGGTACTGTGGCTCCTTTTTTCACGAGCACCTGCAGTGCATCAGTGTCATGTTTATTTTATTTGGATACAATTATTGTATACCTCGTCATAAATCATTTTGTAAATTTGACTCCTTATGTACTTTTGTATATCAGGGATCAAAGCATTTATATGCGAGGCATCTTCGTCCTTTCTTGTTGAAACATCAAGCTAGGATCGATCAACTACTCAGATTTACCTCGACTGAAACTGTATGTTTCTTTGGTCTATAAACTTTTGATTGCTCATAGTAGATAATATGAATATGAAGATTCAGGTACCGTTTCTGAGAAATTTTTGAGAAGAGTTATGTGATCCTTCATGAAGAATTGTCGGACATGCAACACACTTTACTATTATGCTGTTGAGTGGATTAACCAATGCTTGTTTATGTTGTCACTTTATATTGCCTGCCATCTAGAAGTCTTCAGATTTAGACTAGGAAATAATGGATACTTGTTTAGTACAAATTTTGATTGATACAGAAACAAAATTATTGCTAACTGCAGTTTTTTGAACTCTTAGATGAAGATTATCATGGCTCATCAAGGAGAAATCCAGTTTGTGAAGGCTGTACTTGAAAGATGCGCGACAACAGGTATGCATAGTTCTCATTACTTTTTTCTAAAGCATCATATCCAGGGCAGTTGCTTACATAATTGCATCATAAACATGTTCTCACATTTATATTTCTCTCTCTTTCTTTTGTTGAGTTCCAACTTCCAAGCACTACTCTATATAGCTATAAAATAAATTATATGCACTTCCGAGGCATCAAATGAGCTTATTATCAATGCCCGAAGCCTTTTGTAATGGATGACAAACCTTTTGTTCTCTTGCACTTGATATTACTAGAACCAAATAATAGTTTTAATATCCCCCCTTGTTTGTCACATTCTGACTTGAATTTGGTTAATGGAATATTTTTCCTCTCTTTCTTACACTTATGTAATTTTCTTTTATTATTGTTTGTGAACCAGCAAGGCTCATTGTTAAAGAATACACCCATCCATTACAATCTCAAGGACGGAATACAACAGATAGCTCAGACGGCCCGACTAGTACAACGAGACTGCAGATTCGGGAGGCCGATCCTGATGCGGACAACTGACTCCAAGTAGGTTTGGTTGATTCGGCAGATTATCGTTAGCCAGTCTTCTGGTTAGAAGAGTTGCAACACATGGCGAATGTAGAGATATTCCCATTTGTTCATATAGTATTGGCTTACATCTGAACAAGAACGTTACCTCAGATAACCCTGCTCCGCATTTGATCTGCTCCTAGTTTCCGTCAATGGTAGAGGTTGAGGGGATCTGGTGCAACAGTTACTCTTTCAAGAACATGTTAACGTTTCTTAATGTCACAAGTTTATTGGTTTACAAATTCTCGTAAGCAGAAAAAGTTTGTTTAGTCACTGAAACAAGTCTTATATACCATGGTGTATGTATTGTTTTATCCTGTTGTACGAGTGTATGTATTAGTATTTTCCGTGAATCACTTCAGAAACATAATTTTATTGTCTCGGTATTTCATCAATCCTGTACGAGTGAATGCCATTCATATATTTTGATAATAAATGCACTTCAGATCAAGGGCAAAGCAGTGGCGAGTCTTCTAATTACAGGAACTTGATATTGAATTGATAAGATCCTGGCTAAAAGTACTTGCTATTGTGGCATCTGTGAGGAATGTTGGCTTGAATGGCTCAGGATGGAAGGCTCGGTTGGTCAGTGTCAAGACTGGTATCAGTTTATCTCAAGTATCAGAGTGTAATAGCTCAGTGTCTGAGAGTATCAGCTCGAGCAGAGTGTAGCAGCTCAGTATCAGTTGAGAAATCCCCTTCAGTCTCATACCAATTCATTTCATCATTGCCTACCATTTCATCACTGCCACAACATCAGCACATTCAGTTAGCCACGTCAGCTGAAGTTGTTATAGCCAGGTTGATTGTTTTAATTGCTTTCTGGAATTGTAATGGAGAGTCTCCAACTATAAATAAGGTAGAGGAGGTGGAGAACGAGTAGTTAGGAATTGATCATTGTTCTTGATTGTACTTCTATTCTCTCTTCTCCTCAATAAACCCTAATGTTCCAGATCCCCAATTCTCTCTATTTCTTCTACTTGTGATCTCAAATTCCTCTGTCATGGCTAATGTCAACACTTCCTCTACAGTACAAGGTCTTTTAGGAAAAGGTCCTCATCAATTGGTATCAGAGCCCTTCATCGATCCACACATGGAAGCAGACGAGGATCCCAGCATGAGTTGCCATGCATCTCTTCATGGATCTCCACCAAGACGAGCCCCATTGCTTGGAGAAGCTAGGGTTCAAGCTTTGGAAGGTAGATTCGATCAACTCAGCTCTAAATTTGAAAGAGTAATGGATGAATTGTTTCAAATTAAGAGAGTTGTGAATGCTAATTCCACGGATTCTCGAGAAATACCAACACAAGCTTCAAATTTCAACCAGCCAGTATGTGTTAATAACAACAATGAAGCAGTTCACACTCCTCACCAAAAAGTGAATCAAAACCCTAATTATCAGTACAATTCTGGAATTAGAGGTATTAATAACACAGGCACTAGGCTAAACCTGCAGCCAAATCAACTTGATCAGCAGTCTGCACCTAGAAATGATTACCAAGCAGGAAATAATTATCAGGGAAGGAATTGGCAACCTGCTGCACCTAGGTTGAAAATTCCTGAATATGATGGCACTACTGAAGTTGAAGAATGGCTCTTACGAGTAGATCACTATTTTGATTACTACAGTATCCCAGTTAGGGATAGGGTCAAGATTTGTTCAGTACAGATGAAGGAAAGAGCTGCTTATTGGTATGACTGGTTTATCAGTTCCAGAGATGGGTATGTGAGTTGGGAAAAATTCCTTCAAGGTATTAAGCTTGAATTTGGTCAATCTCAATTTACAGACTATGTAATTGAGCTCAAAATCCTCAAGCAGGAGAGCAGTGTTCAGGAATACAACTCTGTATTCCAAAAATTAGCCAAAAGAATAAGGGGAATTGATGAAGTCTGCCTGATCAGTCAGTATATGGGTGGTCTGAAAGAAGAAATCAGATTTGAAGTGCAGATAGCTCATCCAATAACTCTCCCTGAAGCCATGCAACTGGCTAGGATGTATGAAGCTAAGTTGGTGGCCATGAGAAAATCCACTAAATTCAGTTTTTCAAGTTCCAAGATCCTGTCCTCAGCTGGTGTGCAAGGGGTCCAAGGAAGCTTGCAGAATTCTGAAGATACAAAGAAATCAGGTGCATCTACCAATACATCTCATTTTACTAAAAGTTCTCAGGCCTCAGTTACCCAATCTGCAACTAAGATCACTGAAGGAGAATTAGCCAGGAGAAAGAACCTAGGACTTTGTTTCTCATGTGATGAAAAATGGTTCAGAGGTCACAAGTGCAAGGAAAAAAGGTTGTACATGATACTAAATGAGGATGAAATTGACTCAGGAAACAACATTCTTGAAGAGGAAAGGGAAGAAGCAACAAATCAGAACACTATTCCTGGATCCTTTGCCATCTCTTTACAAGCACTATCAGGGAATCTTAACCATTCAACCATGAAACTGAGAGGAACATTAAGCAACAAACCAGTGCTCATATTGGTAGACTCTGGGTCAACTCATAGTTTTATAGACATTACATTCAGTACTAGAATTGGCCTACCAGTGTGTAATAAAAATACCTTTGAGGTGATGGTGGCAAATGGAGAGAAACTGAAAAGTCAAGGCTTAAGCCAAGAGGTAGTCATTGACTGTCAAGGCAAGAAGTTAGTGGCAGATTTATTGCATCTCCCTATAACTGGCTGCCAGTTAGTCTTGGGTGCAAATTGGTTGAGCACATTGGGAGATATAATATGGAATTTCAAAAATCTTACTATGACATATGAGCTTAAAGGTGTACCTCATCAACTCAGAGGCATCCAACTGCCAAGGGAAAATCTGACAGAGCCTGGAAGTAAAGAGTGGAGGCAGAAATCTCAAATGTTCTTTGTACAGTTGTATTCTTTCACTGAAGTCAAAGAGGAGACTGAAGCTTTACCACCAGCAGTTAGGAAGTTGTTAGAGAAATTTGATCATCTCTTTGAAGAACCCAGGGGACTTCCACCACAAAGGAGATATGATCACAGGATTCCACTCCTACCTGGGGCCTTACCAGTCTGTAGTAGGCCCTATAGACATCCATATGTGCACAAAAATGAGATAGAAAGACAAGTGCAGGAGTTGTTGAGTACTGGGGTTATCAGACCTAGCACTAGTCCTTACTCTTCACCTGTTATATTGGTGAAAAAGTCTGATGGCAGCTGGAGAATGTGCATTGACTATAGGATGCTCAATCAATCTACTGTCAAAGATAAGTTTCCTATTCCTTTTGTAGATGAGTTGTTTGATGAACTTAATGGCTCAAAATATTTCACTAAACTAGACTTAAGGTCTGGGTATCATCAAGTTAGGATGGCTGAGGAAGACATCTCTAAAACAGCATTTAAAACTCATGAAGGACATTATGAGTTTCTAGTAATGCCATTTGGGCTTACAAATGCTCCCTCTACCTTCCAAGCTATGATGAATGATATTTTTAAGGCATACTTGAGAAGATTTGTCTTAGTTTTCTTTGATGATATACTGATATATAGCACCAAGTTAGAGGATCATTTCAGTCATGTGGAGCAGGTATTCCTCAAGCTTGCAGAACATCAATTGAGAATAAAAAGAAGTAAATGCTATTTCTTCCAACATCAGGTGGGTTATTTGGGACATGTAATATCTGATAAGGGGTGGAAGTGGACCAAAGGAAAATCCAAGTTGTCAAACAATGGCCTCCTCCTAAATCTGTGAAGGAGTTGAGAGGATTCCTTGGACTTAATGGGTACTACAGAAGATTTGTAAAGAGTTATGGGTCCATAGCCAAACCATTAACTGAACTATTAAAGAAAAATACCTTTGACTGGAATGATAAAGCTCATCAAGCCTTTGAAGAATTAAAGACTGTACTAACAGAGCCTCCAGTTCTGAGAATGCCAGATTTTCAAAAAGATTTTGTCCTTGAATGTGATGCATCTGGGGAGGGAATAGGAGCAGTTTTAATGCAGGAAGGGAAACTCATAGCCTATCTAAGTCAAGGTCTGAAGGGAAGTTCTAGACTGTTATCAACATATGAAAAGGAAATGCTTGCAATACTATTGGTTATCAAGAAGTGGAAACAATATCTGTGGGGCAGAGAGTTTATTATAAAAACAGATCATAGATCACTAAAATACATGTTAGATCAAAGGATCTCTACTGATGCTCAGTATAAATGGGTGCTCAAGTTGCATGGCTACCATTTCAAAGTGGAGTATAAGAAAGGAAAGGATAATCAGGCTACTGACAGTTTATCCAGAAGAGGTAAGGGTGAATTAGCTGCAATTACCACTGTCACTCCCAGTTGGATCTTGGACTTCAAGACACAAATGAGTGGATCAATTTTCTATCAAAAGAAGCTGGAAGAATGGGCTCAAGGACAGTTAGATGGCAACAAGTATACTGTTAAGGATGGAATGTTATATTACAAAGGGAAATTATTCTTGGACCCTCAATCTTCCTTCATCACTACTATGTTAGAGGAGCACCATGACTCTCCCAATGGAGGCCATTCTGGATATAGCAAAACACTCCACAGGTTGAAAAGGACATGTTATTGGAAAGGTATGAAGAGGACAGTCAAGGATTATGTGAGGAATTGTGAAGTTTGTCAGCAAAACAAGACTGAATCTTCATCTCCAGCTGGTCTTCTCCAACCTCTACCCATACCTGAAAGAATTTGGGAGGACCTATCATTGGATTTCATTGAAGGCCTACCCATTAGCTTCCACAAAACTACTATATTGGTAGTGGTGGATAGGCTAACCAAATATATCCACTTGTTTGCATTAATCCATCCTTATACTGCAGAAGTTGTAGCCCAAGCCTTCATGGAAGGGGTTTGTAAACTACATGGTTTACCCAAAACAATTGTTTCAGACAGGGACCCTATTTTTTCCAGCAAATTCTGGAAGGAGCTTTTCAAATTGCAGGGGACTAAACTACATTATAGTACATCATACCACCCTGAATCTGATGGCCAAACTGAGGTCACCAATAGGTGCATAGAGGCCTATCTCAGATGCTTTTGCAGTCATAAACCAAAACAGTGGAGCAGGCACTTGGCATGGGCAGAATTTTGGTTCAACACCAATTGGCACTCTTCCACCAAGATGACCCCATTTGAAGCTGTGTATGGAAGGAAGCCTCCAGATCTGCTTACTTATCTACCAGATACTGCTAAGGATAATTCAGTAGCAGAAGTCATAGCCTCAAGAGATAATTCTTTACATCTCTTGAAGGATAATCTGAAGTTGGCTAGGGAAAGGATGAAGAAGCATGCTGATCAACATAGGACTGAAAGAGAATTTGAACTAGGAGATTGGGTCTACTTGAGAGTTCAACCTTACAGGCATATCACCTTGGCTCAGAGAAGAACACAAAAACTTTCACCCAGATATTATGGTCCTTACAGGATAATTGAGAGGATAGGAACAGTGGCTTACAGGTTGGAATTGCCTGAGGAAGCTCAACTTCATCCAGTGTTTAATGTGTCTCAATTAAAAAAACATCTTAGTAACAAAATTACAGTTCAGGAAGAGAGCCCTCAGCAGGACATAGGAACATTGTATGAACCTGATTGGGTTTTGCAGAGGAGGTTAGTGCAAAGGAAAGGTAAAGCAGCTGTTGATCTTTTAATTCAGTGGAAGGAAGGGGGTGAAGACACTGCAACTTGGGAGCCTTATGAAAGCTTTATAAAGAAATTTCCTTACTTTGACCTTGAGACAAGGTCAAAATAAGGGAGGGATATTGATAAGATCCTGGCTAAAAGTACTTGCTATTGTGGCATCTGTGAGGAATGTTGGCTTGAATGGCTCAGGATGGAAGGCTCAGTTGGTCAGTGTCAAGACTGGTATCAGTTTATCTCAAGTATCAGAGTGTAACAGCTCAGTGTCTGAGAGTATCAGCTCGAGCAGAGTGTAGCAGCTCAGTATCAGTTGAGAAATCCCCTTCAGTCTCATACCAATTCATTTCATCATTGCCTACCATTTCATCACTGCCACATCAGCACATTCAGTTAGCCACGTCAGCTGAAGTTGTTATAGCCAGGTTGATTATTTTAATTGCTTTCTGGAATTGTAATGGAGAGTCTCCAACTATAAATAAGGTAGAGGAGGTGGAGAACGAGTAGTTAGGAATTGATCATTGTTCTTGATTGTACTTATATTCTCTCTTCTCCTCAATAAATCCTAATGTTCCAGATCCCCAATTCTCTCTATTTCTTCTACTTGTGATCTCAAATTCCTCTGTCATGGCTAATGTCAACACTTCCTCTACAGTACAAGGTCTTTTAGGAAAAGGTCCTCATCAATCGAAATTATAGTGAGTTGTGTGGGTTTGGATTTTTAGTGGTTCTCGATCCTCGCATGATCTTACAAACTTTATTATGGAGTTTCAAGTAATTGTGATCTTACAAAAGTTTACAATGGACTTTCAAGTAGTTCCAATGGAATCTGATTTGAGTTCAAGCATAAAAATAAAAAAATAAACAAAAAGTAATTCTTAATTTTTGTTCAAATTTTATGATGATTCGTGTCTTATTCGTTGGCTCCAAATGGAGCAGGTAGGACAAGATGATCCATACACGTATTGTAAGGGATAAGGTCTCAAGGAAAACTAATTTCTTTTATATGAGGAAATTGTGTAGTTGCCCTAAAATAATTTGATTTGAAGAATGAGTCGTCTCTAATTGAAGATTATATATATATATAAATTTTTTTTAAGAGGTAATTGTGTTACAGATTCCTGGTCCGAAGGTAATCTCCTGGGTTATATGTATCGGTCTTAACCACTAGGCTAGACGTCATTTGCTATATATATATATATATATATATATATATATATATATATATATATATATATATAAAAGATTTGAATAGTTTATTTTGAACTATTTTTAACAAATACTAGGATGAAAAACAAGGAAAAAACGAAAAGTAGGCTAACAAATATATTTAAATAAAGTAGGCTAAATTTCAATTAAAGAAGAACATAAAATTTACTAAAACGGAAATATATTTAAATAAAGTAGGTAGCAGGAAGTAAGTTTGGAAAATTTGACATAAACGAAACGTTCCGGTAGATGCATTTGCAAAAATTGAGCAAGTTTGGTTTAATGCATGCTCAGGCGGGTGATGGATAGATTCGGTACAAGGTTTAACTTTTTATAAAATTTTAATTGTTGCATTAAACTCCCACCCTCTCCTCCCCTCGGTTGAACCAACAGAAAACATGAACTCTGCCAAACATTAAACCTCCCACACTCTCCTCCCCTCTGTTGAACTAACATAAAACATCGATTGAATCCTGAACAGAGCCTACCTCTTACCCTCTTGAGCATGCATTAAACTAAATTTGTTCATTTTTTGTCGGCAGAAATTTGACAAAGTTCAACTTTTGTCAGAACCAATGGCGTGCATCTTGCATAACTTTTTGTATCTGTCAATTTTTTAAAACTTTTTCCGTTCTAACTAATTTATTTAAATATATTTTTATTATAGTATTTTTTTTCGAAAGAAGAAAGACGTTTGAAATTATTTCTATAGTTAATATTTGATTGGTGTGCAAGCATGTGCATGCCACTTCCTAAAGAAAAGATCGCTCTCAGTATCTTATATTCAAAGGCAAATACTAAAGGCACTCCAATAGTTACTTAGGACGGTCCATTACTTCAAGATATTTCAGATTTTTATAACTTTTATGTAGTACATCACAAAATTTACTCATGATAGCCAAACTCCTCCAAACCTTCCCAAAATCCTTCATTCTAAATTTATACTCTCTATCTTCAAATTTTTAAACCCCCAAATCCTAACCCTAACCCTAACCCCAACCGCTGGAGGAGGAGGAGGAGGCGGCGGCGGGAGACGGGAGAGGAGGCGCGCGCGGCGGCTGTTGCTGCTGCCGTCGCCGACCCGCCCCCGCGTGCGTGCACGCGACGGACGCGCGCCTCCTTCGCGCGCATCCCCCTGCACCCCGCATGTCACGCCCCAGTCCCAAAATACCGAGGGACTAGACACGTGGCAATGGCCAGCAGCACACACCGATGGACAAACCCAATTTAATGGATCCATCGGGGCATGCTTAAGCTGTAATATAACAATAAGTAGGTCCAATGATAAATATCAAGTATCTAGATCTCATTCAACAGAACAATATAAGAACTAAATAGCAAACTGGAATAACTGCTGAAAGTCAAGTTACTGTCGAATATCTAGCAAGAAATAATACTGAGTCGGGTGGAGACAAATCCACTACCGATAAATGAAAAAACAGAGACAAGGAAATATAACTAAAACATGCTAGAAAATAACTAAGTATAAGCAGGGCCATCAACTGCAATCGTACCCTCGTCTGGTGTCGGTCCGTAAAGTTGCGGGTGCTCCTCGTCTGCTAAATCTGGAGAACAAAACCAGGTCCTCAGAGGGACGTAACAAGATACAAAAGAATACGAACCAAAAGTACAGTAAATGAACATGCAAGATAGACAGGAAAGTAAACACAAGAAAGCAAACAAGACACGAGAAATCACTGCATCTAAGATGGTGGCGTACCGATGGTGCTATCAAACATGACTACTAACAATCGGGATAACCGCAACTCAATGGAAGATCACGATCCTATAGAAAGTAGGCCAATGGGGACTCCCAATCTATAGTATAGCTCTTTCGCAGCCCTATGGGAGCTCACGAATGAGGTAGTCAAATGAACAAGTCTCTATCGCAGCACAATGGGTACTCACAGTCGAGAATGCTCAAGTGTAGTCAATGCCTAATAACAATCATCTAGGAACTAAAAAAATCAATCAAGTCAACTCAAGGAACGTAGAGTAAACATATACCATCACAATATATCTAAGGAACAAATAGTGATCCATGGAAAAGAGCAAATAATGTAAATACACGTAAAATAAGAAAATAAGATTAGAGCAGCAGGAATAAATCAATATGAACAACGCATCAAGTGTAAACCCCCTGAATTTTTAAAATTTTAAAAACTGGATTTTTCACAATTTTCTGGAATTTTCTGGGATTTTTCTGTAAATTAAAAATAGGGTTTTAATTATTCAATAATTTTTAAATGATAATAAATGATATTAAAATATTATGAAAATAATATTTTTGGATGTAAAATGAAAAACTGGACTTAGGACAATTTTTCTGGAATTTATCGGGCCCCGGACCTATTTTTAAACACCTAAAAAGTATTTAATTAATTAATTAATTAATTATTATTTACTGATTATTTATTTATTATTATTATTATTATTATTATTATTATTTTATAAATAAAACCCCGGCCCACTCCCCCGAATCCGGCCCAACAGACCCGGCCCATTCCCTCGGCCCAGCCCGCGCCGCTAGCGGGTCGGGTCGGGTCGGTCAGACCCGCCCGCTAGCCCGACCCGCCTTCACCCACGCCTCTGCCCCGATTCTTCCGCCGGATCCGCCGCGTCCTCCGCCCGCTCCGGCCGCCCACGCCCCACGTCCACCGCCACCTTCCCGCCATCCTCGGCCACGACAACTCCGGCCACCCCTTTATAAAGCCCTCCCTCCTCCTTCGATCCCTCGACTCCTCTCCGCCACCACCGGACAGCCACCACTCGCCGCCGCCCAGCCCGCCGGACGCCGCCGCTGCAGCCGCCCTCTTCCTCCCCTCCTCTTCTCCTCCGGCGAGCGCCGCCGGCAGCCGCAGCGAGCACAGCAGCAGCTCGAGCCGTCCCCGCGCCGCCGCGCCGCCCCCAGCGCCGCCGCGAGCCCCGGCCGTCCCCTCCCCGGTCGCCTCCGGCCCCCCTCCGCCGTTGCCTCAGCCGCCGGCCGCCCAGCCACCGTCCCAGTCGCCGGCAAGCCAAACCCTAACCCTAATTCCTTTAACTGTGTCGGACACAGGACACAGTGTCCTGTGTCGTGTCGGACACGATTTTGACCCCGGTTTCTCGGGTCCCTTCAGGTGTGTGTAACTTTTTGCTCGTAGCTCCGTTTTCGATTCCGCAAATTGCGTTGCGAAGCCTGTATGACCCTCTCGGTGTCCGGACAAACTGTTTGGGGCATCGCGTCCTGTGGTGATCGCACACCGCGATCCAAAAACAGGAAAAAACCAGACCCTGTTTCACCCCGGAACCGAGTACGCCCCGCCAAACGGGACGACTTGGTCGCGTGCGGTCTTCACAGATACGTGCGCCTCGTCGATACGGACGTGTGGGATTTCGCAGAAGCTGATTCGGGTGTGCGTGCACACCGAAATTAACGCGTATCCGCGGACATCGTCCCGTATCCGTCTTTTCTGCAATTCGACCTAACTTTGTGTACACACGTCAGATTGAAATGAAACTTGCGCCATCGGACTCGTAGCGATACGCTGGTCCTGTGGGTCAAGTTTGGTTCGATTCTGAGAACGTTGACGAAATCGCGTGTCGTGGGCTCCACAGGCCCCGCTCGACGGGCGATTTTGTGATCGGCTCATCGGAATTCAATTCTGAAAGTTCCGTTGGGTTCGTATCAGCGTTTCTGACCTGTTGACACTGAGTTTGGTGAATTTGGAGACAGTTGACCCTGACGCATTTTTCGGTGCAAAGCGGGCCCACCGGTGGACCCCGTTTTGGCCCGAAACTGCTGTTTCTGCCCTTGTCTCCAAATTGGACCCAAGGACAGGCGTTTCTAGCTGATTGATATTTTCTGGATCTGATGGTGATATTTGTTTCAGCAATCGGAGTACCGCCTGCAATTTCAGCTGAAGTCAGAACCGCAACTGGAATCGGAACCACAGGCAAGTGTACCTTGCCAAACCCTGCAGCTTGCTATTTATTTTCTGGACTTAATTATGCATTAGTGGGCAAGTAAAGCTTGCCAAATCTCAGTAATTCTTGACATAGTAGCTTACTTGATTTCATTAAATGTAACTTGTTCCAAACTGCTTAACCTAGGAAACGGATGACGTGCTTAGTGTCCGATCACAGTCGGGTGCCAACTCCGTACGCGGAGTTGTGTAACGTCACATAGGCATGGTTATCGAGACCCGATAATGCTCGTACTTGTCTTATCAAGTACTCCAGAACCCCGGACACTTGACACTATTCATGAGACAGAGTCTTCCTGAGACATTCATGGTGATTCTGTATAGGTTACAGGACTTGACAGTGATATTTTATAGACATTATGACTTGCTGCATTAGCTATGATCCCGCTGACATGGACATGAGACGTTATGGTCATGATATGCGTGATTACATTGGGTGGGGAGAGACACACAGGCTACAGGTTGATTTTATATTATGCCGGCGTCGTAGTCTCCCATTGAGCTAGACAACTACATGATATCACTGCTACCGGCTCCCCGACACAGAGCTTGTAGTAGTTTCAGCCTGAGTTCTCGTGCTGCTCTCATATTGCATCTCACTTAGCTGGTTACATAGTTTGCCCTATTGCTTATTTAATTCCTGCACTGCATTTATTTTGGCTTGTATTTTCTGTACCTTGTTATGTCCCCTGAGGACCTGGAATAGACTATGTCCCCAGGTATAGCCGAAGAGATCCACCCAGAGCTACACCGTACATGACCACTTCCAGGAGCTGTACCAGGACCTGAGGACGAGATCGCACCAGAGGACTTCTCCTAAGCATTGGCTGTATAGAGTCAGTTATCTCTGTTTCTATTTCCAGTTGTTTATTTCCTGTCTATTTGCATGGTTGTACCAGACATATTCTCGGATTTGTTTCCCGAGGAATTTATTGAGATTTGACAGTTATTTCTAATTACATTACTCTGTCTTTTAATCTGTGATTATCTGTTGTGGATGAGATTAGAATAACCTGAGACTTGTAACAAATGCTCTATTTCCTGTTGACTACAACTTAAGCATGCCCTGATGGATCCATTAAATTGGGTAGTCCATCGGTGCGTGCTGCTGGCCATTGCTCACGTGCTCAGTCCCTCGTCATTTTGGGACTGGGGCGTGACATCAAGAAACTATATATGACAAGAAATAACAGCTGAAAAAGGAAGCATGCAAATAGTGTGCAAGAGTCTTGCACGGTAATGTATAAATATGTCAAGAAAATAAGTAGCAAAACTGCAGGGTTTGGCAAGGTATACTTGCCTGGGGTCCTGGCTCCAACTGTAGCTCTGGTCTCAGTGTGATCTGCAGGTACTACTCCGGTTGCTGAAATAAATATTACCATTAGATTCAGAAAATATCAAATAGCTAGAAACGTCTGTCCTTGAGTCTAATTTGGACACAAGGACAAAAATGATATTTTCGGGTCAAAGCGGGGTCCACATATGGGCCACTTTGCACCGAAAAGCGTGTCAGGGTCAAAGGTCACCAAATTCCACAAACTCAGTGTCAACAAGTCAGGAACGATAATACGAACCCAACGGAACTTCCAGAATTGGATTCCGATGAGCCGATCACAAAATCTCCCGTCAAGTGGAGCCTGTGGGGCCCACGACACGTGATTTTGTCAACGTTCTCAGAATCGAACCAAACTTGGGTCACAGGACCAGCGTATCGCTACGAGTCTGATGGAGCAAGTTTTGTTTCGATCCGACGTGTGTACACAAAGTTACGACGCGTTCCAGAACTGACGGATACATGACGGTGTCGGCGGATACGCGTTGATTCCGGTGTGCTTGCACATTCGAATCGACTTCTGCGAAATCCCACACGTCCGTATCAACGGCGCGCACGTTTCGGTGAAGACCGCGTGCGACCAAGTCATCCCGTTTGGCGGGACGTACTCAGTTCCGGGGTGAAACATGGCGTTATTTTTCCTGTTTTTGGATCGCGGTTCGCGATCGCCACAGGACGCGATGCACCGAGCGGGTTGCACGGGCACCGAGAGGGTCACGCAGGGTTCGCGATGCAACAGACGAAATCGAAAACGGGTAAACGAGCAGAGAGAAACGGGTACCTGAACAGAGCTCCGAAAACTGTGTTTTCGTGTCCGCGTGTCGAGTTCGAGGGGCCGTGTCCTGACCGTGTCCGGCTAGGGTTTAGGGCTTCAGGCTGCTGGCCGGGGCTGCGGCGGGAGAGGCCAGCTGGAGGGAGCTGGGGCGGCGCTGGCCGGAGGCGGCGTCGCGCGGCAGGCGGCCGGAGGCGGCGTCGTGGGGCTGAGCGGCGGGATCGGGGCCTGGCTGCGTCGGGGAAGATGGAGGAAGGAGGAGGAAAGGTCGGGGCGGCGCTGGCGAGGGCGGGGCACGGCGGTGCTGGCGGCACGGCGAGGGGAGCGGTGGCGCAGGCACGACGGGGAGGTGGTCGGAGTCTGTGTCGGCGGGTGTCTAAGGTTTAGTAGGGGAGGAGAAGAGGGAGGATATGAGGGAATATATAGGGGGACGGAGCTGGGGGTGGCCGGGTGAGGCGGCCAGGTGGCGGGGTCGTGGCGTGGGGACCGGAGGGTGCGGGCGCGGGCTCCGGCGACGTGGCCGGCGGGTACGGCGGGGGAATCGGGGTCCAAAGCGTGGGGGAGGAGAAGAAGTCTCCGGGTCGGGTCGGGACGGGTGCGGGTCTGGCAGACACGGCCCGACCCGCTAGGCCGAATCGGGTTTGGGCTGCGGGTTCGGATCGCGGGTTGACCCGGATCCGACCCGCAGCTGATGGGTTGGGTCGGGTTTGGTTTGGTTTGGTTTGGTTTAACTTAGGGTTTAAATAAAAATAGTTTTTAGGTGTTTAAAAAATGTTTTCGGGGTCCAATAAATTCTAGGAAAATTATCCTAAGTCCACTTTTCCATTTTACACCCAAAAATATTATTTTCATAATATTTTAATAGTAATTAACAGCAAATAAAATTATTTAATTTTCAAGAGACTAGGTTTTAATTACAGAAAAATCCCGAAAAATTCCAGAAAATTGTGAAAGTCCAAATTAATAATTCCTGAAAATCAGGGGGCTTACACCGCACGTGTCAGCCCTGTGCAGTCCTCGCATGTGCCCGCCTCGCGCGCGTCCATCCCGCGCAGCCCCCGCACCCCGCACATCCGTCCGCCCCCGCCTCCCGCCCTTGATGATGCTTCTTCTTCTTCTTCTTCTTCTTCTTCTTCTTCCTTGCTAGGACTGTAAATAAAATTGACAATTTTTCCAATAGGAAGGACTATCAATTTTTTTACAGTCCTAATTATATAGGACCGTCACAAAATTGATAGTACTTCCAATTGAAATGGCCGTCACAATATTGACAATCATTCCAATTGGAAAGACTGTCAACATTGTGACAGTCATAATAATTAGGACTGTTATAATGTTGACAGTCCATCAAATTGGAAAGACTGTCAAATTTTTTTACAATCCTAATTATTTATGATTATAACAATGTTGAGAGTCATGAAAAAAAAATTTGGACTGAAAAATAAAAGTCATAGACTTTTATATGAATTTTTGGACTGTCATAAAATAAAAAAATTTGGATGACAAATTTGTAAATAAACTAAAAAAAAAAATTTAGATTAGCTTAAATAATTTATGTAGTGCCACTATAATTTGCCAATTCATATTCTCCTATCATAAATTGCAAAATTTTCCTTACACTTATTCCTCTTCCTCCTCCTCCTCCTCCATTTCTAGAACCACAAAACCCTAAAAATTTAGGGTTTCAACAACTCCTCGGCCACTGACGATGGCGGGAAGGAGAGATGGGGCACTGATGAGGAGCAAAGACGGGTCCTCTTCCCGATCGAGAATTCTCGTCGCCATCGCCATCGGAATCATTCTCGGCTGCGTCTGCGCCTTCTATTTCCCCGACGGACTGTTCCGCTTCTCGGATCAAGAGCACCTAGGGATCAAATTGAGACAGGTTCTGCTCCAATTTTCCCTGACTTTTTTTTTTTTAGAAAGTTTGGTAGTAATTTGTGTTTTCTTAGCGTTTGGTAGCTCAATTTTCTGTGCTTTTCTGGCAAAAGTAAGAAATTGCTAATTTTGGTACTTTGTCTATTCGATTGTGGTCAACTAGTGTATAGATCTAGTGGTTTAACTGTGTAATATGTGAAAATTGATGAATAAAATTTTAGGGATCGAGATTGCATGATATATGAGATCTATATTTGCATGCATGGACTCTAATACCGTTCGAGAGCATACAGACACGTTGACAAGCGACACAACATTGATTTTGGCATGTCCTGGCTTAGTGTATTTTGGTGTTTGTGTTGTACTGTCCAGTGTGATTTAAGTCTCATGATGAGAGTGAAATAATGAGTAATAGAAAATAATGGCCTATTGTTATAAAAGTAGCGAAGTCGCTAACACTGATTGGAAATAAAGTACTGCCAATAGAAACGGTCAGAGCAGATCATCTGATCCTTATCGATCTGTTTCCAATGGCATCAAGGACAGGTACCTGATCGCATGGTTCTCTAGGAAGCTCGGACTCGAAACCGGTGCGGTGTACATTTCACGCTGTGTCGAACATGATGAGAGTGAAAGAATGAGTAATAAGAAAATGTGCTTTTAAGTCTCATGATGAAGTGAAAATGTGCTTTAATAGTTATTTGCTTTCCGATAACAAAAAATCCGATACTCCGATCCGAAACCTCCGATACTACCGATACCGCCGATCCCGATACTCATAGGAATGGTCCGATACCGATACTTTGAACCTCGAGTATTTCATGCCTTGTGGAGAATATGTCCCCGCTTACTGTATAACCTGCGTTGCTTGCTTCAGTAGCAGTATTACTTGCTTTTGTTATTGTTCTTGTGAAAGTCTTGCTACCACACAAATTGGTTATTTATAAGTTTCATTTGTTTGCAATCAAGGTTTAAAATCTTGGTATTGGTTTGGAATTGCCTGTTGGCCACAGCCAAGCAAATAATCAAAGGAAACAAAAAGAAAGGGCGGGAGATTGTTTCTTCTGGAAAGAATGTAAGGAAGTTAATAATTTCCTTTTGTTATGTTATCATAAGTAAAGATGAATCTTTTATCAACCAGCTCATATCTATATATCTCATATTTTAGAGTAATCGGACAGTTAAAATATTATATGATTACCCTAAAGTCCTATTGATAGCACCCCGGACTAACTCTCTCTCTCTCTCTATCTCTCTCTCTCTCTCTCTCTCTCTCTCTCTATATATATATATATATATATATATATATATATATATATGTGGAGCTTCTCCTACGGAAATAACTTACGGGACAAACTTGCGGGATTAGAAAATATACGTATGTTTCTCTTCTAAATTTATTTCTCTTTCAAAAATTAAATATCTCCTTTTAAAAATAAATTTATCTCTATCTAAAAAAATAAGACTTATATATCTATTTTTTTTAAAAATAAAGATAGATTTACTTATTTATTTTTAAAAAACAGATATAGATAGATTTATTTTTTTAAACAAATCTAAAAAATAATTTATCTTTCAAAACAAATCTAGAGATTTACTTATTTATTTTTAAAAAACAGAGAGAGATTTTTTTTAAAACAAATCTAAAAAATAATTAATCTTTCAAATCAAATCTAAAAATTAATCTATCTATAGAAATAAATATTTCTTTAAAAATATATTTAAAAATATTAATATTATTTTTAATGTTAATGTTAATATTAATTTTGATGTTAATTTTAATTTTAGAATTAATTTTAATTTTAGTGTTAATTTTAGTTTTAATATTAACTTTAGTTTTAACATTAAAACTAAAATTAAACATTGACATCAACATTAAAAATTAACATTAAAATTAAATTAACACTAAAATTAAAATTTACATTAATATTAACATTAACATTAGTTTTATAATTAACACTAAAGTTTAAAAATTAACATTAAAAATTAACACTAAAATTAAAATTAGCATTGACATTAATATTAACATTAACATTAACATTTAAAAAATTAATATTAATATTAAAAAAACTAAAATTAATATTAAAATTAACACTAAAATAAAACTTAAAAATTAAATTAATGCTAAAATTAAAATTAAAATTAAAATTAAAAGTATGTTAATATTAATATTAAATTTAACACTAATAAATTAACATTAAATAATATTAAATTTAATACTAATATTAAAATTAAAATTTTAAAATATATTTTCTAAAGATATATTTCTTTCTAAAGATAGTTATTTTTTAGATTTTTTGAAAGATAAATTATTTTTTAGATTTGTTTTTAAAAAAATATATCACTATTTTAAAAAATCTATCTATCTCTATTTTTAAAAAATAAATAAATAAGTCTATCTTTATTTAAAAAAATAGATAGATAAGCCTTATTTTTTAAGATAGAGATAGATTTGTTTTTAAAGTGAGAGATTTAATTTTTGAAAGAGAAATAAATATAGAACAAAAATATAAGTATATTTTCTGATCCCGTAAATTTGTCCCGTAAGTTATTTTCGTAGCAGAAGCTTTTTGTATATATATATATATATATATATATATATATATATATAACTCCCCCTTAAGCCAAAGCATATGAAACATGTCAAGTTTGTGCATAAAGTAGAAAAAAAAGAAGAAGCTAAAACGATACTACTAGTAAGTAGTAACTACAACATAAGCATGCAAACATAGATGAGCAACATTAGGAGCAATGGTCAACATACGACACAAAAGAGTGAACCGTATTACTCATATTTTGTTGGTGCACAATGACACAACTAGAAATAGTACAATTAGGCTATGCTTGGTTTGTAAGAAATTGGGAGAAAGGAAACAGAAAATGTAAAAGAAAGAGAAGGAATAGAAAATCATTTGCTTGTTTGGTTGATGAGAAGCTTGGGAAGAAAACCGAGATGAAAATTTTGAGAAATTAGGATTTGGGAGGAGTGAGAAAATGGAATTGCTCCAATTTAGGAAGGAAATGGTATGGAAAATCTCTATTAGCCAATTTCTCCCACACACATCGTCTTTCTCACTCTCCTCTAATCAAACAAGCAAAATTGTTTTTTCACATTCTTTTTCGTTTCCTTTCTCCCACTCTCTCAAACCAAACACAACCTTAGAATGACCACGAAGCAAAGTAATGCCAAGAGGGACCTCAAAGAGTAGCAGTGCTGAGATATTGAAACAATGAAGAGCAATGGTGCCGAGTGAGACAGCGAAGAGTACATTGTCGAGAGAGACCTCAAAGAGTAGTGGTGCTGAGAGAGAGAGACCTCAAAATGCAGTGGTGTTGGGAGATGGATATGGATAAAGATTGGTATAGTAATATACGACCAACACTCCCCTCAAGTTGTACTTGTAAAACATGCTCAACTTGGACACAAGTTTCTTCTTACAAGTACATCTGAGAAACAAATTGAGCAATTCGAGCAACAATAATAGTGTAGTAATCTGTAGCAGATCACCTTGTAGAATAGAGATGTAACAACAGGCAGCAATAGCGGCAGATGAAAGAGCCCAAAAGGAAACACCATGGAACTGCCATGGCCTATGCACCTCATATAATCGAAGAAAAGAATATATGCATACAAAATCCAGGAGATCCAAAGTCGATCAAGGTGGCCCCTATAGTAGGGTACAACCATCACTATGCACATGACTAGGTGCTCCAAACCATAGTTTGCAGTATCGTTCGATACCGATCCGATACGGTCGATACCGATAAAGTTTGGCATGTCCCAATCCGATACCGACCGATACTGACCGATACTGACAATAGAGGTATCTTTTCCGATTAATTCGACAAAAAAAATTGAATGAAAAAGTCCAATTAGTAAGGGTGAAAGCATAGTAAGGTTGTAAAAGCAAATAAAAGAAAACTTTTCTATTGTATGTAAATCAATTGACAAGGGTGACTACTATTTCATTCAATTTCAAAAATGTTAAGAACCAACATTGGAAATACTTAAAATTATGCATAAATGTATAAAATATATTCAGCTGATAAACTCTAGGTCTGCCCATCTGATCAGTCTGTCTATTGGCTGGAGCTGGCACGAGATTCTGATCTTGTCCAGTGTTATCGCTGCGGTTTTGTGGCTAATTTTGCCCAGGCCTCCTGTTCCGACAATTTCTAGAAAGGACATTTTTTATCGTAGTTGAAACACTAGCCGTTGGCTGCATGACAAATGTCCCTGGTGTGACCCCGTCAACCACAGAAACTGCATTCAATCCCTCGGTTCTGTTCAGTATAGGCCTTCTTCTTAGTATCCGCCTTCTTCTTTCCGTCGTGGTATCTTTTGGCAGAAGGGTTTCGATTCGCCGACACATTTTCTGGAGCAATTCGTGGAGTGAACTGTTCATTCTGAATTGCTGTCTCAAAAGCTTTAATGTATGACGTACATTCTCGGTTCATCACATCCTTCCTGAGGTCGTCATTCAAGCCTTTAATGAATCGGTGTGTACGGGCCTTCTCGCTAGGAATCATCGAGCTAGCGAACTTAGCAAGTTTGGAGAATTCCGACTCAGTCTTCGACGCACATGCTCCCTTGCTTAAGTTCGGTAAACTCTTCATTCTTTAGCCTGACGGTTGGAGGAAGGTACTATTCTAAGAATGCGTCATTGAACATTTTCCAGGTGATTCTGCCGTCCTGATGCATTGTGGCGAGATCCAGCTTTTTGATCTGCCACCTGTCGTGTGCCCTTAACCGCAGCTGCATGACAGCACACGCCACCCTCTTGTTCGTCGGTACCCTAGGAAACTCAAATAAGCCCTCCAACTTGGCGACCCAGTCCATCACCTTGTCCGGTGCAGTTCTGCCTTCAAACTCCGGAGGGTTCGACTTTAGGAACTCAACGCCTTTGAAGGTAGACTTCCTGGCCGTCTGCGGAGGCTCATCAACTTCTGCTAGGCCAACTTCTCGAGGCGTGGCCACGACTGTCGGAGGTGACATGGCTGTTCCTGATGCACTGTTGTTTGCTGCCAGTGCCGTTACAATCTGAGTCAAAGAGTCTAACTGTTTTTGCTGTGCCAAGGCTCGAACATCAGCCCGCTGCTGCTGAATCTCAAATCGTTCCTGTTGGGCACTGAATCGTTCTTGTTGATTTTCAAACATGCCAATCAGCCTATCAATTTGGTCATCGTTCACGTCCGCTATGTGCGATGTCCCCAGATTACTTGCTTTAGGCATCTTGCTAACAAAAGAGAGTAGCTTGCATTAGTCTCATAACGTATTATGGACTTATTGTATGGGACATTGGATTTTCATAACTTCAAATCGGGACTTATAATACCATCAATTTACTTATATATATTCGCAAACATTTTCGAAATTTGGGACTTTTGAAATCGCTTGAAAACTTATTTCATTTTTCGATATTTGAAGCGACCAATGACGTAAAGCCGTGCTTTGATACCACTCTGTCACGTCCCGATCCCGCAAGGGCCGATCGTCCTCGCTTTGGGCCTTGCAGAATCGATCGTCCTCGCACGGGCGTGATGCTGTGCAGCCTAAGTTGCGCTTGCACAAGACATAATACTTGCACAAAAACACAAAATAGACAAGATATATATATATATATATATATATATATATATATATATATATATATATAATATAAAGATGCAAAGAACCAAAGTTTGAACACATTTGATCGGAACACAAAATACTTTCTTTATTGAAAACTTCAAATGGATTACAAAGCAGTTGTTTGGCTGATTACAAAATATGTCATAGATGGCTTACATCACTTTCTACAAACCTAAAACTAGCCACAATGTCCATACATCATATCCTTGTAGTAGGACAGAAAGTAAAATATCTAACAAAAGAGCTTGCCAATTGAGATGGAAAGCTAAGGAAGCAACGAGCACGGTTCCACTCGATGTGATGCGCTCATAAAGCTTTAAAATGCTCGCCAAACTCTCGCTACCAGAACCTGGAGATGCCCACAAAGGTGGGTCAGTACTCAGTATATACTGGTGAGCGACCGTGGCCCAACTCACCTAGAAATCAACACTAAGTAAACATGTGAAGCTAGAATAATTATGTGATCTTTCTAGTTGTCTAGGTTCTTTTTAACAATTCATGCAAAGAAACATAAACAATAGATTAAACCATGCAAATGATAAATCTTACCTACGGCTGAGCGGTTATTCCTGCAGCAGACACAAGTTAGCAACAATTTGCATATATATATATGACTCATGAATCTAACTTTGCATCAAACGGTTAGGTATGCAAGAAGAAAAATTCTAGCATGCGACCTAACTAAATGATGATCCCCTCTTCGGGATTAGCAGTTGGGACGTACAAGTCCATCACACTAATAGACTTGGCACCCTCCTGATCGCGAGGATGTACAAGCCCTAGGTCGAACGATCCCCAGTGTCCCAAGTACCGTTCGAGAGGTTACGCCTTGTATACAAGTTGTCCAGACCAATGCATGAACGTAATTTCTATCAGATAAGACACTATTATGCAACAGATGAACAATGTACATATTTCTATCTTTTTAATTCTCTTTAATACGATCGCGGCCAAACCATAGAAGGTTTCTATATAACTCTCTTCTTTTGCACATCATATGAATAAGGAAACAGATAAACATCTATTTGAACAAGCATTTGCAACAATTCTATATATTAAGCACGCAATTCATTTCTTTTAGCTTATCTTGTTTAGTGAGGTATCATTGAACATAGGGACATGCAATTGAGTAGACTAGAGATCATTTTTATTAAGGCGTGAAGACTAAATGATTTATCGAATGGCCTAAGCCGCCCACCGAATGAATCAACAAGAGAGAATGTGGAAGCCTCACGTAACGTTCACTTCTTGGTTATGCGTCCCGAAATTGCAACAACACTTGGTTAGCATCCTTCGATCTCTTTCTCTTACGATTCGAAATGAACGCGCAAGCGAGGAAAGCGAACTATGAAAACCAAATCATCGAAAGTAACACAAAAACACAATCAACACAAAACCAAGCAGCGAAAACAACCAAGGAAAACTCTTGGACTCATTTCAATAGAAGTCGTTTCATCAGTTGGAAGGGTTCATTGCATTTCGTCCGTGATCGATTGTGTGGGTAAGGTTTTTCCGAGATTCGATTCTCAACCGAGTCAAAGTTGTAAGTGTTCCATTAGTGAACCGCTGGAGGCGGGACATTACAGGCTTACCTAGAATAATTTTAATATAATCCTCAACTATAACCACAACTCTAGAATTTTGGTGTACCGGCAAGGACTTAAAAAATGAGAAATTCATAGGCTACCTTATACTAGTTATGGAATTAATATTTTAGACCATTTCCAGGTTTTCATTTTGGCCTTAAAAAATGTATTTTGTTAAGCAACCTTTCGTTGTTGAGTTTGCTGCTAGCCGAATCCTTTCGATGTTCTTTGCACACATTTCGCCAAATCTACACAGTATAATTATAGAATGAAGCTTCAGAAGGGCCTTTTTATTCATGGCATTGTTAAGGAAATGTTCTCACTATATTTTCATAGTTCAAGATATTCTTTCCGACTGTCAACTACAGTCTGA
The DNA here is from genome assembly GCA_036927795.1 of Iris macrosiphon. Classification (NCBI taxonomy): domain Eukaryota; kingdom Viridiplantae; phylum Streptophyta; class Magnoliopsida; order Asparagales; family Iridaceae; genus Iris; species Iris macrosiphon. Next base: position 171,388,467 of record JAYESA010000012.1, on the reverse strand, counting down.
AGGTTATTGCAATAGCTAGATACTAATTGTCATTGGTTACATAGTTGCAGTGTCTTTTGAGGCTCTTCTATGGCTATCTTTCTTAGTATCAATATAGCATGCTACTGATGAATGGACGATCTACTTCTAAGATCCATACTTAGTCAACAGTTCCTTTTGGATGTATGTCCTTGTTTAATTGTTGAAATTGGTCAGATTTCTGCTAATGAACTTCAGATTACCCTAATAAATGATTGTAGTTTTTACATGAAAACTTTAAATAATGCATCACTTGGGAAGGAATAATAGGAATAGAAACTTGAAGGAAGGAGAAGAACAAAGCAAGTCCTTTTTGTTAGATCTTCTTCATTCTACATATTCCAGGGTCATCTTGAAAGGGAATCCAAAATTGAAAATGAAGCTTTACAAAATGAAAAATTTGGCAACAAACTGTCAAAAAAGCAGTGATGTTGAAAGAGAGATGTGCCCTTGTTTAATTGTTCTTAGATTTATCAACGCTCAGTTTAATAGATGAACTTCAAATTAACCTAATGAACAATCATGGAAACTTCAATTAATGGAGAACTTAGGAAGGAATAAAAAGAACAGAAATTTGAGAAAAGGGAAGGAGAAGAAGTACAGAGCTAGTCGTTTTGTTAGAGCTTCTTTACTGTACATATCCAGGACTTTGCCATATTGAAAAGGAAGCCAAAATTGAAAATGGAGCTTTTTTTTAGTCAACGTGTGCTGTCTTAAAAATTAGGTAATTTGTTACTCATTTTTTATGTGTAATTTATCTTCTGTCCGTCATGAACAATACTTTCTTCTATGTTGACATAATTAAGTTTGTTTTTTTGTTTCCTTTTATTTAAAATCTAGGTTAGTACCCCATGTGAATCATCTGAAAGAACCAACATGTTGAAGACTGAATTGGCATCTTTATCGGAGAAGAACGCAGAGTTAACGAAGCAGGTCAGAGAATTAAGCACAAAGCTTCAAGTTGCTGAAGCAAAAGATCAGGCTCAGAAGCAATTTTTGGTTTTGGAAGAGCAGCACAAAGCTGGGCGTTTTGGTACTGTCAAAGCTTTGAGAACAAACCCAACTGTAGTTCCTGATGAATCTGTGAACCCTAGATTGGCAAAAATATTAGAGAATGTAGCTGTTCAGAGAGAGCTTATAGTCACACTTGCAAATTCCAATGTGAAAGAAATGTTGCAGATATGGTTTGAAAACATCAAAAGGGTGGGCATACCAAATTATCTGGTAGTGGCATTGGATGATGAGATAGAAAAGTTCTGCAACTTGAATGAAGTTCCCGTTTATCGGAGAAGCCTTGACGAAGGATTTGATTCCATTGCAAGGACAGGCGGGAACCATGCCGTCTCTGGCTTGAAATTCCGCATCTTGAGAGAATTTTTACAGCTCGGGTACAGTATTCTTCTCTCAGATGTTGACATAGTTTACTTACAGAACCCGTTTGATCATCTTTATAGGGACTCTGACGTTGAATCAATGAGCGATGGTCACACTAATATGACAGCTTATGGTTTTAATGACGTATTTGATGAGCCCTCGATGGGATGGGCAAGGTATGCTCACACAATGAGGATATGGGTTTACAATTCTGGTTTTTTCTACATAAGACCCACAATTCCATCGATTGAGCTTTTGGACCGGGTAGCAGAGCGGCTGATTCGCGAACCAAAATCATGGGACCAAGCAGTTTTCAATGAAGAGCTCTTTTATCCCTCCCACCCTGGATATGATGGGCTGCATGTTGCTAAGAGGACCATGGATATGTATCTCTTCATGAACAGCAAAGTTCTTTTCAAGAGCGTGAGAAAAGATGATCGTCTTAAAAGGTTGAAGCCAGTGATAGTTCATGTGAATTACCATCCAGACAAGCTCTTGAGAATGAAAGCCATTGTTGAGTTTTATGTCGATGGGAAGCAAGATGCCCTTAATAATTTCCCAGATGGTTCAAATTGGTAGATGGGATGCCTTTGCAAATCTATAACACACACAAAAATGATCATTGTAGGATTTAAAGCCAGTGATAGTTCATGTGAATTACTATCTAGATTAGCTCTTCTGAACGAACAAAGTTGTGGAGTTTTATTTCAACAGATACCAAATTGCTTCAGCTTGGTTGGAGCTGGATGACAGTTTTCATTGCAAACCTAAACATTTCTTTAGTTCTCGAAGTAATGGTTCAAAGAACACAGGTCCTTGGACCTATTACTCTAGGTGATACAATTATGTTATCAGAGGAAAGTGTAACATGCTTGAGTTCTTTTTGAGAGTTTTACATTCTACCTTTTCTGTACACTTTCAAATTCTGTTGGTTCCTTTGAGTGTGTTTTTCAAGTTATGTTGCAGTCTTGAGCTCTGTTTGGAGTTGTGCTCCTGTATCCGATTGCCTGTTATATTACTGAGCTTATTTCTTCTGATTCTTTTTCATTTAATAGGTGTTCAGATTCATGTGGGTTTCCAGCATAGTTTGCGGTATCGATCGATACCGGTACGGTTTGGCACATTAATACTATATCGACCAATACTGACATTTTGGATATTTTTTTAAGTTAATTCAGTAGAGAAAAATTGAACAAAAAAGACCAATCAACAAGAATGTAAAAGCATAATAAGGTTGTAAAAACATGTATATGAAGACAAATTATTTATTGCAGGTAAATTAATCAACAAGGTGATTACAGTTTCAAAGCTACTAAGAAATAACATAGAAAATATTTAAAATTGTACTTAGATATATAAAATATTTTCTCTAATTTATTAATAAAATTTTCTTTTCGATACCAAAAAATATAATACTTTAATTTGAAATTGTTGATACTGTCGATTCAGATATCCATGAGAAGTGTCGGTATTGGGAAGCTCAATTTCGAGTTATGCTATTTTTGTATTAGGGTCATTTACACTAATCTTTTCTATGCTTTATGTTTATTACGCGGATCTTTCCTATGTTTTATGTTTTAAGGATGATTAGTATAATAATCCTTAATATAAAATATAAAATATAGAGGAGGTTAGTGTAATGATTTTTAAAATAAGGAAAGTCCGTGTAATAAATATAGGGATTTGTTTTTGTTTGTTAGGATTAATTTAATAATTTTTTTTTATTTTTTTGAGTTTGTTAGAATTTTAATTTACCTTATTATAAGTATTAGATATTTATTTTATCACTTTCGATTATTTTGTATTCTATATACAGTACTTTAAGTTAATATTAAAGTTGATCTTTCTTGTCTTCTTTCTTCTCCGCTTTCGAGTACAAAACATCCATCACACATCTCCAAGCTCGGATGTTTTTAATAATTACAAGTAGATTATTATGTTTTCCATTATTATTATTTCTGCAAATTAAACATAGTTAATTGTTCACATATTTTTAAACCAATATTTTTTCTTTTTAATTTTTAATTTTATACTAATCATAAATTCTTCTGGATCTTTGTTTGTGATCAAACCCTCCACATAGATAGTTCTCTCGTCACTCAAAAACTAGTGATAGCAACTCAATTTTGTTGATAGTTTCAAGCGTCGTCAGGGGCATTCCTATATGGGGGGAGTGGGGACAGTTGCCCCCACTTAATTTTTTGCTTCACAGTTAAATTTTATTTTTCTTTAAAGTTTTTATTATTAATTTTATTTATTACCTGCTATGAAATTTATAATTTATATATATATACATAATTATATCATATTTTACTTTTTCTTACATATTTTTTTTTTAATAATATTTTGATTTAACGAATTTTATATAACAAAATTTTGAACGTTTTTTTATATTTGAGGTTGACCCTTCTCTTTTAATTTTTTTGCACATCAAAATTTTGTTGAAACTATTAGCCTTCCCTGTACCATTTTTCTTAGTTGGGTATCCGCCTATTCTTGTAATTTTACTGATTTATAAGAATTCGGAGATGCGGCTTTCCATTTGGGCTATACTAGGATTACAACCAAATGCCTACAATCCTCTTACAACTGCCACGTGGCGTTCACTTGACAGCCGTTCATTGGAGAAGGTGGAATCCAGTGGCTGTCCGGATAGTCGTCACGTGGTCGAAACGTCACGTGGCAGTCGTTCGTTGAAGATAAGGTGGACCGTGTTGAGAGGGTTGTAAGAAAGTTGTAAGCATTTGGTAGTAAACTTAGCATTATTGTTTCCATTTCCTCCGAAAGATTGCCAGCGCATAATTTGCCTACTTGTATTTGTATATATATATATTTGAATGTTTGTTCTGCTGAGGTTTATGGAGCTCTCTGAGAATGAGATGCGCTCTCAAGTTAAGTTGTGATGATCTTTTGTTTTTATTATATTCATCGGTTGAAGTGAACTTTTGCAGAGAAGAGTTTCAACACTACTGATGATGGATGCCTGTTCATAAATGAACCTATGATTTGTCCTTGGCAGAGGAGAGGAGAGGAAAGGAAGGGGGAGATGAATTTAAGCAGAGAAATAAAGATGAGAGAGAGTTTTCATGGTTGCTCCAAATATGGTGCAGGTCATGTGCAAAGAATATTATTAGTTGGCAATTGGATCCTGAGGCCAGGGGAAGTGGAAAAGAAGAAGAAAATAACAAGGATGAGGATTTGTGCATCTTTTGAGTGAGAAAAGAGTAAGACCCACAAAGTAAGGGTTCTTTACACACACACACACCTTCCTCACTCTTAGATAGGAAAGAGAAAAAAAAATCATTTCTTTTCTTCTTTTTTTTGGAAATTATACATTTTATGATTTTTTTTTTCCAGTGTTCGGAAAGATCAAAAAAAAAAAAAAATTGAAAGAAAAAAATGAATCTATATAGCGAAAAAGTGAATTCTTGAATGGACGAGAGAAATTATTTTTTTCATTCTTTTTTCTTTTTGATATCAAAACATGTTGGAATATGTGGGATTCCTAACCTATGTAAAAATTATCTCGGAGTAGGATTGAGTATTTCTACATATAATAGGAATACCTCAATTTATTTGGATTGAATATTCCTAAATATAATAGAAATATCTCAATGGATTTGGATTGGATATTCCTACATATAATAGTAATATGTCAATGTATTTGGATTTGAATTGGATATTCCTATCTATAATAGGAATGATAGTTGTGGGTTTGAGGCTATATATAGGTGTCTCCTGGCCCTAAAAAATATATATATATATCTCTCTCTAAAAAAAAATATAGCAACAAGGAGAGAAAATGAGACAAGAGTGCCATTGCAACATTGGAGAGGAGAAAGAAGGATTGGAGGCCGTTTCGAAGAAGGAGATCAGTTTCGGATATTTCTCGTTGTCTTTCTTCTTCGTGGTTATAATCTATTTTCTGTTCCAAAAGAGTTGTGGTGATCTATTTGGATCGGTGAGAAGTTTGTAAGGAGTCGGTGTATTTCTTATTCCATTAGTGGAGGCTTTTCAGGGTTGGACTCCGATCGACCCGTGGTTTTTCTGCAAGGATTTTCCACATCACAAATCTCTGTGTCTGCGATTTGTGTTTGACGTTTTTGGTTTATGCGTTTTGCTCGATTATCTCACAGGTACTCTCTAGTTTGGGGAACGATTTTCGCACTTTCGTTCCCAACAAAATGGTATCAGAGCCACGTTCTGGAATTTCAGAAGGGTGTCAGGAGTTGACAGGCAAACCAGAGAGCAGAGATGGACGCGAAGTCGGTACGCATGGTAAACCTGAACGGTACAAACTATCATTACTGGAGTAGCAAGATAAATGATCTGCTATTTGTCAAGAAGCTGTATCTGTCGGTATTTGTTTCTGAGAGGCCCAATGACAAATTCGAAAAGGACTAAAATTTTGAGCATATACATGTGTGTGGGTACATCAGGAAGTTCGTTGACGAGAACGTGTACAACCACGTTGCTAGTATTGAGCATGCGAGGACACTATGGGATAAGCTGGAATCTTTGTATGCGAAGAAGACCGGAGTAAATAAATTGTTCCTGATCCGGATGATGATGGGTCTGCGGTACAAAGATGGGACGTCTATTACGGATCACTTGAGTGAGTTCTAGGGCATGGTTGACCAGCTATCCTCGATGGGAGTCAAGTTTGACGATGAGGTTCAGGGACTATGGCTGCTGTGTACATTGCCAGACTCGTTGGACACCGTACGAGTGTCTATGATTGCTTCTGCTCCGGAAGGCGTGGCCAGTCTGGAGTTTGCCAAGAGTAGGGTACTGAATGAAGAGATGCGAAGACGTTCTCAGGGCACTTTATCCACATCCCACTCATAGGCGCTTGTTTCAGAGAGTCGCGGAAGGGACAAAAGCAGGGGTCCAGACGGTGGCAGAGACAAAATCAACGGAAGGTCCAAGGGTCGGTATGAGGACTCGGAGTGTTACCATTATGGCAAGAAGGGCCGCATCAAGCGGAACTGTTTTGCTTGAAAGAGAGAGAAGAAGGTCAACAAGGGGAAGCAAAGTGAGAATACTACAGCGGCAACATCGACACATGGAGGCGACGTGATCATTGTAGGTGAAGAGGTAGTTATGAACCTCGCCTGCGATGATGTCACGTCCAGTCCCAAAATACGTAGGATTAAGAATATATAACATGCCAGCTACGAATTCGACCAGACTCTGATCCGACTCAAATACGTATAAGCTGTATTATAATGGCCACTATCTAAATAATCAAGTAAATATAAATATCTATGCCACAATCCACAATGAACAGAATACACAAGAATGAGCTATATGTGCTAACGTCGGCCGCCCAATAACACACAAACTCGAATAGACTCGAGAAAGAAATATGAGTCTATAAAACTAGGTTACATCAGCAGATGAATAAACAATATGGATAAATAACCATAACTCCGGTAAATATGATATAAGTACCTGGTACCAGTGCCTGCAAGACAAGCAACTCCATCAGCAACTCCAAAGGCTCCATAACCGTCTATGCTGCAAAAACTGGCAGGGGACCAGGTCCTCAGAGGGACGTAACAAGGTACAAGAAATAACATGCCAAAAGTAAAGCAGTATAATGCCACATACTCAAGAAAAAACTACTGTAACCATCTATGTGATATGCACGTGAGAGCATCACTCGTACTCAGGATGAAACCACTACAGGCTCTGTGTCGGGGAGCCCATAGCAGAAAGTAGTATCAAGACTCAGTATAGGTGCCAAAGATCTGAGACAGAGTCCAAGGCATCTCTAGTGGTATCACGACTCCGGTATATGTGCTACAACACCTCCAGTAGTATAGTATATATATCAATAATCAGTCTGTAGTATGGTGTGTCTCTCCCCACCCAATGTAACCTCACGTCTCATGTCCATAACACGCAAGATCATGACCTCTAGCTAGTGAAATTAGTCATAATAATATCCATATAACATGCAAGTCTCCTATCACGAATCTTGTAAGCCTATATAGAATCACTATAAATAGCTCAAGAAAGATTCTGTCACATGAAATAGTGTCAAGTGTCCTAGGGTATGGCGTACTTGGTAAAGCAAGCACGTAAAAATAGGATCGTGAAATCACTCTCTAAGTGACGTTACTCGACTCCGCGTACGGCGTCGACACCCGAAACTTGTTCGGACGCTAAGCAACGTCTCACGATCCTACGGTAAACACACACATATCAAATAACTATAATAACTAAATAAGATAATAAAGGCAAGAAACTGTGATACATCATGGCAATGTATACTTGCCTGGATTATGAACTCCGTCAACTGCTCATGGGAAAGTAGAATCTGTACGTACACCTCCGGATGCTGAAACAAACATCACTATTGTTCTAAGAATACTTGAAATAGCTAGGATTGACTACCCATAAGTCCAATTTGGATACATGGGCAAAATTTGCCAGTTTTGGGTCAAAGCGGGGTCCACATGTGGCCCACTTCGCACCATAAAATATGTCGAAGATAAAGTTATCCAAATTTGTTCCACTCAGTGTCTACGAGTCCAGAACGATGATACAAACCCAACGGAATGTCCAGAACTGGATTCCGATGAGTCGATCACGAAATTGCTCGTTATGTGGAACCATGTGGCCCACAAAATGACGTTTCGTCAACGTTCTCAGAATCGAACCAAACTTGGGTCACAACCAGTGTAACATTGCGAATCTGATGGCGTAAGTTTCGTTGTGAAACGACAAGCACACGCGAAACGACAAGCACACACAAAGTTATGGCGAGTGTCAGAACCGGCCGATACGGTATTTTTCGGCGGATACGCGTTGATTCTGGTGTGCACGCACATCCAAATCAAGTTCCGTAAAAGTTCACACGTCCGCGTTTATGTTACGCGCCTTTCGATGCAATTTGTACACGACGAAGTCACCTCGTTTGGTGGGACGCACCCCGTATCACGAGATTTTTGGTGTTTTAAAAACAAGTTTTTGGTCGTTTTGGAACAAGAATAATTTTACCATTAAATCAAACTAATAAAAAGTAAAAGAATAGTAAAATTTTTGGTTATATTGTGAAAAGTTCCTTCAATTATATTTTGAAAATAATTAACGAGTTGGTGGCAAATTGGACATGAACAGGTGTACTTGGACTGAATTTCTGTACTGTTTTCGAACAGTTTTTCGGCCAACTTCCGGTCGATTTTTCGATCAAACCGGGGTGCCTAAATTCGTTCCACTTGAAGGGAATCCTAGAGGGTTAGGTTATGAACATATCAGCGAAGACTGAGAGCAAAACGGATCAACGAGGAGGTCAAAATCTCCACGCGAAGGAGGGGCCGTACAACTGTGCGTGTGCGCAGGGGGGGGCGCTGCTCCAACGCGGCAGTCGACGGCGCTCCGACGGAGGTGGTGGTGGTGAAGGCGTAGGATGGGTTAGGGTTAGGGTTTGGTTTACACACACACACACACACACACACACACACACACACACACACATATATATATATATATGGTGGGGGAGGAAAATTGCTGTACATGTGGGGTTGGGGGGGGGGGTGGGGAGAGAATTGGGTTTGGGTTTAACTAGCGGGTATGGGTTTAGTTAATGGGTTTATGTTTTATTTATTTAATCTCTCTCTCTCTCTCTCTCTTTCTCTCTCTCTCTCTCTCTCTCTATATATATATATATATATATATATATATATATATATATATATATATATATGGCCACTAAAAATAGTTTTAGACCTCAATAAATTTCAGAAAAATTATACAATACACGAATAATAGTTGTACACCCAAAAATATTTTTTTTGCATAATATTAATAATTAATTAAATACACATAATTATAAATTCAGAAACATTATATATTATAATTAGCTAAAAATAAATAAATTTTTTTCTTAATCACAAAAATTGCAGAATACCAATATTAATAAATTTAAAAAATTTAAATTCTAGAAAATCAGGATGCTTACAGATGACAACTCTTAGCTGGTGGACTTAGGTGCTTCAGTGCACATATCTCACAACAGGGCACTATTTGCTGTATACACAACATACGATCGTGGAGTGTTGAAGATGGGAAATGGAGATGTGTCGAAGGCGGTTGTCATTGGAGATGTGCATTTGAGGACAAAGATAGGTGCAATTTTTGTTCTCAAAGATGTCCGTCATGTCCCTGATATCCGTTTTAACCTGGTGTCGGTTGGAAGGTTGGATGACGAGAATTTCTTCAATCTCTTCGGGAACAATTAGTGGAAGCTTTCCAGAGGTTCGATGGTGATTGCCAAAGGAACCAAGAGGTTCAGACTCTACTATATGGAAGGGAGCGCACATGAGGTTAACGCAGCTACTGATGCGTCTACTGAGTTGTGGCACAGACAGCTTAGCCATATCAACGAGAAGGGGATGAGCTACTTGGTGAACAGAAAGGTGATTCCAAGGCTAAAGTCTACAAAGTTGGAGAAGTGCACGCACTGTTTGGCGGGAAAGCAAAATAGGGTGTCTTTCCAAAGTCACCCAAGTTCAAGGAAGCCGGCGTTGCTCGAGTTGATTCACTCGGATGTCTGCAGTCCTATTAAGGTAAAATCTATTAGTGGTGCTTCTTATTTTCTAATATTTATTGATGACTGTTCCATGAAGGTTTGGGTCTATATCTTAAAGACCACATATCAGGTGCTGCCCACTTTCAAGGAATTTCAGGCCTTTGTTGAAATGGAGACGGGCAAGAAGATGCTTTGTGTTCGGTCGGACAATATTGACGAGTATATCGGTCCCTTTGATGCTTATTGCAGAGAGCAAGGGATACGACACCAGAAGACTCCACTAAAGACACAACAGCTCAATGGTGTAGCGGAGTGGATGAACATGACGCTAATGGAGAGGGTGCGGTGTTTGTTGTCAGAAGTAAACTTGCCAGGCAGCTATTGGGGTGAGGCACTTTACACAGCTGCTTAAATTATTAATTTATCTCTTAGTGCTCTTTTGCAGGGTGATGTGCATGACAAAGTATGGTATGGCAAAGAGCCGTCATACAATCACCTGCGAGTGTTTGGTTGTAAGGATTTCATGCATGTACCGAAGGACGAGAGATCCAAACTTGAGCCAAAGACGAGATGATGCATCTTTGTCGCCTACGGTCAGGATGAGTTTGGCTATAGACTCTACGATCCAGTGAAAAAAAGCTCTACAGAAGCAGGGGCATGGTATTCATCGAGGATCAGACCATGACCAACACTCAGGATTCTGAGATGCCTTCTGAGGCTGAGGAATTGCCTGAGTTAGAGTCATTTCTCTTCGAGCAGTTTCTAGAGAACATTGCAGAGGATCCAGTTATGGGGGAGCCAGTACATGGAGTTGCTCCCAACCTTGATCATCAGCCTGCTGATGGTGGTCAGGGTGACCCTCAGGAGGATGAGCATGCCGAGGAGGCAGTTCCTGGAGGGGAGGAGACTGTAGATATACAGCCAGCACCAGTGGTTCCGTTGAGGATGAGCGATAGAGAGCGTCGACCATCTACGAGATACTCACCGGGTGAGTATGTACTACTGACTTACGGGGGAGAACCCGAAAGTTTTGCAGAGGCTATGGAAGATGAACACAGACATGAGTGGATGAAGGCTATGCAGGAGGAGATGAGTTCCTTGGAGGCCAACTCTACTTATGATCTGGTGCGGTTGCCAAATGGCAAGAAGGCTTTGAAGAATCGATGGGTGTTCAGAGTGAAGCAGATAGATGATGCTACTCGCCCTCGATATAAAGTGAGGCTGGTAGTTAAAGGCTACGGTCAGCAAAAAGGCATATATTATGAAGAGATCTTTTCGCCAGTCGTCAAGCAGTCGTCTATACGAGTGGTCTAGCATTGGCAGCCAGTTTCGACTTGGAGGTCGAGCAAATGGACGTGAAGACGACATTCCTCCACGGTGATCTTGATGAGGAGTTGTACATGGATCAGCCAGAGGGATTCTGTGATAAGGGCAAGTCACATTTGCTCTGCCAGTTGAGGAAGAGCTTGTATGGTCTGAAACAGGCTCCGAGACAGTGGTACAGGAAGTTCGAGTCTTTTATGGGGGGGGCATGGCTATGCACGGACGATGTCGGATCATTATATTTTTGTGAGGTACTTCGCTGAGAATGATTTCATCATTTTGTTGCTTTATGTTGATGACATGCTGTTGGTGGGTCGGAATGCCATCAGGATAGCAGAGTTAAAGTGCCAACTGGACGCGGCCTCTGTATGAAGGATTTGGGCGCAGCGAAGACTATTCTTGGAATGGAGATCAGCCGAGAGAGAGAGAGTTCAAGCTGCTACACTTGTCCCAAAAGAAGTATATTCACCGGGTGATGGACGGGTCGAAGAAAGTGAGTAACCCCCTTGCGGCTCACTTTAAGTTCACTAAGGAGCAGTGTCCATCTACCGAGGACGAGAAGGAAGATATGGAGCGAGTTCCATATGCCTCAGCCGTGGGGAGTCTTATGTATGCTATGGTATGTACGATGCTAGACATTGCTCACGCAGTCGGCACAGTTGTCATGACCCGCACCCGGAAAATCGGGCATGAGTCGTGGGTACGTCCAGCCTACGCCGCAGCATCGGCGGTAGAACGCTGTCTAGGTCAACTAACTAAATAATAATCTCACACAAAAATCGGCCATGACCTCTCCAAAAGGAGGGCAACCACACAAACAAGTATATATAAATCTGTCAAGATCTCAACTCCAAACGGAGGAGCAATATCATAATGATAATCAAGTACTCAATCACGAATCTAAGCACGATAAGATAACAAAGAAGACTAACAGCTATAAAGTCTAACCAACAACAACTACTACAACAACCACAACATCCATAATAATAATACATCATCCAAATCATCCAAAATAATATACAATACAAGGTCTCAATCCAAAACCGGAGACAAATCCGGTGCTAAAAGCTAATAAGAACAACAACAAGGTCTCAGTGATCCCGGCTACCAACCCGGAAATCACCCCTAAGCTAGAGGGTCCCTGTCTGCACCATCGACAGGCTCAGGTCCATAAAACATCGGACACCACTCCTCCGGATACTCTGAAAAATATGTCCAGTCAGGACTGGAGCAAGTACATCTCTAACAGCAGTTCCATTTAAATGATAAAAACTATAAAACAGTTATAGCAAGTAGCAAGAAGAATAAAATAAAGTATGGAGCAAGAAATATACATATGTCACTGGTGCATAAGGTAAAGATGCATGGATATCAGAGCAAAATAGTAATAACTGCAAGATACAAGAAATCTAAGCTAAGATCAAGTCCGTGCACAAGAACGTGTAGTGAGTCCAGCATGAAAAATATGTAGTGAGTCAAATCCAGAAACATGTAAGTGAGACCAGCAAGAAATGCAAGTGAGTCCAGACTATAAAGAATGAACTCGGTGTCTTTGAAATACTTGTTTCGATATGTAAACGGCTAGGGGTAAGTACGGCTCACCGCGCACTGGGTGCGCGGCTGCTATCATTCCAGATTAGACCAGAGGGAGTGATTCCTGATGATGCCAGATAGGAATGTTTACATGTCTACTCGAGTATTTTCCCGCCCCGACTAATACAAGTGGATCCAAGACCCGACACGCAAATCAAGATGAGTCCAGCCTGAACATGAGTGATGCCTGTAGTGATGCCTGTAGGTGATGCCAGTAGTGATTCCAGAATAGAGGCCAGAAACATGAAATGTACGTGTCACAAGTAAATGAATCCAGAAATACCAGTCAGTATTCCGTGTTGTGCCAGAATAATCAGATGATACTATACTAGAAGCTGAATCATAATAATCATCAGATAATGAAAACTATCAGAGAATGTACTCGCCTGACGTCCTGAGCAACTGGCGATCCGAACTGGTATCGCAAGGACCTAATACGAAAAGTAAGATTAAACAGGGTTCTAAAGAGTTAAACAGATATAAAATAACTAAAAATAGGCTTCTAGGGTCGTTCTAGGTCAAACGGGTCAAACCGGTGAAATCTGGGTCAAAAAGTCAACTCTGGGTCCAAAAAGTCAACTCTAGGTCAAAACTAGGTTAAAAGTTGACTTTGGCGGTCAACCGAGTCAACTACGGTCAAGTCTGGGTCAAACTAGGGTGCTCCTGAAATTCTAGGTCAAACCGAGGTCATTAAGCTAGAAAACTCACAAACTCGCCTCCTTGAGATACCGGGATACCCTCGGTATCCGATACCTCAACCCAGGCTACGCACCCCGCCTATACCCTCTAAAACCTATGCTAGCACGCGTAAATATATACACATAAGCATATAAAAATCACTCAAATACTATTTCTAGGCTATTGCTCAAAAATCCCGCTTGAAACCCAATACCTTGGTTATCTTAAGGTATTGAGATACCTCGGTATCTCAAGGTATTGAGGTTTCGCTCTAAAACCCTCTAACTAGCTACCTAGCTATTAATTATGCACCTAGTTATTAATCTAGGCTAGGTAATATAGATACCTATCATATTTATATATATCTAAATAGGTATCTACCTATATACATATATATCCACACATATATATACCCATTACCCATTACCTTACCCAACTCTTAAAAATATATATATACCTATCAAGATATCTATAGATATATATATATATAAGTATAGGTATATAGATATCTATCTCTTAGGTAGATATATCTAAGTATCTAGCTATCTACCTATCTATAATCTATAAATCTAACTATCTACCTATTATCTAGGTAACTATCTAACTATCTAATCTATCTAATAACTTATCTAACTAACTATCAATGCATCTATCTAACTACCTATCTAACTATATGTATTTATATCTATACATATAGATATAAATATATATCTAATACCTATCTAGATATCTATATATCTATCTATCTAAGTATCTATCTATCTAAATACCTAGCTATCTAACTATCTATTAATCTATCTAAGTATCTATTAAACTATCTATCTAACTATCTAATATCTATATAGTATCTATCTATTTATCTCTAACTATCTAGGTATCCATTTACCTATATCTAATCTATCTATTTAATCTATCTATCCAACTATCTATCTAAATATCTAACTATCTATTAATCTCTCTAACAATCTATCTAACTAATCTATCTTTCTATCGAGATATCTAGATACCTACCTACTAGATCTCTACCTATCTAACTATCTATCTAATACCTATTATCCATCTATCTATCATTCTATCTAACTATCATCTATCTACCTAACTATCTAGATATATGTATCTATATCTATCTACTTATCCATCTATATATATATACCTCTCTCTCTCTCCCTCGCATACTGCTGCTACTAGCGCTGCTACATGGCTGAATTGCTGCCTTGCTGCTGCCTTGCTGCTGCTGCAGCGCTGCGCTCGAGCGAGCTGCTGCCGCGGCGCTGCCGCTGCGCTGCTGCGCGCTGGAACTGCTGCTGCTGCTGCTGCTGCAGGCCGCGCTGCAGCGAGCTGCTGCCGCGGCGCTGCTGCGCCCGCGCGCTCTGCTGCAGCCTGCTGCTGATGCTGCAGCGCTGCCTCGCTCGAGCGAGCTGCTGCCGCGGCGCTGCCTCGCTCGAGCGAGCTGCTGCCGTGGCGCTGCCTCGCTCTGCTGGCTGCTGCAGCGGCTGTGTGCAGTCCGCTGCTGCACCCAAACACAAGCACACACACACACACGACCACACACACACAATCTCACACACAAACTCTCATACATATATATATATAAATATATATACATATATACATAAACTCATATATATATACCTATAAACACTCACTCACACTCACACACACTCACCTACACACTCACACAAGCACTCACTCACACACACTCACCTACACACATACACTAGCACATAGATATAAATACACACACATATAAATAGAAATATATATATATATATAGAAACACACACCAACATATATATATAAATATATAAATATAGACACAAACACTAACACAACACAACACAACACACAACAACACACAACCCACACGCCCCACACACGCCCAACGACCCCGACACTCACCAACACCCTAAAATATATATAATATAACTTAAAAACTCTAGCACACACTCCCCGATACTAACCCAACGCGCACACAAGCCCGAAACGAGGAAACCAAGTCGAAATGGCCGTTCGGTCATTTCGACGAACACGTGGTGCGCGGCTCGGAAAACCTCCTGAAAGGCACACCAAACGAACTCGAAATCGGCCCAAAATTTACCCACGCACTCTAAACGATGCCTAGATCCTAGAAAATGTGCTCCCGCGTCGATTCTAGGTCCGTGGCAGAAATACACATGCACTTAGAATCGGCGACGACGAAAAGCCCCAAATTCGCCCGAAACGTCCGTTTCTCCGCGACACGGCTTCCCGTATCCGAACGGAGACACGCACTCACCCTCAAGACACCCGACAACATCTACCTAGGTCCATCTAACCTAGGGCATCACCCAAAATTGGGCCAAATTTGGATTCCACCCGAATTCGACATAAAACCTAATGTCAAAGTCTCTAAACTCACCCAAACTAGTTCCAACTTCCTCCTACGGGTAGGATTAGGATCTAGGAGGGTTCTACAACACTAATTACACTACACAAAAATAATTAGGAAGGGAAAAGTTAGGTTTTACCTCTTGGGAGTTGGAATCCCAAGGCCAAAGTCTCACAACCCCTAGAAATCACCTCCCTCAAGCTCCAAGCCACCAAATCTAGTTCTCACACTAGATCTAAGCTCCTCACACCTAGGTTAGAGAAAATGTAAGGTTAGGGTTAGCTTAAGGAAGAAGGAATGAAAGAAAGAAAGAAGAAAAGTGAAGAGAAGCTTACTTAGAAGAAGAAGGAAGAAGAAAGGAGAAGTGGAGAAGAAAAAATGAAGAAGAAGAAGAAGAAGAAGAAGTGGAATGATAAAGAGGGAGAGGGCTGCTGGTTTCCACGGTTGGGAGGGGTAGGTAGGGGCCGGCCACTTATAAAAATGGGTTCACACAAGTTTCCAAGTTCCCAAAACGCCCCTACTCACTCGGTTTTGTGTTCCGGGTTCCAAAAGCACTCAAACTAGTTCCAAATCTCTCCCACTAACCTTCTAAAAATAAAATAAATATTTTTAAGCCCCAAAATAATTCTCACAAGGGTGTGGGCTGGGTCGAACATGGGTCCACTAGGGTCTGACATGGGTCCAGGCTAGCCAAAACCCTAAAACAAACAATAAAAATATAATACAATCAATAATTAATTATAAATATAATTAAATAAAAATAATGCACAATTAACTAAATTAAAAATAAAAAAATACCCGGCTCTGGAAAAGGGGTGGTGACAAGCCTATCCTCCTTAGAAAATTTTGTCCTCGGAATTTAAAGTCAATCACACTCTCTCTAGGTCAAACCCCCAACAATCACAGTCAAGAAATTCTACCTAAACAACATACAAGATCAGGGTCCTACTGGTCGTGTTATTACAGTCTCAATCGGGGTCACTACACTATCTACCACAGCACAAAGAAAATCTAACAGGTACTAATGAAGCACACCACAGGAATGGAAAAGGACAGGAAGAAGAAACAAGAGACAGACCTGCTAACCCGACATCCGTAGCATCGGCCTCCTCGACCGTCAACGCATAAGCCCTGCCCTGCTGGGGTGTATCCCTCTGCTGGTGCGGGGCATGATGCTGTGCCACAGATGGCCTAGCTCCAACTCTCTGATCCTGTGCTCCACCCAATGGAGGTGCAGTAGGGCAATCTCGCATCTGGTGAGCAGCGGATCCACAAAACAAACACACCTTCAGCCTCCTCCTACAAACATCCCAAGTGTGTCATGCCTTCCTGCAGTAGGCACAAGTGGGCACCCTCTGATCCTGACCCTGCTGTGCTGCCTTCTGCACATAGGGACGCTTAGCTGGTCCCGCACTACCACTGGCACTGCCTGAATCATCCCTGCCTCTCTTAGACTTGAGCTCCAAGTCATCCTCTGCTCTCTGAGCATCTCCTACTATCTGCTCAAAAGTTGCCTCGCGGTCGCTCCTGGTCAAAGACTTGACCGCCATAACCAAGCCCTTGCGAAACTTTCTCGCCTTGGCTGCCTCACTCAAGCCATCTACAAATCTGCCCAGACGGCAGAACTCCGCTGCGTACTCGTCCACTGTCATGCTCCCTTGGACGAGTGCCTCGAACTGGCTCTCCAAAGCACTGAGCGCCACATTTGGGAAAAACTTCTCCTTAAAAAGCCTCTTGAAAGCCTCCCAAGTAAGCCCTGGCGCTGCGATCCTCGTATCTGTGCGATACCACGTCAAAGCGAGGTCGAACATCTGACTGCCCGCTGCCTCTATCTGCATGCTGTCTGGAATCTGTGCCAGCCTGAAGATCCCCTCGATCTGCTCTATCCAGTCATCCGCGTACAGGATCCCTTCTGTACCACGGAACTCCATGGGTCGTATCCTCTGGAAGTCGATAATACTGCCCGGCCTCGGATGCTGAATCTGATCTGCCTGTGGCTGAACCTGTGCCACCCTATCTACTGCCGTCATGGCCACCTGGTGGGCGTTCTCAATGCCCAGCCTCATCACATCCACCTGACGGTGCTGTGCGTCCATCATCTCCCTGAAGAATGCAAACAACTGCGCGGCATCTACTGGAGCAGGAAGTGGTGGAGGAACCACCGGAACGACTGGGTAGTCCTCGGATCGACAGGTGAAGGAGAATCCCCGAGAGAAGCAGATGCTCCCTCAACCGCAGGAGTGGTGAGTGGAGCGGTAGCAGCTGCCTGAATACGAGCTGGACGAGAGGTAGCAGACCTCTCAGTGGCAACTGCTGGGGCGGTACGATGAGATCGTGTCTTCGGAGGCATCCTGAACACAGATCAAAAGAAGTCAATACGGCACAAGATACGATATCATCAAAGAAGGACAGTAATATTTCAAAAGAAAGCAATTTCAGAATAATTAGATTGGAATTGTTCCTAGTCGTGATTGAGTACACTCTCATCCTAGATCCTAGATCCTATAGCAGGCTCGCAGCAGTACAACTAAGTTGTTGTACCACCACGATATCGCACTAATTGCGAATCGAGACCTGCATGGGGCCGCCACCAAAAACGTGTCACGACCCGCACCCGGAAAATCGGACATGAGTCGTGGGTACGTCCAGCCTACGCCGCAGCATCGGCGGTAGAACGCTGTCTAGGTCAACTAACTAAATAATAATCTCACACAAAAATCGGCCATGACCTCTCCAAAAGGAGGGCAACCACACAAACAAGTATATATAAATCTGCCAAGATCTCAACTCCAAACGGAGGAGCAATATCATAATGATAATCAAGTACTCAATCACGAATCTAAGCACGATAAGATAACAAAGAAGACTAACAGCTATAAAGTCTAACCAACAACAACTACTATAATAACCACAACATCCATAATAATAATACATCATCCAAATCATCCAAAATAATATACAATACAAGATCTCAATCCAAAACCGGAGACAAATTCGGTGCTAAAAGCTAATAAGAACAACAACAAGGTCTCAGTGATCCCGGCTACCAACCCGGAAATTACCCCTAAGCTAGAGGGTCCCTGTCTGCACCATCGACAGGCTCAGGTCCATAAAACATCGGACACCACTCCTCCGGATACTCTAAAAAATATGTCCAGTCAGGACTGGAGCAAGTACATCTCTAACAGCAGTTCCATTTAAATGATAAAAACTATAAAACAGTTATAGCAAGTAGCAAGAAGAATGAAATAAAGTATGGAGCAAGAAATATACATATGTCACTGGTGCATAAGGTAAAGATGCATGGATATCAGAACAAAATAGTAATAACTGCAAGATACAAGAAATCTAAGCTAAGATCAAGTCCGTGCACAAGAACGTGTAGTGAGTCCAGCATGAAAAATATGTAGTGAGTCAAATCCAGAAACATGTAAGTGAGACCAGCAAGAAATGCAAGTGAGTCCAGACTATAAAGAATGAACTCGGTGTCTTTGAAATACTTATTTCGACATGTAAACGGCTAGGGGTAAGTACGGCTCACCGCGCACTGGGTGCGCGGCTGCTATCATTCCAGATTAGACCAGAGGGAGTGATTCCTGATGATGCCAGATAGGAATGTTTACATGTCTATTCGAGTATTTTTCCGCCCCGACTAATACAAGTGGATCCAAGACCCGACACGCAAATCAAGATGAGTCCAGCCTGAACATGAGTGATGCCTGTAGTGATGCCTGTAGGTGATGCCAGTAGTGATTCCAGAATAGAGGCTAAAAACATGAAATGTACGTGTCGCAAGTAAATGAATCCAGAAATACCAGTCAGTGTTCCATTTTGTGCCAGAATAATCAGATGATACTATACTAGAAGCTGAATCATAATAATCATCAGATAATAAAAACTATCAGAGAATGTACTCGCCTGACGTCCTGAGCAACTGGCAATCCGAACTGGTGTCGCAAGGACCTAATGCGAAAAGTAAGGTTAAACAGGGTTCTAAAGAGTTAAACAGATATAAAATAACTAAAAATAGGCTTCTAGGGTCGTTCTAGGTCAAACGGGTCAAACCGGTGAAATCTGGGTCAAAAAGTCAACTCTGGGTCCAAAAAGTCAACTCTAGGTCAAAACTAGGTCAAAAGTTGACTTTGGCGGTCAACCGAGTCAACTACGGTCAAGTCTGGGTCAAACTAGGGTGCTCCTGAAATTCTAGGTCAAACCGAGGTCATTAAGCTAGAAAACTCACAAACTCGCCTCCTTGAGATACCGGGATACCCTCGGTATCCGATACCTCAACCTAGGCTACGCACCCCGCCTATACCCTCTAAAACCTATGCTAGCACGCGTAAATATATACACATAAGCATATAAAAATCACTCAAATACTATTTCTAGGCTATTGCTCAAAAATCCCGCTTGAAACCCAATACCTTGGTTATCTTAAGGTATTGAGATACCTCGGTATCTCAAGGTATTGAGGTTTCGCTCTAAAACCCTCTAACTAGCTACCTAGCTATTAATTATGCACCTAGTTATTAATCTAGGCTAGGTAATATAGATACCTATCATATTTATATATATCTAAATAGGTATCTACCTATATACATATATATCCACACATATATATACCCATTACCCATTACCTTACCCAACTCTTAAAAATATATATATACCTATCAAGATATCTATAGATATATATATATATATAAGTATAGGTATATAGATATCTATCTCTTAGGTAGATATATCTAAGTATCTAGCTATCTACCTATCTATAATCTATAAATCTAACTATCTACCTATTATCTAGGTAACTATCTAACTATCTAATCTATCTAATAACTTATCTAACTAACTATCAATGCATCTATCTAACTACCTTGCTGCGCGCTGGAACTGCTGCTGCTGCTGCTGCAGGCCGCGCTGCAGCGACCTGCTGCCGCGGCGCTGCTGCGCCCGCGCGCTCTGCTGCAGCCTGCTGCTGATGCTGCAGCGCTGCCTCGCTCGAGCGAGCTGCTGCCGCGGCGCTGCCTCGCTCTGCTGGCTGTTGCAGCGGCTGTGTGCAGTCCGCTGCTGCACCCAAACACAAGCACACACACGCACACGACCACACACACACAATCTCACACACAAACTCTCATACATATATATATATAAATATATATACATATATACATAAACTCATATATATATACCTATAAACACTCACTCACACTCACACACACTCACCTACACACTCACACAAGCACTCACTCACACACACTCACCTACACACATACACTAGCACATAGATATAAATACACACACATATAAATAGAAATATATATATATATATAGAAACACACACCAACATATATATATAAATATATAAATATATAAATATAGACACAAACACTAACACAACACAACACACAACAACACACAACCCACACGCCCCACACACGCCCAACGACCCCGACACTCACCAACACCCTAAAAAATATATAATATAACTTGAAAACTCTAGCACACACTCCCCGATACTAACCCAACGCGCGCACAAGCCCGAAACGAGGAAACCAAGTCGAAATGGCCGTTCGGTCATTTCGACGAACACGTGGTGCGCGGCTCGAAAAACCTCCTGAAACGCACACCAAACGAACTCGAAATCAGCCCAAAATTTACCCACGCACTCTAAACGATGCCTAGATCCTAGAAAATGTACTCCCGCGTCGATTCTAGGTCCGTGGTGGAAACGCACACGCACTTAGGATCGGCGACGACGAAAAGCCCCAAATTCGTCCGAAACGCCCGTTTCTCCGCGACACGGCTTCCCGTATCCGAACGGAGACACGCACTCACCCTCAAGACACCCGACAACGTCTACCTAGGTCCATCTAACCTAGGGCATCACCTAAAATTGGGCCAAATTCGGATTCCACCCGAATTCGACACAAAACCTAATGTCAAAGTCTCTAAACTCACCCAAACTAGTTCCAACTTCCTCCTACGGGTAGGGTTAGGATCTAGGAGGGTTCTACAACACTAATTACACTACACAAAAATAATTAGGAAGAGAAAAGTTAGGTTTTACCTCTTGGGAGTTGGAATCCCAAGGCCAAAGTCTCACAACCCCTAGAAATCACCTCCCTCAAGCTCCAAGCCACCAAATCTAGTTCTCACACTAGATCTAAGCTCCTCACACCTAGGTTAGAGAAAATGTAAGGTTAGGGTTAGCTTAAGGAAGAATGAATGAAAGAAAAGAAAAGTGAAGAGAAGCTTACTTGGAAGAAGAAGGAAGAAGAAAGGAGAAGTGGAGAAGAAGAAATGAAGAAGAAGAAGAAGAAGAAGTGGAATGATAAAGAGGGAGAGGGCTGCTGGTTTCCACGGTTGGGAGGGGTAGGTAGGGGCCGGCCACTTATAAAAATGGGTTCACACAAGTTTCCAAGTTCCCAAAACGCCCCTACTCACTCGGTTTTGGGTTCCGGATTCCAAAAGCACTCAAACTAGTTCCAAATCTCTCCCACTAACCTTCTAAAAATAAAATAAATATTTCTAAGCCCCAAAATAATTCTCACAAGGGTGTGGGCTGGGTCGGACATGGGTCCACTAGGGTCTGACATGGGTCCAGGCTAGCCAAAACCCTAAAACAAACAATAAAAATATAATACAATCAATAATTAATTATAAATACAATTAAATAAAAATAATGCACAATTAACTAAATTAAAAAAAAAAAAAATACCCGGCTCTGGAAATGGGGTGGTGACAACAGTTAGCAGGTACACTTCCAATCCTGGAAGGGTACATTGGAGTGGGGTCAAGTGGATTCTACGATATCTTCAGGGTACTTTCGATTGGAGACTTTCATTTGGTGGTGACGAGCCAAAGCTGGTTGGATATACTGACACTGATATGGCTGGAGATGTAGAGATGAGACGATCGACTTCGGGCTATGTGATGATGTTTGATGGTGGAGCAGTATCGTGGCTGTCGCGTTTACAAAAGTGTGTTGCCTTGTCGACGACAGAGGCAGAATACATTGCGGCAATAGAGGCTTGCAAGGAGTTGTTGTGGATGAAGAAGTTGCTGCAGAAAATTAGACTAAAGCAGGCAGTATCTTTTGCTTTGCGATAGTCAGAGTGCTATTCACCTTGTGAAGAACCAGATATTTCATAGTTGGTCCAAGCACATTGATACCCGGTATCATTGGATACGGGATGTGGTTGACAAGAAGGAAGCGACGCTTGAGAATGTTCATACAGATGACAAGCAGATATGTTCACAAAGGTTCTACCAAGGAAAAAGTTTGAGTACTGCAGGCGGATCGTCGGGATGACGACCCCCTCCACATAGTTGTGAATGAGAAGATTTGTTGGAGTGGGTGGGGTTCCCAATCTATGTGAAAAATACCCTAGAGTAGGATTGAGTATTTCTACATATAATAGGAATACCTCAATTTATTTGGATTGGATATTCCTAAATATAATAGGAATATCTCAATGGATTTGGATTGAATATTTATACATATAATATGAATATGTCAATGAATTTGGATTTGGATTGTATATTCTTATCTATAATAGGAATGCTAGTTGTGGGTTTGAGGCTATATATAGGTGTCTCCTGGCCCTAAAATATATATATATCTCTCTCTAAATAAAATATAGCAATAAGGAGAGAAAATGATGCAAGAGTTCAATTGCAATATTAGAGAGGAGAAAGAAGGATTTGAGGCCGTTTCGAAGAAGGAGATCAGTTTCGGGTATTTCTCATTGTCTTTCTTCTTCGTGGTTATAATCTATTTTCTATTCCAAAAGAGTTGTGGTGATCCGTTTGGATCGGTGAAAAATTTGTAAGAAGTCGGTGTATTTCTTATTCCATTAGTGGAGGCTTTTCAGGGTTGGACTCCGATCGTCCCGTAATTTTTTCAGCAAGAGTTTTTCACATCAAAAATCTGTCTGCGATTTGTGTTTGGCGTTTTTAGTTTGTGCGTTTTGCTCGGTTCTCTCGTATGTACTCTCTGGTTTGGAGAACGGTTTTCGCACTTTCGTTTCCAACAAAACATAGAAAATGAATGATTTTTTTTCCAATGTCATGATTCTACGGACCAAACATACTGCCTGAAAGACACCTGGGAGACGTTTGGTTCAAGTGTTGGAGGCTTGAAAATGAGTTTTAGATTTCTTACCCTTATTTGGTATGTGTAGGATTTAGAATTAGGGGAGAATAGGAGGAGCTTCATATTTTTATTGTTGTGGGAAAGTAATTTTCAAGATCCTCCTTGGAAATAGTTTTGTTTTTCTAGAAATGTTGTTTTAATATTTTGTTTGGACAATAACACTCTCATTTTACTTTCAAAATTTTAACTCCTATTCCAAACAAGTAAAATTTAGATAATAGAAGCGTGAAAGAATATTTACAAAAAACTAAATAAATAAAGATTTTTTTCTATATTTCTATCTTTGAAAATGTTATTTTTTTTTTCATAAAAAATAAATTTCTAAAAATATAAAATCTTCGTCCAAACGAACCCTATAATTCATTAAATTTGAAAAGAGAAGAAGGCAACAGTCGATGGATAACTTTAAATTTTGCTGTTGTCAATTCAGTTTTCTTATTTTATGATTGGTTGAGAAATAATTAGGCTCTTTAAAGCACGGCCACGTGATACTCCAATAAGATCATATTGTTGAAAGATGGGAGTTTTCTTTTGTTATGGATTGGAGAAATCTATGCTCTAAGAGAAATTATTGGAAAATCAATTTAAACACAGTTTCTGTCTTCTTTTCTTTTGCCCACGAGAAATATTTTATCTTCAAAATCTACTCTCACATATAGACTGCAGAAACAACAGTGCAACATTTCATAAGAAGACTTCTTTTACATTGATAAATCACATCTAGGCATCTGTATTAACATTAATTAATAACAAATAGAGCTTGCCATGTCCCTTTCTTGCCAGTCTACAAACTTGCACTACATTACCCCTACACTTACTTACTTCCCACCAATTGCATAATAATCACAGGAAAAAAAGAAGCAGCTTTAATCTACATCAATTTGCATCAGTTACTAGTTTAGTAAACCACCACACCCCTCAAATCATAAGAGTCACAAATCAGAGCAAGTAGCCCCAGTCCATAATGTAATTGCTGAAGGTATATTCATTCTCATACATCAGTACTTCATCTCCCTCCAAGTCCAGCACCCCGACCGCAGGCTGGTATGTGTTGGTCGACGACGAGCTCGGGCTGGCCCCTTCTCCCGTGCCGACCGCCTGCAGCCCTCGGCTCGAGCAACCGGAGAGCCTCTTTATTTCCTCCCCAGCTTCCGTGAGCCGCTTCTTCAGCTTCAGCACCTGCAGTTTAAGTAGCCCATTATAGTCTAACGACGGAAAACAGCTATTTAGCGACGAATAATTCCATCGCTATTGTGCTGTAATTTTTGTAAGTGATAGTACACTTCTATCACATTGTGCAGAAAAATTAAATTGCGTCCCACTTTATTTATCCATATTCAAGGTGCACTCCACACGATGACCATAACGTACGATACTCCACACTTTTAACGGAAATCGTCTGCAACTAACGGTCAATATTTTTTACCAAAAATTTTGGACAAAAATATTCCCTTCGTACATAAGTTGGGAAGGGGGCGGACTGGGAGGAGGGAAGGAGTATTTCGGTCAAAAATCAATAGTCAAAGGAGTTGACTGTTAGTTTCCGTTAAAAGTGAGGGGTGTCATACATTATGGTAACCGTGTGGGGGTACACCTTAAGGATAAATAAAGTGGGCCAATCCGCTCCCGCGGTCAATATATCATTTCCCTTGTACTATCCATCATTTATTTTAAAAATAAAACATAAAATATAAGAAAAGTTCGTGTAATAAACATAAAATATAGGATGCATACCTCGTTCTCGAGGTGGCACTTGTCGACTGTATTGGCATCGTGCTGGGACTTGAGCTTGAGGTATTCGTCCTCGAGCTGCTTGTTCTTCCACCGGGCCCTGCGGTTCTGGAACCAGACCGCCACCTGCTTGGGGTCGAGCCCGATCTGGGTGGCGAGCTGCATCTTCCTCCCGGACTCCAGCTTCCGCTCCTCGCCGAAGTTCGTCTCGAGGAACTTCAACTGGGCGTCCGTCAGGCGCCTCTTCTTGCCCTCCCCTCCGCTCCCGTCGTCGGCCTTCGCCTTCTTTCTCCTCCTCCTGCTCCTCTTCTCGCCTGCAGTCGGAACAAAATATATGGTTAATATTAACATTATTTAGTATTAATACTCTTGGTAAAATTAATATTCTTGAAAAAGTTTTGATAGATTGATAGATGTGTTCACCTTGGGGCATTTGTGAGTAGAAGGCTGAGCTAAGTGGTGGTGGTGAGGAGGACAGCATTTCCCCTTCAACTAGGCTCATGTTGAACGTTTCTCTTTATTCTTCTCTTCACGCGAGTATTGGTTTTAAAGTGGTAGAGGGTGGGGTTAACAATCTTCTTGCTTCCTAAGCTATTTTAATAGACCTGACGAGGAAGGGTTAAAGCCTTTAGACGCGACGCCTCTGATTTATAGGGAAACTTCATGGTGTGTTGGGCCGGTCCAGGCCGAACCTGCGGCCCGAGTCATCCAGGTTTGACCGGGTTCGGTTCGGACCGGCTCAATCCGAGAGGAGAGACGGGCTGGGCCGGCCGGCAAGGTCAGAAATATTTTTGACCCAGTCCGGATCCATGACCTGACCAGGGGAGGATCGGGTCGAATCGGCGTGGGTCCGATTCGGTTCATGATTGGGTCGGGCCGGACTATTTTTTTTTAACGTTTATTTATATATATTTTATATATAATCTATATGATATAACTTATATGTTAATAAATCCAAGTTAAAATTTATAGGTTTTTTGTTACTAAATTATTTTTGTATAATTTAAAATTTATAAGTTATTTGTTAGATTTTTTCATATAACTTTAAGTATAAATTTATTTAAAATTTATAAGTTATATGTTTCGTATAATTTAAAATTTATAAATTTATTTGTTAGAAAATTTATTTAATTTCTTTATATCAATATTTATATAACTTTAAGTATAAATTAAAATCTAAATATTTATAAGTTGAATTTTTTTAAATTTTTTTTGGAATAACTTATAAAAAATGTATAAATATTTTTTTTGAATTTAAATATAAATTTATAACTTAGAATTTAAAGAATTTATTTATATAGACATAAAGAAGTGAAATGTAAACAACTACTAACAATAAGTAAAAAAAAGCTGATTTTTTTTATTAATGGCAATAAAATTATAATTGTATTATAGCATTAAGTAACCAAAAAAAAAGAAAAAGAAACTTGTAAATGATATTTTATTTGCATAAAGCTTGTAAAAAATTGTACAAGTCTTTTTAAAAAAAATTCGTCGTCCGTCTTTCTTTGAAGTTTATTGCTCAGCTCCTCCTTCAGTAGCGTCATCCATAGTAAGAGATTGAAAGTCCAGCTCTGAGATATCGACACTTTCATCTCTTGAGTCTTGAGTTCTTTTTTCAGCACGGGTCCAATCTTGAACGCAGACACAAGGTTCTAAAATATCTGGCAGCAACCGACTCATTTTCTTGTTTAGCATCCTCGAACCTGCACTAAAACAAGATTTCCATGCTACCGTTGACATCGAAACAATTATAATAGCACGTGTTATAGAAGAAAGTATATAATACGTTTTTTCGTGTCTCTTCCACCATTCTAAAATTGAATAATAAGATGAAGAGTCATCTTCATCTTCATCTTCTTCATAAGAATTTAGATATAAGGGCAATTCTTGCGTAGGTTGGAAAGATTATTTTTATTTCTTCCTTTGTAGTACACCTTTAGCATATGATAATTTAGGCATAAAACTAGAGCTACTACCTTGAACGGTTGTACCGAGTCGGGTGGATACAACTTTTTCTTCATATAAACCAATTAAACTATTTAAAACATCTATAATTTTTACTTTCAAACTACCTAAGTCAACTCTCATATTATCTTGAAAATCGTCTAATAAAATATATACACCATCTAATTTAATCTTATGATAAAAAATCGAAGCTAAACAATATAGAAGAGGTATATTACCCCAATATTTTTTAAATTTAGCTTACATTTTGGCAACAACATAATCAAAACCAGGGAAATTTTAATATTTACAAAATAAATAAGACATGTTAAGAATTTCTGTTAAAGCTAAAGGAGAAGTTGAATAATAAACTCCAGATAGAATAAGACATTATGGCCACACCGCATATATATATATATATATATATATATATATATATATATATATATATATATATAGTCATAACTGGTATTGGCATTTAATTATCTACAATATACATATATACCATATATATATATATATATGTATGTAACAACCAATAATTATATGCATACCAAATAGGAATAATATACATATACTAAATATATATATATATACATATATATACATATATATATATAAATATACTAAACTGAACAATATATGCGTACGCGTACGTATACGTATACGAGATTGGGTTCATTTCAAACCTGTGCGCGTGTGAACGGTGTGTTCGACGTCGAGGTTCAGCGAGGGAGTGTGCTGTCGAGGAGTCATCGAGGGGAGTGTTCAGCGAATGGCAGCGGCTTCAGGCGGCTTCAGCGGGGTGAGAACGGCTCCGGTCGTGACGAGGAGGGCGGAGGCGACTGGCAGTGGCGTTCAGACGAAGTGCACGGTCGGGTTGGCAGCGAGGCTTCCGGCGTACGCAGGCGAGCACAGGACCGCTCCGGCGAGGATGGCGAGGCGGAAGGATGAAGACGCGTGAACAAGAGATTGGTGTCGGCTGGGAGAAATGATGGGTGGACTGGCTCGGGTCGGGAAGGATTCTCCGACGGTTGCAGAGGCGGAGGGGATGTCGAGGGAGTCGAGGTGTTCTCAGGTGCTGTACAGGCGTTCAGGCGGTCGGTCGAATGCGGGAACATCAGCGGCTCCGGCGTGGTTCTGGCGAGGATAACAGCGTCGGGTTGAGGCGAGGTCAGGCGATTGCGGGTGGTTGAGCAGCGGGTGCAGGCTGCTCCGGTCGGGTTGGCCCAGGCGGAGGGGTTCTGGTCGAGTTGGACAGGAAAGAAGGAGAGGGAGATGGCGAGTCGGGGTCGATGGTGGCTGCTCTGGTCGGTTTCAGGCGGAGGAGATAAGGCGGGGTGCTCCGGGGCGTCGTTTAGGCGAGGGGGAAGTCGGCGGCTGCCAGTCTCCTGTCGGCGGGAAGAAAAAGAAGGCGATGAACATGAAGATGGGGGGTGTATGTCGGCTGTGTATGGGTTAGGGGTGGTTTTAGGTATGAATATAAGGAAAAATATAAATATATATGTAGAATTTTGGGTTGGGTTTTGACCTAGAAAATTGGGCTTGGTCAACACCCTCCTTGGGATTGGGCCTTGGCTTCTTGTGTAGAAATTTTAAAGGGCTAGGATTTGGTTTGATTCAAAATGGAGGGTTAGGATTTACATCGTTTGAAAATGGAGGACCAAGGTTCAATGCGGGTTGATGTTGAGTGTTTACACACTCCAAAATTATGAAAAAATTTACATGAAGGAGAAATGAGTTTCTTCATGTGTAGTGTCCAATGGGGTGGACACCTTAATGCACTTTTGCATAAAAGTGCCCAACAATTGGAAAATTGCTCAAGGTTGGATTTATTGTTTAATTAATTAAAATAAATATAATGGGTGTTTTAAAATTAATTAGAAGTACATGGGGCTCAAATTTGGTGGGACACAAGTGTTATGAATGAAGAAGACTCAGAATTGAATATTATCATAATTTGGGTTACACAGAACGGGTCAAGATTGTGTCTCCAATTTCGATTGGAACGCACAAAGATACAAAGTTGGATTTATTTAGAATTAAGAATAAACGTTTGCGACGAATATTGTGCGACTAAAATGTAGCATAAGAGAGCATAATTATGAGTTACACAAAGGTCAGAATAGAAGGCAGGCACGTCTAGGACAAAGGTGTGAAGTTGGTTGGAAGGCAAAGGCTAGGGTAGCACTCCAAATATCGAAGCAACGGTAAGGCACAACAATTAAATAAAATCAAGGTAATTAATTACAACCTCCATAATTAAAATTCCAAAAATGCTAATTAAAATACATGATCCTATATTTCGGTCAGGGTTCATCTAGTGGGCTTCTAGGTCTAGTCTACTAACTCATGCATTAAGGAACACTGTATATAATACAAATATATATACACATATCATGCAATTATTTAAAATAATACATGCAATAATTATAATAAACAAAAAGTCAAAAATACCCCTATTTCAGAATGTGGTAGTGACAAGTCTACCCTCCTTAGAAAAATTTTGTCCTCAAAATTTAAAATCCTCAATAGTTGTATTTACTTATTATATATATTATTTTCCATCAAATTTAGATTCATCAAACCTATAATCATAAAGTAAATCCATATTGTTATTTCACAAAACTTTCATAATTCTATAGATATCATATTCCTGAAAATCTTCAAGTTTAAAATTATATTCCATTTTTATCATAATCTCCTCCAAAATTTTAAGTTCGTATCTAAATACTCAAAAATTTAATATCCAATCCTTTAATTTAAATCCAATCAATGTATATTTAAGATACGAACTTAAAATTTTGAGACAATCTTGACAACGAACCTTCCCACAAAATTTTTTAAGATACTTATCCATTAGTGATACTTATCCATTAGTGATCTTAAAATTCAAGATACTTATCCAATCAATGTATACTTATCCACTAGTGATCTTAAAATTTAGATATCATATTCCTGAAAAATTTAGATAAGTACCCCGAGATCATGCCAACGAACCTTCCCATAAAGATTCATTCTAAGTGCGCTGTGGGTTGGCCACCACAGATATTGTATATCATCTACCTAAGTGGAGTGCAGTATCTGACATTATTATGCTGAGCCACTATTTCACTATAGGAACACTTGGACCGCTAATACCGAGTTTTTAGTGTAGTGGCCCTACGGGAAACTGGTGCATCTCGTGAATACCTGTTTTATTCATCTATTGGTTCAGTTAGCTCCTGTTCAACACTGACGTGATCTGAGTATACCTATTATGCATTATTTTTGAGATAACCTCAGACCCCACAATTAGCAAGCCGTACAAGTGATTGGACGATATAGAGGAAATGAACTTGGTTATGATTGTATTATTCGGTTAGTAGCCTAGGAAAATGGTGTCATGACCCGTACCCGGAATAAGGGCACGAGTGGTGAACTACGCCCAGCCTACATCGTAAGAACGACGTAGAATGCTGTCTTAGTCAACAATACTATCTAATATCTTAGATAATATGTATATAAGGGTACCTGCCATGCTATCTCAACTCCAAATGGAGGAACAATATGGTATACGATAATGAAATCAATACTCAACCATAATATCAAACTAGGGGAAGAAATAGCAAGATATGAAATAGAGAAAAGAAGTACAAGAGTCACAAATACATCCACAGGCCCACAATATAAGTCTAGGCACAATGCAACTCCTAAAATAATATATATACACATGCTATGAGTTTAAAGTAAGACTAATACATTTTCTAAACAATATAAGTCTAAGCCTCCTCAGTTACTGGCACTAGGTTCTCCTTCTCTAGGGGAGAATCCTTTAATGGATTGCCGTCCTGCGGCCCATGGTAAGTGGGACACTGCTTCTCAAGCCAATCATCTAAAAAATATATTCAATCAGGATTGGAGCGAAGTACAAAACTCTGAAAGCAGCTCCAAATACATGGTAGAGAATATATGATAAGCAATAGAAAAGAATACAAGATAACTAGCAATAGAAAATGGAAATGAACTAAATTAAACATATGAAGTACTAGAATGAATGAACATGCAATATGGAATAACTGCAAGTAATAAAAATAGATAAACTAGCTAATGTGCTATAGAGTACAAGTTCGTTATGTGAACAGTTTAGGTTGAACACGAATACAATATGGTAACTCGATTACACGTGTGATATGTAATCTATATATACATGAATATACTATCTTGATCACATAACCAACTCCTACTCCCTCATCCCCAACCAATACTCATGGATCCAATCACGACACATTACGAACACGAATATAAGCATACTAAATACGAGTAATATGTGAACACGAAGTACATGATAATCAATGCCCGATACACATGATAAAATACATGTGAATGAGTACCCACTGAACACGGTAAGGGAATAACATCCTATTACAGGATCCATATAGTAGCAGTCCATGTAACCACTATGTCAGAATCGAGTAAACAGTTCTAGAACATGTGATATATACACTATCATGACTGAAAACAAACAGAGAGATGTACTCGCCTCTGGTCCGGAGCAAAAGGGGTAACTCGGTGTCCGAGTTGGT
Source organism: Iris macrosiphon (assembly GCA_036927795.1). NCBI lineage: Eukaryota > Viridiplantae > Streptophyta > Magnoliopsida > Asparagales > Iridaceae > Iris > Iris macrosiphon. The sequence continues at coordinate 171,356,176 of JAYESA010000012.1, read as the reverse complement.
GTCACACAACCCTATAGAGGAATATCATGTCAATTTGGTGTAATAGAGGAGAAATGAGTTAAAATGCACTAATACATGCTTCTAGGTCCATAACTAGCATAAAGGGTTATTATAAAGCTATACTAGTAATTACTAGGTCGTACTAGGTTTTGTTTAGGTTCTAAGCTAATGTTATTAGTCTATATTGGCCACTATCTAGCTAATACTAGCTTGTACTAGCTATACTAGATCCTAGGTTTCCAAGTGATATCCTAACTAATATTAATAACATAATCACTGATATCTAACTGATATGCTAGTATACTAATCCTATCTTAACACTGCAATATCCTAATTGGCATTACCCCTATACTAACTAATTAACTAACTGACATAACTAGTAACTGATACTAACACTAATTTCCTACAATACCTCAAGCATCTAAGTCATTTGTTACTTCCTCACTGATACCTAAATAGCTTTCCTGATACCTACAGTGGTGTGTATCCCTGATACACACTAATAAGTATTCCAATATGAACCTCCCCCTTTTCTCTTCTCACCTCACTCCAATCCCCAAATTTCAGTTGCTACTACATTCACTTTCCTTCACCAATCTGCTGTTAACTCCTATCCTTCACATACTGCACTGACAGTAGACATTCTTACCTACAAGTAACCTCACATCCCTAACATGATGTGTTAAAGCCATAGCTACTGCTATTTTTTACTGATGAATCATTGCCTAGAACTCTTTTCTCGAATCACTTGTATACAGTTTTACCTATCACACTCACACTGACGCATATGGACATTTGAGCACTAAATCCCCTCACTTATCCTGTGCCACTACTGCTCTTATAGCAGCTAAATGCTGTTGCTACTGCTATTTTTTTATCTTTCATACTGCAGTTGCTTCTTGTCAGGACCCGCACCCAAAAAATTGGGCATGAGTCGTGGGTACGTCCAGCCTATGCCGCAACGTCGGCGGTAGAACGCTGTCTAGGTCTACTATCTAGCTAACAATCTCACACAACAATATATAAGTACCTGTCAAGATCTCAACTCCAAACGGAGGATCAATATGATAAAGATAATACGAATACTCAATCACGATCTAAGCACGATAATATAACAAAGAAGTCTAACAACTACAAAGTCTAAACAACAACTACTACTACTAAAGACAACAACAATAATAATAATAACAACAATATCCTGAATCAAATACAATACAAAGTCTCAAACCAAAAGCCGGAGACAAATCCGGCACCAAAAGCTAATAAATACAACTGAGGTCCTAGTGATCCCGGCTACCAACCCAGAAAGCACTCCTGAACTAAGGGGTCCCTGTCTGCACCATCGACAGACTGAGGTCCATAAAACGTCGGACACCAATCTTCCAGATCCTCTGAAAAATATATCCAGTCATGATTGGAGCAAGTACACATCTAACAGCAATTCTAGTTAAATGATAAAAACTATAAAATAGTTGTAGTAAGTAGCACAAGGTGAAGAAAATGAAGTATGAACAAGGAAATATATATATATCTATCAACTGGTGCATAAAGGTAAAGATGCATGAAAATCAGAAGCAAGATAGTAATGACTGCAGGATACAAAAAATCTAAACTAAGATCAAGTGTGTGCACAATAACGTGAAGTGAGTCCAGCAAGAATAAATGTAATGAGTCCAGTCCAGAAAGTATAAGTGAGACCAGTCAAGAAGTGCAAGAGAGTCCAGACTAGAAAGAATGAACTCGTGTCTCTGAAATACCTATTTCGACATATAAATGGCTAGGGGTAAGTACGGCTCACCGCACACTTGGTGTGCGGCTGCTATCATTCCAGATTAGACCAGAGGGAGTGATTCCAGATTTGGGAATGTTTACATGTCTACTCGAGTATTTCTTTGCCCCGACTAGTACAAGTGAATCCAAGACCCGACACACAAATCAAGTATGAGTCCAGCAAAAAATATGAGTGATGCCTGTAGTGAGTCCTGAAGTGATGCCAGTAGGTGATTCCAGAAATAGAGGCCAAAAACATGAAATATACGTGTCGTAAGTAAATGAATCCAAAAATACTAGTCAGTGTCGTGCCAGAAAATCAGATAATACTATACTAGAAGATGAATCATAATAATTATCAGATAATGAAAACTATAAGAGAATATACTTGCCTGACGTCCTGAGCAACTGGCAAGGATCGAGGTCCGAACTGGCGTCACAAGAACCTATTGTAAAAAGCAAGATTAAATGGGGTTCTAAAGAGTTAAACAGATATAAAATAACTAAAAACAAGCTACTAGGGTTGTTCTAGGTCAAACGGGTCAAACCGTTAAAATTTGGGTCAAAAAGTCAACTCTGGGTCCAAAAAGTCAACTCTAGGTCAAAACTAGATCAAATGTTGACTTTGGCGGTCAACCGGCTCAAGTATGGTCAACTCTAGGTCAAACTAGGGTGCCCCTAAAATTCTAGGTCAAAACTAGCTCATTAAGCTAGTAAACCCACAAACTCGCCTCCTTAAGATACTGGGATACCCTCGGTATCCGATATCTCAACCTACGCTATATACCCCGCTTATACCCACTAACATATATACTAGCACACACACACACACACACACACACACACACACACATATATATATATATATATATATATATATATATATATATATATAAAAGCAACTCTAACCTCATTCCTAGGCAAAAACCCAATATCTCGTCCCGATACCCAATACCTTGAGTATCTCAAGGTATTGCGATACCTCGCCTTACCCCTCTCTACTCTTACAAAGTAGCTAACTATCTATATATATACTTATATATATTACTATATGTAAATATCAATATATATATATATATATATATATATATATATATATATAAATTCTAGTATTTAGGCTATACCCCGATATCTCATCTCCAATACCTCACTACCTTCAATACCTTGATATCTCAAGGTATTGAGATACCTTACTTACCCATCTCATCGCTAACTAACCTATATATTTATATATCTATATCTATACATATACATATATATATATATATATATATATATATATATATATATATATATATATATATATATATATATATAAAGGGGGGGAGCTATTGCTAACTGCTGCTGGTGCTGATACTGCAAACTGCAGCTGCTGATACTGCGAACTGCTGTTGCTGCTGCTGTTGCTGCCTAATGTTGCTGCTGCTGCCGCTCCTACTGCTAGATGCTTCTGCTGGCACTACTGCTATGCTGCTACTGTTGGCACTACTGCTATGCTGCTGCTGCAGCTCTCTCTTCCTCTCTCTCCCTTACTCTATCTCACTCTCCCTCTTATCTCTTATCTCTCTCTCTCTCATTCTGTCTTCTCATCTCTATCTCACTCTCTCATTCTCTCTTGATCTTACTTCTTAATCTCTCTCGCTCATCACACACTACACACACACATAAACATATCTATATATATACACACTAACATATATATATATATATATATATACACACACACACTTACACATATACATATATATACAAACACACACACATACATATGTATATAAACACACTTACACATATATATACATACACTCATATATATATCTACACACACACACACACACACACACACACACACACACATATATATATATATATATATATATATATATATATATATATATATATATATATATATATATATAAAGGGGGGGGGAGCTATTGCTAACTGCTGCTGGTGCTGATACTGCAAACTGCAGCTGCTGATACTGCGAACTGTTGTTGCTGCTGCTGTTGCTGCCTAATGTTGCTGCTGCTGGCGCTCCTACTGCTAGATGCTTCTGCTGGCACTACTGCTATGCTGCTACTGTTGGCACTACTGCTATCCTGCTGCAGCAGCTCTCTCTTCCTCTCTCTCCCTTACTCTATCTCACTCTCCCTCTTATCTCTTATCTCTCTCTCTCATTTTGTCTTCTCATCTCTATCTCACTCTCTCATTCTCTCTTGATCTTACTTCTTAATCTCTATCGCTCATCACACACTACACACACACATAAACATATCTAGATATATACACACTAACATATATATATATATATATATATATATATATATACACACACACACTTACACATATACATATATATACAAACACACACACATACATATATATATAAACACACTTACACATATATATATACATACACTCATATATATATCTACACACACACACACACACACACACACACACACACACACATATATATATATATATATATATATATATATATATATATATATATATATATATATATATATATATATATATATATATATATAACCACACACTCACACACTAACACACAACCACGCCAACACATGCACAACCACCCATATGCATATAAATACCTATATATATATAAATATAAACTCGTAAACTCTAATACACACTCTCCAAGGCTAAACTAACCCGCGCACAAGCCCAAAACCTAGAAACCAAGTCGAAATGGCCATTTGGTCATTTCGACAAATACTTGGTGTGCAACTCGTGATACCTCGTGAAACGCATACCAAACCTACTCAGAATCGACCAAAAATTTACCTACGAGTTCTAATCAGTGTCTAAAACCTCACAAAAATGCTAACTCTCTGATTCTAGATCCATGACAAAATTCCACATGCATGTGGAACCCATGTCGAAGAAAAAACTGCCAAATCGTCCGAAACGCCCAATTCTCCGCGATACAACCTCACGTGTCCGAACAGGGACACGTACTTACCCTCAAGACACCTAAGCACGTCTACCTAGGTCCGTCTAACCTAGGGCAATACATAAAATTGGGCCAATCTCGGATTTTACCCAAAATTAACACAAAACCCTATACCAAAGTCTCCAAACACATCCAAACAAGCTCCAACTTCGTCCCATGGGTAGCCCTAAGGTCTAGGAAGGTTCTAAACTACTAATTACACTATATTAGAGTAATCACAAGGGAAAAAAATTAGGGTTTACCTCTTGGGAGTTGGAATTCCAAGGCCAAAGTCTCCAAAAAGCCCCAAATCCATCACACCAAGCCTCCAAGCCTCCAACCCAAGCTTCTACACCAATTCTAAGCTCTACACACCTAGGTTAGGGGAAAATAAGAGGTTAGGGTTAGCATTAAAGAGAAAAACAAATGAAGAAAGAAAAGGGAAGTGGGAAACTTACTTGGAAAGGAAGAAGAAAATGGAAGAAGTGAAGAAAGAGAGTGGAGAGGAGAAAATGAAGAAGAAGAATGAAAATGAAGGGGGGAAGGGGCCGGCCATGTAGAAATAGGGTTAGGATTTTGGTTTTGCATTTAGGTACAAAGACCAAAATGCCCTTAAATTAAGTCATCCATACTAGGGTTTGGGTTTGGGGTTCCAAATGCACTATAATTAATTCCTAATCACTCTAACTAACTAATTAAAATATAAATAACTATTCTAAACCAATAAATGAGTCTGACAAGGGTGTTGGTTGGGTCTGACAAGGGTCCACTAGGGTCTGACATGGGTCTAGGCTAGCCAAAACCCTAAAACAACTAATAAAAATAAATACATGCATCAAATTAAATATTAATACAAATATTTATGATCAATACACAATTTACCAAATTAAAATAAAAAATTTACTCTGCCCTGGAAATGGGGTAGAGACACTTCTCCTCTTGACTGGAGCCCGACCCCTCACACTTGAACATAGTCTAATGAACCAATCAATCAACCATACTCGAGCTCCTCTTATATATACTGATGTTACTTTTAACCATCTCTAGGTCTGAAATAGACCTGGCATTGTTCCCTACTACTCAACACTTCTACCATTACTACCATCACACACAAACACACAAGATCACCAATGAACACAACAAACCCCCCCTTCCATCTGATACATGACCTAAACTAAGTCCCCTCTGATGCCTTTGTTGCTCACACAGTCACTGAAACTCAAACTTCCTTAATCACCACTACTGCTGCTGCTATAAATTCTTCCCACACTTACATAGACATAATGCACTTTAGTGTTTAGGAACATACCCACATTGTTTCCTGACACTGTCGCTGCCATAATACAACATATATTGATATAAACATACAACATATCTAATATATATGTCCAGACACACACACACACACACACACACACACACACACATATATATATATATATATATATATATATATATATATATATATATATATATATATATATATAAACACTTATATTATATACTTATATCTATATGATACAATAGAGACATATAATCAAATACCTAGAGCATATACTTAGGAAAAATCATAATCATGATACACACCCAATTGAGAAACCAAAATTCTAATTTTTCCATAATGATCATTTCTATATATCAAATACACAAAATAATAACTAATCTAACTTGCTACAATAAAAATTGAGGAGTAATTTTACAAACACCCAAAATAGAACTCAGTATCATACGGCATCACATCGTATCGTGATACAGCCTATTCGTATCCAATTGTGGACACGTACCTAGTCCCACAATTCCGATCTAAGTCTAATATGACTAAATTAGCGTCATGACACACACTTGATGTGTTAATTTCATAATTATCCTAAAATAGACATAAAATACCATGTAGAAATCATAATACACCTCTAATTAGCCTAGAACTTGTTCCTATAGGTAGCCATCTGCCATAGGAGAGTTTCTAATAGTTAAATGTATGATTTGGAACCTACAATGAAGGTGAAATCAGAATTATACCTATTGGAAGATGGATTCCCAATAAATTGTTTCTACGGACATGATCCAGACACGATCTCCTTGCCAAAGCTCCTCCTCCTAGTGCTCTATGCAATTCCAAGCTCTAATGCTCTTTGAGTGATGATAATGAGAGAGAATGCGAATAAATTGAATTGATAGAGGGATGAATGAATTGGGGAAGAACACAATTGGGGATCTAGAATTGAGTGTGCAATAAATAAAAGAGAGAGAATGGAGAGACCTTTATGGCCGACCTCCTTTCCCTCCTCTCCAAGTCATAACATAAAGTCTAAGTTGCCCCTCTCTAGCTAATTATGAAGAATAATTAAGGATGGCTATTTTGAAATTTTTTTACACTAATGCAAATTAGTGTAATCCTCCTAATTAATTAGAGAGAATGGGTCTAATGGACCTAGTCCATGTTGGGCTCACTAGTTATCATGACAAGTCTTATAGGGTTCACTAGTATCAAGTCTAAATAATAGGATAGCCACTACTATAAATAAATAATACAAAGCACAATTAAATTAAATAGCACTATGATAATTATTAATCATTAGAAATAAATAAATATTCAAAATGACCAAAATACCCTCATTTGGAAAAGTGGGGGTGACAAATGGACTATCATAGTGTGATGGTTCAATCGTTGTCCTTGTTTGGTTATAGGGTTGTGTCTTTGCGCTAGGATATTTTTTTCTTGGGTTTTTGTTTCTCTATTTTGTGCTTCATTTGTGGTACTTGCTATTTGGGGTCTAATCCCACTGGTTTTGCATAGCCAGATTTTGAGTCAGCACCTGAGGATCCAGCGTACCTTTCCTCAACTCATGGCGCGTACCAGGAACATGGTCGCAGGGGATAGCGAGTGGATTTTCTTCTTTCCTACTTATCATTGTGTATTTACTTCTTTTGGGCGTTTAGCCACCGACACCTGTTAGCCGGCTCATTTGGATATTAGTTTTCTTACATGATTGTATTAAATTAGACTGCAGCTGATTACTGTTATGTACTTTTGTTACTCTTCCAGCTTCTTATTTTTGCACAGCTGGTCTCCAGAATATTTTGGGAAAGCGTTTGTGACGCCTTATTGCTTTATCATATATGTTCTATGCTTACTGTTTCTTGTTTGAATGATTGAGACATAGATGTTTTGACCCTAGGAGACTTGATTGTAGCATGTAACCCTTGTTTTATACACCCGTGACTGCCGTACGATGTATAACATCTTGTACGGGGTAGCTGGCCATGTCCGTCTCTATATTCCGGTACTGGGGTGTGATATTTGCTTATTACATCGAGGACTACTTCCTGCTGCGCGTATATGCGTAATATGTAGAGGGACACTGCCTGCTGCTGTGGACTTATTTCGTCAAGAAGCACTCTCTCGCCGTTGTTGATGAGTGATACGAGGCTTGACTTTTGTGCAGAAGGAGACTTATTGAGCTGCGGTGGGCATCCGAAGTCTACAAGTTATAATTTTTGAGGAGAAGATCAAGCGACACGGCCTGTATTTCTTTCTTTTGACCTGGTCTTTGAAGGTGCTACTTATTGTGTCAGGTCTTGAGCAATGTCAGGGTGAATCCACATGACCTCGTCTCATGGTGTAATGAGAGGTACCAGCCCGATTGTTTGTCAGCGAGCTGGTGGAAGATTGACAACCTCCATTGTTGTCCTCAGGATCGGAACAACACCGTCCTGGGCCTCCGTGATCGAAAAGTCACAAAACTGGAGGGATACTATGTTCGCAATGACCATCTTGTTCTCAAAGTCGAGGGTGAGCGTCTTGACATCGATCAGCTGTTGGATACGCCTCTTCAACACATAGAAGTCTTTGGTTGGATGATGGATGTACATGTGGTAGTGGCAGTACTTGTAATTCTTCGCTCCCAGCGGGTTACTTATGGAACACTTGTTACTTTGACTCGGTTAAGAATCAAGTCTCAGGAAAACCTTACCGCCAAATCAACACGAACGAAATGCAATAAACCCTTCAAATTAATGGAACGACTTCTATTAAAATGAGTCCAAGAGTTTTCGTTGGTTGTTTTGCTGCTTGGTTTTGTGTTGCTTTGTGTTTTGTCTTGCTTTCGATGACTTGGTTTTCATGATTCACTTTTATCGCTTATGCATTTATTCCGAATCATAAGAGAAAGAGATCGAAGGATGCTAACCAAGTATTATTGTAATTTTAGGATGCATAACCAAGGAGTGATCGTTGCATAAGGCTTCCCCATTCTCTCGTTCGATTCAATCGGTAAGTGGCTTAGGCCCTTCGATGAATTCTTTAGTCTGCACGTATTAATAAAAATCTCTATTTAACTTATAAATGTTGCCTCACTAACAAGATAAGCTAAAAAATATTATGTCATGCTTCAAGTATAGAACTGCTACCTTACTAGTTACAACATGAACGCTTATCTGTCCCTCGTATGCTGTATATTGAGAAATACTACTGGAAACCTCTTGACTTGATCTAAAAAAAATAAGAAAAAGAGATAGACTTGCTTGTTCATTGTTCATCAGTTGCATGATAGGATATTTATCTGATTGGAACTTGCATTCATGCATTTGGTCAGGACAATTATGCACAAGGTTTATCTCTCGAGTGGTTACTGGGGCACTTGGGATCGTTTGACCTGGAAGAGATCTAGATACCCCTGTAAACCCCCTCTCCCAAAATTAGGTTTACTTGGCTTATGTAGTGGAATTAGGTCTAGTTTGAACCCAATTAGAATTTAGAACACGGCATTTGATTAACTGTACATTATTTTATCGCGTAGCGCATCTTACCGTTGCCTCGTTAATTGGAGTAGTACACCGGCCATTGTCTGTCTACAAATTCCATAACCCTGTCCTAGACTTGACCACCACCTATTCTGACCTCTGTATAATTTAAAATCATACCTTCTGGTGCGACATTTTAATCGCACAATAAACGTCACGGACGTTATTTCGTAATTCTAAATAAAATACATCCTTGTACCCATGTGCGTCCCAGTCGAAATCGGGAACACAATCTAGACCGTTTTGTACCACCCGAATTTTATTAATATTCTACACAGTATCATCTATGCCCCAGACACTTGTGTCCGACCTAATTTTATTCCCAGGAACTCCTAATTAATTCCAGAACATCGTGCGCGTTCAATTAATTTAATTAAATCTAATTTCTGTCTTGGTATAATTTTCTCGATTGTTGGGGACTTTTATGCAAAACGTATCGAGGTGCCCCCACCATCGGACAATACGTGAAGAAACCCAATTTTCCCTTCACGTAGATTTTTCCGTAATTCTTCGGGATGTGCAACGCGCGCACATCGCCCCGCTATTTTAAATCTATCCTTGCATTTAATTAATGCAAATTCTAGCCCTCCCAACACCCTCATGTGAGCCCAAGGCCCATCCCAATGAGAGTTTGACCAAGTCAAACTATTCCTAGGTCAACCCTACCCCATGTGCATATAAATACATCATTTCCTTTTACCTTCCTTTTCTATTTTTATATCAAAACCCAAACCTAAATATCTAACTCTCAGCCGACCTCCCCCTTACCATTACTATTCATCATCTCTCCCGGCCAACCGACCGGAGCCCTCGCCGGAGACCCCTCCGTCATCCACCCTGCAACCGCCGCCCTCGTCGACCAGACCACGGGCCGCCGACATCGCCATCCCCCCTGACTTCATCCCCTTCCTTCCGCAACCGGAGCTCCCATCACCCCGACCTCCATCCGGTGAGCCACTCCGCCGACCTGCCTCCTTCCACGACTGGTCTCCTCCTCCCATCGATCGCCTGCACCGCCCTCGGCTATCTCTCCTCCACCCGCTGTGCACCACGTCACCTTCTCCTCCGGTCCCCGTTCATCCGACGACCCGCGGCCATCGCCTCCACACGACCGCGGCCGCATGAACCACCACGACCTCCTCCTTCTCCTCCTCCATCACCGTCCTCTCCGCACCGTGCAACTCCGGCGAGCCGTTGCCATCACCCGCCGGCCTCGTCTCGATCTCGTCCATGTCGAACAACCCCCTTCCTCCCCTCCGATCCGACGCCGGAGCAGCTCCCTCCATCCGCCAGTCCACCAGGTCCGGCCACTGCTTCCTCCTCTCCCCTTCTTCTCCGATGACTCCGCCGGTCACCAGCCCGGAGCCCTGCCCCTCTTCGACCAGAACCTCCGATCACCATCGTTCTCCTCTTCCCTCTCCCTCGACAACGTCCCTAGCAGCCACCCTTCTCGTCTAAAGCCACCGGACGACGAGACACACCTACTGGCCTGAACTCCTTCCTCCTCCCTGTGTCCATGTCCTCCTCCCTGTTCGACCTCCCCCGGCCGGACATCCCCTCCATTGGCCGGACTCCGGTAGCACCTAGTCGTCATCATCATCAAACAACCTCATCACCATCAACCCTAACCATCATTCTCGTCATCACCAGTATCCACATCACCATCTTCGTCATCTGCAATCATCATCGTCACCTCCTATTAGCTTCACAATCATCACCATTGGTATTTCCATCATTACTTCCATCTTAACCCTCATCGTCATCAATCACCCTCGTCTACATCATCGTCCCAAGTCATCCTCCCATCATCACCCTCATCATCGCCGTTATAATCGTCACCATCGTCGTCATTATTTTTAGCATTGCCCTAATCACCCTCGTCATCGTCGACATCATGGACCCCTCACCCTTGCCAGACAACCCGCAGCAGACACCCCCGATTCCCGTACCTGTGCACGTTGACCCCGGAGACCTGTTGGATTATCTGCGCGACTTCAGGAGCTGGTTATTGATGCTACGCAGCCTTCTCGCCAGGCAAGTATACCTTGCCTTTGTTATACTGTTTAAATTCTGTACATTAGATGCATGTTTATTATCTTAAATTGTGCGCGTCCGAGAGAGACTCGGGTGCAGTCAACGGATATGTTGACGTTAGGATAGTGTCTGGCCTAGTGTCTAGTAGACCACCTAGAGTCGTGGAGTTATCGGTATGACTCCCAGGCCTTGACACATTTTCGTACACGTGTTGTGAGTCTCATGTAGGGCACGGTCCTGCGTATGTGGTTGGCCACCTGTACGTGTAGGCGTGCGACGGATAGGGTATAACTGCTAATAGTGATGCATGTTAGAAGACTTAGCAGTTATTAGTAGGTGGAGCATAGACTGTCATGATACCATGGCCCGATCCTTGTCCTTGTTTGGTTGTAAGGATGGGCTACTGTTCTAGTGATAGACTATGACGCGTGTTGTGGATACAACATGCTTAGATCATTGGGCGGGGAGGACAACTTGTAGGCGTATGGGACACCCCACTTCCTTTACACTGATGCCACACTCGACGGAGTGATATGGACGATATATACTACACTGATGCCACACTCGACGGAGTGATATGGACGGTATATACTACACTGATGCCACACTCTTCGGGGTGATATGGACGTTATATTATACAGATGCCATGCTCTTCGGAGATGGACGTTATCATACTGTGCCCTTCTATGGGGGCATATGTGGCATATACTAGCCAGTTGTCACGATTGGTGAATTACGTCAGCATATGTCTAGCCTACACCTTCCCATATACTCAAGTTGTCCTCAAAGTGCATTTCACTTAGATGGTTAGGTCACCCTTGAGTTTTCACAGTACTTACTTTATGGCATGTGTTTAAGTATTCTTGTTATGTCCCTCTGAGGACCTGGTTCTCTGCCAGGTGTATCTGTTCATGGGTATTGCAGGAGCGCGGATTCGGACTGGTTGCGTACGTTCCGAGGAGTTCTCTTCGAGCCTCGTGATTGTTAGAGGATATATTTATATTGTGTGTATCTTGTTTATTCCTCATTCTAGTCCGGTAGTGGATTTGTTTCCATCCGACTACCCTCTTTAGATGCTTTACATTTGAGATCTAGTTATGGTTATTGGTTATGTTCTTTTATATGATTCTGTGGATGAGATTAGATTATACCATATGATTGTGATGGATTTATACCACTTGTGGATATTGTTATCCATATTACAGCGTACGTGTGTTATGGTTTCCATATATTGGAGTGCCATATTCATACGGCTGGCATGATTACGTATCCTGGTCCTACGTATTTTGGGACTGGGGCGTGACATGTTTTTGTGGTGGCCCATGCAGGTCAGAGCATATTGTCTTGGTTACGTTACTGTACCGAGCAAGCCTGCACCTAGGATTAGAGTATAGGATCTCATCCACAACTGACTATGACTCATCCTCCTTCTAATCCATTCCGATTGAATAACTGCATCCTGCTTGATTCATGTGCTTTCCTATTAGTTCCTTGAGTGTAGCCTTCCCCTAGAATATAGAAGTCCCTGTTGATAGGATGATAAGTAGGGTAACCTTCCTATTAAGAGTACAGCTAGAATCCTGACACATCACTAAGTTTAGAACATCTAATGAAACCCTAGCACCCTTACCTATAGATTGATGTACCATTACCCCTCGATATATTATAAATGACTTAAGAGTAGTATAGGCATTACTAGAGCTAGTTAGAGATGTGCCCTAATGTCTGACCCTAGCATTGAGGAACCAATAGAGATCTGAGATCGACTGTAGGGACTGAACCTAATGTGCATAGTGAGATAGTGTTAGGATATAGATTCTTGTCGTGATATTAGCAGACAGTACCTCAGGAAGCCCAGAGCAATGAGTATGACATTCTCCTTGATCATACCTCAAATACGAAGATTTTCTCACCACCTTCCCTTAGAAAACCATGATGTTATCTAGAGTCCCTCTATGGTAATTTCCTATCTTGTTCCCCTGCAACCTTAACGTTCGCCAATTTTTGCGATGATTTAAATTATGTTTTTTCTCCTTCATCCTTCAACTCGTGCCACTTGACTCCTCGGGTTATAGGCCAAGTGATCTTATTCTATGGTAGGATATATAATTTGCTAGGGTTATAGTTTGGTAATTTAAACTTGAATGATGTGCTGGGTAGTTAGAGCTTGATAGTTGAGTTGTTCCTTTAGAGTGTGATATAATTATTCTTAGTTTTAAATCACGTAACATGTACCCCACCTCAATATAGATTATACCCTCTTTTCCTTGAAGACCAGTAACTTCTCCATTCATACTATTGATACTTGTTCTATAAGCACTATGATTAAGATTTAAGGTGACCATTGCCTATATAATGCAACAGGAGATCCTAATAAGTACCAAGTTCTTTTCCGTATATACCCCAATAAGAGTTTATACCTTATTATTTTGCCGGATCTCCTTAAGGCTATCACAATATTAGTAAATGTTTTAAGTTGGGTAGTATGCCCCACAACCTAGTAACACCTAGTCCTCTTGCTTCATTAATGTAGTGTAACTGAATGACATAAACTGTAGACTGTATGAGAAGATAACATTTATTCAGACTGGAGAAATTTGAGACCCGTACCCCTATTTGGGTCGACTAGCGGCTTAGATAAGGAGTAGAATGACAACTGTAGAGATTGTAGAGTCTTAATTTTGTATCTTGTTTGGTTTGTGAGCTTAAATTATTTTTGTACCTCCTTTCATCAATAATCTGGCGTACTTATATATTTGAACTACCTCGACTTATTCTGCTGTTACAGCCTAGTTTTGCAAGCTCAGTCTTTTATCAAGCTTGTTCATGACATATGTATTATTGGACGCGTACACTAATACATTTCAGAATCAGTGTACTACGGTCTGATCAACCATAGTGCGCTTGGTTCGCCCTTCGCATAACAACTTTACGTGGATTGAGATATATAGTGGATAGTAGACGAATGCACTTGCCCTCTAGAGATGTCTGAGCATATCGTATCCGTTACATAACTGTACCGATGCGAGCATGTGAATGGGAATTACCAAAATAGGATTTCAATCCACAACTGCCTTGACAATTCCCGTTGAATTCTTTAAACGCCTTGATCCCCATACTTTTAATCTATTACCTCTCCATGAACTCCTTATTGTTGTTCTCTGTCTTCCCTTATTTCGGAACGACGAAACCTCGTGCCTAGCACACTATAAATATGATTGGATTTTCATATTCCTACTCACTCAACCATTCTTTATCTTTCCATCCTATAGTGAGTAAATCCTCAGAGCCTAAACTTTATTATCTCTAAGATCAACTCCCTAGCCTTCTAAGTGCCAAGTGCGGTCTCAGTCTAGAAGTCTACAGAGTTATAAAGAGCTTGGTTCATCAAGTCCATCTTCTGTATGGAGTTGCGAGCCTTCAGATCAAAACTCGTGGTGTGTGAAGTTGCGAGAATTTGGATCAAATCTCGTGGTGTAAAGAAGTCGGCAAGTCTTTAGAGAAAAGCTTGTGATTCACTATTGGTGATTATAGTGGATAAAACTCTGAGCTTGAGTTCTCGGGACTAGACTAGTCCTCTCAAAGGAAAACCAGTGTACATCGTGGTGTTTGTGTTTGTTCTCTCTTACTCTTACTACTTTATATTACAGTCTTGCATATATACTGTTAGTTAGTAGCTGCCTTCACTCTGCTTAATTTTGAATTGGGTAGATTATTTTGTTGTACTCTATTCACCCCCCTCTAGAGTTGCCTGCGGTCCTTTACATGCTAGGTTTACCTTCTTACATACCTAACACCTGATGCCAAGTTTGATTCATAAGTTTATTCATATATAAATTATGGCTAACTTATGTGTTTGCTGCAGGAATAACCATTCGGTTGTGGGTAAAAATTATTATATACATGGTTTAATTTATCGTTTATATTTTTTTGCATGAATTATTAAAAAGAAACTAGACAACTAGAAAGATCACCTAAAATGCTAGCTTCACATGTTTACTTAGTATAGATTTCTAGGTGAGTTTGACCACGGTCGCTCACCAGTACATATTGTAGTATTGACCCACGTTTGTGGGCAAAATCTCCAGGTTCTGATAGCGAGAGCTTGGCGAGCATTTTGAACCAGTGCTAGCGCATCAATCCAGCAGAACCGTGCTCGTGCTGTTTTCTTAGCTTTCCTCTCCAGTATGCAAGCTCTTCTTCTGCTAGGTATTTTATTTTTGGGACCTACTACAAGAACATGATGTATGGGCGTTGTGGCTAGTTTTGGGTTTGTAAAAAGGGATGTAGCCATCTATGGCATATTTTGTAATCAGCCAAGTAGGTACTTTGTAATCCAACCTTCAAGTATTTAATAAAGAAAGTATTTTGTGTTCCTAGTAAATGTGTTCAACTTTGGTTCTCTGTATTTTGAATTCTGTGCCTCTATATATATGTATATTTTTGTCTAAATTGTGTCTTGTGCAGGTACTATGCCTGGTACAAGCGCAACTTAGGCTTGCACGACATCGCCCAAGCGAGGACGATCGATTCCGTAGGGATCAAGTGAGGACGATCGGCCCTTGCGGGACCGGGGCATGACATGTGGTATCAAAGCCAGGTTTTATGTCCTTGGCTTCTTCAAATATTTTCGAAAATAATATAAGTTTTCAAGCGGTTTCAAAAGTCCCGAATTTCAAAAATAGTTGGAATCTATATAAGTAAATAAAAGGTGTTAATGTCCCGATCTTGAAAGTGTGAAAACCTAATATCCCATACAATAAGTCCATAATACATTTTGAGACTAACACAAGATACTCTCTTTTGCCGCAAGATGACTATAACAGGTAATCAAGGGACATCGCGCGCAGCAAGTGTGAGCGATGACCAAGTCGATAGGCTGATTACGATATTCAAAAATCAGAATGATCGACATGAGGCCCAACATGAGCGGTTCAAAGCTCAGCAGCAACGGGCTGATGCTAGAGCCTTGGCACAGCAACATCAGCTTGACTCTCTGACTCAAATAGTGATAATACTGGTAGCCCACAGTGGTGCATCGAGAACCGTCGCGACACCTGCGACAGTCGCAATTGCGCCTAAGGGAGCAGGCTTAGCAGAAACTAATGAGCCTCGTCGGACGGCCTGGAAGTCTACCTATAGGGGTGCTGAGTTTCTGAAGTTGAACCCTCTGGAGTTCGAAGGCAAGACTGCGTCGGATAAGGTGATGGACTGGATCACAAAGTTGGAGGGCTTGT
Source organism: Iris macrosiphon (assembly GCA_036927795.1). NCBI lineage: Eukaryota > Viridiplantae > Streptophyta > Magnoliopsida > Asparagales > Iridaceae > Iris > Iris macrosiphon. Next base: position 171,339,369 of record JAYESA010000012.1, on the reverse strand, counting down.
TTGAGTTTGCTTTGATACCTGGAAACAAGAGGGTGGCGTGTGCAGCCATGCAGCTGGGTTACATGCACACGACTGGTGGCAGATCAAGAAGCTGGATCTTGTCACAAAGCATCAGAATGGTAGAATCTCTTGGGGGATGTTTAAAGATACATTCCTTGTGTAATATCTTCCGCCAGCTGTCAAGCAAAGAAAAGAAGATGAGTTTACCTAACTTAAGCAAGGGAGCATGTCCATCGAGGACTATGAATCAAAATTCTCCAAGCTTGCTAAGTTCGCTAGCTCAATGATTCCTAATGAGGGGACCCGTACACATCGGTTCATAAAAGGCCTAAATAACAACCTGAGAAAGGATGTTATGAACCGAGAGTGTAAATCGTACATTCAAGCTTTTGAGGAAACGGTACAGAATGAGCAGTTCACACCATGAAGTGCTTCGGAAAAGGCACTGGCTCCTCGAAATTCTCCTGCTAAAAGATAACATAATGGGGAGAGAAATATAGCAGCGAGCAGCGCCCTGGTCAAGAGTGTAGTTACTACGGCAAATGGGGCCTCACCATAGATGTTTTTCGTTCTGCAAATAATGAGTATTTTAACTGTGGACAAAAGGGCATCTGGCTATCAACTATCGAAACAAGAGGGTTTCGCCACTGTACCGCAACAACCACACTGGTCAGAATGAGAATCAGAATCCTATTCCAGCTCAAGTTCAAGCTAATAGACAAACTGATCAGACGAGAAGGCCTAGAGTTTATCAATTGAATATTGAGCGTGATGCGTACGGACACGATGTTGGTGAGTATGATTCCTTTGACCTCTTGATTCCTTGATCTTAGACTCCTTGATCTCTTAAGTTTCGAGGACAAAACTTCTTCTCAGTGGGGTATTATGTAATGTCCTACTCCTTGCGAGTTACTTATGGAACACTTGTTACTTTGACTCGGTTGAGAATCGAGTCTCGGGGAAACCTTATCGCCAAATCAACACGGACGAAATGCAATGAACCCTTCAAATTGATGGAACGGCTTCTATTGAAATGAGTCTAAGAGTTTTTGTTAGTTGTTTTGCTGCTTGATTTTGTGTTGCTTTATGTTTTGTCTTGCTTTCGATGACTTAGTTTTCATGATTTGATTTTATCGCTTATGCATTCATTCTGAATCATAAGATAAATAGATCGAAGGATGCTAACCAAGTATTATTGCAATTTTAGGACGCATAATCAAGGAGTGATCATTGCATAAGGCTTTCCCATTCTCTTGTTCGATTCAATCGGTGAGTGGCTTAGGCCCTTCGATGAATCCTTTAGTCTGCATGTCTTAATAAAGAATCTCTAGTTCACTTATAAATGTTGTCTCACTAACAAGATAAGCTAAAAAGAAATATTATTGCATGCTTCAAGTATAGAATTGCTACCTTACTAGTTACATTATGAACGCGTATCTGCCTCTCGTATGATGCATATTGAAAAATTCTACTGGAAACCTCTTTACTTGATCTAGAACATAAGAAAAAGAGATAAGACTTGCTTGTTCATTGTTCATCAGTTGCATGATAGCATATTTATCTGATAAGAACTTGCATTCATGCATTTGGTCAGGACAACTTGTGCACAAGGTTTATCTCTCGAGCGGTTCCTGGGGCACTGGGGATCGTTCGACCTGGGAGAGATCTAGATACCCTGATGCTTGAAGTATTTACTTACGGGAGGGTATAGGTCAATTAGTGAGATGGGCTTGTACGTCCCAACTGCTAATCCCATGGAGGGGACCATCATATAGTTAGGGCGTATGCTAGGTTTACCTTCTTGCATAACTAACACCTGATGCCAAGTTTGATTCATAAGTTTATTTATATATGCAAATTATGGCTAACTTGTGTGTCTGCAGCAGGGATTACCGTTCGTCATTATCGTAGGAGAAAGCCTCTTTTGGCTTTGGGGCTTCTGATTCCTGAGTCTCACAGTCCTCAGGGAAGATCATTAGTTTTACATCATCTTCGGACTCGGAGGGAATGCTACCCCTAGCTTTGGATGCTACTCTGACTTGTTGAGGGTGACTACCCCCAGACTTGTCATTGTCTGTTTTTTAGGAATCACTGTCCTCATGGAATGACGGGTTGGTGTGGATCACCGAAAGATTGCTACTCCCGGCCTACAGAGTTATTGAGGGCCCTGAGGGTGGCAGGACCATGTTTGCCATTGTCTCCAGTATCGCCTGGGCCAAAGCCTATATTTTGGCACTCATGGTGTGCATCATTGCCGATCTGTCTCAGTATCTACTCAATGTTGAGGCCGATCTCCAAGAATACGCTGGGCTCCCGAATGTTGTCCCTCCTCGAGCTGCACTCGATCCATTTTGCCGATAGTAACAGAAACAATATCCCTGAAAGTTAAGGACACAAAAGTCAATCGAAGAATATGATAGATCAACGAATAAGCAGATAATAGATCAAGAATCAGGGATGGAGAAAAATGACTAGGGATTAAGGGGAACAATTTAGGATCGAGACATCTAGAAATAGCAACAACCGCCACATATCAGTAAAACTAGACCTGCATGGGCCACCACTAAAACTATGTCACGCCCCAAAACCAGAATACTAGAGAGCGGGACTGACAAGGCCAACTACGTATACTTAGAGAACACTGGTAGTCTTGTAAACTCACTCACCAAAATAGGTATTTTGTGTGTATTTTATATTATTATATTTGTTATAGATTATTTTAAATATTGAATTTCTTTAGAGTATTCTCTTAGTTAATTAGAAAATAAATTTCTTCATATATTTACTTATATAAATATTTATTTAGAATCATTTTTAGGCTATTTTAGATTTTTGGAGATTTTTCTAGAATTTTAGTATAATTAAAACATAGGAAACGTAAATTTCTAGAACTTCCATGATTTACTATGAGAACATACTTGCATATTGTTCCTACCAAATATTTATTTTAGTTTAATATATTTAATTATATTTTTTATAATTTTAAGGAATTTATTTGGATTTTTTGAAATTATTTAGGATTTATTTGGATATATATAGTCTTAATATTAGATAGATGTTAATTTAGTGTTAATAGATATTAATAAGATTATATATAAATTATTTGTATTATCTTTAATTCTATTTAAGATTATAAATTATTGAGATAAACTCAAACTCTATTTTAAATTAATTCAAATCCTGAGCCTACTAGGAAAGCAACTTCATGCATATCCTATCCTTATTTAAACTGATCCTAATCATATACAAATTAGCCAATCCTAGTCGTATTCAATTAAGTAGTCTCCACAATTATAAATACCTATTAGACTTACGTAACAAACTCATCTTTTATATTTTTCTTCCCCAAACTCCTCTCTTTTTCGTCAAAAAATAGTAAAATTTGTCATAATTTCAGCCTCATTTTCTAGTAGTTATGACGACTTAAAAAGACGATATCTCCTAGCTCCGGACTCCAAACTCGCTCCAGTTTTTTATATTAGAACTATATCAAGGTTAGTTTTCTGAAGATATAAATTATTTTAGTAATTTTTGAACCTATTTTACCAGAATATTATGAAAGTGCCAGCTGTCCGAAATCAGACGTATTTTCGTATTTTTGAGATTTTGGGAGATCCCGAATTCAGAATTACGAACCGTTTAAAGTTTCGGAAAGTTGACATGATGAACTTACATAAAATTATTTTTTCATGATTTAAAATGCAAGTTTAATCTACTAAAAAATTTATGCAACATAGACGTAAATTAGAAATCATCGAAAACTGTCATCTGTGCGCCCTTGTGGATATAACTCTTTACCGAGTTATGATTTTATGAAACCGTCGACTCCGACATTCATGTAGCGCTAAAATCTATAAGATTGTACACACAAATCCAGGATTTGAGTCAGTTGACTTTTTGGTCAATGGATTGCCTCGATTTTGCGTGCCATGGATCCCAAATCCGTAAAGTTGACTTTCTTTGGACCAAAATTATGGTTTAACAATAAAATCAGATTATAATAAGATTAAAATACTATTTTAGGTTATTTTATTCATAATTAAAATAGATTAAAATGGAGAAACCTATTCACCCACTTTTGTAACCTAACTTGTTTAATTTATGTGACGGGTAGATCGGACGATACCTTGAGTTGAGACTTCATTCTTTTTTAGAGCAGGCAAGTATACTTTGCCAAATTGCTTACAGTAATTTACATGCTTATCATATTTTATATATTCATTATATATGTGTTTTCTTTCAGTCATAATTATATATTATATATGTTGACACACACTTGACACATAGTATCATGGGAGGGGAGAACAGTCAGTAGGCGTATGGGCTACCCACTCTGGTAAACCGTAGTACTAGGACGCACTACGGTAGTTGTGTCGCGATGGTCGCTACCCTCCAGGTATGTCGATTGATGGTGTCACGATGGTCGCTATCCTCGAGGTATGTCGATTGATGGTACATGAACGTGTGTGTGAGTTATGAGATAACATGTGTATTAGAGTAGCCTACACCTGCCCATACGTCAAAAAGTTGTCCTCACTATGCATTCTCATATAGATTGTCTAATACAGCATACTTGTATACTTTCTGTCTATTATGCATGTTTTACTGTATTCAATTGGCATGCTTCTATGTATCTTGTTACGTCCCTCTGAGGACCTGGTCCCTTTCCCGGTATAGACGATCATGACTATCCGCAAGAGCACGGATTAGGACTTGCTACTTCTCTATCTTTCGAGGAGGTCTTCCCTTTGAGCCTCATTGTTCATTAGATGTACTTATTTTGTTTCTCTTATATTCTAGTTTGGTAGTGAATTTGTCTCCACCCAACTACTTTTTCTTATCAAATATTTTATACTTGATTCAGTTATATAGTTGACTGGTTATTTAATTCTGTGGATGAGATCTAGTTATGCCCTGTGACTTATGACATAAATCTATACCAGTTGTGAATTGCTATTCATAATACAGCATACGTATGTGTTATGATTTCCATATATTGGAGTTGTCATATATATACGGCTGGCATGCTTACGTATTCCTAGTCCTACGTATTTTGGGACTGGGGCGTGACAACTCTATATATACGGTGAAGTTGTAAGACACGAGGGATCACTACTACAAACCAACAATCAAGCCTAGGTCCAACAAACCCTAGTATCTCAATCACAAGAACAACAGAAATAATAAAAAGATATAAGATCAGCTAAAATATAATAGTAAAGCGTCAAAAACTATAATATACAAATGATCATAAAGCTAGTAAACACAAAATGAATAAACTAGACAGAATCTAATTCATACATGATCAACCCTTGGATATGTCAATCATGCTATTGCTCGTAGGCTAACAGATTAAACCAAAAATACGAGCCAAACACGTGCTCAGTGGCTAAACGACAACAAAAGTAGGTACATCAGAGTTTTGAAGTAAGAAAACCCACTCAAGTGGTCTGGTGCTCCTGGTGGTCGTCATCCTCTGGAAGGTACAAAAGTTCCTCCGGTGTTGCTACAGGATCTGGCCATGCAAAACCAGTATGGTCAGACCCCAAATAGCAAGTACCACAAAGAAAGCCAATTTAAGAACTTAAACCAACAACACAAGCAATATAAATACTGTAAGTAAAGACTGAATGTAAATAATCTCAGGATAATACAAAAAATACTATAAACCTGCAATGAGACATATCCTGAACTGATAAGCAAATTAGAATAGCAAATGCAAAAAATAAAGATGTGATCACGTAAAAGCCTAATCTAACCATCATCCATTAATCATGGAAAATTATATAAGTAAGGCTTGATACTTTAACTAACTAGGGTTATCATAATTTTAATTACTAATAATTATAATACAATGTGATACTAGGGTTCCTTCTGATTGCATGTCCCTGCAGTCTGTCCGGGATATCCATATGCACAAACCAGCACCGGATACTCCTCAGGATACTCTACATGATACTCCACATGATACTCCAAAAGATAAACATATGAATAACCGAGATTGTATGCAATCTAGAAAAATCTCTAGCCATGTACTAAGTGAATTTATATTTAATAACCCCTAGATTTTTCTTGTATGAATTTGGGTGTGGCATTCCGAAGAATCCATCCTAGACATAATGCAATAAAACAAGTTCTAATAGTAATATAGACAAGTTTTAATATACATTGTACAAACGGACTCATGTAAGTCACAATAACAACCAAGACATGTGAAACCAAGTGAAGCTAGGTAAAGCCATGTTAATCTAGGTGAAGCTATGTCAATCTAGGTAAAGTCATGTACAGCCCATATGAAGCCAAGTGAAATCAAGCCAATCCAGGTGAAGCCAAGTCCAATTAAGCCATGTAAAGTCATGCCAAGTCAAGTCCAGTCAATAATGTCATCACGTGTAGCCGGACAAAGCCAGATAAAATTGAGTAAAGCCAAGTCAAGTCATATGAAGCCATGTAAGTTCATGTCTAGTCAGGTCAAGTCATCACGTATCCAAACAAAAGTCAGAAGAATCAAAACAAAATCACGAAAAACCAAGAATTTCTAAAGAAAGAGCACGATCGGTATACCGTCGGTACAGTCCAGTACACCATCGGTATACCGGTCCAGAGATAGGAAAAATACAGTAAGTCTGGATTCCAACAAATCGTTATACCATCAGTATACCATTCCAAGTAGGCAAGAAAGGTTCTGGAAAATAAAGTTTCACAAATCGATATACCATCGATATGTCGGCCAAGACAAATATCCTGAAGTCGGTTAACAATGTGGGCAATGATCAGTATACCGTCGGTACACTATAGTATATCGTCAGTATGCTGATAAGGTTCACAGAAAATATCTAGAAATCTAAGTCGATCAAAATCGGTATACCATTGGTATACTGCAGTATACCGTCGGTATACCGGTTTCCAAGGATAAACATGGTTAAAGTCAAGTCAAGTCAAGTATGATTTTCGGAATCCAAATAAAATTCCAAAAACTACTAGAACCAAGTCTAACCAGGAGTCAAGTCTAGTGGTAAGTTCCATATAAGAAAATGGACTAAATCTTACGGTCACAACTCCGGTACCGTTTCTGTTACAGAGTTACCAAAAAGGAATGGGACAAGATTCTACCAGAAATCAAAATTGAGACGGTCAAAAGGCTAGAAATTATGAGATAAACAATTATAGTAAAGCAAGTCTAAGCTAAAAAGCAACAACCAAGGCTCTAGGAAAGTAAAATGATAGAAACTAAAATAAGTTCATAGAATCGGCAAGGTGTACTTGCCTAAAGCGAGCTCCCAGCCTAAATATTCTAGTCCACCACCACAAAGGGGTTTAGAAATCATACTCCAGGTCTCAAGACCAAGCTCTAAGCTCGAGAGAAAAAGGTGAAAAGAAGAGAGAGAAAGAGAAAAGAAAGAAATGAAATGAAACTAAAGTACTATTTATAGAGAAATTCTAAAAAATATCTCAAAAAAGTAAAACAAATATTTGCTAGGCAGTATATCGTCGGTATACTATAGTATACCGTCAGTATATCGGTCAGTAGTAAAGTTTTAATTTTAAGAATTTTTGAGCTTCCTCGAGATCCAATAAAATACAATAAATAGCACAAAAATACGTATCCGCATAAAATATGAATACTGTGAGACGAGTCTCACAACTCTCCCCTCCTTAGAAAAATTCTGACCTTGGAATTCCCATAAGGATCCAAAATCAACTAACAAAAAAAATCCAACAAAGCAAGCACAATACTAAAAATAAGCAAAAAACTCATGTAGACATGAAATTTCTTGGGCAACAACAAAAAATCAGAAAAGAAACAATAACAGACATAACAGATAAGCTAAGAATCAATCACATACACAAGCAAGATAGGACACAGGTATACGAATAAGTATACCTCCCAAGTCGAAAAGAAATGGATAACGAGTATGCATATCGTCCTCGCGCTCCTACGTCGACTCGCCCAGTGAGTGATGCCCCCAAGCAACATAAACTAATCGGATAGTCCGGTGCTTAAGAAACTTCTTCCTCTGGTCCAAAATAGACACGTGCCTCTCCTCATACGATAGGTCGGTACCAACGACCAACTTAGAATGATCCAGGATATGGCTCGAATCTGGAATATACCAGCGCAACTTAGATTCGTAAAAGATGTCATGTACCTCTTGAAGCGATGGTGGAAGAGCTAGACGATAAGATACGTCTCCAACTCGCTCGAGCATATCGAACGGGTCTATATATCCAGGACTAAGCTTTTTCCGTACTCCAAATCTGATAACTCCATAGGTAGGCAAAATTCTTAGAAATACATGGTCGCCGACAGAGAAATCAAGATGACGACGGTGTTGATCTGCCCAATGACGCTGGCGATCCTGAGCCACTCTGAGATGATCTCAGATCTACCTGATTACTCCAACCGACTGAGCAATCATCTCTGGATCAAGCATCTGCCTCTCGCCTATATCATCCCAAGCTAACGGCGATCTGTATCTCCTACCATACATAGCCTTGAAAGGTGCCATCTGAATGCTCACACGGAAGCTGTTGTTATAGGAGAATTCTACTAAATGCAAGTGATTCTCCCAAGATCCACTGAAGTCAACTGTACAAGATTGAAGCATATCCTCCAAAGTCTGAATAGTACGCTCAGACTGTCCGTCTGCCTGCGGATGGTAGGTTGAACTGAACTTTAACCTCGTACCTAGACTCTGCAGTAAGCTTTGCCAGAAATGAGACATGAACCACGAATCTCTATCTGAGACTATGCTAAATGGTATACCATACAATCTGACTATCTGTCTCATGTATATTTCAGGTAATTTCTCTGTAGACTGGCCCACTCTCAAAGGAAGAAAATGAGTAACCTTTGTGAGTCGATCCACTATAACCCATATAGCATCTCTGCCAGACGGGGATATAGGAAGACAGGACATAAAGTCCATTGTAATATGGTCCCACTTGCACTACAAAATCGGTAAAGGCTGAAGTAGTCAGACCGGTATCTGATGTTCAGTATTGACCTGCTGACAGACTAAATACCGAGAAATGAATTGACCTATCTCCCTCTTCATACCATTCCAGCAGAAGTGCTAATGAATATCCTGATACATCTTCGTCCCTCCTGGATGCACTGAGTACTGATTACTGTGGGCCTCTGGCATGATCTTCTGTCGGATATCTCCTCTCGGCACACAAAGTCGACTCCTAAACCTGAGAGTCCCATCCTCATGAATGCTCAACTCTGATCTGCGTCCTGACTCACACTCTGTTCTGACCCACTGAAGCCTGATATCACCAGTCTGCTCTGCTCTGTCAATAAGTAAGCTCCTGCTCAAGGCGTCTTCTATGACATTGGCCTTCCCTGGATGATACTGAAGGTCAAGATCATAATCTGTCAATAACTAGAGCCACCTCCTCTGCCGCATGTTGAGTTCCTTCTATGTGAACATATACCTAAAGCTCTTGTGGTCTGTGCCACTTGATCACCATATAGGTAATGCCTACAGAGCTTAAGTGCAAACACTACTGCTGCCAACTCAAGATAATGCGTCTATTTTTTTTTGTCAAAGCTGCCGAGACGTATAAGCTTGTAAACTCCCTCGACCAGATTTCAGTAAATTAGAATTATTTTAGCTAATTAGAATTTCTGTAACTTTTTAAAATTTATTTTGTTTACATATCCTTTTCAAATTACACCTGTACTTCACATAATTAATTAGAGCATTACACTAGCTGTACTTTCCAAACAAAACTCACATACCTGCCCTAGACATGTTAGGCTATTTTTCAGAATTTTGTGCAACTCCCAGATGAGTCATTTTGAGCCTCGTTTGAGACGCACAAGTATCGTTACAAAAGTTTGTATTTAATTCCTATTTTATTTCTTGCTCTTTTAACCATCTCTGTACCCCTAGAAATTTAGAACCAACAGGCACCTGTTTTACCCAAACAAAAATACGGTAATATTCTACTTTAAATATACTGCAATTAGTATATTGACACCGTAGTAAAATTATGACCCTACCTGCCTCTAAATAATTAGAGAACATCGTGCGCAGTATTTATTAAATAATAAATAAGGTGACCCGTATCACCTAAAGAACCAGGCCCTGCCCCTGCCCAGACTCACCTCCACACCCCCCAAGGCACTCCCCCAGGTTTTCCCTTCATTTTGTGTCAATCAGTATTTCCAGGAATCAGTATTTTTTAAATAAGCAAATTGCGTAATTACGCAAAATACCTATTTTAGGACCTATTTGCAAATTAGGAAAATTCAGGGGTTTTTATGCAAAAATGCAGTGCTAGGTGGCATTCCCCCATTGGCTGGTGAATGTGGACCGTCCACGTGTCATGTGGGGCCCACAAAAATATCCAAAAGGCTGCATAAATATCTAAAAACCCAAAATTACCTAAAAGCCCCTAAACTTTTACTTATTTACAACTCTGCCACTCCCCAAAACCCCTATAAATACCCGAGCAAACCCCCCCCCATTCCGACCACACCTCACCACCGCCCCGGCCACCCTCCGCCCACCGGACCACCGCCGAACCCGTCGCCTTCCCCCTGCCCTTCCCTCCGACCACCGCCACCCCTCTCCGGCCACCGCCTCCGCCGCCCTGAACCACCACAGACCCTACCCCGACCTGCACACCACAGCACCACCACCACTCCCATCCACCCCCAGCGCCGCCTCCGGTCGTCGTCGACCACCGCCACCACCCCCAAACGCCTCGCCGTCACCTCCTCCACCATTCCGACCAACCCCCGACCACCTCAGCCGCCGCCCTCACCTTCACAGAGCCCCGACCCCTCTCCCCGACTACACCACCACCCCCATCCCGACCGCCTCCAGCCACCACCACCGCCACCCCTGACCTCCACCACCACCACCAGTCTGCTCGCCACCCTCCCCTCCGTCGATCCCCCGCCCTGCACCGACCGCACCACCGCCACTGACGCCGCTGCCGCCGCTGCAAGCCGGCACTGCTGCTCCTGCTGTCAACTGCTGCTGCTGTTGCAGTCGACCCTCCGGCCGGCCGCCGTCAGCTCCGCCGCCGTCCTCCCGCCGGCGACTCGCCGTGGACCTCCCCTGCCACCCTGTCAGGTATAATACGTATGTATTATACAAAAATACCTAGATATACCTATGTGCATGTATATTATGTATATATTATGTATATATGTGTATATATTTATATATAAATTATATATATATATATTATTATATATTATTATATATAATTAATATTATATTATTATTAATAATATAATACTGTATAAATACAGTATTTATGTATTTATAATTTCTGCATTATTTTATTTTATTACTATTTATTTATATATGTATATATATATATATATATATATATATATATATATATATATATATATATATATATATATATATATATATATATATGTAATTATATAATTATATATATATATAATATAAATACTGTATATATAATATAAATACTGTATTTTATACAGTATGATATATATGTATATTAATTATGCATTTTATTTTTTTGTTATTTAATTATTATATATATATATGTAATATATATATATAATTTCTTTTTCTTCTTTATATATATGTATATATCTATGTATATATATATTTAATTATATATGCTATATATATACTTAAATACTGTAAATTATACAGTATATAAATATATATTATTTATTTATAATTTCTGTTTTTCTCTTTTTTTTATATATATATTTATATATATACATATGTATATGTATATGTATATGTATATGTATATATATATTTATATATATATGTATTCTATATATAATTATATATATATTATATATATATATAATTATTACTATTACTATATACCTATATATATATATATACAATGTATATATATATTGTAATATATTATGTATATATATATTTTCCTTTTTCTTTTCTTATATATCTATATATATTTATACTTAGTATTTATTATATATATACATATAATATATATGTATATATATATATTTATGCTTTTCATTTAACTATATAATTATATGTATATATATATATATGTATATATATAAATATATATATGTATGTTTAATTCCTGCATCTTTTTATTTTCTTTTATATATATATTTATATCTATATAATTATGTATAATGTATATATAATTATTATAAAGTATATTATATACATAATAATATATATGTACATTTAAATTTCAGTATTTTTTTTTCTTTTATATATATATATATATATATGAGAATATATATATCTATATATCTATATATATATATATATTACCTATTATATATATATATTATTTTTTATATCATATATATGTATGTATATATGTATCTTTTTCTGCATTTCCCTTTCCTTTATATATATGTAAATATATATATACATATACGTATACCTATTATATATGCTATACATATACATACTATGTATGCTATATCTATATATATATACTATATATATTAAGTACCCTTTTATTTAAATTGGTATTTACGAATCCTGTAAATATTTTTTTTTAAAACAGAAAACATCTCCAGCACAGTCAGTGACCCCCTGTCACAAGGACCCTCAGTCTTGACAGTGGGATCAGGTGTCCAAAACAATCAGAAAGTAGGCAAGTATACCTTGCCAAGTTACTGTTTAAATTCAAATGCTATTTTATGCTATTTTCTTTCCTAAATTTCATATAACTGAGAGTACCTGAGCTTGCCTCAGGTACAGTCAACAAATACGTTGACACGTAGTGTAAATAACTTAGTATTTTACAGACTTACCAACAACTGCGAGGATATCCTAATATCTTCCTAGACCCTATCACGGGAACACGCAACATGGTTGCAATACATATTGGGATGCGAGCTGCGTAATTGATTAGCTACCAGTACGTATGACATGCATCACGGCTTAGCATAAAATTAGGAAACTCAGGAAAAGTACGACTTGGCATTTAGTTATATTGGGCGGGAAAGATAACTAGTAGACGTATGGGACACCCCCTCCAAGTGTCATTTATCCTTCGTACCATACTCTTCGGAGATGGTCGATTGCAGAGCTACCCGTGTGTCCGGGGGCATATGACACATATACTAGCCAGTCAACACGATTGGTGAATTAAGTCAGCATATGTCAAACCTACACTTTTCCATGCGTACTACAAGGTCTTTACTTGCATTTCACTTAGATGGTTAGTACCCTGTATTTACTTATTTTATTCAGTATTTACATACCTGGCATGTTGTTTCTTGTATCTTGTTATGTCCCACTGAGGACCTGGTTCCCTTCCAGATTTAGACGAGGCATTCTATCCTACGGTGTATGGTCCCGGACAGGAGACCAGGTGTGCTACTGAGGAAGAACTAGAGGAGACACCATCAGAGTCCACCTGATTCTAGAAGCTTGCTCTCTTGGGGATGGAGATGTTTTGCTAGATAGACGATACTTAGTCTATCTGGTTTACTGCACTTTTATTATATTTTTGTAGTGGGTTTATTCCCACAAGATGTGTATTATTATATTTTCAGACTCAGCATTATATATATTCAGCACTATTTCCTGACATTTTCTGTGGATGGGATAGATTTGCCTGTATTAGACTTATAGTAATTTTAGGACAGCGTAGCACGTTCATGTGGGTCCATAAAACCCTTAGTGACGTGTCAGCTGGCCAATGCCACGTGTCCTAGTTCCTCTCATTTTGGGACTGGGGCGTGACAAAGCTATCACTCTGTCATGCTGCATAAGGACACACCATAGTCCCACTTCTAAAGTATCACAATATACTGAGAACCCACCTGGTTCCACTAGAAGTGCCAGAATATGAGCCAAAATCAAACTCATCTTGAGCTTCTCGAAAGAAGTCTGACAAGCATCTGACCACTCAAAGTATATATTCTTACACGTTAATCGTGTCAAGGGTGCGGAGATCCTAGCAAAGTCTGCCACAAATTGCCTACAGTAGCCTGCTAGACCCAGAAAACTGTGCACATCTGAAACTGTACGGGGTATTGGCCAACTCTCAATAGCCTCCACCTTCTTGGGATCTACCTTGACTCCTCCACCAGAAATGATATATCCCAAGAATGAGATACGATCAAGCCAAAACTTACACTTGTTGAACTTCGCGTACAGATGATGCTCTCGAAGAATCCGAAGAACTATACGAAGATGTTGCTCATGCTCTTCCTCACTCCGACTATAGACCAAGATATCATTAATAAATTATCACGACCCGCACCCGGAAAATCGGGCATGAGTCGTGGGTACGTCCAGCCTATGCCGCAGCATCGACGGTAGAATGCTGTCTAGGTCAACTATCTAGATAACTCACAAAAAATTCTGCCATGACCTCTCCAAAAAGGAGGGCAACCACACAATCAATATATAAACCTGTCAAGATCTCAACTCCAAACGGAGGAGCAATATCATAATGATAATCAAGTACTCAATCACGAATCTAAGCGCGATAGGATAACAAAGAAGACTAACAACTCCAAAGTCTAACCAACAATAACTACTACAACAACCACAACATCAATAATAATAATACATCATCCAAAATAATATACAATACAAGGTCTCAATCCAAAACCGGAGACAAATTCGGTACTAAAAGCTAATAAAAACAATAACAGGGTCCTAGTGATCCCGGCTACCAACCCGGAAATCACCCCTAAACTAGAGGGTCCCTGTCCGCACTATCGACAGGCTCAGGTCCATAAAACATCGGACACCACTCCTCCGGATACTTTGAAAAATATGTTCAGTCAGGACTGGAGCAAGTACATCTCTAACAACAGTTCCATTTAAATGATAAAAACTATAAAACAGTTATAGCAAGTAGCAAGAAGAATGAAGCAAGTATGAAACAAGAAAATATAAATCACTGGTGCATAAAGGTAAAAATGCATGGATATCAGAGCAAGATAGTAATGACTGCAAGATACAAGAAATCTAAGCTAAGATCAAGTCCGTGCACATGAACGTGTAGTGAGTCTAGCATAAAATACATGTAGTGAGTCAAGTCCAGAAACATATAAGTGAGACCAACAAGAATGCAAGTGATTCCAGACTATAAAGAATGAACTCGGTGTCTTTGAAATACTTGTTTCGACATGTAAACGGCTAGGGGTAAGTACGGCTCACCGTGCACTGGGTGCGCGGCTGCTATCATTCTAGATTAGACCAGAGGGAGTGATTCCTGATGATTCCAGATGGAAATGTTTACATGTCTACTCGAGTATTTCCCTGCCCCGACTAATACAAGTGGTTCCAAGACCTGACACGCAAATCAAGATGAGTCCAGCCTGAACATGAGTGATGCCTGTAGTGATGCCAGTAGTGATTCCAGAATAGAGGCCAGAAACATGAAATGTACGTGTCACAATTAAATGAATCCAGAAATACCAGTCAGTGTCCCGTGTTGTGCTAGAATAATCAGATGATACTATACTAGAAGCTGAATCATAATAATCATCAGATAATGAAAACTATCAGAGAATGTACTCGCCTGACTTCCTGAGCAACTGCGATCTGAACTGGTATCGCAAGGACCTATTGCGAAAAGCAAGGTTAAACAGGGTTCTAATGAGTTAAACAGATATAAAATAACTAAAAGTAGGTTTCTAGGGTCGTTCTAGGTCAAACCGGTGAAATTTGGGTCAAAAAGTCAACCCTAGGTCTAAAAAGTCAACTCTGGGTCAAAACTAGGTCAAAAGTTGACTTTGGTGGTCAACCGAGTCAACTACGGTCAAGTCTAGGTCAAACTAGGGTGCTCCTGAAATTCTAGGTCAAACCGAGGTCATTAAGCTAGAAAACTCTCAAACTCGCCTCCTTGAGATACCGGGATACCCTCGGTATCCGATACCTCGCCCTAGGCCACGCACTCCGCCTAAACCCGCTAAAACCTATGCTAGCACGCGTAAATATATACACATAAGCATATAAAAATTACTCCAATACTATTCCTAGGCTATTGCTCAAATACCTCGCTCGAAACTCAATACCTTGGTTATCTTAAGGTATTGAGATACCTCGGTATCTCAAGGTATTGAGATACCGCTCTCAAACCCCTCTAACTAGCTATCTAGCTAATAAATATATACCTAGTTATTAATCTAGGCTAGAAAATATATATATATATCTATCATATATTTACATATCTAAGTATCTATATACCTATATATATAGATATCCACACACATATACATATACCTATATACCTCCCTTACCTATACATATATATATATATATATATAACTATAGTATATATCTAGCTCTAGGTATATATATATATATATATATATCTACTATCCATCTACCTATCTATCTATATGTATATATATATATATATATATATATCTATGTATCTAATTATCTATATATCTAACTAAGTAACTATCTATCTATCTAATTATCTATCTACCTATCTAATATCTAATCTATTAGACTAACTAGCTATCTAGCTATCTATCCGTCTAACTATTTAGCTATCTATCTATTTATCTAACTAGCTATCCACTTACCTATCTAACTATCAATCCATCTATCTAGCTATCTATTTAATCTATCTATCCAACTATCTATCTAAATATCTAACTATCTATTAATCTCTCTATCTATCAACCTATATATCCATCTATTAATCTATCTAACTATATATATATATATATATATATATATATATATATATATATATATCTCACTAAACCTCACTAACCCTCGCTACTAGCCGCTAGCCAATGCCACGCCTAGCTGCTGCTGCTGCTGCTGTTGCGTATGCTGCTGCTACTGCTACTGCTACTGCTACTGCTCAAAATGCTGCTGCTGCTGCTGTGCAGCTGCTGTGCACAGCAGCAGCTGCACACAGCGGCTGCCTCCCCCTCGCTGCGCGCCTCGCTGCCTCACGCACACACACGAGCACACCCACACACACACACATATATATATATATATATATATATATATATATATATATATATATATATATATATATATATATATATATATATATATACAATCATACATATATATATATATATATACCATCTAACATATAAATATATATACTAACACACACACACACTAGCATATATATTAACACACACACACATATACATATAAATACACACACACATATACAAATACATACATATATCTATATATATATATATATATATAAACACACATCTATATATTTATACACACACACACACACACACACACACACACACACACACATATATATATATATATATATATATATATATATATATATATATATATATATATATATATATATATATATATATATATATATATATGTGTGTGTGTGTGTGTGTGTGTGTGTGTGTGTGTGTGTGTGTGTGTGTTAATATATATGCTAGCACACTCACACTCAAACATAAATATATATACCCTCACACACACTCACTCTCACACACCCTCACACACACACTCTCACACACACTAGCACACACTCTCACGAACACACAACCACACACATAAACACTTATACATATATATATATAAATATATATACATATATACATAAACTCATATATATATATATAAACACTCACTCACACACACACACACACTCACACAAGCACTCACTAACATACTCACATATACATAAAAACACATATATAAATATATATATAGAACACACAAACAAATATATATATATATATATATATATATATATATATATATATATATATATATATATATATATATATATATATATAAACCACACAGACACAACACACAACACAACGCACACAACGCCCACAACGCTCACCAACGCACGCCCAACGGCCCCAACACGCCCAAACACCTATAAATATATAAAATATAGCCCGATAATTCTAGCACACACTCCCCGATGCTAACCCAACGCGCGCACAAGCCCAAAACTAGGAAACCACGCCGAAATGGCCGTTCGGTTATTTCGACGAACACGCGGTGTGCGGTTCGGAAAACCTCCTAAAACGCACACCAAACGAACTCGGAATTGGCCCAAAATTTACCCACGGGTCCTAAACGATGTCTAGATCCTAGAAAAAATGTTACCGTGTCGATTCTAGGTCCGTGGCAAAAATGCGCACGTACTTAGAATCGGCGACGACGAAAACCCCAAATACGCCCGAAACGCCCGTTTTTCTGCGACACGGCTTCCCGTGTCCGAACGAAGACACGCACTCACCCTCAAGACATCCGACAACGTCTACCTAGGTCCGTCTAACCTAGGGCATCACCCAAAATTGGGCCAAATTCGGATTTCATCCGAAATTGACACAAAACCTAGTGTTAAAGTCTCCAAACACTACCAAACTAGTTCCAACTTTCTCCCACGGGTAGCCTAAGGGTCTAGGAAGGTTCTAAACTATTAATTACACTATAAAAGAGTAATTACAAGGGGAAAAAATTAGGGTTTACCTCTTTGGAGTTGGAATCCCAAGCCAAAATCTCCAAAATGCTCCAAATCTACCAAACCAAGCTTCCAAGCTCCCAATCCAAGCTCCAACACCAAATCTAGGCTCTACCCACCTAGATTGGGGAAGAATGTAGGGTTAGGGTTCACAACCATGGAGAATAGAAGAAGAAAGAAGAGGAAAATGATGCTTACTTGAAGTTGGGAGGAAGAAATAAGAAGAAAGAGTGGAGAGGAATAAGAAGTAGTGAAGAAGAATGGGAAGGGGAATGGCTGCTGTGTTCTCACGGATGGGGGGTAGGTAGGGACCGTCCATGACTAAAAATGGGTTTCACTAATTTTCAAATGCCCAAAACGCCCCCCTCTCACTTGGTTTTGGGTTCCGGGTTCCAAAAGCACTCAAACTAACTCCAAATCTCTCCAACTAACCCACTAAAAATATAATAAATATTCTAAACCCAAAAATAAGTCTCACAGGGGTGTGGGCTGGGTCGGACATGGGTCCACTAGGGTCTTACATGGGTCCAGGCTAGCCAAAATCCTAAAACAATCAATAAAAATATAATACAATCATTAATTAATTATAAATACAATTAATTATAAATAATACACAATTAACTAAATAAAAAAATATCCGGCTCTGGAAATGGGATGGTGACATAAATACTATCACAAACTGGTCTAGGTAAGGCATGACGATGTTATTCATGAGAGACATGAATATAGATGGTGCATTGGTCGCCCCAAATGGCATAACTAGGAACTTTTAATGACCATATCTAGATCCGAATGTCGTCTTGGGTATGTCCTGCTCTTTGATTCTGATCTGATGATACCCAGACCGTAAATCGATCTTAAAAAATACAGCTGTCCCACTTAGCTAGTCAAACAAGTCATCTATCTTGGGCAATGGATACTTGTTCTTAATGGTTGACGCATTTTGTGTTCTATAATCAATAACTAAACACGATGAACCATCCTTCTTTTTAACAAGAAGTAACGGGGGTCCCCAAGGTGATGCACTAGGTCTAATGAATCCTTTGGCTCTTAAATCCTCAAACATCTGGTACAAGATCTCCAACTCAAATGGTGACATCCTGTAAACTCTCTCTAAAACTGGCTCTGCTCCCAGGATTAAATCAATGTAGAACTCCATATCTCTAACTTGTGGTATACCTGGTAGCTTGTCAGAAAATACGTCAGGAAACTCATAAACTACCCTGGAAAGCTGCGCCTCCTCGGCCTCCGCCATCATCATTGTAACCATTGGTGACTCTACTGCACCTTTCAAGAATGAGAACTCCTTCCCACCAGGTACACGAAAGATAACCTGGCCACTATGGTAATCTATTATCGCGTGTCTCTCACTCAACCAATCCATCCCAAGGACGACATCATAATATTCCATAGGATATACTCTATCTACTCCCACGAGAAACTCTCTCCCTCACACTATGGCTATACACGAGGGATATACTCTATCTACTCCCACAAGACCGTTACCAATAAGTATATTCAACCTTACAGGTAAGGACTCGAACTCCAATCCAACTCGTGTCGCAAAGCGTACAAATATAAATGAATGCAATGTACCAGAATCAAATAAAATTGAAGATAAATAAAAGAGGACAAGAATGGTACCTACTACCACCTCTTATCCTGCCAAATCCTCCTCCATTGATAGCAAGAATGCTTGACCCTGCCCTCTGGGCACTGGTCCCCTGTTCTGTTGACCTCTAGGCCTCGCTTGTGCCTAGGCCTGTGCATATTGCTGCAGCCTTTATTGAAATACCTGAGCCTGTGGAGGCAAAGACCTCTGAACCTGCTGCTGCATCGGTGCTGGTGCCCTGTACTATGGCGCTGCTGGCTGAACTGTTGACTGGGCTGATAATGATCTAGTCTGGTTTCTCCTAGGACATGTTCCGACCATATGGTCTGATACCCAACATACCAAGCACAATACATGTGTCCTACGACACTCTGATACTATATAGCCAGGTTTTTCGCAATAAAAATAACTACGGGAAGAAGAAGATGACTGCCTCTGCTGAGGGCGCGTCTGGGAAGACTGCTAAGATGATGATGTCCTCCTCGAGGATCCAATCGTCAGGGCTCCAACTGTTAGAGTTGGTGCTGATGACTGGGATACTGATCCTCCTAAAAAGTTGGGCCTCTTCTGGCTTCCAACTCGGTCTATAATCCTCTGCATATGTACTCATACCTCCTGGCTGCCCATATCACTGTGTCGAAGGTCTGAAACTCATGCTGCTCCACCGCCAAGATAATCTTTAAATGGAGTCTCTGCTGGAACCTCCTCTCCCTCTCATACTCGGTCGTTACCAAGGTGGGAGCAAACCGACACCCTCACAAACTCCACCACGTAACCGTTGACGATCCTGCCCTCTTGTCTGAGGTTGTTAAATCTCTGCGGAAGCTCATAACGCACCACCGTATCAAAATACCTCGCCTATAACCTCTTAGTAAAAACTGCCCATGGAATCGGTACTGTGAGAGAACCCTCCTGCGTTGCCCACTAGTCACAAGCCAAGTCGAACAACTGTAGCCTCACTATTGCTACACGCTCTCTAGCTGGAGTCCTTGCTACCTCCAAGATGGCCTCAGTGTCCTGCAGCCAAGCATCAGACGAAATCGCGTCCACTATGCCCAGGAAGTACGGAGGACTGAGACGCTTGAAGCTGGTCACAGAATTATGGATTAGAGAACCACCTCACTCCAACGTTGTCTGGACCGACTGAGTAAGTACGTTACTCTGGTGCTGCTGGGTCGTCATAAAACCTCGAAGGACATACATTAGTGCTCGGACAACACCCTTTGGTTTCTCGGACTGAACTGGGTGCACCAGTGCTAATTGCTGGTCCGATAGTGCCGGCCGATCTGCTTCAGGATTTTCTCTAGACTATGCCCCTGAATGCAGAGGCCGATCTCCAGGAATACGCTGGGCTCCCGAATGCTATCCCTCAATGAGCTACACTCGATCTATCTGGTCGATAGTAACAAGAATAATGCCCCTGAAAGTTAAGGACACAAGAGTCAATCAAAGAACATGATAGATCAATGAATAAGCAGATAACAGATCAAGAATCAGGGATAGAGAAAAATGACTAGGGATCAAGGGGAACAGTTTAGGATTGAGACATCTAGCAACAGCAATAACCACCACATATTAGTAAAAACCAGACTTGCATGGGCCACCACTAAAACTATGTTACGTCCCAAAACCAGAATACTGGAAAGCGGGACTGACAAGGCTAGCTACGTATACTTAGAGAACACCGGTACTCTGTATATACGGTGAAGCTGTAAGACATGAGGGGTCACTACTATAAACCATCAACCAAGCCTAGGTCCAACAAACCCTAGTGTCTCAATCACAAAAACAACAAAAATAATAATAAGATGTATGATCGGTTGAAATATAATAGTAAAGCGTCCCAAACTATAATATACAGATAACCATGAAGCTAGTGAACACAAAATGAATAAACTAGCCAGAATATAAGTCATACATGATCAACCCTAGGATATGTCAATCATGCAATTGCCCATAAGCTAACAGATCAAAGAAAAAATACGAGCTAAACACGTGCTCGGTGGCTAAATTCTAACAAAAGTAGAATGCACATCAGAGTGAGTAAAAAATTTTACTCAAGTGGTCTGGTGCTCCTGGTGGTCACCATCCTCTAGAAGGTACGAAAGATCCTCCGGTGCTGCTACAAGATCTGGCTATACAAAACCAGTGGGGTCAGGCCCCAAATAGCAAGTACCACAAAGGAAGCCAATCTAGGTAGTTAAACCAACAATACAAGCAATACAAATACTGAAAGTAAAGACTGAATGTAAATGATCTCAGGATAATACAAGAAATACTGTAAACATACAATAAAACATATCCTGAATTGATAAGCAAATAGAATAGCAAGTGCAGGGCCGCATGATGACGAGGCCGCATAGGGCCGTAGCTGCATATAAGAGAACACGCGACATGACACATCTGACGAATTTATTGATGTACTGATGTGACTTGCCGTCTTTTTATGAGCCGACGTTGCTCTCACGATTCCCAAGCGCTCAGGGTGATAAATGGTGTGTCAGAACTTCTTACAGGCATTGAATGGCGTGTTAGGGGATCTCATACGGCCCCTTACTTCGTGGTTATTCAGGCCACATGGATTCTTCTTATGCGGCTTCCAACTCCTTGGTTGTTCGGGCCGCATGGGCTCTATGTGGCTCCTTTGTGGCCTGCTTTTATTTTGAAGGGGCATGCGCTCAATGTGGCCTGAATAATTTTTATACTTCTACAAGATCTCCTTCAAAGTTTCTAAACTTTGTAAGTTTTTAAGATCAGAATACTTTGAAAAGAAGCATGGAGAAGATAACAGCAGGAACTGCAAAGGCGCATCTGTGAAGTGTCCTTCCGATTGGAGCATGGGGATGCTTGAGAGAGTAGTGACGCATAGCACTGCTGGCGCGTGCAGACACTAGTTACGTAGTGGCGCCTGGCACTGCTTGCACATTGGAACACTAGTTACTTAGTGACGCATGGCACTGCTGGCAGATGGGAACACTAGTTATGAAATGGTCGGCGCGTGACACTGGATCATTATGGTGCAGGGGATTGATCACTAATGCGCATGGCCTTTGATTACTGTTGGCGCATGGTAGAGATTTTTTATGCTTCTACATCTGTTAAAATATATTATATTTTTCCAAAACGAATGAATATACTGGCACCAAATAAAATGAATTAAGTAAAATGTATTCTATAAAAAATATAAATAAAAATAAAAAGAAAGAAATAAATCCCAATAAAAAATTAAAGAAAATGTGAACAATCTAGATCAAATCCTAATAACAAAAGTATTTATATCGCTTTATGCAAAAATGATATGATTAACTTTATATATTTTTAAGAGATTACACCAAAAATCCTAAAAGAAACAATAAATAATCATATCCCAATATCATGAATAAATAAAAAATATTAAGAACAAAATGAAAGAAAAGTGAGTAGGAAAAAATTCTTACCTTTGGAAAAAAAGAGGAGGAAAAAGGAGACATCTTCCTCCTACCTATCTCATGACCGAGTCGGCTTCATTCTTCTTGTATGGAGACTTTGATATTAGTAGGCCTATCTATATGTTATATGGTATATAATATTGTTATTACTAAATATCCCTATATTTTCTATCTAATATGATATAAAGTATTGCATAATTTATATGCGATATAATATTGGTATCTACTAGATAGCCCTTATGTCTCCATGGTAAAAGCACAATTTATATGTTAAATACTATTACTATCTGCTAGATAGACCTACATTTCCTAATGCGACTATCACCAATAATATATACTAAATATATAATATTGGGTCACTACAAAAATATACTATTTTAGCGGCAAAATTATTTGTCACTAAAATGCATATTTCCTTCGCTATTTGCATTTAGCGACTGATTAGCGACAAAAATATTCTGTCAGAAAAATTAATGTCGCTACGGAAATTCCGTCACTAATCCGTCGATAATGCGACAGATTAGCGACGGATTGAGCGACATAAATCCAGCGACAGACCAGTGACGTATACTTTTTGTTGTTGAACTTTCTTACTACTTACCGACAAAATAACGGCAGATTATGTGAGCCCAAAATTTGCCAAATTTTTCAGAAGATTTTGCACAATTAGGGATCACAGAGTTTGTTGCTAATCCGTCGCTAAGTCATCACTCTCAGCGATGGATTAGTTACGGATGTTAGCGACGAACTCTGATACATGTTTGGTATATTTGTGTGTATCAGACGTTTTAGCAACGGATATTCCGTCGCTAGGTAGTCGCTGGACTGAGATATTCCGTCGGCCATCCATCGCTGACCTGAGATTTTTAAGATTTTTCGTCGCTATTACGTCGCCAGTACGTCGCTAAAGGTAATATTTTCCCCAGAAATTAAATTCTGCTGAGCCTATACCTATTATACATTCACCAATTTCTATACAAATAAATGTCACACAAACTAATAAAACTAACACAAACATGTACAAATATTATATATAAATTGATATAATAAAGTAGATTAATCTAAACATGTACAAATAACTGTTATACAATTCCACAAAGTCAAATAAATACAATCAAGTCAAAAAAATTCTACAAACTCAAAAAATCTATCAAGTCGACGATGGAGGCGGCGGCGGCTGTCAGCTAGTCATGTACTGCGTCACAACCATAGAGATGATATCATGTAGATTATCTGGAGCAACGGCAGACGGAGCAGTGGCATGAGCCGTCAAAGGAGCTGGATGACCCATCAATGCCATCAGATGAGCTGGAGTCGTCGAATTAGCTGGAGGACACAATGTAGTAGCCGTTGGAAGAGTCGTCGTAGTAGCCGTCGGAGGAGCAGGTTCTACAGCATCACGAGTGTCTATCAACTGTCAGACCAGCCTATGTAGCTCATGCACATTCGTCGTGAGCTGCTCCATAGACATTGCACCAGACGGAACGCCGGAGCCGGGCACTAATGGAGCTGGAGTAGTCGGAGGAGGAGCTCTGGAAAGAACCGACGGTTGGGATGCCAATGATTCGGTACCATACACGTTGTCGCCTTTTCCTCTCCCGATAGCTTGTACCCACCGATCGTTTCTCTCAGTCGGCGTACTTCTTTCAGCGCCCCCCCTCCTCTAACGTCTCATACGCCTCATATATTTATTTATATAAATAGGTTTATAGTTATATGTGCTATATTTGATTTCCTTGATATCTTAAAATTGAATATTAACCAAGGTTCAAAGTATCAGAATCAGAATCGGTATCGGACCATTCCTATGAGGTTTAAAGTAATTGAATAAAATTATAATTTTAAGTATTTACAGTATTTAAAGTATTATTTCTTAAAATAGTATATTAACCAAGGTGCATAATTTTAAGTATTTACAATGTTGTTTCTTAGTATTTTTGAAATAGAATAAAATAGTAATCACCCTTGTCGATTAATTTACATGCAATAGATAAGTTTTTCTCTTTTATATGCTTTTACAATCTTAATATAACCTAATATAACTTCATAAACCATTAGAATGGATAAAAAATCAACCTAAAAATTAGAAAATATCATAGTTTGACTGTTTAACCTAGAGTTGACCTAGTTTGACTATTTTTACCTAGAAACCTAGAATCTAGTTAAATTATAAAAATAATCTAATTAAATTAAAAAAAATTATAAAGACAACTTACATATGCTTTGGCGGCCCGCTCATCTACGAGCTTCTTATCCTTCTTTCTTTTATGGGTCCGCTGAAAGATTGCTGAAAATTGGCGGTCTTGAGGTCTTATCCGGCTCTGGTGGTCTCGTCGCACTATAAAAATTAAGCAATTAATAAATAAGCAAAAAAATTAGAATTACAAAAAAACCAATATAGCAAAAAAATTTAATACTAACCATCCGTCGAAAATGCTCGACGGACGGAATGGGTCCACCAGTATGGAGACCACCCTTAGCACGGGCAGCCTTCGCCTTCTCGCACTTGGCCTTGTAGGCCGGGGTGTCCATCTTCTTCTTCATCTCCTCCCAGTACTCTGTCTTCAGCCACTCCTTGCGGTGATTCGTTCAAAGAAACGCCAGCGCCTTCTGGTCATTGATCATATCTCTCAACCTCTTACTGGCGACGATTTTGTAGCTTTTTCGGATATCACTATCTCTATGATCAGGCCACCAGTACAACCTCTACAAATTAGAAAAATATTTTTTATCATTGTAATAAAATATATGTATTTTATTATAAATAAAATTCATATACATACCCTGAGCTTTTTCAGTCAAGTGAATCGTCGATCGAGCGGGATGTCACTGAAGTTGATATGCCATCAAAGTAGTCCCGCATGATATCCCCCAGATTATTCCCAGCCAAGATCGGAAAGAATCTAAAATAAGTAGACAATATACAATTAGAATAAAAAATATAAAATAAATGTGTGAATTGACAAATAAATGCTTATATCGTTCCATCGACACATAGCTCATGACGACAGATATTTGCTGGCCGCTCTGGTACAATAAGTGGGTCTACAAATCCTGGACGGCGGACATATACTCTGTTGTCAACAAGAAGGCATAAAAATAGATTTGCTCCTGTGGGAGCAACTGGTTGAGTAGCCGGTGTAGTAGTGCCGGTAGTGGCTAGAGTAGAAGAAGGGCTAGCAGTTGATGGCAATTCGGGAGATAGAGTAGCTCCTCCTACTGAAGAATGAGTATATGGTGGGGATAAACTATCTGCCGCATCTACGAACTTGTCCTCAGGTCGTGTGCGAGAATCTGGGATAGCAGGCATAGTGGACGGAGGATGCTGAGAAGATGATCCTCTCTGAACTTGACGTTGTCCTCGTCCTCGTCGTCGTCACGCCATGCTATAGGTAAATCTGTAGCAAATAAAAAAATGGTGTCATTAAACAGATAATCATAAAGTAATAGTATGGTAAAATAAGTAAATACTAGTATGAAAAATAATAATCGTGTCATGAAATAATTAAATAAATATCTAAGCTAATGCATATGTATGTACGTACTAATATTCTTTATCTTCTGAATCGTCATCGTCTTCCGAATCATTTTTTGAATCATTTTCATCTTCTACTTCTTCATTTTCACTTTCACTATCACTATGACCTTCATCTTTCAATTCTTGTTTACCTCCATATCAGTTTTCTCCTCTATATGAGGTAAATCTTCTATCTTAATCTTTTCGTCAATTCTATCATCCTCTACGGTACGTCAACCTCCATACCATCAACACCGGCCAAACTCATATATGCAAGTTGAGGCATGACCACCCCATCCTCTTGGTATGCTAGATCCCCAACATTATATGTATTTTTAGCTTTAGTTTTGCATACATCCCACCAATCTTTATTATTGCGTTGTCGACTGGGATAGCTCGTATAATATACTTGAACCGTTTGACTAGCGAACACAAATGGTTCAAAACCTATATATCTTTTTCTATATTTTATATCAACAAACCCAAACTGTTTGTCAATTTTCCATCCCTGCTTGGGTGTTGTGTCGAACTAATCACATTTAAATAGCACAATTTTTTGCTCATAAGAGTAATCCAGCTCTACGACATCTTTTAGTACACCATAATAGTCAAATTCTAGATCGGCATCATAGACTGAACCCCTCACACATACTCCAGAATTCTTTGTATAATTAGCTCCTCATCGACAAATGATTGATTAATAGACTTATCAGTGGTTCTAAATTTGAAGCCATTTATGGTGTATCTATCCCAACACTTTACCCTCTTGCTTGATCCGAAAGCTAATGCTCGAAGTCGTTCGCTCTGTAAGTCTGTACCAGGACGAAAAACTTGAAACATCACGTATCATATAGACATTAGACAAACATTGGTCTGAATACTAAATTTAGAATATTTAATGTTTAGGATCTGTACATAATTATGGAACCACGATATAAATTTTCTATCAACCTCTCTAGCAAGATCATCTTCATTAATATTAGGTCTCCATTTTTAGCTCAGCTCTTAAAGCACTGTGATAATAAGGAGAAAGTTAGAGCAATTCTTTTTCAAGTATATACAAAATTGAAATATTTAGAAATGATGTATCGCTTACTTCTTAATATCTTGCATCTATTTTATACCACTATTTAATAATATATATCAATGGGAGGCTTAAAACTCATCGTCTTCCAACCAACGTACATTAGTAACACTTATAGGCTTCCCTTCCATATTAAAGATAGTGTGGATTACACTATTCTAGTGTTGGTTACACTATTCGGGGCATCAATCCTACCGTCATCATTCCTTGGGGCTCTATTATGATTTGTTCTAACATAAGTATCAAAGTAGATGGAGCAAAAGTTTAAAATCTCCTCAATGATATATGCTTCGCATATTCAAGCTTCTATATGAACCTTATTGCCAACCTTATTCTTTTGTGATGTAGATACCTATAGATAATATATTGAATCTTATAATTATTTGAATAAAAAAGTTATTAGTATAATTTTTTTATACCTCTTAAATGGATACATCCATCAATAATGGATGGGAGCACTGACGTGTGTTTCGTATGCAAGATGAATCGACAAATGCACCATACTACCAAAAAAACTCTGGGGGAAGGGGGGGGGGGAGGAAACACCCTTTCTAACTTACACGATGTCAATACAATCTTCTCCTCAAGTTCTATTATATGTTGCACCGTCAACTTGCTTGAACACAAATCTCTAAAGAATATAGATAATTCGGCCAATGGAGTCCATACTTGATGAGGCAACATCTCTCTCTGAGCAATAGGTAGTAACCTCACCATAAACACATGGAAATCATGACTCTTCATCTATGTCAACTTGCGTTCATTGAGATCAACACATCTTACCAGATTTGACACGTAGCCGTTAGAAAATCTCAACTTTGAAATCCAGTTGCATATTATCAATTTATCCTCCCTACTCAATGTAAATTGCACTTGAGGCTTGACCTAATTGTCATTGCCACTTAATTTTAGGTGCAAATCTGAACGTCTGTAAATAATTTTCAAGTCCTTTCTTGCTTTGACATTGTCTTTCATTTTTTTATTGATACTCATCACCGTATTGAAGATATTGTCGAATATATTCTTTTCGATATGCATGACATCAAGATTGTGCCTTATGAGATTTTTCTTCCAATAAGGTAAATCCCAAAAGATACTCTGCTTTGTCCAATTATGCCTACGTCCAAACCCTTCAAAGTGATCGGCCGATATCGGATCTTCCATCACAGTCGGCAATCCATCTACTTCTTTCCAAACTTTGTCTCCTGTCAGTCTTAATGGGGGAAGAGATAATTCCTATTTACCAGCTCTAAAGGCATCTCTGTTCTTTCTCCACGGATGCGACGCATGAAGAAACTGACGGTGACAATAAAAAAAGTATGCTTTTCCTCAATTCTGGAGACGGGATGCCTTACTCTTTTTTATACATATCAGACAAGACAAAGTACCATGAGTACTCCACCCCGATAACATCACATATGCTGGAAAATTATTGATGGTCCACATGAGAGACGCTCTCATCTGAAAGTTTTGCTCCTTCGATATATCATATGTTCGAACGCCGAATTGCCACATTGTTTCAACTAATCCACCAACGACTGCAAGTAGATATCGATATTCTTTTTTGGATTTTTCGGACCGGATATGATAAGTGTCAAGAAAATGTATGGAGTCTTCATGCACAACCACGGTGGTAGATTGTAAGAAGTCAAAATCACCGGCTAACAAGAGTAATGAGATCCCGATTGTCCGAAAGGAGTGAATCAGAACATAAATCCAACCAGATATTCCTAGGCTCCGCAGCAAATTCAGGATGTCACAGATCAAAATATTTCCATGCCTCTCTATCGAAAGGATGAGATAATTCTTCTTCATTCATCTTCGTTCCTTGCTATGACATGTCAATTATTGTGCTGTATTTATGGACATATACATCCTCTGCAGCCTTTTGGGATCGACCAAAACTGTTTGTACTTGTAGGGACGCAACCTTGTTCGGGCAGTTGACTTTTCTTTGCCCCGAATTGGCTTGTACTAGTCCGCATGACAAAAAATACATTTATCTTTATTATTATTCTCCTTGTAGTACAACATGTAACCGTTTCGACAACAATCTATATTTTTGTAGCCTAATCTGAGTTTTTATATCATCATCTTTGACTTGTAGAAGTTTTCAGGTAACTCCTTCGATCCTTTTGGCAACAACTCTCTAACAAACTAAATTATCCGGTTATAGCATTCCTGCGGCAAGTTAAAATCAGACTTTAGGTTCAACAGTTGCATCACCATAGACATGACAGAATGAGAATCATTACCCGGATAAAATGGAGTATCAACATTCTTGAACATATCATAGATTCTTTCGCATCAGGATTAGGATCCTCCGGATCAAAACTTGGATCGGCTGCATAAAATACCAACTAACGTGCCAGGTTTAGCGATAAATATTCAAAGTTATCTCCGAGAGTGGGCTTTTTTACCTCCGTATTGAAGGAGTGATGATATTGCAAAAATAAAGGTTTTCCTTGAGCCATCAACTCCTTATAGTTCGGTACAAAACCATTCTTGTAGAGATGATCCCTCACGAGATCTACCTCTTTGAATGGTATATTATGACATTTAACACAAGGACACTTGATGAGCCTCCAAACCATGAAATAAGGTTGACTACTGGCGTATTTAAGAAATCCCTCAACACCCTCCATGAAATTATCTGTCAAACCAATCATACTCTCATGTTGCCGATTGTACATCCACGATCGGTCAACTAAGTATAGACTCATTTATTTTGTATGTACCATATATTCAAACAATATGGATTAGATACAAGATGAGTTAGGATATTTGTTAAATGATTAGTTAGTTAGGATACTTAAGGAAGAAGTCTCATAAAGAACTAAATAAGCTATTGGAAAGACCATATTTGAGCATTTCTCTGTATTTTACACGTATCCAAAACCATAATTTCTCGACACTCATCCAAGTATGGCCGATATATGCCATAGCATAATAAGGTTGGAACTACTAATTACTATTCATATTAGTACCCTGAAGTATAACTATACATGACTATAATACTAAGAAATAACACTAGAAATACTTAAAATTATGCCTAAAGTATAAAATATATTTTCTAAAATGTTAATAATTAGTGATAGCCGTATCGGTTAAATTAGTGATAATCGATACTCATAGTAATGGTCCGATACTGATTCTGATACCAATATCAATACTCTAAAATTTTAATAATTTATTATAGGTTAAATTAGTGATAACCGTATTAATTTAGGGCCGATGAATAAATCGACACCGATACAGATTTTTGAACGTCACGTATTCTATTTTCGATATTCTAGG
Organism: Iris macrosiphon; assembly: GCA_036927795.1. NCBI lineage: Eukaryota > Viridiplantae > Streptophyta > Magnoliopsida > Asparagales > Iridaceae > Iris > Iris macrosiphon. Next base: position 171,308,015 of record JAYESA010000012.1, on the reverse strand, counting down.
ATACGTTCAAGTCTACATATTAAGAATTACGTACGTTTAAGGATACACATATAATCAAAATAATTATATATGTAATATTCAATTTGCCAATCTTCTTCTAAGTTAATTATAGACACATACAATACATATTACCATTTTTGTGTCCTAATACTCGTGTTAATTTGTCGGCATTCTTTTTGATACGTGTATTTGTGTTATAAATCGATAATATATATATATATATATATATATATATATATATATATATATATATATATATATATATATATATATATATATATATATATATATATATATATAATTTCTGACCTAATACAAAATATACCTAATTGATCATAATAAATTAAGAAATATGAACAAAATTAAAGAAAATGAACAAAATTGAAGTAGGGAAGAGAAAGAGGACTTGCCTAGGACTCCTCGACTTGTAATTTGAGAAGGAAGAGAGGGAATGGAGATGGGGCTGCTGCTGCTAGGGCTCCTTGACTTGCCTATGGCTCATCGGGTTGCGGATGTCGGAGGAGGAGGAGGACGGGGTCGTCGGAGACGAAGGAGGAGACGGGGTCGGGGTCGCGCCGGAGTAAGGGGGTCGGGGGTCGCTGGAGACTTCGGAGGAGGAGGAGGAGAGGGGGTCGGGGGTCACCGAAGCAAGGAAAGAGGGGGTCGGGAACGCCGGAGGAGGAGGAGGAGGAGGAGGAGGAGAGGCGGTTGGGGGTCACCGGAGCGAGGGGATAGGGGATCGGGGGTCGCTAGATACGTCGGAGGAGGGGAAGAGGGGGTCGGGGGTCCCTGGAGCAAGGGGAGATGGGGTCGGAGAACGCCAAAGGAGGAGGAGGAGGAGGAGGAGAGGGGGTCGGCGGTCACCGGAGCAAGGGGATAGGGGATCGGGGGTCGCTGGAGCCGGAGGAGGAGGAGGAAGAGGAGGAGAGGGGGTCGGGGGTCGCGGAGGAGAGAGAGAGAGAGAGTTTGGGGGAAAATAAAAATGAAATTGGGATGTTGAATTTTAACCTTTGGCAGCGACGTAATCTGTTCATCGCTAGTCCGTCGCTGGAAAAAATTAACACCACAGCGACAGACTAGCGACGGAAATTAATATATGTTTCTTATATAAATATATTAGTCGTTATTCCATCGTTATTCCGTCGCTACACCAGCCACATGGATAATATTACGTCGCTAACTTCCAGTATTTTTGTAGTGGGTTATATACTACATTTCCTAATTTTGTCGAAGAAAGAAATTAGTTATTATAGGTCTACTATCCATGGTAAACCCGACACAGGGTATATATAGTAGAGATACAACAAAAATGAGATCAGCACAAAAATAGAAATGTATGTACATTATTAGGTCGTAAAATTCAACTTCTCTAGAACATTATTGTTTAGAGGTAATATGGACGTAAACAACTTTGGATTGGAGATATAATGACAAATTCGTTTGAGAAGGATATTAGAAGTAATAAGGGCGTAATAGTCTTGACATCCTCAAATGTTTGTTGTTCAGTGGTAATAAGGACATGCCAGCAAATTGGCCGGAGGGAGAACCGACTTTTAGTGGATATACCATCTATATCATACCTATCACTAGGCATAGATAATAGAGGTACGGATTCCCGTTGGAGTGGGATAAAAATATATTCTAAATTTTCAGGAATGATATGGTCATAGTGAACTTGATATATCCAGAGTATTGGTTATTTAGATGTAATTGTGGACGTAAGAAACCTAACTATGGGAATTTAATGGATGAGTTCATTGTTTATGGAATATCTTTGAACAAGTATGACTAGCTGAATAAATGAAAGCCAAAACTATCAGGGGGTAAATATGGACGCAATAGTTTTATTATTTTCACCAGTTTATTATTTAGAGATAATATGAATCATAATAACAAAATCAAGAAGATTATCATACTTAATTTTCTCACTTAGCAATAGAGCTTAACATGAAACGATGAAATCAAGTATGATTCTGGTTTAGAAATGTGACCGTTCTAAGGTAATTTTGACAAGACGGGAGAAATTATCTATCTACTAGGAATGTGGTTATATATAAGAGAAAGGTAACATACTTTTGAGGCAAATATAGAACTGGGTCTTTTGGACAAATAAGACAGGTGTTTGACAGATGAATGAGCATTCAGAGGTGTAAGTGGACATGAAGAAAACATGAATCTATTAATTCAGTAGGTACTTAATAGAAAGGAACCCACGAGCGCACCATCAGAGGCCTGATGACAGTAGACATTATTCTGAGCTCGAGGGGAATAACGACCGGTCCGTGGCGGCCCTCGCCTCGTGCAAGCGGTTTGGCGGAGCTGGAGTCGAACCCCAAGTCGACGGTCCCGAGCAAGGCACCTCCACGTGCGAGATGCTGGGTGGGGCCGGGGGTAGACAAGGGTGTGCAAAGACGATGATGATGCTGCATGTGGGGGATGTCCTTGCATCGTGCGAGCGGGCTCCACACAACGAGTCTGAGTACTGATGACTGGCACATTCTGAGCCCGCGCACTGGATAAAAAAAAATAGAGAGGATCAAGTTTGGTGAGAGCTTGAATGTGAGCAAAAATATATAACTGATAACCCGGACCCTACCTGGAACCTACCCAGGCCCATCCCGGTCAAGCCCGACCCGTTACTTCCTGGGTTCTGGGTCGGGCTGTGTTTGGGTTTAGGTTGTCTTGACCCATCCCGGTCCGACTCATCTTCTTCTCCGGTTTGACCCAACCCAGCCCAGAACTGGGGTCAAATCCGGTCAACTCTGGTTCTGGGCCGGGCTGGCCCGATAGACACCCTAACTTAGTAATAGTGCATGAACATTTTCTCCAAAGTGAATACATTTCAGTGTATAAACATTTTCTCTGAAGAGAATAAATGCAAGGAGAGGAATGTCATGGTGAACGGAGGAGATATAAAGATACAAAATTAAATTTGACATCAAATTGTATCAGTAGAAGAAAGAGGTGGAGATAAGTATAGGTTTAAGTTGGATTGGGGTTGGTCGGCCCTAAGAAAAATAAATCATCTTGGAAGTTGTCTTATCGAGGAGGGTTGTCAAAGTCTGAAATTTTGTCGAATTTACCTTTAGTCGTATCGTCCGGCTCTCCCTTTGACCGTATATGCAACATCTAAACCAAGGGGTAAACTAGGGATGTTATACCCCAAATTCTGGCAAAGGTTGGACTAGACGACAACCGGCCATATTAATGAATATGCTGCTTTGTTTGCTTTCAAGACCATCAACCTTAATCTCCATGAATAGTTCCAATGTTCTTTGCATTGATTGTGAACAATTTGCTACAGAGATTTACAAAAAGTTGTATACCGCCTTATAAAAAACAGTAACATTTTAAATTTTTAACAAACTGAAACTTTTCCAAGCATTAAAAAGAAAGCTATCACTAATTAGTTATCTTTCTATCACTAATTAGTCAAATCTATCTTTGATACTCTATGACAGTTGCAACATAAAATGATCCTCACAATCCTATAATTAGTACATGAAAAATTAGTGGCATTAGGGACTCAATGCATCCTCAGCTTCGACATTACTATAAATTAACCAAGGATGTCTAGGTGTGTACAATATGAACAAAATTGCAACAAGTGTGGGGGCTATGGGACACGTGTGATCCCTCTCTCGTGCAGACAAGATAAGGAGGGGCATGTTGTTGCAGGGGTTAGAGAGACGTGAAGAAGAAGATGATAGTTATTTGCAAAAAATAAAATAAGAATAAGAATATTCTTAATAAAATTTTGATCATTATTAAAGTGCACGCGGAACTAACCCGAAAATAAGCGATTGTTTAGTATGTTTAAGTAAAAATAATAATTTTTGAAATATATAATTGATAAAAAAAGATATATTAAATTAAAAAGTAATAATTTAAGGCATTTAAGGAAGGAAAAAAAAAAAAGTTAAAGAGGGTCTATGGGCCCACAATCTACATGCAACAACTAGGAAGTCAAAATATCATCAAGAATATAAGAAGAGGATAAAAGTCCAAAAAACGAGGAAAAAAACAAGGAGGGTCTTAGGGCCACAACCTCACAAGTTGTTCCTTATTTTGTGTTATCCAAATAATATCATAAACCTATACACGAATCATGCAACATTCTACATCTCCTCAATTTTACAAGAGGCACTTACAACTTTTCAAAAAAAAAAAAAAAATTTTTTTTACATACTTTCAAGTGGGCATATTCGGAATCTAACTGAATAATATAAGGTATATAACTGTAAACATTATTGTTGGTCCATATAATTATATTTTACAAATAGGACCCGGATCCCAATCTTTGCAACCTTAAAGGAGGCGTTGTACGGATTTGCAAGCTTTTTCTCCTCCATTGCTTTCTGGGCTCGTGGGATCGAAACACACTTTCTATTAATTTGCCACCCAATAAATAAACAAATAAAATAAGATAGGCATCTAAACTCATCTACTGCTAGCTAATCACTCGCTTAATTGTAAATTATAATTAATCATGAGAATGAACATAGGCAATGGTGGCACTGGCCTCACTACACCATGGGCGCATTCCAAGGTTACTTAATTGCTAAGGGAGATCTCATCATGTTCAAATGGATATACTTAGTTGGTGCCGAAGTACATAAAGGCTCTAAAGGTTATTTTATGCATATGTATGGTGTTGTGTGAACAGGAGAATCTGGCCACCACGTGTACCATGTCCAGCGTAAAGTTTGTGTCTCGAATGAGTTGGGTGCTAAGTTTCACAAATTCGATAGGAATAGAAGAGAGATGAAACTACAGTGGATAGCTAGCTAGTGGCAAGCAGATAAGACCGCAGTTAATAATTGGGTACATTGGATCTTCGACTTAACAAAGTATAATTAATTGTTTATACTTAAATAAGTTGGTACTAAGTTGAAATGCTATGTCTCACGGATCAGCTTATGTCTTAATCTCAGATATGATCAGTATAATGTGCGCCGTACATTGTTATGTGTGACGTAGTAAAGAACCAATATGAAGCAGTGCATCAAAGTCAAGTATTGGATGACTACATGCCTATCATTCGTTTTCATGATAGCAACTTATTAAGATTATACTTGTGAAGATTATCCCTCTTAACTTGTTAATAAATTTATATATATTAAATGTTAGATGTTTTTAGATACCAAAGTAGGAAATCTATAAGTGTGTTTTCTTTTCTTTTTTTGCCTAATCTTGGTAAGAAAAATGCAAGGTCTTTGGGTGAAGTGGGGTCAAGGTAAAGGACAAAGGGGAGGGGGAGGGGTGGTGGTGGGACGTGGGACATAGCAAAGCACATGGGATGAACCAATAGCATTTGAGACGTGTCAACTTCCTCTGTAGTTTGAAGAGAGGGGGACCGTATACGTATACCCCTGTGCTCCAACGTGTCAACGTCCGGGCGAGTCCGGGACATGAGTTGGTGTCCAATCAATGGGGCGCATGCATGCAGAGCAGAGCAGAGCAGAGCAGAGCAGAGAGTAACGGCTAGCTAGCTAGCTAGCTAGCTGGATTCCCCTCCCCTCCCCCTTCACCTCTCTTTCACCATCAACATCAGCAGCAGCAACAACAAAAAAGGGAGGCAGCCACTTTTAGTATTTTTTCTCTCTCTCACTTCATTTGATAGAAAGACCGTTTGGACATGGTGTGATGGAATTTTTGATTTTAAGTGTTTCTGTGTGCCGATACGGTTTCTGGTATGCATTTGAGGATACTGACCAAATTTTTTTTTTTTTTTAGTATATGTGTTTTTTTTATTAGAAATTAATTGCTTCTTCCGTAATTTAAATCAATAACCACCAGAAAAGATGTCTCACAACCTTAGCGACTTGAATTAAGATATTTACGGGGTGTATAGCAAATGAGGCTTAGCTTGATGGTAGAGCGGAGACATGCGATCCGAATGGTCGAAAAACCGAGCCCCACTAGAGTGTATACACACACACACACACACACACACACACACACACATATATATATATATATATATATATATATATATATATATATATATATATATATATATATATATAAACTATGGGACAACTGATAATGTGCTAACTCAGTTGGCGTCCCTCTAATGAGCAGTGTCACTCCCCATTTCCAATATACATATTTAGAGCATAATATTTTTCTTGCTAGCATAGTTATATATTGTAGAGAAATTAGACCAATTCTTTGATTCACTTGGCTCTTGGTTTACTTGTTTGGTTTGGTTTTATTATGAGTTGAACCCATGGTCCAAACCTCAAACCCTCCATATATAACCCGACTACACTCTCTCTCCTCTCATTTTTTCTCTTCCATTCTCTTTCTTAGGTTTTCCTCTCCCCTCCATAGGCAAGTACATCTTGCAAGAAATGGATAAACCATTTATATTTTTATTCCATTGTGTTCCTTATATGATTTTCATGCATTTAGAACTTGGTATTTTTTATTTTGGTGGATGGTTTAGTGTAGATCTAAAGTTTTAAGTTTGAAGGATTTTTCTTTGTGTTCTTGACTTGATGTTTTCGAAAACTTGTTATTCTATGTTGATGATCACTTGATTTTGAGTAGTTAGAACTTTACTTTTCTGGATTTGGGCATCATTTGAGGTTTCTATGGAAGAAACAAAATCTTATTTTTGAGCTTTTGGCCATGGCCGAAAAGCTGCTTCTTGGACTTCTCGTCTCGAGTCAGCATGCGGCCAAACCACGTTGGACGCATGATTGCATGCACATGCGCCCTTGGCCATATGCATAAACTTGAACGAATAAAAATTCACTAAGTCCAAAAAGATTTCATGCGGCCAAGTGTGTATGCGGCTAAGAGGAGTATGCGGCCTCGTTGTCTATGTGGCCAGGAGCTATGCGTCTCACTCCTTCTGAACGCATAACTTCTAACTGACTTGGCATGACTTTTCATAATTTATCTTTTCTTCTGACACTCTTATCACATTACATTAGTTACTTTTCTGATTTGACTTGACTTGACTTGCATTTATTGTTTTGTCACATCATACATTTTTCGAAGAGTTGACTTTGCTCTGTTTATACGGCCTTGATCGTATGCGGCCTTGATCCTATGCGGCCTCGATGTTATGCGTCACCTTGCTATGCGAATTGCTCTTATGCACCCATTTGTTTCTTACACACTTTGGACACTTGCTTGGTTTAATGTGGATATTGATTGAATGATTGTGATGTTATGTGTTAACTTAGAAATGACTTGTATGACCCAGATGTGACCACGTGCTAAATGACTAAGCACCTGGCATGAGCCTGTAAATATGGCTCTACATGTACTTTCTTGCTGATTAGGCTACTTTTTCTGGATCACCTTATTATACGTTGGACAGAATAAGGAACGTAGTTCAACTCGAGGGAGGGTCTGCAATCCCGGTCCTTGTTTGGTTTAAGGATTGTGGATCTGATCTCGAGGGGTTCTCGCACTACTCTTATTTTATCTATCGATATAATAAAGTGACAAATTATTGTGACCATCATTTGCTTATCCTATCCTGAATACATTAGAACTTGTTCATGCCCGAGCTATTGTATTTGTGCTGATACACCTGATCGCACCAAGAGTGCTACTCGATATATAGTGAGTCGTCGAGCCACATACACTTGCTACATGATATATGTAATTATTTTCTTGCATGGATCTGGTAGTTGGACAGTAACTTTTGCCGTAGCTAGATAGTATTGATTGTTGTATCATACTTGGGTGAATTAAAATTTAACTTTAAGAGACAATGTGAATTCGTATCAAGAGTGCACGTACTTAAAGTACGACATTTAGGAAGGAATGTTCATGTGACCATGACATGAGATTCTAAATTACCTAGGGTTAACTAGGTTGTCATGCCCCAGTCCCAAAATACGTAGAACTAGGAATACGTAACATGCCAACTACACATTCTACCAGACTCTGGTCTGATTCGAATACGTATAAGCTGTACTAGAATGGTCATTATCTATGTAATCAAGTAAATATGAATATCTATACCTCAATCCACAATGATCAGGATATACAAGAATGAGCTACATATGCTAAAGTCGGCCGCCAGTAACCCATAAGCTCGAATAGTCTCGAGAAAGGAATATGAGTCTATAAAACTAGGCTATATCAGCAGATGAATAAATAATATAAATAATAACCATGACTCCGGAAGAATGGATATAAGTACCTGGCACCAAATTCCTGCATGACAAAGCAACACACATCAGCAACTCCAGGCAGGCTCCACAATGGTCTATGATGCAAAATTGGAAAGGGACCAGGTCCTCAGAGGGACGTAACAAGGTACAAGAAACATCATGCCAAAATAAATACAGTATAAAATGTATCAATAGGCAAACTATGTAACCAGCTATGTGATATGCAAATAAGAGCATTAATCATACTTAGGCTGAAACTACTATAGGCTCTGTGTCGGGGAAACCCATAGCAGCATTTAGTATCACGACTCCCGTATATGTGCCAAAGCAAGTAGTATTATATATATCAGCCTGTAGTATGGTGTGTATCTCCCCACCCAATGTAATCACATGTCTCATGTCCACAACGTTTCATATCCATAACACGCAAGATCATGACCTCTAACTAATGCATCGAGTCATAATGATAGCTAAGCATATGTAATATCTATGTCACGAATCATATAACCTATACAGAATCACCATGAATATCTCAGAAAGATTCTGTCTCATGAACAGTGTTAAGTGTCCTACGGTATGTCGTACTTGATAATGCAAGCACGAAAAATGTAAAGGGTTTCGATATCCATCTCTATGTGACGTTACACAACTCCGCGTACGGCGTTGACACCCGAATATTATTCGAAAGTTAAGTAATGTCACACGGTCCTAGGTTGAACATATATATCATATAATTAAATTAAGAGAATATTATGTAGCAAGTACTGCAAGATTGGCAAGGTACACTTGCCTGGGATTTGGTTTCCAACTGCTGCTCTGGTATCAGCGGGATCTGCAGGTACTCCTCCGATTGCTGAAATAAACACTACCATCATGTTCAGAAGATATCAAATAGCTAGAATTGCCTGTTCATAAGTCCAATTTGGACACAGGGACAAAAGTGACAGTTTTTGGTCAAAGCGGGGTCCACATGTGGCCTACTTCGCACCGAAAAATGTGCCAGAGACAATATTCTCTAAATTCGTCAAACTTAGTGTATACAAGTCCATAAAAATGATACGAACCCAACGGAATGTCCAGAACTGGATTCCGATGAGCCGATCACAAAATTGCCCGTCAAGTGGAGCCGTATGGCCCACAATACGGGATTTCATCAACGTTCTCAGAATCGAACCAAACTTGGGTCACAGGACCAAAAAAATACTATGAGTCTGATGGCGCAAGTTTCGTTTCGAAACGACGAGCACACACAAATTTACAATGAGTTTTAGAACATGGCCGATACGGGACGTTGTCGACGGATACGCGTTGATTTCGGTGTGCACGCACATCCAAATCAACTTCCGCAAAATTCTACACGTCCGTATCGACGGTGCGCACCTTTCAATGAAGTTCTCTCACGACCAAGTTGCCTCGTTTAGCGGGGCGCACCCAGTTCCGGGAAAAATTAGGGTTTTAAATACCAAGTTTTTGGCCATTTTCATCCGCGAATAAATTATAAATTACAGCTCAATAAAATAAACTAAAAACAGGGTTTAAAACTAGGTTAGGTGGTCTAAATTACTGTTCAAGTAGATTTTGAAAACAGTTAACATGTTGCACGCAAAACAGTCATGAACTTGCAAGTTCGGAACGATTTCTGAATTTTCAGAAATGGGGTTTTTTTTCTGATTTTGCGTCGCTGTTTGCGATCGACACAGGACGCGATACCCCAAACGAGTTGTACGAATTTTTAGAGGGTCACGCGGTCTTCGCACAGGATTTGACAGAATGGAAAACGGGACAACGTACAGGGAGTTACGAGAGCTTGAAGAGGGGTACCTCGCTGATTTTTGCGACATGGCGGTGCGGCGTGGCACGGCTGCAGGGCACGTGTCATGACCCAATTCCGTAGAATCAATTGTGGTGTCCCCCGAATCGTGACCGCCGTGCGGGCCTGGGGTTGCGCCCGCACAAGGCTTTAATGATTTGCATAGCAAGCACATATTCAGAGTACGCAGATAAATTGAAACACAGATTTGAAACATAGAAAAGTTCTCTTTATTGATAATGAACATCTATTACAAACTCTTGAACGAGTTAGCTAATATGCCGAACGGCTTACAAAAGAGATGACTCAAAATGAGATAGCAGTCCTGTACATTATATCCCTTTACTAAACTTCAAAAGATATAGACCTCCTGGCTGGAGGATAGCTTTGCCACGGAGCTGCATTTGTGTATGAAGAGTTGCAGCTCCTGTCTTCAAATGCTTCAGGGGGCGCGGTGAAGATGCGCCAACAGTTGGACTGGATCGGGTAGACGACTTCGGCTCCTCGCTCGGTTCGCCTTGGTGCGGAGAACCTGTTTCAACGAGGGTCAGCATATCGAAACATGCTGGTGAAGGCGAGCTAGCCTGACTATACCAATCAACACGTTGTTTTAATGAAGCATGCTGTTTTTGGGTTTCTATCTTGCCTTAGTTCATTTACAAGTAAGCAGCATATAGAATTTACTGAAATGAACGTGCCACCGTTAGGTGGATTTTACCTGACCGTCTGAATTACCTGCACAATACTTACCATGCCTTCCCTGCCACGAAGACACAAGTTAGTATGCAACAGGTTTAAATATACAATATGATCACTGGCTTGGTTGCCATTTTGGACGGTAGTCTTTGACGTAAATGGTATGCAACGTAAGAACAAGAGGCGCTGCAAACCATTCCGCCGAACAAGAGACTAGAACAATATGTCTCGCCCGGACCGGATCGATGCCAGTGCCCCAGCATCGTCCGTGAGACTTGACCCTGTGCACAAGTTGTCCATGATCGAACAAGATACAAGTAACAAGTTATTACAGTTGAGGCAACAAGAGTATAAGACAAGCAATTGTACAAGACAAGCAATAATTCATAATTTATTCCCAAGCGAACAAGCATGCCATTAAATATCCGTTCGTGCAGTTATTGACAAGCATATGAACCAAGTCTATTCTCTTTTATCTTGGTTTCTTTTATTATTACTTGGTATCGTTTGATCGGGGCAAAGGAGATTGCAGATTATTAGATGTGAAGCTTGGAAGCAGAGCTAGCTAATCGGGTTGGTAGCCACTCACTTAGATAGTTGGAAGGAGAAGGAAAGAGGCGCTTCACGACTCCGCTCGCAAGCCGCCTACTGCTCGTTCACCTGCACACGAACAGCTCGATTAATCCTTCTTCCTCTCTTTCCAAATCTCGAAATAGAAGTGCAAGTCAATGAACGAAAACAATGAAAACCATCGAAATCGTTCAAGAAAAATAAGCAAATCCCAAAACCAACTCAAAGCACGAAAGCAACAAGCGACATCGAAAATCGAGGCAATAAAAGATAGCAGCGGAGAGGTCCCTCCTGACTCTGCCGCTAAGCCGATCCTTGGGGCGCAGTCCACTGAATATGGGAATCGATTCCGAAGAAACAAATCCATAACGAGGACGAGTTCTTAATTCAATCTATCCCGATCGAACGATACCGTCTTGTATTTCTTAGCCGCGATCCCCGCACCGGGAGAACGGGACACTACATCCTACCCAACTAATTGGAAGTTTCATCCTGAAACTTAGGGTAGAACCTACCGTTAGGGATTATTGCGAACGGAATGGCGATCATGACTCAAGGAACAATCACGAACAGAATGGTTTGATTCACCACAGGCTAGGCATAATCCAAGTTTCATACGACATTTGTCGATTGCATGCCCTGACTTTTTACAGAATTTACAGTAGGGCATTGTGTTCCCTTTGTGTGAACCACCGTCATTTCGTCACTTTGCCGCGTTGTTTTCTCTCTCGTCGCTTTGGCGTTTGTGAGTGTAGGTATGCACAGCGCCTGCAGGAACGTGAGGATAGAGTGGTTCAAGCGACAGGGCGTGATTCATGACTTCACGTATTGTACGATACTGATGAACGGCTACGTGCGAATGGATGGCAGGGCGTAGTCCACCTTCAAACCTTCTTGCTCGACTCGCTACATCAGGTAAATAGGCCCTAGCGAATTTGGAGAGTCGGTTGAATTCGGCGGAGTACTCTTTAACTGTCATACCGCCTTGCCTCAGTTGCACGAACTCGTTTTCCATTTGACGTTATACTGGAGGGGGTACAAACTCCTCTTCGAACGTGGCACGAAAAGTCGTCCACGAGATCGCCTCCTCTCCGTGATCAAATTGGAGAGATCGTCGATGCACGTCCCACCAATCGTGCGCATTGAGGCGGAGCTGTAGTTGCGCGCAGGCGACGCGCTTCTCTTCGGGGACCTCTAGCAGAGCGAAGTGATCTTCAAGTTCGGCCAACCAATCTAGAGCTACGACTGGGTCCTCAGTCCCGTTGAATGGGGTATTGCAGACTTTCTTGAAGTGGCCAAAGTCGAAGGCAGTCACGTCCCTCGTCCTTGGAATTTGCTGCGTCTCTACTTCAAGCACGGGCTGTTCCACCGGAGTCGTTGCTGTTACGGCGGAATTGTTGGCAGCCAAAGTCTGAACGATCTGCTGCAGGGTATCTACCTGCTTCTGTTGGACTGAGAATCGTGCCTCTATATTGTCTTGAAACTTGAGCTGACTCTCTTCCGCCCGCTTCTCGGCCCGTTCATAGCGAGCCTCGTCCCTTTGTTGGTTTGCCTCCAACATCTGCAACATTCGTTGGACGGGATCGATGCTTGGCACGGCTCGCTAGCTCTCTGAACTTTCCGAAGTACCCGAACTACTTCCTTGGCCTTGCATTTCGTCCGGGGCGTGCGCTGCAGATTGCGCTGGAGCCATTCCTTCAAAAGAAGGTAAATTACATTAGAATCATAATGTATTATGGACTTATTGCATGAACGTATCTCATTTTGGCCTAGCGAGTTCAAGAGTTCGCACAGGAATTTGATCGTTAAAGGAACTTTTCCAGAACGAAGTCTAAGGAACTTTGAATCTGTGCTCTGATACCACTATGTCACGACCCAATTCCATAGAATCAATTGAGGCGTCCCCCGAATCGTGACCGCCGTGCGGGCCTGGGGTTGCGCCCGCACAAGGCTTTAATGATTTGCATAGCAAGCACATATTCAGAGTACGCAGATAAATTGAAACACAGATTTGAAACATAGAAAAGTTCTCTTTATTGATAATGAACATCTATTACAAACTCTTGAACGAGTTAGCTAATATGTCGAACGACTTACAAAAGAGATGACTCAAAATGAGATAGCAGTCCTGTACATTATATCCCTTTACTAAACTTCAAAAGATATAGACCTCCTGGCTGGAGGATAGCTTTGCCACGGAGCTGCATTTGTGTATGAAGAGTTGCAGCTCCTGTCTTCAAATGCTTCAGGGGGCGCGGTGAAGATGCGCCAACAGTTGGACTGGATCGGGTAGACGACTTCGGCTCCTCGCTCGGTTCGCCTTGGTGCAGAGAACCTGTTTCAACGAGGGTCAGCATATCGAAACATGCTGGTGAAGGCGAGCTAGCCTGACTATACCAATCAACACGTTGTTTTAATGAAGCATGCTGTTTGTGGGTTTCTATCTTGCCTTAGTTTATTTACAAGTAAGCAACATATAGAATTTACTGAAATGAACGTGCCACCGTTAGGTAGATTTTACCTGACCGTCTGAATTACCTGCACAATACTTACCATGCCTTCCCTGCCACGAAGACACAAGTTAGTATGCAACAGGTTTAAATATACAATATGATCACTGGCTTGGTTGCCATTTTGGATGGTAGTCTTTGACGTAAATGGTATGCAACGTAAGAACAAGAGACGCTGCAAACCATTCCGCCGAACAAGAGACTAGAACAATATGTCTCGTCTGGACCGGATCGATGCCAGTGCCCCAGCATCGTCCGCGAGACTTGACCCTGTGCACAAGTTGTCCATGATCGAACAAGATACAAGTAACAAGTTATTACAGTTGAGGCAACAAGAGTACAAGACAAGCAATTGTACAAGACAAGCAATAATTCACAATTTATTCCCAAGCGAACAAGCATGCCATTAAATATCCGTTCGTGCAGTTATTGACAAGCATATGAATCAAGTCTATTATCTTTTATCTTGGTTTCTTTTATTATTACTTGGTATCGTTTGATCGGGGCAAAGGAGATTGCAGATTATTAGATGTGAAGCTTGGAAGCAGAGCTAGCTAATCGGGTTGGTAGCCACTCACTTAGATAGTTGGAAGGAGAAGGAAAGAGGCGCTTCACGACTCCGCTCGCAAGCCGCCTACTGCTCGTTCACCTGCACACGAACAGCTCGATTAATCCTTCTTCCTCTCTTTCCAAATCTCGGAATAGAAGTGCAAGTCAATGAACGAAAACAATGAAAACCATCGAAACCGTTCAAGGAAAACAAGCAAATCCCAAAACCAACTCAAAGCACGAAAGCAACAAGCGACATCGAAAACGAGGCAATAAAAGATAGCAGCGGAGAGGTCCCTCCTGACTCTGCCGCTAAGCCGATCCTTGGGGCGCAGTCCACTGAATATGGGAATCGATTTCGAAGAAACAAATCCATAACGAGGACGAGTTCTTAATTCAATCTATCCCGATCGAACGATACCGTCTTGTATTTCTTAGCCGCGATCCCCGCACCGGGAGAACGGGGCGCTACAGCACGGCGGCGGAGTTGCTGTACTGCTAGCGGGACGGCCGCGAGGTCATCGACGGTGGGTCGTCATCGCCGGGAAGGTCGCCGGAGGTCGGGGTCGTTGAGCCGGTGGCCGGACCAGCGGGAGGGTGGCTGTGGTGAACGTGGTGGTGGCGGTGTAGAGGGATGACGGTAGAGCGGGGATGGGTTTATAAAGGGAAGGGGAGAGGGAGAGGCGGGGGTCATGGGCGGGTCGTGGGCGTGGCCGCGGAGTTGGCGCGGCAGAGTCGGGGGTGGGACGGTCGTGCCGGCGGAGGGAGCGGGGGTTCGGGGCTGAGAGGTTCGTGGGAGAGAGAGGGAAGCGGGTCAGGTCGGGTACAGTCGGGTCGGGTCCGATCCAATCCGACCCGTTAGGTCTTGGGTCGGTTTGGGTTGGGTTGGTCCAGTCCGGTTCAGTTGGGCCGGGTTCAGTCCGGTTTGAGCCTGGTTCAATTAAAACTTGGTTTTTAGCTATTTAAAAATAGTTTTTGAGCCCAATAAATTCCAGAAAAATTACACAACAACCAATAATTAATAATACACACAAAAATATAATTTTGGTAATATTTTAATAATTATTTTAATCCATAAAAATATTAATCCATGAAGGACATTTTTATTAATTAATTAAAAATTACTGAAAAATCCAGAAAACTTATTTTTTAAAAATTTTAAAAAAAATAGGGTGTTACATAGGTAACTTAATTTGTAGAGCATTGAGAGGGAACGATATCTCGAGATCGTGTATGTCGAACTATCCTAAGTCAGCTGGGAGTAAAGGCTGGCCGCCAAGGATACTGTATATCATCCACACTAGTGGAGTGCAGTATTTGACTTACTTATAAGCTGAGCCAGTGTCTTTCCTATAGAAAGCATGAAACTACTACTAATCATTAAATTAGCTCAGGGACCTTGTAAGGGACTGGTGAATCATATATTCTTGCTTGTATATCATTGGTTCAGCTAGCCCTGCTCGATTATGGCACGATCTGAGGATACTTATATATTGCATTACTGGGATAACTCAGAGATCATATATCAAGCCGTAACACATGTTTTGTCGTTCAATCTATTTTAGTTAGAGAAGTGGACCGTTGCAGTATGAAAGTTCAACTCATGTACTTGTTTGGTTGTTGAGTTGCGCTATTATGTTACAACGGGAGACGGATAGAAGCTACTTATTACCACTATGTTATTTTTCTTAATATTGTATCCCTGCTTGTGTATTGTGCCTTCTGTTGAGTATAATTAGGGACATAGACTATCGTGGCATGATAGTTTAACTCATGTCCTTGTTTGGTTGTTGGGTTGCGCTACTGTGTTACGATAGCATGTGGACTGAAACTACAACGCGTAATTATTCTAGCTTAGCCATAATCAAGGGACGTATATTATCTTGATTTGATAAGGCACTTCCTGTCCTTGTTTGTTAAATGGGTGTCGTGTCATGTCATGGATGGGACATATGCCATTGATTATTGGTTCAAGTATCTCATGCTATAGAACTGGTTTTATTTCTTTATTTCGTTCTTCCTTTGTGGTACTTGCTATTTGGGGTCTGACCCCACTAGTTTTGCATGGCCAAGTTTAGAGCCAGCACCGGAGGATCAAGCGTATCTCTCCCTCACTTATGGCATGCACCAGAAGGATGACTGTTGAGGGTCACAAGTGGGTTCCTTCATTCACTGCTTGTCTTTCATAAACTATAATCTTTTGGGCGTTTAACCAACCGACACCTGTTAGCTGGATAATCTGGACACTAGTTTCCTACTTGACATGTAATATATTCAGACTGCAGCTGACTCACTATCATGAATACTTTTGATTGTGTATTTGGCATATCACTCGTATTTGCTAAATCTCTAGAATATTCTGATGTGGCGTTGGGGACGCCTTACTGCTTATTCTAAAATATTCTATTTTATTGCTACTTGTTTGAATGATTGAGATATAGAAGTTCTTGACCTTGGGAGACTTGATTGTAGTATGCACCCCTTTGTCTCTAGACAACCTTAACACATTGCGGGTTGCTTCGGTATTCTGCAAGGTGTGGTTGGCTGAGTCATTCTCCCGCTCTCCAGTATTCTGGATCTGGGACATGACAAGCAGGGTACGAAAAACGTATCTAAGTTGGATAATAGTTGCCTCTCAGGATGTGCCAACTCCAGTGACGCATTAAATATGTGTGATGTCGGGAAAGAGCGTAAGTACTACTTTTACTCATAGCCAGCTTTGTGAACCACACGATTTTATTTAGGACGACAATATTTGGCCCGGAGGTTGTGACCGCGAATTGGCACGCGAGACCACTTGACAGCCTCCCATTGGCCGAGGGTTCGGTGGTGGGCCCAAGCTAGCAGTGGGGCAGTGGGCTGCTGCCATGTGGTTCCGCGGGCCAATCTGCAGTCATAATCCGCAGGCAATATAGTATTTCCCTTTTATTTATCAGCTGAGCTCAATCCAATTTTTCATGTACACTTTAGATATTAGAGCCTATATTTTTCATTTTTCCTACCATTACCCATATGAAAGGGCTCATACTCCAAGAAGAGAACATGTCCAACATGACCTCTGCGTCCGACAACGACCAAGCGAGCGTCTCTAATTCCAGCCAACAGCAATCGTCCTTCGCCTCTCCCGTCCCCAGTCCACCAGCCAACAAGCAGAGAAACCTTTTGGATATATATATATATATATATATATATATATATATATTCGAAGAAGGTAAATTTTATTCAGGCCTCTCCGAGAGGCTATATGTCATATTCGTTCCCTGATTTCGTATTTCTGTACTTGGTTGTGTAGTTGTGTATTATATTTCTGTATTTTGTAAATTAGATTTTGAAACAGACTACTTGGGACCAGTAGAAATCTATTTGGCAATAGCCATAGACCAGAATTAGGACCCTATCATAGATGAAATCCCTAAAACCGGTTCACTATTGAACCAATAGACTTGTGTTTCCTTGGATGGTTGAGATGAGTTGGGGTCTTTGGATTCATGAGGTGGATGGATGAAATTAAATCTCATCTCATATATATAAGCACATTTTTCTCTCTTCTTTATTCTTCTCATTTTCTCTCTTTCTTTTTTTTCTCTCCCTCTCCAAAATTTAAACCCTCAAACCCTAGATCTAGCCTAGGAGTTTTACTTCCTTTTTCTTTTTGGAAGAGATTAGAGTTATGGTTACCTAATACTCCAGGCAAGTGAGGCAAGTACATTCTGCACAAAGTGAAAAACCCATAATTTTTGGAATATTTTATTTCTTTAAAATTTTTTGCATATTTTTAGCTTATAATGTGTACCCAGTAATCCTCGACAAATTTAGTATTTGACATTTTTGATTTTGATGAACGGTTTAGAGTAGATATAAGTTCCAAAGTTAGGGTTTTACGAATTTTATGGATTTGATCACTTAAAACATAAAATTTTTGAAAAATAATTATCCCATGTTGTGGAAGATTAAAGTTTATTCAATTATGGCTTTTGAAACGTCGAATTTTGAGTTGAAATAAAAAAAATTGGCCAAAACAAGTTTTTAGAATTTTCATGACGGCTGAGAAAGAAGAACAATGATGGCGTAAAACTGTACAGAACCCCCTGCGTACAAAATGTGCAGAACCCCTTGCGTACAAACTATGCAGAAGTCCCTGGCGTATAACTACATAGAACCTCCTGCGTATAACTGCACAGAAGTCCTTCCTTCTGCGTATAACTGCGCATAAGCCCTCCCCTTGCGTACTTTTTGCACATAATCATATTTTTGCATAAAAAGTGCGCAAAAGTCCTCCCCTCGCATATTTTTTGCACATGATCCTATTTTTGCATTAAAAGTACGCCAATAAACCATTTTTGAGGCAAAAATATGCAGATAAGCTTTTTTTTGAGCCAAAAATACGCGAGAAAGCTATTTTAGCCTATTTTAGACTATTTTGTGCAGAGATTTGCTATTTTTGACTGTTTTGTACGTAGAAAAGCTATTTTTCCTATTTTATGCTATTTTGACTGTTTTTTATGCAGAAAAGCTAGTTTAGCCTATTTAAAGCTTTTTTGACTGTTTTGTGCACAAATTTACTATTTTTGACTATTTTGTAGGCAGAAAAGCTATTTTAGCCTATTTTTAGCTATTTTTGACTGTTTTATGTACTAATTTACTATTTTTGACTGTTTTATACGCATAAAAGCTACTTTTGTTTATTTTTGACCTTTTTAAACCTATTTTGAGCTATTTAAGTATGTTTTTGTCACTTTCTTTAATTACTTGGATTTTTTATCAAAATCTCATGACCTTGTATGTGATAGTGAATTAAGAACTTATATGTTTCCTTATTATCTGAATCAGGACAAATGCTTGATGTACACTATGATAGAACTATAGGTCGAACTAGAAATTTATAGTAGAAGCACTGACCGTATACCTGATCCGATATCCATCCTACGATGTGAGCAGACAAATTTTACTTGATTTAACTAATTGACCGTAGGATCTTGACTTGACTACTTGTATCTGTGCTGATACTCCTTAATATCGCACCGAGGTACTATAACTTCTATTACGCACCAAGTGTGCTATCTTGCTCGCGCACTGAGGTGCTACATATATATTGTAGTGTTATGTTATAAGTATATTCTTGTTACATGATCGTTAGTACTAAAAATGAGGATTACACGGAACCCTTGTAGCTAGTCAGAATAGTGTGGTTAGATTACTTAATTGGTTGTTGCATTACGCTCAGAATGAGTCTAGATTGGAACCGTAAGAACCAATGCGGATTCATCCCTAGCGTACCCGTAGCAAGGTACGACATCTAGGAGGATACTTGTGTGACCATGAAACAATATTTCAGATAATCGTAGGGTTAATTTGGTAACTAAAAGTTGTAGCATAGTATTGGGAGAAAATGGATCCCGAGATCGTGCGTGCCGGCCACGTCATAGATATTAATCATGGAGTGTAAGTCTGGCCACCAAGATACTGTATATCATCCGCACCAGTGGAGTGTAGTATTTGACCACTAATATTATTATAACCGAGCCTGTATCCCACTATAGAGGAGAACTGGAACTGTTATAAATTATTAAGCACAGTAGCCTTGCTAGGGACTGGTGCATTATATTTTATTCATGTTATATATTATTAGTTCGGCTAGCCCTGCTCGGACATATCACGATTTGACGATCCAATTATATTGCATTATTGGGGTTACCCAGATATCACCTAGCAAGTCGTATGATTGATTGGTCATTTAATTAAATTTTATTTGATTGTTTATTGTCATCTGCTTAGTAGCTTAGGGACATGTACCATCGTGGCACGTGTAGAAGCATAAAAAAAGGAAGTACGCATCCAAAGGATGATCACCTTCAAAGAGCAGTAGTGTACTACTCTACTCTCCAAACAATGAAGCAGTGGTGTACTCCACGTGCTTTACTTCAGTTGCGTATTCCATATGTTTCGTCTCAGTAGTGTACTCTGCTCACTAATTAACCAACGTAAAACAGTGACGTACAATGCCACCATTCCTTTCGCAATAAATATAATAAAACCTGATAGTTAACAGGCATGCACAACAGTCGAGAAGATCAAGACATTAAATATAGAAGATTTCTGGCATGCAGTCCCAGGTTATCGTATAGTATACATAGATGATCATGAAGCTAGTTACCAAAATAAAGAACTATCAGAGTGCAATATTACATGATCAGCTCTAGCTATAGTCTAGAATATACTTTACGTGTAGGCCCGCAGGCTAGAATAATAAGTACCAAAATACGAGCCAAACATGTGCTCGGTGGCTAAACGCCTCAAAAGTATAAATACAAGATCAGGTGGGTGATGGAGAAGAAAATCCAATCAAGTCCTCGGATGCTCCTGGTGTTATTTGGAGACGGAAAGTACGAGAGATTCTGCGGTGTTGCTCCAAAATATAGCCATACAAAACCAGTGGGGTCAGACCCCAAAAATAGCAAGTACCACAAGGGAGCCAACTTAGAAACTAAAACCAGCATGCAAAATATTTAATAGAATAAAAAAATATAAATAAGAGCAATATGCAAATAAACAGTTAAAACAGTTCTGGAATTAGTAACGAGTACAGTTCATGATTAGTAGCTGGATAATCCGAGACAAGACAAGACTAGAAAATATGCAATCACGGCCAATCATATCCTACAACTTGTTACTATTAACTAACTAGGGTTATCACAATCCTGGTCACTAATAAATACAGTTGAGATTCTATACAGACACATGCCCTGTGGACTATCTGGGTTGTTCATACGTAAGAATACATAGCATAGGTTAAACTTAAGTATAATATTTTATTGGTATATGTAACACTCGATGGTGTGCTGGATGTGTGTCCCTCTCAACGGAGAGCTCCAAATCCATCAGGTGCCGCTGGAATACCGGGATTACATGTAGCCATAAAATCTCTCTAGATGCTTCTAGATAATTATTCTAGTTATTAACTTAGACAAGTTATCAAGGATTCATGACCGTGGTGCTCAAGAATCTGCCTTAGACATGATGCAAGACTGGACAAATCTTGACAAGTACAATCAAGACAGGGACAAGTAATCAACCACAAAAATTATCTTATCAGTACAAGCATATCAGTTCTGGAGATTCTAGCATGTCAGGAGTGAGCTACGTCGAGCCACTATTAGGTTTATCCGTACATGTCAGGTATCTCGAGTCAGAGATCAGGTTCATTCAGTACAAGTCTAGTACCGGGAGTTCTTAGCTTGATAGTGCCATTATAATCCATATTCCGAGAATTTCATGCTCTGGCAAGTGTCGCATCCAGGTTATAAGAAATTTAGAGAAAACGTGATTAATATGAATTTAACTAAATGGGCCAAGCACAAAGAGTAAATAATCCATAAGAGAACATATAACAAATAAAAACTTTGCTACTCCAAGTGCTGGAGGCGCATGAGATAAGTTGGCGGCATGCAAGAAGCTGGCCGCATGGATCATAGCAAGGTCCACTCCTTGGGACAAGGGTTGAGTGACAGGAATTAAATACAAGGTCAGGAAGTGACTAATGTGACTGGTCAATAAAGCATGTCAGAGAAGTGACCGATGTGACTGGCCAATAAAGTGTGTCAAAGAAGTGATCGATGTGACTGACCAATAAAGCGTGTCAGAGAAATGACCGATATGACTGGACAATAAAGCTTGTCAGAGAAAAAAAAAGACAAAATCAGAGGAAATTGTGCCAAGGTGGTGCTGAATCATGCATGCATTGGAAAAAGGATGCATGGCTCGGGGCCGCATGGACGACTCGGCCGCATGGACGACTCGGCCTCAATCTCCTCTAGTCCGCATGCTCCTCTGGGCCGCATGGAATGGAGAACTTAGAGAAATTTTTTTCGTTCAAGTTTCTTGAATTTGGCCAAGGGACGCATGTGCAGATTCAGTCATGCGTCCAACAAGATGGCTGCATGCTGAGTTGGGACGAGGAGTCCAGGGCGCATGTCAAGTAGGTCGCATGGAACTCCTTCGTCCCAGAACATCAAGTTTCAGCCATGGAAAAAGTTTCAAGTCTGAAAACTAATTTCTCCCTGAGATCCTCGTTTCCAGCCCAAATCCAGAAAAGTGAAATTTTAAACCACTTGAAATCATATGCTCTCTCATATAGAATAACTAGTTTTGGAAAATAACAAGTTTTAAGAGATCAAAACTAGAAAAAACTCAAGAACACACTAAACTAAAATATAGATCTAGACCAACCAAGCTATCAAAACCAAAAATACCCAGAAGTAAACTTGTAAAGTAGTTCATAGAGCACAATCTATACTTATAAAATGTAAGAAATTTACAATAATGTAAAAGTGCGAGTTCTTCATCATTGGCAAGATGTACTTGTCTAAAACCACCACTAACTACTACCAAGGAAAAGGAAAACCGGCCTGGGTTGCTCTGGTTGAAAGGAAGGGAGAGAGAGAGAAAGAAGAAAATAAAAAGAGAGAAAAGTGAAAGGATGAGGAAGAGAGAGAAAGAGAGGGGTTATATAACAAGGCTGTTTAATACTATTTACAAATCTAAAAATTATACGAGAGCAGCTAGAAAATCCAAAAAAAATATACGGAAGCAATATACAGCAATAGCACACATATACCAGATATGAACATGAAAAAAATATGCAATAGTGAGACGAGTCTCACAGAATCCAAATTGAACTATCAAGTGACAAAGTAAATTTGTATCTAGAATGACCGTACTACGGTACGACATATAAGGGGAATAACATGTTACAATGCCATGAGATTCCAGTTAACAGCAGGGTTAACTAGGCAACCAAAACTTGTAGAGCATTGGGAGTGACGGAATTCCGAGATCGCGCTTAACTAGCCACCCTCAAACATTCATCTGGGGAGTGCAGCCTGGCCCTTATGGATATTGTTTAAATTCTCATTAGTGGATGGCAATATTCGACTATTATATTGTACTATGTGTTCTGTTTAATCTTACACGGTGGCCTTACGAGGGACCGATGCATACTACTATGTACTATACGGCGATTCATGGCTCTACCTGGTTCGATATGAGGATTTCTATTATATGCATAATGCCTCTCGGATAACCCAAACTCTACCTAGTAAGCCGTACAAGTGATTGGGAAATTATGTAACTGAACTTAGTTGTATATTGTACCTTCTGTTAAATAGTTAGGAACATGGACTATCATGGTGTGGCGGTTTAACCCTTGTCCTTGTTTGGTTGTTGGGTTAGACTGTTGTATCATGATAGGCTATAGATCGAACTACGAGACAGAATTATATATATATATATATATATATATATATATATATATATATATATATATATATATATATATGTTCATTCTCTCTGATTTTATTCATTCATTCGTGCTTTCTTTGTGGTACTTGCTATTTGGCGTCTAACCCCATTGGTTCTGCATGATCAGGTTTAGAGCCAGCACCCGAGGATCCAACATACTTTCCTCTGAACAATGATGCACACCAGACGGATGGCCGCTGAGGAAAACGAGTGAGTTTCTTAATCACTGCTCGTAATTGTACATTTTCTTCTATTGGGTGTTTAGCCACCGGCACTTGTTAGCCGTAAATCTGACATTTAGTTTTCTTACATTAATGTAATTAATCAGACTGCAGCTGATCATGGTCATGTACTTTTGCTACTCCGTCAGCTTCTCATTTTGTACAGCTGGTTTCTAGAATATTTTGGCAGGGAGTTTGGGATGTCTTACTTTCTTGTCATATATATATTCTATGTTTACTATCATCGTTTTACTGATTGAGACAATAGATATTTTATGTGACCCTAAGTGACTTGCTTGTAGTATGCACCCCCTTATCTAATTACAGCCATGACCGTTGTACGACGTTCTATACATTGTACGGGGGAGCTGGTCATGTCTGTCTTCGTATTCTGGTACTGGGACGTGACACATTTTCAAGCATACGCCAACATGACTATTGCCTTCAGATACTACGCACATGCCAATAATTGACATTGAATGGTTATGCCAATGTGTCATGCATGCCATATTCTTCGTGAGATGTGTATAAATAACTATCCCCATGACCTGAGCCTTCCTCGCATAGGAAGCCACGTGTCAACTCATAAGTGATTTGCGCACCCACTATTCAGAAAGTGTATTGCATATACTCAAAATATACGCGTACAATAGAAAACATAGTGTATATTGCTTGTGTGAACGCATGCATACAGATAACCATTTTCAACCCTTATAAATATTGGATCAGTGTGTCCATTAAGGGAGGACTTAAAGTCTTTGACACCTAAGAAGTGAAGGAGAGAAACAGAAGCTCATTGTGTCGTTGCTGCCAAGGCTTTTTTCTTGTCCAATTCTCCAAGTTGCTCATGGTATCCTCGTATTTCTTCATCATCGTCGTGTGGTCCAAGG
Source organism: Iris macrosiphon (assembly GCA_036927795.1). Lineage (NCBI taxonomy): Eukaryota > Viridiplantae > Streptophyta > Magnoliopsida > Asparagales > Iridaceae > Iris > Iris macrosiphon. The sequence continues at coordinate 171,283,331 of JAYESA010000012.1, read as the reverse complement.
AGTAAAGTGATCGACTGCAGATCAGATCTCTACAGCTATACTTTCCAAGAACAATTGTACTAAGATTTTAAGATCTTTTATACTCTCTTTTTTAATAGTTTATAATACAAGTTTCGTAAAAACTTTTGTTCATGGCAAACATCGCGATGATTCAACCAATGTCCTTGTTTGGTTGTGGTGTTGGACTATTGTGTTACGATTGGCTATGGACCGCATCATGACGCAGATATCTTTGGTTGGACCAAATCTGTGGACTGTATTCTGTCTCGGTATAGTTCGACACCGCTTGTCCTTGTTTGGTTGTAGAGGTGTCTTACTATTTCGATGACAGAATACATGCCTCTAATTTGGCACATGCCTTGCTCTCTTTTCTTGCATTTATTTCAGTTATGGGTTTTGTTTCTTCTCTTGTACTTTTTTGTGGTACTTGCTATTCGGGGCCTAAATCTGCTGGTTTTGTTTGGCCATATTTCGTACTGGAGCCTGAGGACTCTATCTTCTACCTGACTGATGGTGTATACCAAAAGCATGGTCTACAGGGGACTTGAGTGAGTTTCCTTCTTCCCCACTTTAGTATTGAATTATTTTGGACATTCAACAAACGACATTATTTAGCCAGCTAGTTTTGTACATATTTGTATAAATTCAGACTGCAGCTGATAAAGACTATGTACTATTGACCTTGTACTAGCTCGTCATTTTGTAATAGCTAGTTCTTGACCATTTTGATAGAGCGTAGGGGACGCCTTACTGCTTTATCATATACGTTCATCTCTTATTGCTAACTATTTGACTAATTGAGACATAAATGTACCTTGAGACCCAAAAAAGTTTTTATTGTAGTATGCACCCCACTGTCTAGTAACAGCCGTAATCGTCGTACGACGTATTGTATTTTGTACGGGGCAACTGTCCATGTTCGTCTCCGTATTTCGATACTGGAACGTGACACTATAACTCAGCCCGAAGGTTTACAACCAATCAAGTCCGAAGGCTAGATCCCGGTCCGAAGGCACTCTCCCATCTCGAAGGCTTACAACCAATCCAGCCCGAAGGCTACATCCCGGCCCGAAGGCACCATCCCTGCACGAATGCTACATCCATGTCCGAAGGCACCTCTCACGTCCGAAGGTTCCATTCGGTCCGAAGATCTCACGCAGCCGTAACCACATTGCACCGTACCGCACCAGCTTTGCACTAGTACCGCACTTGCACCCGCATCGTATCCGAATACCACTCGGATCATACCGCACTGCTCTCGTCTTCTACGAACCGCACATGTACTACACCCATCACCTCTCCACTTAATATATCTCTTGGAACGTGTCGTATGCATTTGTGAACATAATCTGCTCCCTTTTCTAGCCAATCTTTAGCTTACTGAAAATGCTTCCCTAGAGTAAATGGTGACATCTATACAACTGGCTTGTGTCCAAAACTCCTGGAAATGCACTATGGGAGGAGAGGACAAACTTTTGGGTGGAAGGATGAGAAGTGCCGTAGTGATGGTAAGTTCCTTGTCAGCAATCATGTGTGAGCTGTGAATAATGATAAAAGAGGAAACGGAATGGTATGCAGCTAGCACGGCCAAGGTCTCTAATTGGCTTACACTTGTCATGCTTCTGTAGTAGGGGCTCTGGTTCTGATATTTTAACGATTTTAGGATGACGGGATATCTCATTTTCGTTTTTTTTTTTTTTTTTTTTTTTTTCAAGGATAAGATTGGATAAAAAAAAAAATATTTGTAGTTACTCTTCCATTTCTATTTCATAATTATGTTATTTTCTTCCATTTAATTTTTATAGGATATTTTAACAAATATTTTATTTAAAATATGTAAACTAATATATACTTCTACTATTTTAAAAAATTAAAAAATACTCTCGTTCTTTGTAAATTAGCCAAATTTTTGTTTAATAAAGTGGGAGTATATCTTAAATTTTTAAATATTCCATACAAAGGAACGGAGACATTTGCTAGTTTTTTAAAAAAAGAAGAAATATATGCTACTTTCTATATTTTGAATATGAATATGTGCTAAAATATTCCTAATTTTATTACTAGTGCACATCCCTTCCATTTAGTGTTCAAAAAATATACTTTAGCGAAATAAATTTATATTAAATTCATGCAAACGAAACAAGTTTATAAAATTTTGAAAAAAAAGACAGTGTTGGCAAAAAACACAACTTACGTACACGTATGCAGAAAAAAATTAAAAAAATTTAAAGTGGACCCCACAAGCAAATTTCCGCCAACACTGTTGGCTGAAATTGGTGGGGACCAATTTGCCAATTTCAGCCAACACAGTTGGCGAAAATTGGGTGTGGGGGCCCACGGGTTTATTTGATTGGTTCGGTTTGGTTTGTTTGATTGGTTTGTTTGGTTGATTTTTTTATTAGTTTGTTTTAATTAGTTATGTTTTAGTTTTATTTATTTAGTTTAGTTTTGTAATTAGATTTAAGAAAAATTATTTTAACAAAATAAAATTAAAATAAATTAATTGTAAAGAAAAATTTAGAAATATTTTTTTCGAAAATTTGTTTCCAGAGCATCAAAATTTGTATAAATTACATCTAAAGCATAAAAGTTTAAAAATTATGAAAAAGCATCAATTGGGCGTTTATATTTTTAATATATTGGCTGAAATTGGGTGGGGGGGGGGGGCACGGGTTCGGTTGGGTGGTTTTTGTTGGTTTGGTTTGATTATTTGTTTTGTTTTATTAGTTTTTTTCATAGTGGACAAAAATAATTAATTTAATTTTTTTAATTTTTTTTGGAGGTAGAAACATCGTTTTGAATCCGTGGGCCCCCACACCCAATATAAATTAATTTTGCTACAGTAAATTTTAAATATTCGAAAATAAAATTACCAAAAGTAAAATTTGGAGGTCGAAACATCATTTTTTTTTTCGATTCTAAAAATTTGGGAAGTCTGTCAAATGGTAAAATGGTTTATCCCGTAGTACTTTTCGATACGGTCATTTTGGCACAAACTGGACCTTGTTTCTATCTCTCAGTCAAAAGTTATGATACTTTAAAGTTTTAAATTTTATATTTTTGCCTGTAACATGTGCGTCTTGCTTCGGATAATTTTTTTTTCTACAGGATTTGTGTTACTCTCGTCGGAAACATACAAATCGACTTATTATACGATTTTAAAACAAATAGTTATGGCCGGTCGAAGTCTGCTCGACGGCAGACGTAATATTCTTACGGCATATTTTTATTATTATTATTATTTTTAACGTCTGTTAATGACTAGAAAATTAACGATAAAAATATAATATTTAAAAATATAAACGCCAAATTGATACTTTTTTCGTAATTTTTTAAACTTTTATGCTTTAGATGAAATTTATACAAATTTTGATGTTCTGGAAATAAATTTCCGAAAAAAATATTTCTAATTTTTTCTTTACAACTAATTTATTTTAATTTTATTTCGTTAAAATAAATTTTCTTAAATCTAATTACAAAACAAAACAAATAAAACCAAAACATAACTAATTAAAACAAACTAATAAAAAAATCAACCAAACAAATTAATCAAACAAACCAACCAAACAAACCAAACCAAACCGAACCAATCAAATGAACCCATGGGCCCCCCCCACACCCAATTTTCGCCAACTGTGTTGGCTGAAATTGGTCCCCCCGCCAATTTCAGCCAACAGTGTTGGCGAAAATTGGCTTGTGGGATCCACTTTACATTTTTAAATTTTTTTTTCTTGCCTACGTGTAGGTCAGTTGTGTTTTCCGCCAACACTGTTGGCGGACTCTGTCTTTTTTTCAAAATTTTACAAACTTGTTTCGTTTGCATGAATTTAATATAAATTTATTTCGCTACAGTAAATTTTCTGTTTAGTGTTTAATAATTGGGGTGGAGGGTAAATACAAATTATATATATATATATATATATATATAATGGGCGCATTTCATCCTTGGTAATTAATCCCTTCCATTCCTCCACTGTGGCTCGAACACTCGACCACCCAGGCTGCATGTCTCTCCACTAACCACTAGGTTAGAGGGACATTGACGATACTGGTGGGGATAAATACAGATAAAATAAATGATGAGAGGGATTTTTTTTTTTTGTGAATTCCCGACGTAACGCTCGAGACTTTGTGCATACTGCATTACATGCCTTTGGGCCCACTGGTCTCCAACTTCCACCATTTATAAATGGAAGCAATAAATGACGAGAGGGATTTGGTCTTGTTTGGTATCACTTGTTTATCTATTTTTCTATTTGTATATATATTTTTTTAAAGTTTTTTATAAACAATAAACATGTTTGACATATTTAATTGTTACTTGTTTATAAAAAAAATAAAAACATTTTAGATAAACAACAAAAGTACAAATTTATTTATTTTTGATAAGCAAACTTACCATACCACCTTCATTACAAATTTATTTATTTTATTTTCATTTTTTATGAAAACATGGTAAATAACTTTTTATCACTATTTTTAAAAATTATTTTTTGTTTCAAAAAAAAACATAAATACACTTGCTAAACATGTTTTTCATAAGAAATAATTTTTTTTTGTTATTTTGAACAATAAACAAAAATGATACCAAATGGCTCGTCATTTGATATACATCCAAAGACACTTCCTCTTCGTTTGAGTCAAAGAAATATATAACATTCCATATTTTGGGGCAATCCACATAGGAGGTTGCAAATAATGCTTTTTGATCTGAAAATCGTTATGAATCGATCCGAATTAACAATTCTGATCAATTTCAAAAAAAAGATATGAGTTCGATTCTAAAATAGATATTATTCGATTGTTTGGTTCAGGTTACGAGTTTGAAATTCGAATTCCAAACCGAACTAAGTCTAAACCCGAAACATAACATGCAATTACAAGTTTACCTTCTCCCTCCTGTATATACAAAAAAATAAACCTAAACATTCTCTCTCCGCTCCTCAAACGTCGCTCTCCCGAGAAATCATTTTGGATCCAGAACCAATTGATCATCTCTCTCTCTCTCTCTCTCTCTCTCATTTTTGTCGCCACATCCATCATTTTGTCGACGGTGAATGTCAACAAAGATCCTTTCCAATTCCTCGAAAAGAGAAACATCTCGAAGTTGAAGAAGGAGATGACGACAAGGAAGAGGTCAACTACAAGATTGAGGTTCAGACGCAAATAGGTATATATTTGATCGATAATTCCATAAAAAAAATTAAATAGGAGAATAAAAAAGGTTATCAATTTTTTTTTCTAAATTTTCCATTTTTTACAAGATGAGATCATTTTCTTACTTCTTTTTTTTTTCTAAATTTTTACTGTAAAATGTTCTATCCTAGCCCAATATGTCGGCCCATCAACTGATTAAACCAAAATAATTGAACTGATTTTGTTCGATTCAATTTTTTTTTTTTAAAAATTTAGGTTTAATTTTGTTTTTTATTCTATCGATACGGTTCATGTTTGGTTACCAACTATGCCGGTTTAGTCCAACCGAACAGACCATTTGCTCTCCCCTAAATAGCCATATATCATTCATATATGTATAATGTTGTCTCAAATTTTGTTATCCACACTCTTGTATTCATGTTTTTTTTTCTAATGTGGACGCATCTAGGGGTGAGCATTCGGCTTATTCTATTTCAACGTAATCGAAATAGTCAAAACTGAATAATCCAAAATTCTAAAAATCTAAACCAGAAATGAACCAAAATTAGTCATAACCAAAATCGAACCAATACATTCAGTTCGGTTTATTCGGTTGGACTATTTTTAATGATAGAACACAAAGTTGCAATAATGGTTTAATTATATTAAAATATATAGTTTTTATACGTAGAACTTTGTATTTTTTGTCCAAAGTTGGACTAGTTGTTAAATTATCAAAGTTGGATTTCAAAAAACATATATAGAATTATTGTTTTCAAAATATATACATTTATAAACATAAAATATGTATATAATTGTGGGTATTTATATAATTTTATAAGTCTTCTTTGGTTTCGATTTTGAACCGAAATCCAAAACTAAAATTGAATAATTTTTTTGAATATTTTCATAATCAAACTCGAACTTCGGTTCAATTTAATTCAGTTTTCGGTCCAAAACTAAATAATGCTGACCCCTAGCTAGGGCTATACAACGAGTTGAAAGAGCTGGACAAGAGGGAGTTCAAGTTTGGCTTGGTTAAAATAATGATGTAATCTAGCTTGGCTTGAGCTTGATTAGTTTATGATACATTATGGCTGGGCTTGACTTGATCATGAATATCACAGTTCACACTTGGCTTGGCTAAGCTAATCAAACTCGATCTAAGCCTCAGCTTGTTTGCATGATAGAAACATGTTTATCTTTAGCCGAAGAAAAAACTTAGATGATATAATTTAACTAGAAAAATCACAAAGCTATGGTAAATTATACATTAAACATTACTTCAAAATAATTCCAGAGCTTGAGAAAATCAACAAGCTTATGTTAGAAAAAAATGTGGATCATAATAAAGCTTGAAAATATTCGTATGGAGCCGGATTTTTAAAAGGAACTATGTACTAATCACTATGTTCATAGACATGTTGAGCTCGGTATAATCGAATTCGACTCACTAATCTTATTGGACATAAATCAGAGCTTGAGATTGTCATGTTAAAAGATGTTGAACGAGTTTGAACTGACTTGAATCGAGTCGAACCTAACCGAACCGAATATCAAGCGGCTCACTCGTTGTACAACCCTACCCTACCCTACCCTACCCTACGTCCTGATCTTCAGGTCTTAAATCTGTTATTCCCATGGAAGAACGTGTGGTCGATGTCAGAGATTCACGAAGAACTATATAATGATTCTGATTATAACTTGCTTTCAAGATTACAAAGGAATCAGAAAAAATAAACTGCACGTTCTTTGTCACGTCCCAGTCCCAAAAGTACGTAGGACTAGGAACACGTAAGCATGCCAACCGCAAGGATATGGCAACTCCAATATATGGAAACCAAAATCCACACGTACGCTGTAATATGAATATCAATCCACAAGTGGTATAAACATATGTCACAAGTCATAGGGTACAATCTAAATCTCATCCACAAAAAATTAATATAAATGAATAACCAGCATCTATATAACTAGATCTCAACATAAGTATCTAAGGATGATAGTTGGATGGAAACAAATCCACTACCAACTCGAATGTGAGAGCAAATACAAAATAAGTACAACACAACAACACCATATAAGAATACCGGCTAGCAATCACGGGCTCGAAGAGAGGACATCCACGAAACATATGTAACCATCCAAATATATGCTCCTGCAAATACTCAAGAACAGATACACCTGGCAGAGGACCAGGTCCTCAGAGGGACGTAACAAGATACAGAAAAGCGAGCCAACTTGAATACAGTAAACATGCATGTAATTTAAAAATAAATAAGTACGCTGTACAAGATAATCTATATGAATGCAAATGAGGACAACTTTTCGACGTATGGGCAAGGGTAGGTTACTCGATCTAATCCTCACAACCCATGCGCTCGTCAGTGGACATCATCAGCCGACATACCTCTGGGGTAGCGACCCTCGGACTCCACCAATCGACATACCTCTGGGGTAGCGACCATCGGACACGACCACCATAGTGCGTGCTAGTTACTATGGTTTACCAGAGTGGTTAAAAGCCCATACGCCTAATGATTGTCCTCTATGATACTAAAGTGTCAAGTGTGTGTCAACATATTTAATATATAGTAATGACTGAAAGAACTACACATGCAATAAATAAATAAAAATATAATATATATACAGAAATATACTAAGCATGCAAAATACTGTAAACAATTTGGCAAGGTATCTTGCCTGGTAAGAAAGCTGCAAGGTGTACTGTCCAGAAGTCAAACGCACAGGATCAAAAGCTATGGCCGCAGAACAAATATCTTCGGATGCTGAAATAAACATCAACAACGTTCCCAGAATAAGCAAAATAGCTAAAAAGTACTTTCCTTTCGTCCAATTTGGACACAGGACAAAATAGTAATTTCAGGTAAAAGTGGGGTCCACGTGTGGTCCACTTTGCACCGAAAAGCGTGTCGAGGGTAACAGTCTCTAAATGGGACAAATTATAGGTCAAACAACTCTAAATGTCAATACGAACCCAACGGTATGTCCAAATGTGGATTCCGATGAGCCGAACACAATTTCGTCCAAAAAGTCAACTATGGGCCCCGCCAATTGGCGACTTGGTCAACTGTCTCAGAATTGCGTAAAAATTGGGTCACAGGACCAACGCGTTACCACGAGTCCAGTGGCACAAGTTTCATCATAATCTGACGAGCGTGCACAAAATGCGCACGACTTCTACAAAAGTTGCGATACGGGGTGTGTCCGCGGATACGGGCTGATTCCGGCGCGCACACGCGTCCGAATCAGTCTTCGCAAATTTTACGGGTCCAATTACGCTGTGCGCACCTTTCGGTACACTTGGTACACGACGGGGCGGTCCCGTTTGGCGGGGCGCGCTCTGTTTCACAACTTTTGAAAATCTGGGAAAAGTGGATTCGCGGGATTTTGTGACGAATTTAATTCTGTCTATAGCAGTTAATAATCTAGGATTATTTAACAAAAATTAAACTAGGTCAAGTGTTCTACGCATACCAAAAATAATCATCGAATTCGGATCTCTGTGGTGGGAGATACGAACTCTGAAACATGGGTGGTCACCGCAGTTTTCTGCGATCCCAAAATTCGGTCTATTTCTGCCAACTTTGGCGCTATTTTCGCCTAGGATTACATGTTGTTCGAGGTCTACTATCATCCAGATATAGAAGAGGGTTAAGGGACGAGCATACCGGTGAAGACGGGGTGGCGTTTGGTTGAGCGAGGCAACGAAAAACAACTCCGGAACCCAGGTAACTCACTGTGGGAATCTGCAGTGCGCGGGGTCGCGGTCGTCGAAATTTGTTTGGACGGCCTGGCGGGGTTCTCTGGCTGCGGTGATGGCGCTCTCTAGGTCTAGATGGGAGGAGAAAGGGTTTGGATGTTTAGATTAGGGTTTAGAAATAGAATATATATATATATATATATATATATAAGTATTTAAGAGAGAGAATAGAATAAGGGGGTCGGTTTGTTTATTAACCGAGTGGGCTAAGGGGAGGTCTGTGCTCGCGTGGGAATATGTTTTGTTGGAATGGTAATGTTGGGAATGACTCACATTTGCTACGGCTGTGGTTTGCTAAGTTGGTTGGAGTAATGGTTTGCTTAGTTTTGCTAAAGTTGGTTGGAGTAGTTATTAGTATATATTTAATAGTTTATATTTTTCTTTTCTTTTCTTTCTTAATCTTTTTTTCTTATTAAATATATATATATATATATATATATATATATATATATATATACTCATAGACAAATTTCAGATTAGAATAATGCACACTATTAAGCTAGCAACTGCTCAAGGGGTCTCCTACATAAAATAAATTTCGAAAAATTCCTAATGGCCCCATAAGTCCCCTAAGTACACTAACACCTAAAATAAAAATTAATAAAAATCTATTTCTCCTAATTATCACATAATTGCTATAATTAAATTATTAATTAATAAAAAAATACGGTTTTTTTTTTGAAATATGGGTTTTACATTCTACCCAACTTATAAAAATTTCGTCCTCGAAATTAAAATTAAGCCACGATAGAATGCAAGGATGGTATAAGATTTGCATTGTTTAAAATTCAAGGCTAGGTTTAAAGGAGTGGGCGATGTTGCGCGTTGCACATCCCGAAAAATCATGAAAAAATCCAAATGAGCAAAAAATAGGTTTCTTCATGTGTCATGTCCAATGGTGTGGACACCTAACTGCTCCTTTGCTTAAAGGCGTCCAACAATTAGAAAGTTGCACAAGGATCAGAACGGATTATGGGCAGTCTAGGATAAGGGTGTGAAATTTATAGGAATGCAGTGACTAGTGTAGTGCTCCAATTATCGGAGCACGGTAAGGTGCGCCAAGTGATATAATATTGCAAAATTAAATAAAAATACCATGTTCTATTTCTAACTGGATTCAATCTAGTCTTAGTCTCACTATCTAAGCCAAGTAGGTCCAATTTTGGGTGAGGGTTCACAATCTACCGAACTTTAAAATTTCTCCATCTATCACCTAAGGCTATACATCTAGGAAAACTATTCCTCAAATTATTTAATCTTATTATTCAATCCTCAAAGTTTTAACACCAAACATATCACCTATGATATGCCCTTAATCAATTATAAAAGAGGGTCACTAAGTCATGTGATTAGCCTTATGAGGTATACCTAGTACTATCAATGTCAACTTATACCAGCACGAGGTTTCGTTTTTCCGAAATAAGGGAAGACGGAGAGCAGTAATAAAGAATTCAAGGTGAAGGTGACAGAATACAAGTACGAGGTTCAAAGAGGTTAAGAAATTCGAAAAGAGAGTTGTCAGGACAATTGTGGATTGAAATCCTATTTTTGGTAATTTCTTATTTACATGCTAGTATCAATACAGTTATGTAACAGATACGATGTGTCAGACATGTCTAGGGGCAAGTATATCCGTCTACTACCATATATCTCAATCCACGTAAAGTAGTCATGCGAAGAGCGAACCAAGCGCACTAAGGTTAGCTAGACCTTAATACACTGATTCTGATTAGGCAATTGTATCATTGTGTGCACCCAATAATACATATGCCATGAGCAAGCTCGATAAAAGAATAAGCTTGCAAAAACTAGGCTATAATAGCAGCATAAGCCAAGGTAGTACAGCAAACATAAATACGCTAGATTATGATGAAAGAAGGTACATAACAATTCAAGTTCACAAAATATAAGACTCCATAATCTCTACAATGGTCATACTAAATCATTGTCTAAGTCGATAGTCGACCAAATAGGGGTATGGGCTTCTAAGCTCTACAATCTGATAAAACATTATCTTCTTATGCTAGCACACGGTTAATGTCATTCAGCTACACTTCAATAATAGGGCAAAAGACTATGTGATACTAGGTTGTGAGGTATACTACCCAACTTATAACAATAAACTAATACTGTAATTGCCTTAAGGATACTGTAGAAACTCCTGTTAAGGTCTTCGAGAAGGGGGTCTTGGTACTTATTAGGGTATCCTCTTTCATTACATAGGTCATGGTCGTCCTAAGTCCTAGTCTTAGTGTAAGTGTCCATAGTAAGAATGGAACAGTTACTGGCCTTAAGGGAAAGGGAACATAACTCGTATTGAGGTGGGGGCACAAGTTATGCAATTTAAAACTAAGGGATAAGCACCAGGTCTCAATCTACAAGAATAGCTCAAACCATCAAGTTCTAACTACTAAGCACATAATTTTAAAATTTAACATTAACCACTATAATCCCAGTAACTATATGTCCTTAACACAGAATAAAATCATCTAGCTTACAATCAGAAGTGTCAGATGGCACGAGTTGAAAGACGAGGAGTAGAAGAACAAAATTTAGTCGTCGCGCAATTAGCGAACGTTAAGGTCACAGAGGAACAACATATGGAATTAAAATAGGGGCTCTAGATAGCATCATAGTTTTCTAAGGAGGAGTGGTATGCTAGTTGTTATGTTTGAGGTATGATCAAGAGAAATATTATATTCATTTCTCTTGGCTTCCTAAGGTACTGTCTGCTACTAATAAGACAATGATCTAAGTTTATAGTTCTCCAATACTATCTAACTATGAAGGTTAGGTTCAGTCCTAATTTTCAATCTTAGTTTTCTATTGGTTCCTCAATACTAGGGTCAAACATTATGGTAAAACTTCTGGCTAACTCTAATAGTGTCTGTACTACTCTCAAGTCTTCATAATATATCAGGGGGTAATGGTAAAATAATTCTAGAGATAAGAAATTCTAGGGTTCACTATATATTCTAAACTTAGTGGTGTGTCTATATTCTCGTTGTATTCTTAATAGGTGTGCTACCATATTTATCATCCTAATAATAGGGGTTCCTATATTCTAGCAGAAGGTTATTATCAAATAACTATTAGGGAAGTACATGAATCAAGCATGATGCAATTATTCAGATAGAATGGACTGGAAGGGGAGCGAATCATAGTCAATTGTGGATGAGATCCTATACTCTATTCATAGGTGCAGGCTTGTTCGGTACAATAACGTAACCGAGACAATATGCTCTCGACCTGCATGGGCCACCACAAAAACATGTCACGTCCCAGTCCCAAAAGTACGTAGGAGTAGGAACACGTAAGCATACCAACCGCATGGATATGGCAACTCCAATATATGGAAACCAAAATCCACACGTACGCTGTAATATGAATATCAATCCACAAGTGGTATAAACATATGTCACGAGTCATAGGGTACAATCTAAATCTCATCCACAGAAAATCAATATAAATGAATAACCAACATCTATATAACTAGATCTCAACATAAGTATCTAAGGATGATAGTTGGATGAAAACAAATCCACTACCAACTCGAATGTGAGAGCAAATACAAAATAAGTACAACACAACGTAACAACACCATATAAGAATACCGGCTAGCAATCACGGGCTCGAAGAGAAGACATCCACGAAACATATGTAACCATCCAAATATATGCTCCTGCAAATACTCAAGAATAGATACACCTGGCAGAGGACCAGGTCCTCAGAGGGACGTAACAAGATACAGAAAAGTGAGCCAACTTGAATACAGTAAACATGCATATAATTTGAAAATAAATAAGTACGCTGTACAAGACAACCTATATGAATGCAAATGAGGACAACTTTTTAACGTATGGGCAAGGGTAGGCTACTCGATCTAATCCTCACAACTCATGCGCTCGTCAGTGGACATCATCAGCCGACATACCTCTGGGGTAGCGACCCTCGGACTCCATCAATCGACATACCTCTGGGATAGCGACCATCGGACACGACCACCATAGTGCGTGCTAGTTACTATGGTTTACCAGAGTGGTTAAAAGCCCATACGCCTAATTATTGTCCTATATGATACTAAGTGTCAAGTGTGTGTCAACATATCTAATATATAGTAATGACTGAAAGAACTACACATGCAATAAATAAACAGAAATGCAATAAATATACAAAAATATATTAAGCATGCAAAATACTGTAAACAATTTGGCAATGGATCTTGCCTGGTAAGAAAGCTGCAAGGTGTACTGTCCAAAAGTCAAGCGCACAGGATCAAAAGCTATGGCCGCAGAACAAATGTCTCCGTATGCTGAAATAAACATCACCAACGTTCCCAGAATAAGAAAAATAGCTAAAAAGTACTTCTCTTTTGTCCAATTTGGACACAGGGGCAAAACAGTAATTTTGGGTAAAAGTGGGGTCCACGTGTGGCCTACTTTGCACCGAAAAACGTGTCGAAGGTAACAGTCTCTAAATAGGACAAATTATAGGTCAAACAACTCTAAATGTCAATACGAACCCAACGGTATGTGTAAACCCCCTGAATTTTCAAATTATTAAATCTTGGATTTTTCTTAATTTTCTGGAATTTTCTGGGAATTTTCTGAAATTAAAATCAAGATTTTCAATTAATAAATGATTTTTAATTGGCAATAAATAATATTAAAATATCATAAAAATAATATTTTTGGGTGTAAAATGAAAAACTGGACTTAGGGTAATTTTTTTGGATTTTTCTGGGCCTCAGACCTATTTTTAAATGCCTAAAAATAATTTTTAATTAATTAATTAACTGTTTATTTATTATTATTTATTATTATTTTATTTATTTATTTATTTCTTTTCTTTTCTCCTTGGGCCGGCCAGGCCCAATGGACCGGCCCGTTAGCCTCCGGCCCAGCCCGCCCTTACCGGGTCGGGTCGGGTCAGCCAGACCCGACCCGCCCGCGAACCCGAACCCGGCCACCCGTCTCCCCCACGCCCCCGCGAGATTCGGTCAGCCGCCGAACCGGCCGGCCACGCGGCGCCTCCGTCGGCCACCTCGTCCGCACCCCGCGCCACGTAGCCGACCTCGCCGCCGCCTCTCCCGGCCAACCCCCACCTCGGCCCACCTATTTAAACCTCCCAATCTCACCCCTAGCCGGCCAGACCCCGTTCGACCACCGCCTCCTTGTCGCCCCGGCGCCGCCCGACCGCCGCTCCGCCACCCTCGCCCCGACCTTGCCCCGCCGTCCTCCTCCCCGCCGCAGCCGTCCCCGACTCCAGCAGCAACAGCAGCAGCAGCAGCGGCAGCCGACGAGCCGCCAGCGCCCGCCGCCGTCGACGACGCAGCCGCCAGCCCCCGGCCGGCCTTCTCCGCAGCGGCGCCGCCCTCCTCCGGCCTGCACAGCGCCGCCTCAGCCTCCGGCCGGCCCCGCCGCGCATCGCCTGAACCCTAACCCTAATTCCTAATTTCTTCGTGTCGTGTCGGACACGTGTCGGACACGACTCGACCCTGATTTTCGGGTCCCCTTCAGGTGCGTGTAACTTTTTGTTCGTAGCTCCGTTTTCAATTCTGCAAATTGCGTTGTGAAGCCTGTGTGACCCTCTCGGTGTCCGAACAAACTGTTCGGGGCATCGCGTCATGTGGTGATCGCACACCGCGATCCAAAAACAGGAAAAACCAGACCCTGTTTCACCCCGGAACTGAGTGCGCCCCGCCAAACGGGACGACTTGGTCGCGTGCGGTCTTCATAGATACGTGCGCATCGTCGATACGGACGTGTGAGTTTTCTCGAAAGCTGATTCGGGTGTGCGTGCACACCGAAATTAACGCGTATCCGCGGACATCGCCCGGTATCCGACTTTTCTGTAATTTGCCTAACTTCTTGTACACTCGTCGGATCGAGATGAAACTTGTGTCATCAGACTCGTAGCGATACGCTGGTCCTGTGGGTCAAGTTTGGTTTGATTCTGAGAACGTTGACAAAATCGCGTGTCGTGGGCCCCACAGGTCCCGCTCGACGGGCGATTTTGTGTTCGGCTCATCGGAATCCAAATCTGGAAGTTCCGTTGGGTTCGTATCAGCGTTCCTGACCTGTTGATATTAAGTTTGGTGAATTTGGAGACCTTTAACCCGGACATATTTTTCGGTGCAAAGCGGGCCCACCGGCGGATCCCGTTTTGACCCGAAACTGTCGTTTTTGTCCTTGTCTCCAAATTGGACCCAAGGACAGGTGTTTTTAGCTATTTGACATCTTCTGAGCGTGATGGTAATGTCTATTTCATCTTTTGGACTCATCTCTGGAAATTTTCCCAAGAACCAAATTAATCAGATCCAAACAACAGGCAAGTACCTGCACTTCAAGTTAAATCTTTATATTGTGATAATTAATTCCCTGCTTTACTAGTACCCTTGATGATTACACCTAGTGTTAGAAATGCTGGATTTTCATGTCTTGAATATTGAAGTTCCTGTCTTATTTTTCATGTCGGGTGGGAGAATACTAGAAGGCATGTAGTTTATCCTTCCCCTTGTCATGTTTAATAGCTGTTGGTACGCGACTGTACCTCAGCCGGATCTCGATTTTTCCCTGTTTAATAGCCGTTTATGACGGCCGGATTAGCCTTATAAACCCCTACATACCAACTATGTATTCTAAAAATAAACACAAGTTCACACAGATAGTTTCTGGTCTTGTTACATATATCTTGCTGACTGTTGTAGTTTCATTTCATGTCTCATTTATTTCTGCTTTCTTATATCCCTATTTACAGCTTTAACTTTGAGATAATGATGTTCTGTTATGCAGTTTCTCAACCTGATATTCAATATTTAATTGTCATAAATATTTAGTTTAACCTTGTTGTGCACTGTGTACTTTGCTCCTTTCCTGACTGGATCTGTTGATTTAGGCGATGATAAGGACATTGCCCCTACTTATTATGGTCCCTATGAGGGTACTGATAATACCTACGAGGAGCCAGAACCCACCCAGGAGACCCCTGCTGTCGAGTAGCTAGTAGTAGCTATCTTTATTTATATTCTTATCTTATTTATCGGGTTTGTCCCCGATTTCATTCTGATTTTTCTGTACTAAATATTTGAATCTGTTGTTACATTTATTTCAATTGCAATCTTAAGTTTCTGTTCTCATTATTATCTTGCCTATGTTAATTGTGAATGAGCTAGTTAGTAAATATGGATTTTACCTAGGCAGCGTACTACTGCCGACTCTGCGGCGTAGGCTGGACGTACCCACGCACTCGTGCCCGAATTTCCGGGTGCGGGTCGTGACACGTTTTTATGGTGGCCCATGCAGGTCCTATCCTTAAATAGGGTAATACCCTAGGACAGGGTATGGAATAAGATTGAGGATTATAGGAAAAGCTCATTCACAGTATAGGGTCCTTATTTCAATTCTTGATATCATTCTGCTCAATTTTTCCTATCGCCTTTGATTTCCAAGTATTCTATTCTTATCTTCCTATCCCTTAATCTTTCCGAATGGTCCAGACCAGGAACACAGTAGGAGGCACATCAGAACCAGCTGAGCAGAATGTGCCCGAGACTCTTGCACTCCCGCCGCCTCCATCTGTTCCGGCAGTTATCCTAGATGGGGCACAGCTACTAGGAGTGTTCCAGGGATTGGTGGAATCCCAGAAAGAACAGACTGCACTTCTGTGGACCAGCCTCTCAGAAGCTCTTAAGTCCCAGGAGTCGTCGCTCAAGAGGCCAGGGAGTGCCAAAGACTTCAAGAATCTTAGACCCCTGGAATTCTACGGAACTGAGGGCATTCTCTATGCCGATGAATGGATAGAGAATGTCGAGAGACTCCTGAAGACTGCTCGGGTCCCTGATGACCTCAAAGTGGAGTCCGCAAGCCTGCAACTGTTCGACATTGCTCGAACCTGGTTCAGAGATGAACCCCAACTATCTGCTCCTGACATCACCTGGGAGGACTTCAAGAGGCTATTCAAGGAGAAATTCTACCCCGAAGTGGCTCGAGAAGCTCTCGAAAGCCAATTCGAGAGACTGGAACAAGGTAACCTATCTGTTGATGAATATACTGCTGAATTTAGCAGGTTAAGCCACTTTGCGGAGTACATGGTTCGTACCCCAGAGGACAGAGCCCGTAGATTCAAGAAGGGGCTGTCTCCGGATATTCGCCTTGCTGTCACCACCAGCCGAGCTCGCACCTATGAAGAAATCCTGAGCGTGGCACAAGGCGTTGAGAGAGATATGGGGCATAAACTGAAACGGGAGAGAGATACCGGAAATGCGGGACACAACAAACGCCCTTTTCAATAACAACAACAACAACAACAGAGGGCCCCACAGCAAACTCAGCGTCCTCTCCCTCGAGCTCCAGTACCCCAACACCAGGCTCAAGGACAGAACCAACAAGCTGCTGCTTGTAACTTTTGCCAAAAACCAGGTCATACTTGGCAAGTCTGCAGGAAGAGGCTAGGTGCCTGCCTCTACTGCGGCTCAGCAGCGCATCAAATGAGGGACTGTCCAGCTGCTCAAGGACGCACCGCTGCCCCAAAGGCTCCAGCCCAGGCCAGGGCCCCAGCAGTACAACAGAGGGGACCCCCGCTTCCAACACAACAATAACGCTTTGCTCAGCACCAACAGCAGCAACAGAGAGGTGCACCGCAGCAAGGCCGTGCTTATGCAATGACTCTGGAAGAAGCTGAAGCCACAGCAGACGTGATCACAGGTTCTGTGCTTATAAATTCAATACCAGCTATTACTTTGTTTGACTCTGGAGCTTCACATTCATTCATGTCAGTAGATTTCTTATGAAGCATAAATTAATCACTAAACCCCTTAGGAATTGTTATAAGATCATTACCGGTGGAGGAATTATCCCGGTTAGTGATGCCTGTAACAATTGTCCTATTACATTATGTGGAAGAGAACTGTATGCTAGGCTACTTGTAATGCCAGTGCCCAGTTTTGACATTATACTGGGTATGGATTGGTTAAGTCAACATCATGCCACTATAGACTGCCACAGAGGTAGTGTAATCTTCAGGCCCCCTGACAAGCCAGAATTTGAATTTGCTAGAGGTTCTAGAGAAATGGATAATAACAAAATTTGTGGAGCCCTAGTAACAGAAGAATTGCCACTACCTATCATCTCTGAATACCTTGATGTCTTCCCTGAGGATCTCCCAGGCTTACCCCCAGACCGAGAAGTTGAATTCTCCATTGACTTAGTGCCAGGAGCAGCACCAGTATCTCAAAATCCCTACAGAATCAACAAGAAGGAGATAATAGAACTAAATGAGCAAATCAAAGAACTAGAAGATAAATGTTTCATTAGGTCCAGTGTCTCACCCTGGGGAGCTCCAGTATTATTTGTGCCCAAGAAGGACGGAACATCCCGAATGTGTATTGACTATAGGGCATTGAATGCCTTAACAATTAAGAATAAGTATCCCCTGCCCAGGATAGATGACATATTTGATCAGTTGAGTGGAGCTCGGGTATTTTCAAAGATTGATTTGAGGTCTGGTTACCACCAAGTAAGGGTGAGAAAGGAAGACATCCCTAAAACTGCTTTCAATACCCGGAACGGACACTACGAATTCTTAGTAATGCCGTTCGGGTTGACGAATGCCCCAGCAGTTTTTATGAACTTAATGAACAGAGTTTTCCAGCCATACCTAGACAAATTTGTAGTGGTCTTCATTGATGATATTTTGATCTACTCCAAGACCCCCGAAGAACATGAAGAACATTTGAGGTTAGCATTGGAGACTTTGAGGAAGGAAAAACTTTATGGAAAATTATCTAAATGTGCTTTTTTCCTAGACAAAGTAGAATTCTTGGGACATATTATGACTGGAGATAGAATAGCAGTAGATCCTAAGAAGATAGCTGCAGTAGAATCATGGCCCACTCCAGACTCTGTAGCAGAGATTAGAAGCTTCCTGGGACTAGCTGGCTACTATCGGAAGTTCGTGAAGGATTTTGCTAGAATTGCTGAGCCCATGACAAAATTAACAAGGAAGGATGAAGAGTTCACCTGGACTGATGAATGTCAGCATGCTTTCGAGGAATTGAAGAAAAGGCTGACTACTGCCCTTATTCTGACCTTACCTTCTGGAACCGGAGGATTCGCTATTTACAGTGATGCTTCTGAAAAAGGTCTAGGTTGTGTTTTGGAGCAGAACAAGAAAGTAATAGCATATACCTCTAGACAGCTTCGACCTCATGAAAAGAACTATCCAACTCATGATTTAGAATTGGCAGCTGTCATTTTTGCCCTTAAGCTATGGAAGCATTACCTTTATAGAGAAAGGGTAGAAATATTTATGGACCATAAAAGTCTAAAATATATCTTCACTCAGAAAGAGCTGAACATGAGGCAAAGAAGGTGGCTGGAACTAATGAAAGACTTTGATATCACCCTTCAATATCATCCTGGGAAGGCCAATGTAGTTGCTGATGCTCTAAGCAGGTATCCTATGGCGATGTACTTGACTATGGACAGACACCTGCTGGAGGACTTGGAAAGTTTAGGTATTGAAGTGATCATCCCAGGAAAAGAAGGCTAAATGATGAACTTGCAGATTCAGTCTACTTTAATAGACAAGATCAAGGAGACTCAGTTTCAAGACGAAGGCCTGCGAAGCCTTCGAGGTCAAGCGCAAGCTGGATTAGTGGAAGATTTCAGAATTCATGAAGATGGATCACTGAGGCATGGCGATAGATTATGCGTACCTCAAGGAGACATAAGAGAAGAAATTATGCAAGAGGCGCACAGATCGCAATACTCTATACATCCAGGAGCCAACAAGATGTACAAGGACCTGAGGACGCATGTTTGGTGGCATGGCATGAAAAGAGAAGTAGCCAGGTTCGTATCTCGTTGTTTAGTGTGCCAGCAAGTCAAGGCAGAAAGACAAAGACCTGGAGGATTGCTTCAACCACTACCCATTCCGGAGTGGAAGTGGGAACATATCATAATGGATTTTGTTTTCGGACTTCCAAGGACACATAGTAGAAAGGATGCAATCTGGGTGATAGTAGATAGACTGGCCAAGTCTGCACATTTTCTACCCTTCAAAGTAGGGCTATCCACAGAGAAGCTGGCAGATTTATATATCAGACACATCCTCAGGCTGCATGGAGTTTCAGTAAGTATTATCTTCGACCGAGATTCAAGGTTCACCTCTCACTTCTGGAAGAGCTTACAAGCCATCTTGGGGACGCAACTCAAATTCAGCACAGCTTATCATCCCCAAACCGATGGACAATCGGAACGTACAATCCAGACACTTGAAGATATGCTCCGTACCTGTGTTCTGGATTTTGGAGGATCCTGGGAAGACTACCTACATCTTGTGGAGTTCTCTTATAATAACAGTTACCAGGCAAGTATTGAGATGACTCCATTTGAAGCTCTGTATGGACGAAGATGCCGTACCCCGCTATCATGGGACGACGTTGGAGAAAGAGCCCTGCTGGGACCAGAGATGGTGATCGATTCAGCTGAGAAGGTAAAGCAAATAAGGGACAGACTTCGAGTGGCTCAAGACAGGCAACGACATTGGGCAAATAGCCACCGAAGGCCCTTGGAATTTGAGGTAATTAAATTTATGAAATTCAAGTCAATTTAAATATTTTGATTATGGAACTAAGACTTGATTATGACTTTGTTAAATGTTGGAGAACTGGTATTCTTGAAGATTTCCCCGATACGTGGCACCATTAGGTTCGGAAGGAGTGGAAAACTCAGCCCAAGATTTATTGGACCTTTTGGCATTCAGGAGAAAATCGGAGAAGTGGCATACCGACTGGCATTGCCACCCTCTCGATGGAGTCCATAACGTCTTCCACGTGTCGCAGCTGAGAAAGTACGTGTCAGACCCGAGCCACATTTTGGATCACTCAGAGCTCGAAGTAGGCCCAAGTCTGACTTACCAAGAGCAATCCGTGGAGATACTGGATCGATCGGAGAAAGTTCTACGGAACCAGGTCATTTCCCTGGTTCGCGTAGCTTGGAAGCACCATTCTCCCGGCGAATCCACCTGGGAGCGAGAAGACGAGATTAGAGAGCGCTACCCTTATCTTTTTGAACCCTGAGGTATATTTTATTTCTCGGCCTTTCCTTTCGTGCCTTGTTATTCTTAAATTTTGAGGACAAAATTTTTGTTAGTTGGGTAGGTTGTAAACCCCCTGAATTTTCAAATTATTAAATCTTGAATTTTTTCTAATTTTCTGGAATTTTCTGAGAATTTTCTGAAATTAAAATCAAGATTTTTAATTAATAAATAATTTTTAATTGGCAATAAATAATATTAAAATATCATGAAAATAATATTTTTGGGTGTAAAATGGAAAACTGGATTTAGGGTAATTTTTCTGGATTTTTTTGGGCCTCAGACCTATTTTTAAATGCCTAAAAACAATTTTAATTAATTAATTAATTAACTGTTTATTTATTTATTTATTATTATTTATTTTTATTTTATTTATTTATTTATTTCTTTTCTTTTCTCCTTGGGCCGGCCCGGCCCAATGGACCGGCCCGTTAGCCTCCGGCCCAGCCCGCCCTTACCGGGTCGGGTCGGGTCAGCCAGACCCGACCCGCCCGCGAACCCGAACCCGGCCACCCGTCTCCCCCACGCCCCCGCGAGATTCGGTCAGCCGCCGAACCGGCCGGCCACGCGGCGCCTCCGCCGGCAACCTCGCCCGTACCCCGCGCCACGTAGCCGACCTCGCCGCCGCCTCTCCCGGCCAACTCCCACCTCGGCCCACCTATTTAAACCCCCCAATCTCACCCCTAGCCGGCGCCGCCCGACCGCCGCTCCGT
Source organism: Iris macrosiphon (assembly GCA_036927795.1). Classification (NCBI taxonomy): domain Eukaryota; kingdom Viridiplantae; phylum Streptophyta; class Magnoliopsida; order Asparagales; family Iridaceae; genus Iris; species Iris macrosiphon. The sequence continues at coordinate 171,261,599 of JAYESA010000012.1, read as the reverse complement.
CACCCTCGCCCCGACCTCGCCCCGCCGTCCTCCTCCCCGCCGCAGCCGTCCCCGACTCCAGCAGCAACAGCAGCAGCAGCAGCGGCAGCCGACGAGCCGCCAGCGCCCGCCGCCGTCGACGACGCAGCCGCCAGCCCCCGGCCGGCCTTCCCTGCAGCGGCGCCGCCCTCCTCCGGCCAGCACAGCGCCGCCTCAGCCTCCGGCCGGCCCCGCCGAGCATCGCCTGAACCCTAACCCTAATTCCTAATTTCTTCGTGTCGTGTCGGACACGTGTCGGACACGACTCGATCCTGATTTTTGGGTCCCCTTCAGGTGCGTGTAACTTTTTGTTCGTAGCTCCATTTTTAATTCCGAAAATTGCGTTGTGAAGCCTGTGTGACCCTCTCGGTGTCCGGATAAACTGTTCGGGACATCGCGTCCTGTGGTGATCGTATACCGCGATCCAAAAACAGGAAAAATCAGACCCTGTTTCACCCCGGAACTGAGTGCGCTCCGCCAAATGGGACGACTTGGTCGCGTGCGGTCTTCACAGATACGTGCGCATCGTCGATACGGACGTGTGAGTTTTCGCGAAAGCTGATTCGGGTGTGCGTGCACACCGAAATCAACGCGTATCCGCGGACATCGCCCGTATCCGACTTTTCTGCAATTTGCCCTAACTTCTTGTACACTCGTCGGATCGAGACGAAACTTGCACCATCGGACTCGTAGCGATACGCTGGTCCTGTGGGTCAAGTTTGGTTTGATTCTGAGAACGTTGACGAAATCGCGTGTCGTGTGCCCCACAGGTCCCGCTCGACGGGCGATTTTGTGTTCGGCTCATCGGAATCCAAATCTGGAAGTTCCGTTGGGTTTGTATCAGCGTTTCTGACCTGTTGATATTAAGTTTGGTAAATTTGGAGAGCTTTGACCCGGACACGTTTTTCGGTGCAAAGCGGGCCCACCGGCGGATCCTATTTTGACCCGAAACTGTCGTTTTTGCCCTTGTCTCCAAATTGGACCCAAGAACAGGCATTTCTAGATATTTGACATCTTCTGAGCGTGATGGTAATGTCTATTTCAGCTTTTGGACTCATCTCTGGAAATTTTCCCAAGAACCAAATTAATCAGATCCAAACAACAGGCAAGTACCTGCACTTCAAGTTAAATCTTTATATTGTGATAATTAATTCCCTGCTTTACTAGTACCCTTGATGATTACACCTAGTGTTAGAAATGCTGGATTTTCATGTCTTGAATATTGAAGTTCCTGTCTTGTTTTTCATGTCGGGTGGGAGAATACTAGAAGGCATGTAGTTTACCCTTCCCCTTGTCATGTTTAATAGCTGTTGGTACGCGACTGTACTTCAGCCGAATCTCGATTTTTCCCTGTTTAATAGCCGTTTATGACGGCCGGATTAGCCTTATAAACTCCTACATGCCAACTATGTATTCTAAAAACAAACACAAGTTCACACAGATAGTTTCTGGTCTTGTTACATATATCTTGCTGACTGTTGTAGTTTCATTTTCTGTCTCATTTATTTCTGCTTTCTCATATCCCTGTTTACAGCTTTAACTTTGAGATAATGATGTTCTGTTATGCAGTTTCTCAACCTGATATTCAATATTTAATTGTCATAAATATTTAGTTTAACCTTGTTGTGCACTGTGTACTTTGCTCCTTTCCTGACTGGATCTGTTGATTTAGGCGATGATGAGGACCTTGCCCCTACTTATTATGGTTCCTATGAGGGTACTGATGATACCTACGAGGAGCCAGAACCCACCCAGGAGACCCCTGCTGCCGAGTAGCTAGTAGTAGCTATCTTTATTTATATTCTTATCTTATTTATCGGGTTTGTCCCCGATTTTATTCTGATTTTTCTGTACTAAACATTTGAATCTGTTGTCACATTTATTTCAATTGCAATCTTAAGTTTCTGTTCTCATTATTATCTTGCCTATGTTAATTGTGAATGAGCTAGTTAGTAAATATGGATTTGACCTAGGCAGCGTACTACCGCCGACTCTGCGGCGTAGGCTGGACGTACCCACGCACTCGTGCCCGAATTTCCGGGTGCGGGTCGTGACAGTATGTCCAAATGTGGATTCCGATGAGCCGAACATAATTTCGTCCAAAAAGTCAACTGTGGGGCCCGTCAATTGGCGACTTGGTCAACTGTCTCAGAATTGTGTAAAAATTGGGTCATAGGACCAGCGCGTTACCACGAGTCCAGTGGCGCAAGTTTCATCATAATCTGACGAGTGTGCACAAAATACGTATGACTTCCACAAAAGTTACGATACGGGGTTTGTCCGCGGATACGGGTTGATTCCGGCGCGCACAAGCGTCCGAATCAGTCTTCGTGAATTTTTACGTGTCCAATTACGATGTGCACACCGTTCGGTATACTTGGTACACGACGGGGCGGTCCCGTTTGGCGGGGCGCGCTCTGTTTCACAACTTTTGAAAATTTAGGAAAAGTGGGTTCGCGGGGTTTTATGACGAATTTAATTCTGTCTACAGCAGTTAATAATCTAGGATTATTTAACAAAAATTAAACTAGGTCAAGTGTTCTACACATGCCAAAAAGAATCATCGAATTCGGATCTCTGTGGTGGGAGATACGAACTCTGAAACATGGGTGGTCACCGCAGTTTTCTGCGATCACAGAATTCGGTCTGTTTCCGCCAACTTTGACGTTGTTTTTGCCTAGGGTTACGTATTGTTCGAGGTCTACTATCATCCAGATATGAAAGAGGGTTAAGGGGTGAGCATACCGTTGAAGACGGGGTGGCGTTTGGTTGAGCAATGCAACGGAAAATAACTCCGGAACCCAGGTACCTCGCTGTGGGAATCTGCAGTGCGCGAGGTCGCGGTCGTCGGGATTTGTTTAGACGGCCTGGCGGGGTTCTCCCGCTGCGGTGATGGCGATCTCTAGGTCTATATGGGAGGAGGAAGGGTTTGGATGTTTAGATTAGGGTTTAGAAATAGAATATATATATATATATATATATATATATATATATATATATATATATATATATATATATATATATAAGAGAATAGAATAAGGGGGTCGGTTTAATAAGGGAGTCGGTTTGTTTATTAACCGAGTGGGCTAAGGGGGGGGTCTGTGCTCGCGTGGGAATATGTTTTGTTGGAATGGTAATGTTGGGAATGGCTCACATTTGCTACGACTGTGGTTTACTAAGTTGGTTGGAGTAATGGATTGCTTAGTTTTGCTAAAGTTGGTTGGAGTAGTTATTAGTATATATTTAATAGTTTATATTTTTCTTTTCTTTTCTTTTCTTAATATTTTCTTTTCTTATTATATATATATATATGCATATATATATTTGTATATATACTCATAGACAAATTTTATATTAGAATAATGCACACTATTAAGCTAGCAACTGCTCAAGGGGTCTCCTACATGAAATAAATTCCGAAAAATTTCTAATGGCCCCATAAGTCCCCTAAGTGCACCAACACCTAAAATTAAAATTAATAAAAATATATTTCTTTTAATTAGCACATAATTGCTATAATTAAATTATTAATTAATAAAAATAATAATAAATACGTTTTTTTTTTTGAAATAGGGGTTTTACATTCTTCCTTGCACTCGCAGTTGCAGACGGACAGAACGAAATTATAACTAGCCGAAGAAAAGAGAAAGGAGAAGAAAAAAATTTGCTTGCTGGGGTGATGAAGATCACCGTTGCTCAAAGCAAGATTCGCTCCCACACGATCTGCTTCCAGGAAACAACAAGTTCACGTAGAACTTTTGGAACGCTCGTTGTCACCTCTTTTTCAGACTCGTACGAACTTCCTGGACTCCAATGGCGGCGGCAGCAGCAACTCTCTTCGTCTCCTAATTTTCGAAGTTAAGTTCTCAAAGAGGCACAAAGAGAGTATTTATAAAGAGAGGGTGGAAACCCTAACCGCCAATAAGTTACGAAAAATAGGAACAAATTAATTGTGAATTCCTAAAAGATAGGCACGAATTAATTTCAAATCCTACAAAAAAATAGATTTGAATAATTTTCTATATCTTTCCATAACCGTTCAAATATATCTGAAAGCAACGGTCACGCGAGCAACCTCACATGAGGCCGCTCACGCAGCAGCAGTCCATGCGGCATCGCATGAGGCCGCCCATGCGGCCATGCATGCGGCCAGCCCATGCGACATATATCTCTTTCCATACACTATAGGTGACATATATCTCTTTCCATACACTATAGGTGAGTTCTTTTAAAGAGTCATTGACATAAAGACATGCGCTTCCTTGCGGTGCTACGCCGCTATGATATAGCCTAAAGCCGAAGTGCACTCCCTCATATGGTGTCATCTACTGTAGCATGAGGTCTCATCCACTTTGTAGTGCCAAACTACCCAGCATGATGTCTTGCGCTTCATTGCAGTATTACACCGCCGTGATATGGCTTTCTGCTAAGGACTTACATCTTTTACCTCTGTGGTGTCACACCACTGTAACATGAGATTATTGACCTCTTTGTAGTGCGACCTACCACTCTTAATTCTACAGCATTAGGCTACCTGCCTATGTGCGGTGCTACGCCATTATGACATGACTTAATGTCAAAAATTTATATCTTTTACCTTTGTGGTGTCACACCACTGTAGCATGGGATACAAGTCCCTTGTAGTGCTGAAACTACGTGCTTCCTGTAATACACACCAGACATTCACTCTGTCCGAGAACTCATTAAGGCGTCAAAGCTATCCTCCCACAAGAAATATTTTGTTCAAGAACAAATAATAGATCACAGTGGTTCCTGGTATGTATCCCATAATGTTCCTGAGGACTACCCATTATAACTGATATTCTCCTAGCCAATGGTCCTTCTTTGAACCAAAAGCTAGATGCATAGTAGATTTTTCTTTGAACTAATAGCATAAAACTTTATGGTAGAATTATAATGACTCAATATCATAATGTCTTCAAGCCCATTTTTCTTGTTGTGTCCTCGACCAGCTGGCGCTTGAGACCCTTGGTGAACGGATCCGCCAAGTTTTTCTGGCTCTGAACATCAATCAAGATAATGACTCTAGTCTTTATCAGATCATTCACTGCCATGTGCCTCAACCCTGCAGTCCTCTTTTTACCATTGAAGAGGTCATTTGATGCCACTGCTATAGTCGCCTGGTTGTCGCAGTATATCGGTACCGTCAGAATCTGTGCACCAACCAATGGAACATCATACATGAGCTCCTAAATCTATTCTGCTTTATCTGCTGCAGCCACCAGTGCATAAAACTCAGATTCCATCGAGGAATGAGAGAGCATAGTCTGCTTCTTCGACTTCCACGATATAGCAGCTCCACCCATATGGACCTTTCGCTCTCTACTTTTGAACACCAACTTGCATCACGGAAGCCTTCCACTACTGTCGGATACCCACTGTAGTACATCATACTTCTGAGTCCTCCTGAGATATCTCATCACTCTTTTCAGAGCCTTCCAGTGTCTTACACCTGGGTTGATCGTGAATCGACTCAGCATCCCCATGACGAAAGCAATGCCAGGCCTTGTGGCAGTTGTTGCATACATCAAACTACCGATGACGCTTGAATACTCCAACTGCTTGACATTTTCCCTAGGATTTGGCTTCAGCTTCTTATCACACCTGTACGGAGTATCGATCCCTGGAAGATCCTGATATCCATAGCGTGTGAGCATCTTTTTAATATAATAGAACTGTGACAGTGCCACTCAAGTGTCTGTCTGGATAATCTTTATTCCGAGGATAATATCAGCTTCCCTTAAGTCCTTCATAATAAACGTAGATGAGAGAAACTTCTTTATCTCAGTGACACGTGCTAGATCTGTACCTAGGATCAGCATGTCATCCATGTCACGCCCCAGTCCCAAAATACGTAGGACTAGGAACACGTAAGCATGCCAGTTGTATGTATATGACAACTCCAATATATGGATTCCATAATACACACGTATGCTGTAATATGAATATAAACTCACATGTGGTATATATAGTGTCACAAGTCACAAATATGCTAATCTCATCCACACAACTAGTCATAGAAAAAAATAACTAAACTAGGATAAAGAGTCTGAATAATCCAATAATGATAGTCGGGTGGAGACAAATCCACTACCAAAAACTATATTCAAAACTTAAAATGAGAGAGAAGAGTAAAATCTCCAATATAAAAATAAGGTGATGATAGAAGTGTATCAGCTAAGAAGATCCATCACTAGAGATAATCAATGATGCTCAGAAGGTAAGACCTCATCGGCAGAAAGTAATGCGTCAGGTCCAGGCCCGTACTCCTGCGGATACTCCTGATCGTCTATACCTGGCAAGGGACCAGGTCCTCAGAGGGATATAACAAGAGACATTAAAGCAAGACAATTGAATACAGTAAACATGCATAATGTTTGAAAATATATAAGTACGCTGTACAAGACAATCTATATGATTGCAAATGAGGACAACTTTTCGACGTATGGGCAAGGGTAGGCTACTCGATCTAAATCTCATAACTCACACACACGTCAGTGGACATCAGAAATCGACATACCGCGGGGGTAGCGACCAGCGGGACTCCAGAAATTGACATACCGCGGGGGTAGCGACCAGCGCGACACACTCCCATAGTGCGAGCTAGATACTACGATTTACCAGAGTGGTTAAAGCCTATACACCTAATGATTGTCCTCTCATGATACTAGGTGTCAAGTGTGTGTCAACATATCTAATATATATAGTAATGACTGAACGAACTATACATGCAATGAATATAACTGAACGAAACTACACATGCAATGAATATAAGAAAATATAAATAGTATGCAAAGTACTGTAAATAATTTGGCAAGATATACTTGCCTGGCAAGAAGCTGCAAAGTGTAAACGTCCAGATGTCACGCACACAGGAGTAGAAACTACGGCCTCAGAATAAATGTCTTCGGATGCTGAAATAGACCCCACTAACATTTCTAGAATAAGCAAGATAGCTAGAAAATACTACCCTTTCGTCCAATTTGAACACAGGGGCAAAACGATAATTTCGGATCAAAGCAGGGTCCACATGTGACCCATTTTGTACCAAAAAGTGTGACAGGGGTAAAGGTCTTTAAAAGGGACAAATTATAGGTCAAACAAATTCTAAATGTCAATACGAACTCAACGATACGTCCAATTTTGGATTACGGTGAGCCGAACACAATTTTGCCCAAAAAGTCAACCGTGGGACCCGCAAATAGGCGGCTTAGTCAACTGTCTCAGAATCACATAAAACTTGGGTCACAGGACCAGCGCGATACCACGAGTCCAATGGCGTAAGTTTTATTGCATTCTTACGAGTGTATACTAAATGGCGCAATATTTTGCAAAAGTCGCGATACTGGGACTTGTCGTGGATACGGGTTGATTCTGGCGCGCACACGCGTCCGAACTAGTCTCCGTGAAAGCCAACACGTCTGGGTATACCGTGCACACCTTTTGGTGCACTTGGTACACGACGGGGCGGTCCTGTTTGGCGGGGCACGCTCCGTATCACAAGTTTTGGAAGTTGGAAAAATGAGTTTTTAGTGATTTTTAACCTAATTTAATTTTGCATACAGCCTCAAATAAAATACTGTAATTGACAGAAAATGATCTCGGTCAGGTGATCTTTCTATAGCAAAAAGAATTTCTAGGTTTGGATCCCTGTGGTGGAAGATACGAGCCCTTGAACATGGGTCATCGCAACAGATTTCTGAAATATAAAAAATATGGCTTTTCCTAAAATTGGCGTCAATTTTTATCTAGGTTTGCGCGCTGCACGATGGAAACTAAGTTACGGGATTTAGAGAGGGATATGTCGGGATCATACCAGCGAAGACTGGGTTGAGTTTGGTCGAGCGAGATGGCAGAAAACATCGTGAGAACAGGAGTATGATGGTGTGAACTTGCTGTCTCGCGCGCGGGTGTCGACGCGGTGTGCGGCCGGCTGTGCTGGCTCCGGCGGGTTTACGACGGTAGGGGTCGGCGCTTCGGTGGCGACGGTCGGGAGAGGTGAAAGCTAGGGTTGGCGTTTAGGGTTAGGGTTTATGAACTATATAGTATACTTATAGAGGGAAAGGAATGAAGGAAGCAGGGTTCGAGTCTCGCGCATCTGGGCCGCGCGGTTAGCCACGGGGGGGAGGGGGTAGTACTGTTTAGGAAATTTTGTTCTTTTTCTTTTTCTTTTCTTCTTTCTTTAGTCTATTTCATTTCATTTATTTTTTCTTTTCTTTTTCATTTCAATTATTACTAATAATAATAATAATAATAATAATAATATTATTATTATTATTATTATACATATATTATTATTATTATTACTATATATTATTTATATATATTTTAAGGTATATAAAAATATATTAGTACCTAATATAATTCTACAAAATTCTATCACCCCTCTAAAATTATTCCTAAAATAAAATAATAGGTTTTTGTACAACAATTCTAAATGTATAATTATCTAGGTACTTAAATCACTACGTATATATTATCCAATTAACTACGTAATATTATAAATAAATAAAATAACTAATTAATTAATAAATAAAATATTTAAAAATATGGGGTTTTACAGCTTATGTGTTGGTTGATCCTGAACCTACCATCCCTAAAGATGGAGGAGAGATCGAAGTTACTGTGGCGCAGGACGCCCACTCTATGTGGAAGGAGGACAATAACCTCTGTAGGCTGTTGATCCTTAATGCAATGGATGACTCGATGGCAGAGTCCTATAAAAAGAAAGAGAAGGCAAGAGATGTCTGAGAATATCTTGATAAACATTACAAAACTGACAAAAAAATGTCAAAAATCCATCTCGTCGAGAAATTTTTCACTATGCAATTTGAAGACGAGAAGCTAATGCTACCACAAGTCAAGGAACTTCTGAAGATGAAGCAGAAACTGGAAGAAGAAGGCATGAAGCAGGAAGACAAGTTCATGGTAGGGGCTATAGTCACCAAACTTCCTCCAGGCTGGATCAACTTCAAGACTGACATGTACCGTAAGAAGATGGGGATCCATCTCGAAGATCTTCTTTGTTGGATTCACATAGAAGATAAAGCCAGGAGAAAACTGAAGTTGGACTCCCTATCCAACCAGTTGGCAAAGGCCAACTTGGTACATGCTGGTGATTCCGGGGGGGGAGCACAAGGCTTCTTACACCAAAAAAAAGGACTTCACCCATTTGAAGGTGAAGTCGGCTTCGTTCAAGCCAAAGCCAAAGCCCTAGTCAGAAGTGACTTATTTTAACTGTGGCAAGAAGGGCCACTACCGGAGTGACTGCAGATCCAAGCCCAAACAGAAAGAGTAAGATAAGCCTAACAAGGTTTCTATGATTGTGCAGGTTGTCACGACTGGAGTCGACATAGACTGGTGGGTAGTCACTGGTATATCCTGCCATATTTGCTCAAAGAAGGAGTTATTCACCACTTATAAGCCTACATCTAAGAAGGTTATGGTGGCAAACCAGGCACAAGATGAAGTACTTGGGACTAGAACGGTGGTACTTAACCTGAATTCGGGGAAGTCGCTGACGCTTTAGGATCTGAAGCATGTACCGATGATAGACAAGAACCTGATCTTAGGAAGTCTGCTCTGCAACGCAGGCTTGAGGATGGACATCAATATTGGACAGATGGTGATGTCATACAAAGGAACATACTTCGAAAAAGAATTTTGTACCGAAGGGATATTTAAACTTCAACTTGTAATCTCTACTATAATGATAAATGCATTCTCTTCTTCTAGTTATTCTCTTGAGTTATGGCATAATAGACTTGGACATATTCATTGTAAAAGAATAATCAAAATGTCTAGTCTAGGGCTTATCTCCAAATATGGGGCTAAGAAAGTGGAGAAGTATGGGGTCTATGCACAGACAAAGATCACCAGAAAGTCGTTCAAGCGGGTTAACCGAAGCATAGATCTTCTAGAGTTTATACACTCTGATATCTGTGACTTCAAGCAGTCCTCCACAAAGGCCAAGTTAAAGTATTTTATTACATTCATCGACAACTACTCGAAGTATGCGTTCTTCTATCTGCTCAAGTCAGATAATGATGCATTCAAGAAGTTCAAGGAGTTCAGGGCTGAAGCTTAACGTCGGACAGGACAATAACTCAAGAGACTTAGAAGTGATCGAGGCAGATAGTATAGGTCTATTGAATTCGCATCATTCTACAAAGAACATGGAATTGTCAATAAAATGACTGCTCTGTATTCTCCTCAATCAAATAGAGTAGCTGAGAGGAAGAACCAGACGTTGACAGAGATGATAAACTCGATGATGTTGACTGCGGGTCTTCCAAATTGCTTCTGGAAAGAAGCTGCGTTGACGGCTATGTTCATTCTGAACAGAGTGTCGTACGCAAGTTTTGATGTCACTCCTCTTGAACTCTGGTTCAAATTTATACCCAACTTGAATGTCATTCGAGTGTGGGGGTGTCTGACATATGTGAAGCTCCCAGACTTGAAGATACAAAAGCTGGGTACGAGGATTACGAAGACCATCTTCCTAGGTTATGATGAGAAGAGTGATGCTCGAAGGTTTCTTGATATAGAATCAAATCATATCATTGAATCTTGTAACACAGAATTCTTTGAAGATAAATTTACAAGGCATAAGAACGTTGTTATCATGAATACTATAAAGAATAGCGTGTGTGCATAGTAGGCTAACACTTCCAAAGAAGATATAGTCCAACAAGAAATTAGCATACCTGATATAACGTTCGAATCAGAACTCGCAGAACCAGTGTCTAAGCGAGTGAGGAGACCAAAGGACTTCAGAGAAGATTTTGTCACATATCACGTGGAAGTAGATCCACTTACCTATGATGAGACGATGAAGACCGGAGATGTTATCTCCTAAAAGGAGGCTATCAATGATAAGTATGACTCAATAACCTACAACAATACTTGGATGTTGGTCGATCTGTATGAAGGAGATAAATCAATCAGATGTAAATGGATCTTCAAAAAGAAGATGAAAGACGATGGAACTATTGACAAGTTCAAGGCAAGGTTGGTGGCCAAAGGATTTTATCAGAAGCAGGGGATCGACTACTTCGACACATATGCTCCAGTAGCGCGGATGACAAACATCAGGATATTGATTGCTCTGAGTACAATTCACAAGCTAGTTATTCATCAGATGGATGTTAAAATAATATTTATGAATGGAGAGTTGACCGAAGAGATTTACATGCAACAACTAGAAGAATTTGTCGTCAAATGGCTTGAAGACAAATTTTGCAAGTTGGTAAAATCACTATACGGTTTGAAGCAAGCTCCCAAGATGTGGCATGAGAAGTTTGACAAAGTCATAAGGTCAAACGGCTACAAGGTCAGTGAAACGGACAAGTGTGTTTACACAAAGTTCACTGATGGGAGAGGACTCATCGTTTGTCTGTACGTGGATTGTAAAACCCCATATTTTTAAATATTTTATTTATTAATTAATTAGTTATTTAGTTTATTTATAATTTTACGTAGTTAATTGGATAATATATACGTAGCGATTTAAGTACCTAGATAATTATACATTTAGAATTGTTGTACAAAAACTTATTATTTTATTTTAGGAATAATTTTAGAGGGGTGATAGAATTTTGTAGAATTATATTAGGTACTAATATATTTTTATATACCTTAAAATATATGTAAATAATATATAGTAATAATAATAATAATATATGTATAATAATAATAATAATAATAATAATAATAATAATAATAATAATAATGATATTATTATTATATTATTAGTAATAATAGAAATGAAAAAGAAAATGAAAAAAAAGAACAAAATTTCCTAAACAGTACTACCCCCCCCCCCCCCCCCGCGGCTAACCGCGCGGCCCAGACGCGCGAGACCCGAACCTTGCTTCCTTCCTTCCTTTCCCTCTATAAGTATACTATATAGTTCCTAAACCCTAACCCTAAATGCCAACCCTAGCTTTCACCTCTCCCGACCGCCGCCACCGGAGCGCCGACTTCCACCGCCGCAAACCCGCCGGAGCCAGCACAACCGGCCGCACACCGCGTCGACACCCGCGCGCGAGACAACAAGTTCACAGCAGCATACTCCTGTTCTCACGCTGTTTTTCGCCACCTCGCTCGACCAAACTCGATCCCGTCTTCGCTGGTACGATCCCGACATATCCCTATCTAAATCCCGTAACTTAGTTTCCATCGTGTAGCGCGCAAACCTAGGTAAAAATCGACGCCAACTTTAGGAAAAACTACGTTTTTTATATTTCACAAATCTATTGCTTTGACCCATGTTCAAGGGCTCGTATCTTCCACCACAGGAATCCAAACCTAGAAATTCTTTTTGCTATGGAAAGATCACCTGACCAAGATTATTTTCTGTCAATTATATTATTTTATTTGAGGCTGTATGCAAAATTAAATTAGGTTAAAAATCACTAAAAATCCATTTTTCCAACTTCCAAAACTTGTGATACGGAGCCTGCCCCGCCAAACGGGACCGCCCCGCCAAACGGGACCGCCCCGTCGTGTACAAAGTGCACCAAAAGGTGCGTACGGTATACCCAGATGTGTGGACTTTCACGAAAACTGGTTCGGACGCGTGTGCACGTCAGAATCAACCCGTATCCGCGACAAGTCCCCGTGTCGCAACTTTTGCAAACCACCGCGTCATTTAGTGTACGCTCGTCAGAACATGATAAAACTTACGCCATTGGACTCGTGGTATCGTGATGGTCTTGTGACCCAAGTTTCACGCGATTCTGAGACAGTTGACCAAGATGCCTATTTGCGGGCCCCACGGTTGACTCTTTTGGCAAAATTGTGTTCGGCTCACCGGAATCCAAAATTGGACGTACCGTTGAGTTTGTATTAACGTTTAGAATTGGTTTGACCTATAATTTGTCCCTTTTAGAGACATTTATCCCTGACACGCTTTTTGGTGCAAAGTGGGTCATATGTGGACCCCGCTTTGACCCGAAATTACTGTTTTGCTCCTGTGTCCAAATTGGACGAAAGGATAGTATTTTCTAGCTATCTCGCTTATTCTGAAAATGTTGGTGATGTCTATTTCAGCATCCGGAGACGTTTATTCTGAGATCGTAGTTTCTACTCCTGTGTGCGTGACATCTGGACGTTTACACTTTGCAGCTTCTTGCCAGGCAAGTATACCTTGCCAAATTATTTACAGTACTTTGTATGCTATTTATATTTCTGTATATTTATTGCATGTTTAGTTTTGTTCAGTTATATTCATTGCATGTGTAGTTCGTTCAGCCATTACTATATATATTAGATATGTTGACACACACTTGACACCTAGTATCATGAGAGGACAATCATTAGACGTATGGGCTTTAACCACTCTGATAAACCGTAGTGTCTAGCTCGTACTACGGGAGTGTGTCGCGCTGGTCGCTATCCCCGTGGTATGTCGATTTCTGGAGTCTCGTTGGTCGCTACCCCCGCGGTATGTCGATTTCTGATGTCCACTGACGTGTGTGTGAGTTGTGAGATTTAGATCGAGTAGCCTACCCTTGCCCATACATCAAAAAGTTGTCCTCATTTGCATTTATATAGATTGTCTTGTACAGCGTACTTATATATTTTCAAACATTATGCATGTTTACTGTATTCAATTGGCTTGCTTCTATGTATCTTGTTATGTCCCTCTGAGGACCTGGTCCCTTGCCAGGTATAGACGATCAAGAGTATCCGCAGGAGTACGGGCCTGGACCTGACGCGTTACTTTCTGCCAATGAGGTCTTACCTTCTGAGCATCATTGATTATCTCTAGTGATGTATCTTCTTAGCTGATACACTTCTATCATCACCTTATTTTTATATTGGAGATTTTACTCTTCTCTCTCATTTTAAGTTTTGAATATAGTCTTTGGTAGTGGATTTGTCTCCACCCGACTATCATTATTGGATTATTTAGACTCTTTATCCTAGTTTAGTTACTTATTTATTTTCTATGACTTGTTGTGTGGATAAGATTAGCATATATGTGACATATGACACTATATATACCACATGTGAGTTTATATTCATATTACATCGTACGTGTGTATTATGGTATCCATATATTGGAGTTGCCATATACATACGGCTATCATGCTTACGTGTTCCTAGTCCTACGTATTTTGGGACTGGGACGTGACATAAGCAACTTTGAAAAGAAAAAGATTTAGGGAGATCTTCCTCTTCCAAATGTTGTAGTGTTCGCTATCAAACTTCCCAGGCTTGTAAAAGCTGGTATCGAGAAGGTTTGATCGGTTCTCCATCTAAGTCGGATCTTGCTTTGAGATTATTATGCCCAAGGCTTAACCAAAGATGGAAGAACGCGTGGTCGAGATCAGAGGTTCACACAAAAGTTTCCACTATGACTATTCTCAATTTCTACGAAGAACTATATAATGATTCTGATTACAACTTGCTTTCAAGATTACAAAGGAATCAGAAAAAATAAACTTCACATTCTTCCTTGCACTCACAGTTGAAGACAGACAGAACGGAATTACAACTAGCTGAAGAGAAGAGAAAGGAGAAGAAGGAAATCTGCTTACTGGGGTGATGAAGATTATTGTTGCTCAAAGCAAGATTCGCTCCCACATGATCTGCTTCCAGGAACCAGCAAGTTCACGTAGAACTTCTGGAATGCTCGTTGTCACCTATTTTTCTGACTCGAATGAACTTCCTGGACTCCAATGGTTGCGCCAGCCGCAACTCTCTTCGTCTCCTGATTTTTGAAGTAAGTTCTCAAAGAGGCACGAAGAGAGTATTTATATAGAGAGAGGGTGGAAACCCTAACTGCCCATAAGTTACGGAAAGATAGGAACAAATTAATTGCGAATTCCTAAAAGATAGGCACGAATTAATTTCAAATCCCACAAAAAAATGGATCTGAATAATTGTCCATATCTTTCCATAACCGTTCAAATATATCTGAAAGCAACGGTCACGCAAGCAACCTCACATGAGACAACCCATGCGGCCAGTCCATGTGACAGCGCATGCGACCGCCCATGCAGCAATCGTGAATATTCGAGCACATGAGTGCATCAAATGCGCACAAACGCCATGCAACGATGCTAACGTGCAAAGTACACCAATAAAGCACCACTTTGCGCCCTTGAGCCCAAGTCCGAGTCCGAGTCGCTAAGCCCCTTTGGGACTTAGCTCCTTGAAAATAATTTCAAGAGCATGACAAAAAGCATAAATGCTTTCATAAGGAGTTAATCATTTTTTCTCCTAGAAAAATACCCCCACATGGCACCTATGTGCCCCATCACACCCCATGTGCACACCTCAACTCATACAAAGTATTATATTGAGATACTCATTTAATGGTGTAGCCAATGTGGGACTATCTTTACTAGTCTAAAGGAAACAACACCAACAAAACCAACATGTGTTTGATGTAAGCCACAAGAATAGTGAATTATTTGTAAGTGTTGGCATAATCCAATCATAAGTATCTTAATTTAGAATAATTTTATTCATTCCTCCAAAGTATCCCTTCAAACTATCTCTCCTTAGTCCTTATATGACAACTGACATGACAAATATTTACCAAAAAAATAATTACCCTTTTTTAATATTAGTATTAATGCAAATTTTAATGTTAATTTAATATTAGTTTTAATGTTAATTTAATATTAATATTAATGTTAATAATTATATTAATGCTAATATTAATGTTAATTTTAATATTAATTTTAATGTTAGCGTTAATTTTAATTTAAAAAAATTATGTCTGTTGTCACATTAACAGTCACATCAGCTACCGCATAAGAATGTATGGTTTGAAGGGACACTTTGTAGGGATGAATATCATTATTCCTTAATTTATGTATGATAAAAATATGACTGTAACAAAAAGGGAGCATCCTTCGGTCGGTCTTATTGTATCGTGCACTAATTGTAAATTAATATTGTGTTAGTATTAGATTATTATTTTTTCAGTTTTCTTTTATTTTCTTATGTAATAAATAAAAGTTATATATTAAATCTCAATTAAACCGTAGGACATTGTAATATTCAATTATTAGGTTTCGACCATCTAAAAAATAGGAAACAGATTACTCCTCTTTAGTGGCGGAGCTTAGTGAGAACTAGGGGGGCTTTCCCATTTTTTTTATAAAATTAAAATTTTAGATATTATCACCTTCAAAAAATACAATATGGTCCCAAAATATAATTTATTCCTCTAGAAATATACATTCTCTCTAAAAAAATTAGAGTCAATATGTTAGTCCTGAAGTCAGATCAAATTAGATGAGGCCCACAAAATAGAGACTCACTCAAGAGTTTGTCTCTATAAAAGTTGTTGCACTGTGAGTCACTCGAAAGCTCCTCGACAAGAACACACAACCCCATAACAGCACTAAACCATGAACGGGTTACAAACTGATAAACCAAAGAAAATGCAAATACAAAAATAATCAGAAAGATGTTCTTCCCTTTACGTTAGCAGACGATACAACGAGAAGGAACGGGAACAAGAAAGAAAAAAATAAAGAGAGAAACTCCTGCTGGGATGATCAAAACCACCGGTTGTCAATGCAAGATTCGTGCTATATGACGAACTGCCCCCAGGATCCAGCAAGTTCACACGAGAACTTCTGGAACGCTCTAAGTCACATTCGGATCACTCAAATTTTACTTTGAGGAAGGGTGCACACTGTGGCCATATAAGGCTCTGGTGCTCACGGATTTTTTAGTGAAAACTTGGAATTCTTCTCTCTCGCTCAATGAAGAGGAGCCCCTCTTAATAAAGAGAAAATCAGCACATATGCGGCCGGAGAAAACTCAAGCCGCATATGCGCCATCCGACACCAAACTATATGCATAGACGCATGCGATACCGAAGTCGCCGGTCACTGTCACGCCCCAGTCCCAAAATACGTAGGACCTGGAATACGTGACACGCCAGCTACGCATTCGACCAGACTCTGCTCTGACTCGAATACGTATAAGCTATAAAATAAAAGGCACAATCTAGATATCCCATAAATATAAACCTCTATGTCTCAATCCACAATGTACAACAGTATACAAGAAAGAGCTATATGTGCTAGAGTCGGCCGCCCAATAACACACTAACTCGAATAGACTCGAGAAGAAGTACGAGTCTATAAAAACTAGGCTACAACAGCAGATGAATAATCAATGTAAAATAAGTGACTATTGCCGGTAGAAATGATATGAGTATCTGGTACCATGCCCGCAAGACATGCAACTCCAACAGCAACTCCAAATTCTCCGTAATCATCTATGCTGCAAAACTGGCAGAGAACCAGGTCCTTAGAGGGACGTAACAAGGTACAGAAATACAACATGCCAAGTAAACAGAAAGTACAAGTGCAACAACAGGGTACTCTATCATAACCAAACAAGTGTGACACAGTTTAAAGACAACGTTCGACGCGTGGGCTTTCTAAAATAAAACCGTAGCTCTGGACACGGAAACACACGGCACGTACCGCAACTCCGGGATAATGAGTCACACGGGTGGTACAACTACTCTAGATACAGGATCACTACAGAAATAGTATATATATATATATATATATATATATATAAACCCGTGCAGAGTAGTCCAAACGTCTAGTAACTGTCTTTCCCTTCTCAAGCGGTCAACGATTGTGCGTTGAACCTGAACCTCTATCTAACAGTCTCGACACACGAAAGATAACTCAACAGACGCGACCCTAATGTCATCCCAGTCTCTGGTCATGATGTCAGTATCAGGATACAGGAATCTGGCGTGATCACAGTGTATGAGTGTGTCCTGGGGTGTCGATGTACTCAGGTACGTGCATCGAGGTACTACAAAGCATCTAACAATTATTCTAAGACATTACGACGAACGTCAGCACCCGGTTGTGAATCGGATGCGAAGTATCGAATGTCAACTTAAATACGCACACAATGTACAAAAAGAAACAACAAATATCTGTAATCTAAAATACAGGGTGGCAAGGTACACTTGCCTGCGTGCGGCTGCTGATGACGGGGTCCCGGTACCGTATCCAAGTCCTCAAGTCCCGTAGTACCTAGAGATGGATACAAGCCAAAATCAATAATCTCTTCTACGTCAAGCAGGGATGCGACACATAACTACACTCAAACTCAGTCTCCGCTATGACTCACAGGGACAAGACACTAGGGGGTTGACCCAGGTTGACTAAGGGTTCATTTTAAATACAATCAATCCCCCGTTTAACACCATCTGAACAATCCTCTATCATATACCTTTAGCTATCACCCTCTAGATAAATAAATAATTATTTATTAAACCCTCATTTACATACAACCTTTACCATTTTACAATAACTACTACTCAATTAAGTTCAACATTATTTATCAATCCTCAAAGAATGACTAATGGTTCTATATTGCACAATATTTCACAATGAATCACCTGCTCCACAATGTCCATCAATATTTCACCATCATAGTATTACTCATCAACAATTTAACTCTGCCCATCATTAATGATAAAAATGCATATATTAAAACGAACACCCTAAATGTCTCTTATGGCACTTAAACCCAACCTCATTATTATCATATTTCCAACAGTCTCATTTATATATTTCATATCCTCATACATGATCACCAATGCAAATTTAAACCAAAATTAATCAATTAGCAATTCCATCAATTGGGTATTATAATATACATTAAACCTAAAATCTCTCCTACATATATAATCCCAAAATTCCCAATGCATATAAGTAACCCTTAACTAAAACTATTTCATTCTTAATCCCTAACTCAAAGTATATCCATTAATGCATAAAATTCATAACCTTTAAATATAATCAATCCCTAGAACTTAACCCTGTACCCTCCCTAAACATAAACACCAAACTACCCATACATAAAACAAATTTACACAATAAACATTATTACTAAATTGACCAAAACACATGATATAACACGCAGAGAGGGGGAGAAGTTTACCTCGGCGAGGCGACGTGGTGACTGTCACTGGCCGGAGAGGTGCTATGGTTGGCAGTGGTAGTGCGGATGGGGTGGAGCTCGCCGGAGCAGCGTGGCCTGGCCGGTGGAGTTTGAGGAGGACGATGGTGATCAGCTGGCCAGGAACGGCTCTGTCGAAGACGCAGGGATGGGTGCTCGAACGGGTTTTCAGCAGTAGCCGCCGGGGTCGAGGAAATGGCCGAAAGAGAGGGACAGTTCGTCGGAGATGGAGGAGGAGCGGGTGGAGTCCGGCCAAGGTGGCGGCAGTGTGATGCTGGTGGTGCAGGAAATGGCGGAATGTGGTCGAGAGGGTGCTGGTCGAGAGGTAATGGCGGACGGGGGAGCAGCTTCAATCATTTTTACTGTATCAGGCATAGAGAGAGCAATAAACCCATAATAGTTCCCTGAGAATGACCTACAAAAGAACTTGAATTGGTCTTTTTTTGTATACACAATAGCTTAACATATCCACCTTGTAAATCTGAGCCACGCCCTGCCAGCTCCCATCCCAAAATTCATGTTCATGACTCCATCGAGTGCCCCTCACGTTTCCAATCCAAATATCAAACCTCGATTTGCAAGGATGAAGCCAAGTGACTCCTCAGCCGAGTTTGCAAACCAAGTATCACCTCCCTGGAAAAGGCCATGTTGAAGGAAAACTGTCGGACCAGATTATACGTTCAGCACATTCTTTCCATGTAGAATATGTTGAACAGATAAAAGAAAGCCATCCTTTGTCTTAACGGTGAGCTCGGAGAAGCGGTAGCCCAAAGGACGGAGCATCCGAGCACAGAGTCCTTCAACACCAGAAGAAGGAGGAGAAGAAGAAGAAGAAGAAGAAGAAGAAAACGTCTGATATGTCGGATTCGTCTCGGCCGAGACACAGCAGAGAGCGATACCGAGGAGGAGGAGGGCTTCCATTCCGGTCACCGTTCACCTGCGAAGGACGGGAATCGAACAACCGCCCCTAATTGATGGAAGGGGTGAGGATAAGAGGAGAAGAAAGGAAGAAGAATTTCTTACGGTTGGGTTTTGGGATTGTGTAGTGAAGAGGAAGGAGAGAGAGAGAGGGGGTGGGGTTTTCCAAGTTTGGGGATTAGGGCCGGCCTTGGGGTTTGTGAGGGTGAGGGTGATGGTTTTATAGGGAAGTGGTGAGTTGGATGGAGGGTGATGGTGAATCCTAATTTGAATGGATGGCTAGGATGTGTCATGAAGAAAAAATGGTGTGCTCACAAAGGGGAGTGGAGTGTGGTTTGAACGGTCATGGGTGGGGGTTTCTCCATTTGGGTTTAAACCAATGTGGTTTTGACACATGTTACCATATTTGCAAATTAGTCCCTTAAATTCGGAAAATTGTATGAACACATAAAATGACGCAAAAATTGTGGAGAACATTGCGGTTGATGATTTGCATGGCGAGGGGGTGTTGTGCATGAGGCCCGAATTTAATTAGATGGACATTGGGATTAATTAAGGATTAAAAATTGGATTGACAAAGTTGGTATCCCCGATTTAATAAAAATAAAGTGTCCCGCGATTTTAAATTAAATGGGGGCACTTAGGGTCAAAATTCGAAAATAATACAAAGGCCAAAATTGGTGGGGGCTTAGAGTCAGTCTTGGACCCTTAAGTCGGTCTGACTCAACGGGTTAAGTTGGTATCTCATAATTGAGGGTAACGATCGACACGAAATTAAATATGAATATCGGTTACGAAAAATTGTGCAATTAAATTAGAGCACAACAAAAATATGATTTTTAAGTGACGAAAAGTCCAGTGCCTAATTTGGCGAGTCAAGTCAGAAGTACAAAAGCCCGGTGGAATTTATGGGCTGATATTGGGCTCCGATTAATTTAGCAATGATAGGGCACGCCAAGGGTTTTAATTAAATGAATTAAATACCAGATAAACTTATCTCCACTCTAAACCTCGACATCTACTACCAAAACCAAAATTTTCCAAATCTACCCTAACTATCTACAGAAAAAAAATCGAGGGGGTTTACATTCTTCCCAACTTAGAAAAATTTCGTCCCCGAAATTAAAAGTAAAGCACGATAATATCTAAAAGAATTTTAAAACATCTAGTAATCAAATTCCGTACGTAAATTCGTACCTTGCTCCTCAAATAGGTACGGAAACCGCTGCAGAATAAAATTTTTGCGCTCCCAAGTAGACTCGCCTGGTGAATGGTGCTTCCATGCCACTCTAACAAGTCGAATCGTCTGCCCTCTCAAAGTTTTCTCGCTGTGATCGAGAATCTCGACTGGCTGCTCTACGTAAGACAGACTGGGTCCTACTATAATCTCTAAATGATCAAGCACGTGGCTAGGGTCTGCGACATATCTTCTCAGCTGCGATACGTGAAATATGTCATGTACTCCCTCTAATGATGGAGGTAATGCAAGACGGTAAGCCACTTCGCCAACTCGTTCCAAGATGTCAAAAGGTCCGATGTACCTTAGACTCAGCTTGCCTCTGCCTCCGAATCTGATGGTACCACGAGTAGGCGATATCCTCAAAAATACATGGTCACCTTCCTTGAACTCCAATGGTCTGCGGTGCGCATCTGCCCAAAATGTTTCTGTCTATCTCGTGATACACGCAGGTGGCTCTGAATCTGCTTGACTTTTTCTACTGTCTGTGTCACCAACTCTGAACCAAGTATCTGACGCTCTCCCATATCACTACAATATACTGGTGACCTACACTTCCTACCGTACAGTGCCTCATAAGGTGCCATCTGTACACTAGCCTGGTAACTATTATTTTAGGAGAATTCTACCAAGTATAGATGGTCCTTCCAAGATTCTCCAAAATTGATCATGCACGCTCTCAATATATACTCTAATATCTGTATCGTGCGCTCTGACTGGCCATCAGTCTGTGGAGGATATGCGGTGCTGAACTTGAGACGAGTTCCTAGGCTCTCCTGCATACTCCTCCAAAAATGCGACGTGAATCTGGAATCACGATCCGATACGATACTGACAGGCACTCCATGTAGTCGTACTATCTGCCTCATATATATATGTCAGCTAAAGTCTTCGTGGATTGCCCAACTCTGAAGGGCAAGAAATGTGCAGACTTGGTGAGTCCGTCTACGACAACCCAAAATGGCATCCTTTCCGCTAGGGCTCCGCGGGAATCCAGTGACAAAGTCCATGGTAATGTGTTTCCACTTCCACTCTGGAATGGGAAGCGGCTGCAGTAATCCTGCAGTCCTCTGATGTTCAGCCTTGACTTGCTGACAAAATAAACATTTTGCCACGAAACATGCAATTTCTCTCTTCATCCCATGCTACCAGAAATGCTATCTCAAGTCTCGGTACATCTTCGTACCCCCGGGATGAATGGAATAAATTAAGCTATGTGCCTCGGTCATCAACTCTTGGCGTAGTTCGCCACTCGGAACATATAGGCGATCTCCACACCTCAACGTTCTGTCTTCATGAATCCTGAATCCTATCTGCATGTCAGCCTCTGTCCTTTCTCGCAATCGTCTAAATCTCATATCTGTAGGCAAGGCTGCCTTGATCCTCTCAATCAATGTAGACTGAACCTCGAGACTGACCATCTGTCCATCCATGCCTGGCAATACAATCTCAATCCTAAGTTTCTGAAAATCCTCTAACAACTGGCGATGAATCATAAAAATATGCCATAGGCTTCCTGCTCAAGGCATCTACTACTACATTCGCCTTGCCAGGGTAATACTGTAACTCGATATCATAATCTGTCATCAACTCTAGCCAGTGCCTCTCTCTCATGTTAAGCTCTTTCTGGCCCTTAGAATACACCAAGATATCATCGATAATTACCACCAAGAACTTATCCAAGTACTGGTGGAAAATATTGTTCCTCAAACTCATAAATACTACTGGCACGTTGGTTAAAACAACATGACTAGAAACTCACAGTGTCCATACTTCGTCCGAAAAGTCGTCTTCGGAATGTCCTCTCCCCGTACCTTGATCTGGTGATAACTTGATCTGAGACCGATCTTCAAGAATGCATATGCGCCGCTAAGCTAATCAAATAAATCATCGATGCGCGGCATAGGGTACTTGTTCTTTATTCGTTACCACCCTTAACGCCCTGTAATCGATACACAAGTATACTGTCTCATCCTTCTTTGGCACTATTAAGATAGTTGCTTCCCATGGGGAAACACTAGTCCGACTGAAATTCTTGTCTAAGAGATCCTCTACTATGGATCTTTAACTCAACCAACTATATCGATGCTAGTCTGAAGACGAGAGGATAACTAGCTCGGCTCTGGGAGTCCACTCTTTAACAAACTCCTTTTCTCTGTCAGGTGGCAGGCCTAGAAGATCCTCTAGAGAAACATCCTCAACTCTGATATAACATGGTGGTACACTGGTTTACCTCCTGCATTGTATACCCCTAAGGTAGATGGACACCATACTCCTGGGCTCCCTAAACTCAACTCAGGGTAACCTGGTGACCTAAAAATATAAATGTAACTACATCGACAATCTAGTGTCGCGTGGTATTGGCTTAATCAACTCATGCTAGGACGGTGTCATCGTCCAGACTTAACCTCAAAATAAATCCTCCTATTCTGTTTACCACACTAATCCTTTAAAAGAAAATTTTTTCCCCTGCCTTAAGTATAATTTCTCTTCTCCTAAAATTTCCCTAAAATTTTTATTCCTCGAGTTTCTTCTTTTCGTTATTTATCTCACCAAGTCGCATAGTACAATAATGGTATCACTCAAGCACATACTAGAATTTCTTGGAATCCGATTATTATCTCCCAAGTGAGGTCCTAAAATTTTTATCTCCTCTAGCTTATAATCATCGTTCCTAGCATTGCTATCATATACAACTACTAGTTTTCAACATCAGGCTATGCATTTCCGTAAATTATTCTAGGTCATGATCAACAATCCTTCCAGCTCTCAGTACTTACAAGATCACTGCTACCCCAAGTACGGGTAGGGTACTACTAGGTCCAAATCTCTTGCCAACCTTCCACACTAGTTCTAGAATCCAAAGAACCCATCAATCTATCCTGATAAGGTAACAATCTTTTCCGAGAAAGATATACGAATTCTGTCTCCTGTCGTCTGGTCTTCGATCTTCTTCTGGAGGGAAGTCATTAGTCACAAGCATTCGTCTCCCCGAACAATAGGGGACGAGAAACAAGGATAGGGATATTGACGAAGATTGAAGGAATGCAAAGTGGAAGTCCAAGGGCGATAATCACATACAAAGAGTTTTAAAATCGATTATGGATTGAGATCCTATTCAACAATCATAACATCTATTCCTAATTTGCAGGCTCGCTTGGCACAGTCAGGTGACCAAGACGATTTAAATTGGACCTGCATGGGCCACCACAAAAACATGTCACTCCCCAGTCCCAAAATACGTAGGACCAGGAATATGTGACACGTCAGCTACGTATTCGACCAGACTCTGGTCTAACTCGAATACGTATAAGCTATAAAATAAAGGGCACAATCTAGATATCCCATAAATGTAAACCTCTATGTCTCAATCCATAATGTACAACAGCATACAAGAAAGAGCTATATGTGCTAGAGTCGGCCGCCTAATAACACACTAACTCGAATAGACTCGAGAAGAAGTACGAGTCTATAAAAACTAGGCTACAACAACAGATGAATAATCAATGTAAAATAAGTAACCAATGCCGGTAGAAATGATATGAGTACCTGGTACCATGCCCGCAAGACATGCAAATCCAACAGCAACTCCAAATTCTCCGTAATCATCTATGCTGCAAAACTGGCAGGGAACCAGGTCCTCAGAGGGACGTAACAAGGTACAGAAATACAACATGCCAAGTAAACAGAAAGTACAAGTGCAACAACAGGGTACTCTATCATAACCAAACAAGGGTGACACAGTTTAAAGACAACGTTCGACGCGTGGGCTTTCTAAAATAAAACCGTAGCTCCGGGCAAGGAGTCACACGGGTGGTACAACTACTCTAAATACAGGATCACTACAGAAATAGTATATACATATATATATAAACGCGTGCAGAGTAGCCCAAACGTCTAGTAACTGTCTTCCCTTTCCCAAGCGGTCAACGATTGTGCGTTGAACCTGAACCTCTATCTAACAATCTCGACGCACGGAAGATAACTCAACATACGCGATCCTAAGGTCGTCCCAGTCTTTGGTCATGATGTCAGTATCAGGATACAGGAATCTGGCACGATCACAGTGTATGAGTGTGTCCTGGGGTGTCGATGTACTCAGGTACGTGCATCGAGGTACTACAAAGCATCTAACAATTATTCTAAGATATTACGATGAACGTCAGCACCCGGTTGTGAATCGAACGCGAAGTATCGAACGTCAACTTAAATATGCGCACAATGTACAAAAGAAACAATAAATATCTGTAATCTGAAAAACAGGGTGGCAAGGTACACGTGCCTGCGTGCGGTTGCTGATGACGGGGTCTCGGTACCGCATCCAAGTCCTCAAGTCCCGTAGTACCTAGAGATAGATACAAGCCAAAATCAATAATCTATTCTACGTCAAGTAGGGATGCGACACATAATTACACTCAAACTCAGTCTCCGCTATGACTCACAGGGACAAGACACTAGGGGGTTGACCCAGGTTGACTAAGGGTTCATTTCAAATACGATCAATCCTCCGTTTAACACCATCTGAACAATCCTCTATCATATACCTTTAGCTATCACCCTCTAGATAAATAAATAATTATTTATTAAACCCTCATTTACATACAATCTTTACCATTTTATAATAACTACTACTCAATTAAGTTCAACATTATTTATCAATCCTCAAAGAATGACTAATGGTTCTATATTGAACAATATTTCACAATGAATCACCTGCTCCACAATGTCCATCAATATTTCACCATCATAGTATTACTCGTCAACAATTTAACTCTGCCCATCATTAATGATAAAAATACATATATTAAAATGAACACCCTAAATGTCTCTTATGGCACTTAAACCCAACCTCATTATTATCATATTTCCAACAGTCTTATTTATATATTTCATATCCTCATACATGATCACCAATGCAAATTTAAACCAAAATTAATCAATTAGCAATTCCATCAATTGGGTATTATAATATACATTAAACCTAAAATCTCTCCTACATATATAATCCCAAAATTCCCAATGCATATAAGTAACCCTTAACTAAAACTATTTCATTCTTAATCCCTAACTCAAAGTATATCCATTAATGCATAAAATTCATAACCTTTAAATATAATCAATCCCTAGAACTTAACCCTGTACCCTCCCTAAACATAAACACCAAACTACCCATACATAAAACAAATTTACATAATAAACATTATTACTAAATTGACCAAAACACATGCTATAACACGCAGAGAGGGGGAGAAGTTTACCTCGGCGAGGCGACGGGGTGACCGTCACTGGCCAGAGAGGTGCTATGGTTGGCAGTGGTAGTGCGGATGGGGTGGAGCTCGCCGGAGCAGCGTGGCCTGGCCGGTGGAGTTTGAGGAGGACGATGGTGATCAGCTGGCCAGGAACGGCTCTGTCGAAGCCGTAGGGATGGGTGCTCGAACGGGGTTTCAGCAGTAGCCGCCGGGGTCGAGGAAATGGCCGGAAGAGAGGGACAGTTCGTCGGAGATGGAGGAGGAGCGGGTGGAGTCCGACCAAGGTGGCGGCAGTGTGATGCTGTTGGTCCAGGCAATGGCGGAAGGTGGTCGAGAGGGTGCTGGTCGAGAGGTAATGGCAGACGGGGGAGCAGCTTCAATCATTTTTACTGTATCAGGCACACAGAGAGCAGCTAAACCCATAATAGTTCCCTGAGAATGACCTACAAAAGAACTTTAGAATTGGTCTTTTTTGTATACACAATAGCTTAACATATCCACCATGTAAATCTGATCCACGTCCTGCCAGCTCCCATCCCAAAATTCATGTTCATGACTCCATCGAGTGCCCCTCACGTTTCCAATCCAAATATCAAACCTCGATTTGCAAGGATGAAGCCAAGTGACTCCTCAGCCGAGTTTGCAAACCAAGTATCACCTTCCTGGAAAAGGCCATGTTGAAGGAAAACTGTCGGACCAGACTATACGTTCAGCACATTCTTTCCATGTAGAATATGTTGAACAGATAAAAGAAAGCCATCCTTTGTCTTAACGGTGAGCTCGGAGTAGCGGTAGCCCAAAGGACGGAGCATCCGAGCACAGAGTCCTTCAACACCAGAAGAAGAAGAAGAAGAAGAAGAAGAAGAAGAAAACGTCTGATATGTCGGATCCGTCTCGGCCGAGACGCAGCAGAGAGCGACACCGAGGAGGAGAAGGGATTCCATTCCGGTCACCATTCACCTGCGGAGGACGGGAACCGAACAACCGCCCCTAATTGATGGAAGGGTGAGGATAAGAGGAGAAGAAAGGAAGAAGAAGAAGAATTTCTTACGGTTGGGTTTTGGGATTGTGTAGTGAAGAGGGAGGAGAGAGAGAGAGGGGGTGGGGTTTTCCAAGTTTGGGGATTAGGGCCGGCCTTGGGGTTTGTGAGAGTGAGGGTGGTGGTTTTATAGGGAAGTGGTGAGTTGGATGGAGAGTGATGGTGAATCCTAATTTGAATGGATGGCTAGGATGTGTCATGAAGAAAAAATGGTGTGCTCACAAAGGGGAGTGGAGTGTGGTTTGAACGATCATGGGTGGCGGTTTCTCCATTTGGGTTTAAACCAATGAGATTTTGACACATGTTACTATATTTGCAAATTAACCCCTTAAATTTGAAAAATTGCATGAACACATAAAATGACGCAAAAATTGTGGAGAACATTGCGGTTGATGATTTGCATGGCGAGGGGGTGTTGTGCGTGAGGCCCGAATTTAATTAGATGGACATTGGGATTAATTAAGGATTAAAAATTGGATTGACAAAGTTGGTATTCCCGATTTAATAGAAATAAAGTGTCCCGCAATTTTAAATTAAATGGGGGCACTTGGGGTCAAAATTCGGAAATAATACAAAGTCCAAAAATGGTGGGGGCTTAGAGTCAGTCTTGGACCCTTTAGTCGGTCCGACTCAACAGGTTAAGTTGGTATCTCATAATTGAGGGTAACGACACAGATGTCCGACACGAAATTAAATATGAATATCGGTTACGAAAAATTGTGCAATTAAATTAGAGCACAACAAAAATATGATTTTTGAGTGACGAAAAGTCCAGTGCCTAATTTGGCGAGTCAAGTCAGAAGTACAAAAGTCCGGTAGAATTTATGGGCTGATATTGGGCTCCGATTAATTTAGCAATGATAGGGCACACCAAGGGTTTTAATTAAATGAATTAAATACCAGATAAACTTATCTCCACTCTAAACCTCGACATCTGCTACCAAAACCAAAATTTTCCAAATCTACCCTAATTATCTACAGAAAAAAAATCGAGGGGGTTTACAGTCACGTTGCAAAGAGCTGCGCCGTCAATGCCGCCAAGCGCCGAAAGCAACAGTCCCTGTGCACCGATACCCCCATCGCATGGGCCGCATTATCCGTACAATACAGATAACTATGCGCCATATGCGCCGCCAACAGTCAACCTGGTCTCCTAAACTCATTGGTCGCATAGCGCCTTGGCCGCATAGAGCCTTAGCCGCATAGCTCCTTGACGCATAGCTCCTTGGCCGCATATCGCCTTGGCCGCATAGTGCCTGGAAGCATAGCTCCTTGGACCCATGCGACCGAGCTAGCAATCGTACATGCAACTCGCACATAAATGAGCGCATGAGTGCCATGCGACGATGCTGACGTGCTAAGTGCAGAGTGCACCAACAAAGCGTCACTTTATGCCCTTGAGTCCGAATCCAAGTTTCTAAGCCCCTTCGGGGCTTAGCTCCTAAGGAAAGCCTCCCAAAGGTGGTGACAAACTAAGGATTATCATAAAGGGGTTCACACTTAATCCCTCTAGGAAAATCAACCCACATGGGCCACCATCCCATGTTCATATACCAATATTAAGCAAAGCTATATATTGAGATATACACAATGGTAGTTTTTTGATGTGGGACTAAAACTCCCAAAGCAAAGTAGAAATTACCAACAATCCCCCACATATATCATAAAATATGGTCGTGCGTTCCTCATAGTGACTGCCCATCATACATTAGGATAGATGTCGCCCACGACTTGAATCTTTCCTCATGAGTCAAACAACAGTACGATACAAGAATGGACTACGCCTTGAATTCTGAACCACAACTGTTGTTCTTTCCACTCGCATAATGACATCAGTTGTGCCTCCGGTCGCACATTAAAGGACCTGTGCTGACCTAGTTTCGGTGTATATTTCTTGGGTGTCTACAAGATTACCCTCAAGATATGGCCTAAATCTCTGTCCATACACTTATGTGAGTTCTTCTAAGAGAGTTTAATCTTTTCCAACATAAAGCCTTGCGCTTTCGTGCGGTGCTACGCCACTGTGACATGGCTCACAGCCGAGGTTAACTACCTGTTGTGGTGTCACCCACAGTAGCATGAGGTCACTAGCCTCTTAGTAGTGTTGTACTATATCCCAGCATGAAGCCTTGCACTTCCGTGCGGTGCTACGCCGCCGTGACATGGCTCGTAGCCGAGGTTAACTACCTCATGTGATGTCACCCACTGTAGCATAAAAAATTTTAGGACTTGTAAGAATTTGCTTAAATGTGGGTAGACTTGTAACCTCCGTATCCTAAAATTCTTGCTTAAATGTTGTTATTAGGTTAATTTGGGGCTATTGGAATTTTTTCACAATTTTTGGTTAATTAAAAACTAGTAACAGTAAAAAATTTAGGACTTTTAAGAATTTATTTTAGTGTCAAACATAATTAAAAATGTTTAGAACTTTTATTTTAGGTTCTAAATAATCAAATATTTTTTTAAAATTTTTTGAGTATTTTTAGTATTTATTGGGAGTTATTTAGGCTAATAACTAATTTTTAAGACTTCTAGAATTTATTGTGCAAGCCAAAGAATATAGAATAGACCTACGTAATTTTCTAGTTTTTATAATATTATTATATATTTTTTAAAATTATTTCAGATTTTTTGGAATATTTTTAATATTTATTTTTAGTTAAATAGGTAAAACTAATTTTTAGAGCTTCTTCTAATTATAGTAGTAAATCTATGAATATAAAATTATTCCAAGTATTTTTCTAGGGTTTGGGGGTTCAAAATATATTTTCGGTAATTTTTCCAGATTTTTATGATTATATTTAATATTTATTTTGAGTTATTTAGATTTAAAATGATTTAAATAATATTTTGATAAAGACAAATTAAAAATAAATAATATAAACAAAATCATCAAATCAGATTTTGACACGTGTCATCCTTTAAATTTTTCATTCAGCCGCATCTATATGTATATATATATATATATATATATATATATATATATATATATATATATATATATATATATAATAACCTTAATTATCCCATTATTTTAGAGAGATAGAGATTTGAGGGGATATCATCTAGGATTTTCTTCATCTTCCAGAAGCCATTACTCATAGCTCCGGACTCCAAACACCGCCCAGTTTTTTTCATTAGAACGTATTGAGGTTAGTTTTCTAAATTTGTAAATTTTTTCTTGAAATTATGAATATTAAATTCTGGAAAATTCGTAGAGCACAATATGTCCGAAAATAGATGCGTCTCGGTGTTTTTACGATTCTGGGAGAACCAGGAATTAGAATCATGAATCGTTTAAAATTTCGAAAAACTAATGTCGAGATCATCGTTATATGATTTTCCCAGAATTTAATATAAAATATTTCTGTGCTGTTAATTCTGTAGAACTTCTAGGTTAACAATCAACCATCGTTGCATAATGCGATTTTAGATATGTTCAATAATTTTCAAACGAATTTGAATTCGGATGAGCCATAAATTATAACATATTTTTTACACTAAAATATACAGAAAACCATGCATGAAAGTCGAGTTTGCATCGGTTGACTTTTTTGGTCAACAGATCGCCTCGATTTGCGTGCCAGGAGTCTCAAATTGGTAAAATTTAGTTTCTTTGGACAAAATTTAGGAATTAATCTAAAAATCATAATAAGATGAAAATAGGATTTTAGAGTAATTATTCCAGAATTAAGTAAATTAAAATAAATTATCTTTTGACATGGTAAAATTGTAATACATAGGCTATTTGGACTGTGACTTGGACTCTGATTCATACCAGCTAAGGACTACAAGCGGGTACATTCTCTGATAATTTTCGTTATTTGATAATTTCTATAATTCAAGTATTTAGAAATTTTACATCTGATTCTTGACACTGTGCTACACGGACTAGTATATAGATTGGATCTGCAGTCATGAGAGGTTACATTGGTTATCGTATTAATATTGTACACGACAGTGATATTAGACATTGATATTAGACATTATACATGATATATTGGATATTGATCGTGTATCATGACGTGTCATGGTTGGATCCACAGTACTAGTTGGGGGCGGAGAAATTGCTAGTGAGAGATGTGATCAAATCCCTATCGTACAAGTGTAGATATTGTTAGTGTTAATCATACACCTCACGTATGATTAGCCAGGCCATGTAGCTATCGTACAAGTTCACAAGCCGATCACATTTCGAAACTACTATTTCAAACACTTAGAATAGTTACAGTTCTCTATTTCAGTTCATATACTATATCACCCTGTATATGATATTGTAGTTCTTTCTCTTCATTTCATATATGCACTGACTGTACCATATTGTCAATATTGCCTGTCCTCTTTATTTTGCCACTGTATTTATTTATTGTCTTCTCTCAGTATATAGTATCATCTTTTTATTGTTTTATAGTCCTTATCAATTAACTGGAACTGTTATTTGGGTTGTACTTCGCTCCATCCTGACTGGAAATATTTTTCCAGACTGCGACTTAGAGGACTGGTGTCCGACATATTATGCACCACAGGGAGAATAGCTGCAGCCTTGGACCTTGTAGCTCAGGTGTGATTCCGGGAGGTCTAGCCGGGATCCCCAGTTATTCAGTTAGTTCTTTCAGCAGATTATTGGTACCGGATTTGTTTCTGGCATACTTTGAGACTTGGAAGTTATTGTTCAAACTCCCAATGATACTAGAGTACTCCAACTATCTGAAGCTTTTTCCTGGGTTAGGCTTCAGTTTCTTGTCACATCTATATGGATTGTCGATCCCAGGAAGATCCTGATATCCAAATCGTATGAGCATCTTCTCCACGTAGTGAGCTTGTGATAAAGCAAGCCCATCTTTCGTCCAGATTATCTTAATCCCAAGGATGACATCCGCATCTCCCATGTCCTTTATGCTGAATTTGGACGAGAGGAACATCTTTGTTCTAGTGACACATTCTACATCTGTACCTAGGATTAGCATATCATCCACATAGAGACAAACGATGATACCTCTATCACCAGCGAACTTCATGTACACACACTTATCAGTTTCGCTGAGCTTGTAGCCATTTGATCTGATAACTTTGTCAAACTTCTTGTGCCACAATTTGGGAGTTTGCTTTAGACCATACAAAGATTTTACCAACTTGCACACTTTGTCTTCAAGACATTTGACGACAAACCCTTCTGGCCATTGCATATAAATCTTCTCAGTTAGTTCACCATTCAGAAATATTGTCTTGACGTCCATCTGATGAATCACCATTTTGTGAATAACACCTAGAGAAATCAGTATCTTGATAGTAGTCATATGTGCAACGGGAGCATAGTTGTCAAAGTAGTCAACCCCCTGTATCGGAGAAAACCCCTTGACCACTAGTCTGGCCTTGAACTTGTCAACAATTCTGTCTGCTTTCATCTTCTTCTTAAAGATCCACTTGCATTCGATGGGTTTAGCTTCTTCAGGCAGATCGACTAACTTCCAGGTATTATTAGAAGTTATCGAGTCAAACTCATCATGGATAACCTTTTTTATAGAAAATAGCATCTATGGTCTTTATTGCCTCATCATAGGTAAGCAAATCGGATTCCACATGATAGGTAACAAAGTCTTCTCCGAAGTCCTTCGGCCTCCTCACTCGCTTTGCTCTCGGCTCAGCGGATTCTGGTTCAAATGTTGTCTCATCAATGATAATTTTTTCTTGGACTATTTCTCTCTGAGAGGTACTTGCCTCATCTGTGCTAACAGCATTCTCCGGGACATCCGTGAGAATAATATTCTTGTGCCTAACAAACTTGTCTTCAAAGAATTCTGCGTCGCAAGATTTTATGATATGATTAGATTCGAGTTCAAGGAACCTTCGAGCATTCGAGTTCAAGGAACCTTCGAGCATCACTCTTATCAGCATAGCCCAAAAATATGGTCTTCGTAGTTCTCGTTTTCAGCTTCTGAATCTTGAGGTCTGGAAGCTTCACATACGCCAGACACCCCCACACTCGAATGTTATTCGAGTTGGGTCTAACCTTGAAACAGAGTTCATGAGGACTAATGTCAGATGTTGCGAATGGTACTTTATTCAGAATAAACGTAGTCGTAAGCGCTGCTTCTCCCCAAAAGCACTTTGGTAGTCCTGCTATCAGCAACATGGAGTTCATCATCTCTGTCAACGTCATGTTCTTCGTTTCTATTACACCATTAGATTGGGGAGAATATGGAGCAGTAGTTTCGTTGACAATTCCATGTTTTTTGCAGAATGATGCAAATTCTAAGGGACGATACTCTCTGCCTCGATCGTTTTTGAGTCTTTTGAGTTGTTGACCGGTTTGACATTCTGCTTCATCCTTGAAGTCTTTGAATATCTCGAACACTTTGTCTTTTGATTTGAGAAGATATACAAATATGTATTTCAAGAAATCGTCGATAAAAGTGATAAAGTACTTCATCCCGGCCTTCGTGGAGAATCGCTTGAAGTCACAGATATCTGAGTGTATCAACTCCAGAAGATATGTACTCCGGTTCACCCTTCTGAACGGCTTCCTGACGATCTTCTTCTGCGTACAGACTTCACATTTCTTTACCTCCTTACCCCCATATTTGGAGATAAGGCCTATACTAGACATATTTTTAATGCGTTTACAATGCACATGTCCTAGTCTATTATGCCACAACTCAAGAGAATAACCAGAAGTAGAGACTGCATTGATACAAATAGAAGGAGTTACAAGCTGTAGTTTAAACATCCCTTCGGTACATAAAGCTTTTTCGAAGTATGTTCCCTTGTAGGACATCACCATCTGACCGACATTAATGTTCATCCTCAGGCCCGCCTTGCACAGCAGACTCCCAAAAACCAGATTCTTGGAAATC
The DNA here is from genome assembly GCA_036927795.1 of Iris macrosiphon. Taxonomy (NCBI): domain Eukaryota; kingdom Viridiplantae; phylum Streptophyta; class Magnoliopsida; order Asparagales; family Iridaceae; genus Iris; species Iris macrosiphon. The sequence continues at coordinate 171,227,294 of JAYESA010000012.1, read as the reverse complement.
ATTGGTAGGTGCTTCACATTCTCCAGTGTAAGTGATTTCTAGAGGTCATCTTTAGCACTACCGTCCCGATCCCCAGTACTACAACTTGAGACTTATCCACCATCGAGACTTTCTCAGAGGTAGGCTCGTACTTGGCGAACAGCTCCTTCTTAGAGCACACGTGACAAGATGCACCAGTGTCCATCCACAAGTCAGTGTTCACGCCATGTGACTCAACCTGCACAATCGTAGCAACTAGGTTAAGCTCACCTTGCTATTTTGGTTTAGGCTTTAATCTGCAGTCGCTCTATTAGTGACCCTTCTTGCCACAGTTGTAGCATGTCACATCAGTCTTCGACTTTGGCTTGAACTGAGCTAACTTCACCTTCAGCTGGTTGAAGTCCTTCTTCTTCTTGTAGGAATTTTTTTGCTTCCCTTTAGAGTCATTAGCATGTACCAACTTTACCTTAGCCAACTGCTTGGACAATGAGTCCAACTTCAGTTGTCCCCTGGCTTCATCTTTAATATGAATCCAGTGAAGAAGATCTTCGAGCTGGATCTCCATCTTTTTACGGTATATGTCAGTCTTGAACCTGATCCAGCCTGGAGAAAATTTGGTGACGATAGCCCCCACCATAAATTTGTCCTCTTGCTTCATGCCCTCTTCCTCCAGTTTCTGCATCATCTTCAGGAGTTTCTTGACTTGTGGTAACATCACCTTCTCGTCCTCCAATTACAAAGTGAAGAACTTCTCGACGAGATAGATTTTAGATTTTTTTTGTCAGTTTTGTAGTGCTTCTCAAGATATTCCCAAATATATCTTGTCTTCTCCTTATTGTTATAGGTCTCTGCCATCGATTCGTCCATTGCATTGAGAATCAACAACCCGCAGAGGTCGTTGTCTTTCTTTCACTTGGAGTGCGCGTCTTGTGCCACACCAACTGCAAGCTCTCTTCCATCTTCGGGAATGGTAGGTTCAGGATCAACCAACACATAAGCAACTTTGACAAGACAAAGATTCAAGGAGATCTTCTTCTTTCAAATATTGTAGTGTTCGCCATCAAACTTCTCAAGCTTGTGAAAGCTAGTATCGAGAAGGTTTGAGCGGTTGTCCATTCTAACTCGGATCTTGAGATTGTTAGTCCCGAAGTCAGATCAAATTAGATGAGGCCCACAAAGTAGAGACTCACTCAAGAGTTCGTCTCTACAAAAGTTGGTGCACTGTGAGTCTCTTGAAAGTGCCTCGACAAGAACACATAACCCCACAACAATACTAAACCATGAACGGGTTACAAATTAACAAAAAAAAGCAAATACAATAAGAATCAGAAAATCGTTCTTCTCTTTACGTTCGCAGACGCTACAACGAGAAGAAACGGGAACAAGAAAGAAAAAAAATAAAGAGAGAAACTCCTGCCGGGGTGATCAAAACCACCGGTTCTCAAGGCAAGATTCGCGCTATCTGACGAACTGCCTCCAGGATCCAGCAAGTTCACACGAGAACTTCTGGAATGCTCTAAGTCACCTTCGGATCACTCGGAATTCACTTTGAGGAAGGGTGCACACTGTGACAGCATAAGGCTCTGGTGCTCTCGGATTTTCTGGTAAAAACTTCGAATTCTTGTCTCTCGCTCAATGAAGAGGAGCCCCTCTTAATAAAAAGAAAACCAGCACATATGCGGCCTGAGAAAGTTCATGTCGCATATGCGCCATCCGACACAAAGCCGCATGCGTAGACGCATTCGGCGCCGAAGTCGTCGGTCACGCTGCATAGAGCTGCGCCGTCAACGCCGTCAAGCGCCGAAAGCAACAGTCAGTATGCACCGACACCCCCGTGCCACATGCGTCGCATTATCCGGACAACACGAATAACTATGTGCCGCCAACAGTCAACCTGGTCCCCTAAACTCGCTGGCCGCATAGCTCCTTGATGCATATCGCCTTGGCCGCATAGCTCCTTAGACGCATGCGACCGAGCTAGCAATCGTGCATGCAACTCACGCATTAAGGAGCGCCATGCGACGATGCTGACGTGCCTTGGCCGCATAGCTCCTTGACACATATCGCCTTGGCCGCATGCAACCGAGCTAGCAATCGTGCATGCAATTCGCGCATAAATGAGCGACATACGACGATGCTAAGTGCAAAGTGCGCCAAAAAAGTACCACTTTGCGCCCTTGAGCCCTAGTCCAAGTTGCTAAGTCACTTGGGGACTTAGCTCCTAAGGGAAGCTTCCCAAAGGTGGTGACAAAATAAGGATTGTCATAAAGAGGTTCACACTTAATTTCTCTAGGAAAGTCAACCCACATGGATCACCACGTCATGTGCTTATACAAATACTAAACAAAGTTATATATTGAAATATACACAATGATAGTTTTTCGATGTGAAACTAAAACTCCCAAAGCAAAGTAGAAAATACCAACACAATCCCTGTCAATGCTCCTCGTCCCCAAAGAGAGTTAAAATAAAGAAGACATAAAACTCATTCAAGTCAAATAATTTTTGTGATCCAACCATCCTCTTGGATACCATTTAGGACTTGAGCCTTGGTCACTATAAAGCCAAACTTACCCACTAGTCAAATAAGCACACTGATTAGATGTGAATGAGAGTCACATGCCAATGTACGTAGCTTCCATGTATTGCTAAAACACACACCAAAAGCCACTAGGCTTCCAAAGCATGGCATAAGGAGAGGATAAGGATCACTTGTCCATGGCTTCCATCGAGGAAAAGAAGAAGAAGAAGAATGAGAGGTTCTCCAAAAAAATACTTGGCTAGCTAGTAGTATAGTACTTGTTTAATATTGCTAACTTAGGAAAGAGTGATTTGTTGAAAGTAGAGTGCGCATGCTTATGTTGATTCCAATCACATGCCTAAGCCATCTCCTCATCTTTTGACAAATCAAAGCAAGTAGTAGGCCCTTAAACAAAGTTTGATGTGCTTGTTCCGGACACCCCCAAACCCTGCTTCCCAAATTCCAACCCCTCGATCGAGTGTGGAAGTATAGAAAATTTTGTTAAAATCATTCCGAGTAGTATAGAGATCTATTACTTAATTGATCAAGGAGAGCCAACAAATCAAAGTACAATCAAATTAAGAGCTATTGTAATCAAAGTAAGGGCATCTTTGGTGACGTGCCATATACATGGTTGGACAAGTTGTAACATTGTATATTAGCGAGAGGCGCAGGGGCCGAGGTGCGCATGGGACTCGATTCTTTTTTTTAGGGGGGGGGGGAGAGAGAGAGAGAAAAAGAGAAAAGATTTTTGAAACATCGCCCACCTTAATTTCCTCGTTTCTTCCTAGTCAACTCCATGTAAGTCTTTCTTAGTCTTTCTGTACTAGTTCTAAGAGTTCATTTTTGTTCATCTACAAATACTAGAATGTTTGTTCACCCACAAATACTAGAAAATGCACACGTGATATTTTCAAAGTCAAAACTATCTTGGTTGGTGAACAAAACCACTTACAAGATAGTTTTGTTTGGATAAAGATGTCACGTGTGTATTTTCTATTGGAGGGTGAACAAATGCCCTAGTATTTGTGGGTGAACAAAAGTGGACTCCTAGTTCTAATGCAATTGAATGATTAAAAGATTGAAAAATACCTAATGGCCCCAGGTGCCAGGCTTCTGCCGACATGGCAACTCCCTATTTGCTCCCAACCAGCCTCCCCCCTCTATTGCACCGAGCCCACTTTCGATATTTTCGGAGCCCTCATCCGATGGGAGGATGTCACATCATGCGGGAGTCTGATCCCGCGAGAGCCACAAAGCAGCGTTGTTAAAAAATGGACTAAAAAATATGTTAAAATTTTTAAACCAAGACAAAAGAACATGCACGCTAGTTTTGATTACTAATTTGATAAGTGACAATCTTTGAAGAAAAGGGTGAACATTTACCATATTTTTGGTGGATGAACAAAAATGAACTCAAGTTCAATTGAAAATGGCTTTGGCTATGCACTTTTGTCCTATAAGCTGGCGACGGTGTTTTAAAAACTTGATCGGACCAGCCGGTTGAACATGTCAATTCGTGAACCAGTATTTTTTTTTTATGGTTTAATGTCGACCTTTTTTAAAAAAAAAAAATCTAGCTAATTCGTTCAACCCGATCGATCCGGCCGATCAGACCATCGTTTAACCCAGTTGGACTTTGAATTGAATTTTTTTTGAATTTTTACTTTTGTTTTGGATTTTACATCCGATTAAAGTTAATATGTTTCTTTAAATCATTCCGAGTATAGAGATATATTGCTTAATTGATCAAGGCGGGCCAACAAATCAAAGTACAATCAAATTAAGAGCTATTGTAATCAAAGTAAGGGCATCTTTGGTGACGTGCCATGTACATGGTTGGACAAGTTGTAACATTGTATATTAGCGATAGGCGCAGGGGTCAAGGTGCGCATGGGAGAGGTAGTGGATTCTTGAAACCCCGGCCACCTTAATTTCCTAGATTCTTCCTAGTCAACTCCATGCTAGTCTTGTGTACCAGTTCCAAGAATCCTATTTTATGGCTCCACTGCCTCCCGCAACACGTGGCCGGTCTTCATTGGAGAGATGGTCTAAAGATTCTGGATGTGGATTCCGATGAGTGCATGAGGATGTTAGGGCCAATGACCGGGTACCACATAGGCGAAGTCTTGGCCCCCGAAGGCCATTAAGTGTTTTTGTAGTTCTAATGCAATTGAATTATTAAAGATTGGACTAAAATATATTTTGAATTTTTCAAGCTAAGACCAATGAACATCCGTACTAGTTTTGATCACTAATTTGACATGTGACAATCTTTGAGGAAAAGGGTGGACATTTACTATACTTTTGGTGGATGAATAAAAATGAACTCAAGTTCAATTGAAAATGGCTTTGGCTATGCGCTTTTGTCCCATAAGCTGGCGACAGTGTTTTAAAAAGTAGATCGGACCAGCCGGTTGAACCGGTCAATCAGTGAAACAGTAGTTTTTTATTTTTGATGGTTTAATATCGACCTATTTTTCAAAAATTCAGTTAACCCGTTCAACCTGGTCAATCCGGCAGGTCAGACCATTGTCTGGCTCAGATGGACTTTGAATCTAATTGTCCCTGTTTTTTGAGTTTTGCTTTGGATTTTACGTACAAATAAAGTTAATATGTTTGCTTCTTAAATAATTCTACTATAGTAAGCATGCGGAACTTATAAGTTAATAT